>VDFB02105785.1:535745034-535782546 GCA_007258455.2 Sequoia sempervirens | reverse complement strand
GTGTGTCAGATCACCTCCGTTCAAAAACCAACATTGCTTAGTTTTCCGAGATCTATCCAACGGTATCATTATTTCCTTTCTATCGAGACGTCATCTGGGGACCCCTTTTTTCTTCCCCAACCGCCCTCTCGAGGGGCCATACCCTCTTACCATTCCTCCAATTCGGTCATTGGGACATCATTAACTTTTTCATGCCAGGGGCATCACCATCCTTCATCTCTTGCCTCATTCACATTTTATTTTTCTTCGAAACACTGTTATCCTAACAATATTTCGAAGAGAGGCAAAATGTAGACATCTAAATTTAATCACTTCCATATGATTAAATTTACCACCTTTCCGTCTACCATATTAATATTAATTTTACACCTTTTGCCTCACATCGATAAAGTATTTAATTTAATAATTAATACTTTGTCTTTCACCTGATTCCTCTCTAAATTAAATAAATACGCTAATTTATTTAATTTAGTCATTTTCCCCCTTTTTTGATTTAAAATCAATTTAAAATTCCTCACTTTCTCTCTCCTTGTCACATCCTCCATAACTTTGCCCTAATATGAATTAATTTAATTAATTCATGATTATGATGTGCATCTTCTTAATCAGAGATTAATGTCACATCCTCCTACATTTGCCACTTGCCTCTAATCTTTCATTAATTAGCCTAATCCAATGTTTGCACAACCTTAACCAAGGTCATTAGCTAAATTTAGCACCACTTTTTGGTCAATTCTTCCATTTTTCCTTTTTGGATATTGACCCCCTTTCCCATGTGAATTTTTAATATGTGAATTTTTAATTCACATTCCATCCTTCCAAGGCTTCTAGAACCTTGGACTTGTCACAATCTCCACATGTGACCAACCTTGGACTTGTCACAATCTCCACATGTGACCAAGTCCCACCTTTTGGAGCCCATCTTTTATCTTTTAGACTCATCCTAGGAATGTGAATTTTTAATTCACATTTATCCCCAACCACCTTTCCTTTTCCCATGTAGATTTTTGAGGAATTCTAAAATTCCTCAAATGTCCCTTTCACTCCCACTTGGGGACAAGAAATCCCTTTTTGTGGAAATCCTCTCATCCCCCAAGGTGCATGTCCTTTTCCACCCCATGTACCTTTTTGACAACTCATCTCCACCTCATATCCTCTTGTCCATTTCACCCTCCACATGTCAAGATGTGAGGGCTTGTGGGTTCTCAACCCACCATAGCCCTTCATCTTGGCCTTGTTGGAGCAATCTTGACCGTTGAATTCTCTAGAGAATTCAAATTCTCCTATAAATACCCCCTCTTCAAGGGCATTTCCAACACTTTCATTTTGAGCACCCTTATACTGCCAATTTGCATTCTAGAACACTTAGCAATCTCATAACTACATGCTGTCCATTTGCATTTACAATCCTTTGCCATCATTTTATCCATCTCTCTTGATCATATTGCACATCTAATCTTGCATTTTTAGTCACTCAATCTATCATCTAAGGAGCACACAAATCATTCCAAGCAAGGGCCAATCAAGGAGACATCAACAGCAAGGAAGGTGAAATCGTTTGTGTCTTATTTTGTCCATTTTCCTTATTGTTTATCACTCTTTTGGCTAATCTTGAGGTGTCCTTGGTATTTTGTCATCCACATTTCTTAGTTATTTTGCACATTTAGAGCAGGATAAATTCCAAGGTATACAGTTGTATCATATCCTTTGGTCATAGGGTCATTGCATTTCAAACCTTAGTCTTAGGTGCATTAGCATTTGACATCCTTATATCTTCAAATAAGAAAAAAAGAAGCTTAGTATTATATTCCATCTTGCATTATCACCTTGCATTATCAATCCTTAGGTTGCAAGTTTTATATGGTTCAAAGAAGGTCACGAAGGAAAATAAAGGATATGGATTCTTCAAGTGATCCCCTTTTTAATCCCATTAGTGAAATGAACCTTGGGTCAAATTCAAATCCACCTCAAACACCACAAAGGGAAACCTAAAATCCATTTTCCAATCTCACATTAACTAATGTCAATAGATGTTTAACCCATGAAGAAATTGAACATGCTACTCAAGACCCAAGAATAATATGTATTGTGGATGAACTTGCTAGCGCAAACCCTATAAATTCTTTCTCGCACTTGCTAAGAAGGTGAAGAACTCCCCTTTGATTTTGACACTTCCACAATTCTGGAGGGAGTAACACAATCACAAACCAAATTAGGTCCCACTCAAAACACATTCACTCAAGGTCAACCCATTTCACAACAAATATTCACTAGTCTACCCCTTGGAGTCACAACACATATTACAACAACTACACACATCCCCAATCCACCAATATTTGGAGCTAAGAGAACACATGACACGTCCCAAGCACCAACCTTCACATTTGGTAACTCATCTTCTAATCCCATGGGTGTGACATTTGAAAATACATTTCACACACAAAATAATACACCCTTAATCAATGCAAGTCAAAATCCACCCAAAAAAAAAGGAGAATTCATATTGTCACATCTAGAGTGCCAACACAAATGATTAATTCTACACCTAATACCAACATGACCTTTGGAACTATTAATGGGTGTTTTCACACTTCTCAACACAGAAAAAACACAAGTGTAATGTCTCTCTTGAAAGGTGATGATCTGCAACCAAGTTTCAGAAAATTACCCCAAGGTCTCTTGGGTGTCAGGTGATTACTATGCAAAAACAACTCAGTCGTTGATTTGTGATTTGTTGGTAATTACAAGGGGCCTTTGTGGTTAACAAAGTTTGGAAGTTTTGGATTTGCAACAAAGTTTCAAAGTTTTGGAAATTATGAATAATGACAACAAATGCTAGGATAACAGTTTGAAACTTGTATAAATCATCACATTTAGCTATGAAGTGATGTTGGAAACTTATGTTTCATTTAGATGGGTAAAAGCACAAAGTTCTATCACACTTTCAGCCAAATAAATAGTTTCGAGTGAAATATTTTCAGCCAGAAAGGTTTCAACAGAAACCACATGTCCTATTACGTGGCACACAGGTTTCAGCTGAATAAATTTCGCTCGAATCCCAAAAAAACATATTTTTTTGTTTCCTGCTTTGAAATTGACTTTGAAATTGCATTTTTTAATGTGCAAGGCTTCTATAGAAAGGGTTTTGGCCGAAACCCTTTCTATAGAAACTGTTTCTACCGAAACTGTCTACGTGGCATCCTAATTGGTAGCCAACTCAACTTTTTTTAGAATTTTCTGAAACTTTCAACTTTAGCTAGGTATTTCTTTAGTCAGAATGATTTTTCCGATTAAAAAAAACCCTTTTGTAAAGCTTAGAGTGGAGAATCCAAATATATAATTTTTTAAATATTTTGATTAGTTTTAATATATTTTATTTTTAAAATAATGCGAGTATGTTTTTAAAAGGAAAAAAGAGGTTGATTACAAATAAAAAAAGGGATAGTAAAACTTATTAAAAAAATTTAAATCTTATACGGGGCACAAGAGGAGAGAGTCTTCTTCAAAAGGGTATAATTTTTTTTTGAAAATGATTAAAAAAATTGAAAATATTTAATGGCCCATGAAAATTGTCAAATTATGACATGTTTGACTTTAAAACGTTATTATGAGAAAAATATACATCAAAATTTGATTTTTCTTTTTCCATGCACAAGATATTGAAGTTAACTATTTGGAAAAAAAAATTTAGGGAGAAATGATGTTTTTTTCAATTTGTTTCTTAACGGCCCGTGAAGTCACTCTTTTTTGAAATTTTCAGCATTCCAAAATCTGTCCTTAAATTGATAAAAACATAATGAAAGCAATTTTTTCAATTTTTTAAGAACTTACAACAATAAAATTCATCAAAAGTTCTACATTTCATTAGTTTACACCATTTTGAAATTTAAAATATAAAGACCACTTTTATGTGGTCGAAGTTCAGATTTTTTTTTGAAGTTGGTCAATTCCTTTATAAAGTGTGACACAGGTTTGTTCTTTTACCCAGATTTTAAAAGAAAATTCAAAAGGGGAAAAGGTTCAAGAGTTATCCTAAATATAAGACTATGATCAACAATAAAAATGGTTGAAGTTGTAGTAGACAGACTTCCCAAACCGAGTTTTGCTTAACCAAGAAGCATTTATAGTGCCACAAAACTAGTACAATCTTCTAAGGCTCTTTGCAAATTTTTAGACTATGCATTGACCTATCAAGCATGAACAAATAGTTAAACTTAAGTACAACAATTGAAGTGGCTCAGACTAACTTTACAGAACAATTTATCATCAATAAATTACTAAAAGTATGAGCTGGAAGTGCATCAAATACTACAGCATACATCCACCATTAAAGTTGAACATGAACTACAAGTTAAAAATAAACTTAAATAGAAGTGAACAATGTCGAAATAAACTTTTGGAGACCAAATCATGCACACATAATGAACAATACACAAGAAACCATCAACTTTAATGCTTTTCTTATATATTGTTGCAGAATTCCTTTACACAATGACTCGTCTCTCTCTTTGAAAATGAGAGGATGCCCCTATTTATAGTTTTTAAATGGTAGAATGAATGGTCAAGATTACTTTACAATGAATGGCTTAGATTCATTCTAACTTTAGGGTTTTCGCATCACCCAATAAGAGTACAAAATTTATAATATAAAATAGGTTATTTTATCTTTTCCCTATTTTGTCTTGTAGCCTATTTCGTCCTGTAGCTACCTTTTTAAATATTTATCATCTATTATAGGATTTCCAGCTTCTTTTTGTAATGTATCATATTCGACAAATTTACTGATGGTATCCAAGAGCTTCTTTTCTTCGGAGAAGTCAGATTTTGAGATATGCAAGGAAACCCTCTTAAATCCTTCCACCATTTGATCATGATGCTTTATGCACATTTCTCCTACCTTTACCACTTGCTTTGATTTCGAGAAGGCCCGCATAGCAAAGTCTATGAAGTCTACTGACAAAGTGCCACTGGGTCCTTGTTCCATTTTCTTATGGAATTCACACTTTATAGCATCTTGATCTAACTCCTGCATTGACATCTTATATGATCCCATCACCAATTCCAAGAGATCATCACATTCAACCAGGTGATCCACAATTTGTGAATGATTGAACTCTAATTCAATTAAAGACTTCTTTAGGACTCCTTTTTTGTACTTGCAATTGAGTAGCCATACCTCAAGTAGCCAGTGGTCTTCTTTCAATAGGGCCAACTCTTTTTCCTAGATTGCTTGGGAGTGCTTGAGAATGCTCTCCAACTTGGGGTATGTGATTCTGTAGAGTTCTAAAAAAATTCTTTACACACCTCGATCTCCTATTCAACTTCCTTTTGTAGGACTAGATAATCATTATACATTTTAGCTGCACATTGAATGCCCTTATTTCCCATATCGATAACTCTTTTGAATTAGTCTGAGGTGGAATTAGTCCAATTCTTTATTTTCTCCATTTTATTAATCTCTTCCTTAGATAACAGGGTAGGTGCTAGTGATTCTATAGGAGCTTCTTCTCCCTGGATGTTTTCCATTGTTGTATGTAGGTGGTTAATTCTGCCACCTATGCTTTCAACTCCTCCTTTGTTGATTGAACCTTTTTCATCTACTGGAGGATCATAGAAACTGACCCTTGAAATTCATCTATTTTATGTGCTTAAGAAGCGGGGCCCAAATTGATAGTGGTCACCTAGTAGTCCTTGCATTTCAGGGTTTCTGTATCCTTGTTTATGTCCAAGGTTGCTACCTACAATATCTTGGAGCTTGAGGAATCTGTAGTGATATGTGACCTCACTTTTGGATTCTTCTTCTCTTGGGTCTTCACCTATGTCCTAGCCAGTATTGCCTCTAGAAAATATTTAGGATCTATGAGCACGGGAGATTTCCTCTTCAACTACCACTCCAACCAAGAGGGAACCTCTATTTGATGGTCAAGGGATGTAGTGTTGAATTCATTATTTTCCCCTTCCCCTTTATCCTCTGTCAGCTCTTCTTCTTCATGCTTGGGAGCACCTTCAAAAATTTCCTCTTCTTTGTTCCACTCCTCTTCTTGCATTATGGCCTTCCCTTTGCCAAGCTCAACAGATTCTACATTTTCTTCATCGATATTTTCTTCTGGTACTACCCATTTGATTTCTTCATGCTCAATATCAATATCTTTGTTGGGCTTAATATCCTTCTTGTCTATATCTTCTTATTATTTATCTTGCTCTCCTTTCAGAGGCACTTCTTCATGTTGCAAGCCCTCATCTTGGCCAATTTTTGGGAGCTCATCAACTTTCTCCACATTTATTTCTGCATCAATTTTTTCTTCCTCGAAGAGATGCTCTTCTGGGCTTGCTTCGTTATCATCATGTCCTTTGGGTTGCTCTTCCTTGGGCTCCTAATATGAAGTCTCAACATCATAATAGGTGTCAAATTCGCTCATTTCCCCATCCTTGGTTATTTTCCACCCTTCTTCATTTAAGGCCACTTCATCAAGATCAATCCTCAGGCCCTCATTGACATGTTCATAGTAATCATCCCAATTTGAGTCCTTAGACTCTTCAATGACATCCACTACTACTTCTTTGGGCCGCTCTTCACTTAACCTCTCCATTTCTTTGGAGATCTGCATGGTAGCCTCCATTTTAGATGGTTCGGTAGGAGGTGGAGAGAGGGGTAAGGCAACAATAAGTTGGTCCATAAGCATTTTTACTTGGGGATTTAGAATGATCTCAAAGAATTGAGGTGGCACATTTTGAATCTATGAGACGAAAGTCTCTGGCAAGGTGAGGGGTTCCATGGAGGTTGTAGGTAGAGAAGGTGGCAAGGTGGAAATAGTTGGCAGTGGAGGTAGGATCAAGGAAGATGATAGTGGGGAAGTGGTAGAAGAGGAATCGAGCAAAACCACAGGAGTAGTCAAAGAAGCAGATGTGAGGTGGAAAAAAATGATACATGCAATGATTGAGGGGTGGAAGGAGATGGTGCGGTGATGACAATTAGAAGCATAATGGTGGTGGGTGGAGGGAAGTGTGGTGGCTCTTCTTATTCTTATGGCAAAGACCCCTCTTCCTGGATGGCGAGCATATTGGGAACAAAGGTTCCCATTCTCTTAGGCTTCTTTAGATGTCTTTGCCCCTCAACTACCTTTTTGGTATATACATTTTTCTTTGGCTACTGCTTTGAGGTGTCCTTCCTTTTTCTTGACTTAGTGACAGGCAGAGACTTAGGAGCCTCACCCGAAGAGCCTGTAGTGGTGCCACTATTTGTTTTGATTTCTATATCATCTTCGAGCTCCCAATAGGTCAATTATGTGCCTTGTTGTTGCAGTTGGGCCCCTCTAATTTTTAATCCATTGTAATCGGTTATGATATATTGTGACCTAATCCTCACCATGGTTTTTCCCTTTAAGGGTTTTCCATGTAAATCTAGTGTTCTTGTGTTGAATGTTGTGATGCCTGCTTTAATTTTTCCTTTCCATTTCTATAAGTGAATGAGATGTTTTGAATGCAATTTTAAGTTAATGAATTTTAGGGGATGGGTGATCCCACAATACTGGTTTACAATTTTTGGCCAAACTAGACACTAAAATAATTTTTTCTAACTAAACCTTCACTTTCAGACACCTATAGCGGCTAAACCATGAGGAATTTGAAGATGATGCAAACTAGAGTTTCATGACATTCTTTTTGTATATTATAAATATATTTTTTAAATTTTTTTTTCAATTATATTGCACTTATTTTTCCATCTCCTTCAAAAACTAGTTTTTTCAGAAAACAACATTTTTAAGGAGTGACACTCACCGTATAAAGAATAACTTTGTTTCCATGAAGGATAAAATTCTAATTCTTTCAAATTTATATTTTTAACTCCGATATCTAGTGCTTCCACTTGGTTAGATAGTTTTTTATTGAATATTTTTTCTTTAATCAAGTTTCAAAGTCAAACCAATTACAATTCAGTCATAGAAAGACTGTATAATGCATAACTTTTTTTGTATGTATCAAAATATATATTTTTTGTTGGACCAAGGACTTCAATATCTAGTGCACTCATATTTTTCAATTTTTTTTGATAATCTTCTATTTTCCACATGTGCATAACATAGAGCTTGATTTTCAGTGAAAAACCTATGTTTAATCAAATTAAAAAAACAAATACATAATAAAACCAAAACATCTTAAAATTATAGTCGTTGGATAGCGTGTTCCAAGGACTACTTGATTCTAGATGGGTTTGTGAAGTCTCTGCCATTTTCATCTTTAACCTGAGCTCTAAAGTGCAAAAATTCTAATTTTTTTGTGATAGAGAGTAGATATTATGGAAAAGGGGGGTTCGAGCAAACCCCCTTTCAAAAAGGGTCTTTCATTCATTTTTTTGGTGGATAGTCTATACTTGCATTAAATGGGTTCACTCAAACCTAGGTTCAAGCGAACCCTCTTTTGGTTCATTTGAACCAATGAGTTCGTTTGAACCACAAGAATGATTTTTTTTGGCATGGGGTCATTTTTTGCAAGTTTTCTTTCTTGATTCAAATTGTAAACCACTTTTGTGGGTTTACCTGAATACTGATTCACCCCGTTAGTATTTTAGGTGCTCAACAATTGGTATTAGAGCCTAGTTCCTTCAATTGGATTAATAGCCGAGGTAGATCTTGGAGGTTGAATACATGGCAACTAGGAGGCATCCTATCCCTCTGGAAGAGATTATAATGTAAGGGTTTACTGAAGAAGATTGTGAAGTTGACATGGAAGGGGAACTCAAATTTGCTCTTGATGATTTGGATAAAGAAGAATGTGAGAATAAAGATCTAAAATAAAATATCAAGGAATCAAATGAGTGGATCAAGAAGTTGAGGGATCGAATCAAGAAAGTTAAAGATAGACTCAAGGAAACAAATGAGCAACACAAACAATCAAATGAGAGTATTACTAGTCTAAAAATGAAATTTGAAGAAGGAAAAAGAGTTGAAGACTACACTTGAATTCCAAATTGAAAGACAAGTTTGTAGAATGTTCAAGTCTTGAAGAAGAAGTTGTGTCTTAGAGGAAAAATCTGGAGAAATCAAAGAGTCAAGAGGATAAATTCAAAAAGAGCTCCACCTTGCTTTATGATATGCTTTCCAATTGAAAAGCTTATAAGGAAAAAGAAGGATTAGGGTTTAAAAAGGAGAAAGCTCAAATTAAAATTAGACTCCAAACAATGTTGAAAAGAAGAATGATGAATAAAGGAAGACTAGAGATAAGAAGAGCAATATCAAACATGCCCGAAACTAGAAGAAATATTTGAAAAGACCACCTATCAAATAACCAACTACATAAAGGTACCCATATTTAATGGTTTTATTATTATTGCAATAAATTTGGATATAGATATGTTGAGTGTAGAAGTAGAATGAATCAAAACTTTCTATCATTTTCCAATCAATGTTATGCATGCAATAGATTTGGTCATAAGGCTAGTGAATGCAGAAGTCAGATGATGAATGGTTACAATAATGGTATGATGTTTCAATTTTTCAATGGTTACTATTATGCATGCAATGGGTTTGGGAATAAGGATTCTAAATACAAATCTAAAATAATAAGAAGTAAGTTTTCTCTACAATAAGGTTACACACGCTATAAATGCAATAAACTAGGACATATAGCTAAGTTTTGTAGAGGAAAGAATGTGAAGCCCTCTGCTTCACAAAAGAATATTGAGCAAGTAAAGAAGGTTGATCCATTTGAATTAAAGAAAGAGATGAACAAGATATGGAAGGAAAAGGAAGAGAATGAGATGAAGAATGAGTTTGTGCCAAACCTTGGTGTAGATGTTTCCTTTGGAGACTAGATAGAGAGCATTGTCTCAAAGAGAGTTTTAGTAGAAAACTTTCTAGTCCCCTTGCAAAAGATGAGATGTTGATATCTTCAACATACTGGTACATGCATATAGATTGATATGCTTGATCTGTTAGTGGAAGCTCCAGGAAGAGATATCTTATTGTAGAGATTTACAAAGTGATTGGAAGTGTTTGTGATATCATAGAGCGGGTTTGCCAGCTTTTTGACTTAACTTTCTTTGCTACAATTAATATGCATATTAAGGGTTTATATTTCATAGAAACTATTTTGTGTATATTCAAAAGTTATTTTTCCTTGAGCATTTGAAGTGGAGAGCAGAGTGAAGGAAATTTTGGTGTTGAGAAAAACCCTATTGGCGAACCTCATAAGGTATTTACTATTTCTCACAAAACCCTAGTTTTTGAAAGGTGCAATATGTTTACTCTATAATTTATTGATGTGCTTAAGAGGCCAAGACCTAAATTCAAGAAGCATTTGCACAAATCCAAGGAGATAGATAAAGAAGGGGCATTTTCTAAGGTTCCATTAGATGTGTTGTGCATAATGGATGTGTAGATTTACACTCACTCAAATTTGGATGAATATGATCACATGAAAATTATGGTGGAGTTCAAGGAAAAGGTGTTAAATGGTGATGATTTTGAGATAAAACTAGAGTATGCCAGTTTGACGGAGAAGTTGGATGTGTGTAACTACTTTCCTATTTTATGCTATGATAATGAATGGATGAAGTATGTGCTGAGAAGAATTCATGATAAATTTATGTGGTTGGATACATATGACCATTGAAGAGGTAATTAGGTTTGTTACTGATTTGTGCTCCACTGATCTAGTCTCAACATTGAAGGTTGTAAAGAATGAAGTTGTAATGAAGCTTACCAGAGTGAAGTTTGACAAGTGTTCCCTAACAGTGAATGATATCGAAGATCCTTAGAAAAGTCAAGTATGCCTCTATGATGATTGGTTACAAAATATTTTCACAAACAGAGAGAACTCCTACCACCACAATACACACAACCCATGACATATGGTGAAAGAAGGCAAAGATTTTGATCTTTGTGAGCTCTTGAGATTATAGTTGATGGAGAATTTTTAGAAGACAAAGGAGTCAAAGTAACCATTTCAGTAGGGTACTCTTATCATTTGCTTGATGTTTTACTTTCTTAAGGAGTTGCCTAGAGAAAAAAATGTTGTATGGCTAGATAATATTTCTATAGCCACTGAAATTAGAGATTATTTTAGAATATTCCCTAGTAAAGATTTGTGATTCAATTTTGTGTGGATTATTTAAAACTTTTCAATCCCAGATGTGCAAGAAAGAGAAAGGATTCCTAGTAAAATTATGGATAAGTACGCGAATGATTTAACTTTTATGGTTAGCAAAGATTACTGTTATATGGAAGCAATTGAACCTAGAATTGTTTGGGTTCTAGACCTACCTTATGAGGTAGATGAGTTCAAATGCAATGGTCTTGCAAATATTGTGTTGAGAAAACCTAGGGATACAATAGTGGAAAGGTTTGGTACTTATAAAGATAAATCAAGCAAAATAAACCTTGAAAAGGACATTGAAGAAAAAGTTGAAAAGATGAAGGATGATTTGGAAAGAGATTGTGGTGTCCTTGAGGACCCTATGGATAAATATATAGGTACATATTCTCCTCAATAGACTACTCCATAGAAATCAAGAAGGTTAGGTAGGACCTCAATTTACACACCACCTACTATAACAAAGTTTTGTTGCGTAGTTGGAGCTTTGAGCCAATAGTTTATGGTGTTACATGTTTCATCCAATTAGGTTGACCTAATTGATGATATGTTTGTTTGTGGTAGATGTATGTATATATAGAAGGTCAATTCAGTGTGTGGTGAATGATGTAAGTGAGAATATGTGTAATGTGATGTAGAGTGAAGTGCAAAAGGTGATAGTGGTGAAGTATGAAGTGTGTAAAGTTAGTTTTTGGAGCTGAATTGGAATTGTATCTTCAACATGTTGAAAATGCATTATTAGTAGTTCAAAATATGGTAGTGATAAGTTCTTCTATTCTGGATAGTGACTCTGTAATAACCCTCCTAGTTGCTAGTTGGACTCATTAGTTTTATGCTTTGATTTGATACTTTGATACATTGATACTATGATGATACTGTTTGGTGTGATTGGTTAGTTAGACTTTTGATGATGCTGTTACTCCTTTTGTGGACATGATTATTTCATATGACATTGTGGTTGGTGATGTTAGTTGATCTTCATATTTATGTTATGATGTGATGATTTAATAGATTATGCCATGAGATGAATTATTAGTATTAGAAATGTTATTTTTTATCAATCATATTATAATTGTTAGGATAGATGTGATGAAGGACAGTGTAGCATCACTCATTGCGAGTGCTCTGTTACGCTGCGATTCCTTCTCACAATACAATGTTTGATTTTTTATATATATATGCACATGTACACAACTTCATTTGTATGCAGGAGTTGCAGGTACATAGTCTCGATTCCACCTGCTTCGGTAGGACAGGGCGAGCACAAATAACCCAACGGTATAAAGTTGAAACAGAGGTGACAATGAAGTTTTCCCGTTCCATGATGTCAGACCGTCTTGTTGGAATGGTATTGTATGTTTTGTAGTTGTCATTATTTTGGTTGTGGTAGTGTTATGTCATACACATTGATGTTGGTATGTTTATATGTTGTGGTGTTTCAATTTTAAAATTGTTGATTAAAAAATTAGATTAATTTGTATTTAAAATATTTAAATGTTTATTTGGTGAAAAGCCACGTATTTTATTAAATGTTAAATGGTGTATTGTCAATGCAAATAAAATTACCGGGTTGAAGTTAATAATAAAATAAATAAAGTTAAATTTCTTGTGCATGTAAGGCTGACAAAAATGGAGTTTTATAATAATAATAATAATAATAATATGGACAAATGGAGAAATCTGGTGTGGGCAGAAATTGCAAGGCTATTATTAGAAAATGGTGGTTGGGTTGCATGTAAGGGAGAAAAAAATATAATGAGTTTTCAAAAATGAATGGAAGGAGGATTCTTTGGCTGGAGAATACATGGCGGTATTTTAGAATTTTATTTTTGAAAATAGGGAGATAGTGCTGGAAGGTTTTGTGTGGAGAATCTGTCAAAAAGAAGAGGAAAGGAAGAAGGAGGAGAAGTTGGAAACGAGGTACAAAGGAAGGAGCGAAAGCTATTCGAGGGGCTAATTGGAGCAAGAACTTCATCACATCTCAATAAACAACAGTCGAGGTTTCTCAAAATTCCCTTTTCTTTAATTGTTTAAAAATTTCAACTAAAATCATATTGTTTGGAGCAATTTGGAAAAATTGGGTTTCAATTAAAACAGGGAAAATTTTGGGTTTCAAATAAAATAGAAAAAAATCTGGTCATCATTCAATTTGGAAAAAAAATCTGGAATATCAAACCAAAATAGGGGAAAATCTGGGTATCAAAAAAATAGGAAAAAGAAATCTGGGTTTTTGAACACATTAGGGAAAAATTTGGTTTTAAATGAATTTGAAAGAAAACTGGTTTTTTTTTATGTATTTGGGAAGAATCTGGGGTTCAAAAAGTTTAGGAAAAAGCTGAGTTTCAAATAGTTGAAGAAAATCTGGGATTTCAACAAATTAGGAAAAATCTGTATACCCAAATAAATTTTAAAAAAAATAACCTGGGTTATGAAACAATTTGGGAAAAATCTGTCGTTTTCTTTAAAAGTCTGTTGTCCTTAGGAAATTTTATTCCTGCACTGTAATTTGTGAATCTCTGTATAAATTTACTGAAGAAATTTTTATTCCTTCATTAGAGTTTTCAGTTTATACAATGCCCTATCTATCTAGTGATATATATATAATATATATACATATATATATTTTATATGAAATGTAAATTGCATTTGTATTTCCAGTTGTGTTATGGATTCTGGAAACAAGTTTTATTTTTTTCAAATTTTAGGGCCGAACTGGTCGGCGTTCGTCCCTGTTAAGGACGGAATGGTTTTTTTAAACAAAACGAAAATTTTATAAAAAAATACATATAAAAAAAATGTATATATGAAAATATTTTTTTAAAGAAATTAAAAAAAAAAGAGATTTAAAGGGCTTGGGGGACGGACTGGCCGCCCCCCGTACCCTGGTGTTGTGCGGTGGCAGTGGCTACCGCACAGCAGTCCAAAGGACTGCCGTGTGCGGCAGCCTTGGCTGCCGTGCACATCAGTCCCAAGGACTGCTGTGCGCAGTCCCTGCAGGGACTGCCGTGGGCAGTCCTTGCAAGGACTGCGCCGACAGCCTTTTGAATGCTGCGTTTCTTTTATTTTTGGTTCAAATTTAATTCTCATAAATTTATTTATATCCGTTTAAATTTAATTATTATTCGGTTTAAAATTTTAGTTTATGAAAATATATATATATATATATTCTATATATATATATGTATATATATATATGTGTGTGTGTGTTATTTTTTTAATTATATATATATATTATATATATATATATAAATAGTGGATAAAATATTAATGCATTTAAAAAAAAAAAATAGTTTCTCTTAATAGCAATATAATTAACTTTGGAAATAAAATGTAATAATTTTATTATAATAACAAAAAATTTAATGTACTTCTTGCATATTCGAATTATCTGTTGTTTTTATGAATTTAATAGTTGATCGTGAGAAAATGGTAGTGCTTCCTTTTTAACTGCTTTGAGTAGAGTCGAAATGGGTTATGAGATCATCAAATTATGTATAGTTGCGTTTTGTTTTATGTTGGCTTTAATGTCGTGATGGGAACCTGGTTGTTGATTTGAAAACCTTGTCCAGAGGCTTGTTTATTTTTGAATGTTATTTTCATCTTGATATTTCTGCTTGGAGTTGAAAACTTATGATTCATGTTGGAAGGGTTGAACGGATGATGTTGAGACTTTTTGATTCTGAGTTGTTGCGAGAGGGTTAATGCCTCGCTTGTTCTTGTTTTGGTATCATGCTTATTCATTGAGGTTCAACCCTTGTCTTGTTTCAATTTTCTGTTAAGAGTCTTAGGGAGAGTGGCTCTTCGTGGGGGCCGGCGCCTCGGTTAAGAGGAAGTGCACAGGAGAACCCACGAAGAGTAGTTAAACAAGTGATAACTTAAAATAGAATTAGGGGGATGGGTAGTAAACCACTCAAGATAAAAGAAATTGGATTCCTCTGCTATGCATTAGGGCTATCATAGACTAATGATAGATTGAGAAGGCCGTGGTCGGCAAAGTCATAATCTCGTCTTCATGAGAGGTTATTGGCTCCGCACGAGCTACCCTATGGTGCCAGCGCCTCAAGTAGGAGGAAGAGCCAGGAGATCCATAGATGGGTGCCGGCGCCTCAAGTTGGAGGAAGAGCCAGGAGATCCCATGAGAGCTGTGCGATGACACTCTCCACTAGACTTCCTGTTTGCCTTGTTGTTTTTTGCCTCTGGAAATGTATTTTGGACTTGGATGTTGTATCAGTTTCCTTAGCTTTGTACTCTTATTGTTGATTCGGATTCTTGTGTTCGCGATTATGAGTATACTTTGGTGATCTGATATTGTCATTGCTTGGTGTAATTGTACTCTCTGAATTTGTATTTGAGTTTGTACCTTGTTGTCATGGAGTTGGTTTGACAGTCATGGTCGAGTTAACTTCATTGACACCTCTGAGCATGGGGGGTGAGTTATCTTTAATTCACATGGTTGGGTGGAACGTGCTCCGCACCCGTTGGGTTCCCCATCAACATCCTTTGTTCGCAGCTTTTCCGCAGTTGGAGTTGTACCAGTGTTCACCTTGTTATTCAACATTCATTGTAAATTGTATTATCCCAATTGTTTGGGAATTTCATTGTAATTATTATATCAAAGATTGTAATGTAACATTATAGCAATGATGCAATAGTTAGGATTCAATGTAATTATTTGATGAGACTCATTTGATTGTATTATGCGGTACCTTAATATTAATGCTCTTGGTTTATGGAAGCACATTTATTCATGGTTATTATATTGTAAATGGTTATTTGGTTTATCATTATCTTTAATTTCCATTTGTGGTTGCAATGTAACCTCGCGTGCCCCAGAGAACTAAGTGTGATAATGTGATGTATTATGTTATGTGATTATAGTTAATGTATTATAAGTTTAAGTTAATTGTTTTAAACAAAAAAAAAAAAATTATTGCCTTTTGGGGTCTCTGGGGTTTGCACGGCGGGCGTTACAGACTCCTTTGGGAAATGAGCCCTTGGCAGTGAGCCTTTCTTTCTAGACAATGACTCCTCCAATCTATAATCCATTGTAACCAATTATAATATATTGTGAGCTAATCCTCATTGTGGTTTTTCCCTTTCAATGGTTTCTCACGTAAATCTAGTGTTCTTGTGTTGAATGTTGTGATGCATTATTTAATTTCTCCTTTTCATTTTTACAAGTTAAATGAGATGTTTTAAATGCACTTTTAAGTTAATTAATTTTACGGAATACTGAGTCACCCCCCTCTCAGTATTCTAGGTGTTCAACATTATAGTTAATGTAAATAATATACTTGTAAATATGATTAATGATAAATTTTAAAGTGTTCAATCTTGCCTTGTTCTTTTATATTTTGGTGCAATGATTTCAATTATATGGGTAAAGAGTGTGAATTTTAAGATTTTGAATTTTTGGGAGAGTACCATTGGTCTGAAATAGTAGACCCTAGATGCTCAAGAAGGAACACCAATTTTAAAGCACACACAAACCTACACTAACCATAAATTAAATATTTATAGACTGAAACATCGTAACTATTTTGTTCATCCTTTACTAAATAGAAGGTTTGAATTTCATGGATTAACCTAATGACACTTTTTGTTCTGAGTTTGGAAAATTTATCTTTGAATTTAGACATATATATTTTTAATTGACTTATCATGGCTTGCATATGCATTAACCCTTAACTTATCAATTTTATACTTTTTACTTACAAAATTGAAAGCACTCTTTCTAAATATTTTTCTAATATAGATAGAAACAACCTAAATTCCTTCCCTAGTGTGATCATACATGTTAGATTCTTTAACATTTTGGTGTAATTCAAGGCCATGTAACATGCATTTGAGCTTTAGAGTTGGAATATTTTCAATTGAATAGTCCTTTCGTGCTTTTATCAGGTGTTTCAATTGCAAAGTTTCATTGTACTTGTCATTCAATAGAATATTAGTTAATGAAATATTAATTACAACTTCTTCACAGTACCTACTTTGTGTATTTAGTAGGTAATCATGAGTTGAAAAATAAAAAAATTGATAATCCGATTGCTACAAAATTTGGTCAAATTTTTTTTTCATTTAAAGGTTGCAAACAATCATACTTGTTTTGATTTCATTTTACTCCAAACATTTCTTCATCCAATTGATGAGCATGTGTAACAATATTCAACCTAATTTCTTCTATTTTTCCAATTCAACTTTATTAGACATATTGTTCCTTTTATATGTAAAGACATCAGTTAATGAAATCAATTTTCTAGTCCATAAATTCATCCTCACTAAGAAGGTTATATAATTTAATTCACATAGATGTTTTTTAGTTCCATGAATTCTACATTTTTCAATTAATCTGAATGTGAATAAATTTTTAGAACAAAGTTCCTTGTTTAAGATTTTTTGCATTAAAGGAAGATCAATGTATGTGAATAAATTGTTAGAAAAAAGTTCCTTGTTTAAGATTTCTTGCATTAAAGAAAGATCAATGTTGTTTGTCCCTTCTCTACATGATTCACTATACATAAGGAACTCAAACTCCATTCTACTCGTACAACAAGATTTTGATAATTCTATCTTGAGATCACTAAACATGAACTTAGTAACCATTTTCAATGATCAAGCTTGTCCTAAGCCAACAAAGATAGGCCCTCATTCTAGCACCAATTCTGTTGATGTGGTTGGTACACACAACATGTAGATAAAGTTTTGTTATTCGAACAACAAAACCTATATATCTTGAAAGTATCACCAAATTTTTGGGTTAAGGAAATTTGGTTATCCTAAGGCTCAAGAATGTTAGGTATTGATGTATTGGGTTCACTTAAGGTTTGTTATGTAATTTCTATTAACATAAAGGGCTTGCTAGTTTTCACAAATCTATTCAACTTAGACAACTCAATGGTTTAATGATATTAAAAAAAAACCATGCATCATCTCCAAAATTTCATGACTTCAAATCATTTAAAGGAAAAGTGTAAGAAAATAAATGTTAAAAAAATGATCCTAAGTAATTAAAAGGGCTTCTAACTATTACACATATATGCACTAGGAAATTTATAAACTAAAGCATTAACTATTTCATATTACACTAGATTACTTCACAACTTCATATAAAATAGTGCAAGAGTTTAGAGAAAGAATACCATTCACCACTAAAACAAGTTCAAAATGCACCCAAAAATGGTCCAACAAATTGATAATATTAGTAAGATGAGTAGTGAATAGTCACACATGATATACAATTGTACATGACCTTGATTAACTTTAGTATTATAAAATACTAATAGTACATACAAGTCTTTAGTCTAGAATTGAACAAAAAGATGAAATCAAACATAAATTAGTGTTTAGTTCCAATTTATGCTATACCATCTCAACAAATTTTGATCCCTTAAAAATGAAACACCTAATTCCTTTTATAGAACATAAGGAAAGAGTTAGTTGCAGAGAACATGGTTGAAAAAATAACAAAAGAAATTGGTACGTGAGTCCATGTGACACTAAATCATTGGTAGCACATGGAAGATATTTCCCCATGGTTCCTGAATATAAAGACAAAGTTACACTTTGACTAAATTAGATAAATAGAACAATCAGGTTCCTTTGGTCTTCAAAAAGATGCAAAAATAAAAACATTAGCCTTTCTTTTTCAAAGTTTCCAAATTTTGGCATGTACAAGATTCTTTATTAGGAAAAATTCCTACAACCGAAAGTTGGGAAAAATCTTTGATTCCTCCATCAAGCCAAATACCCACATCTTCTTTTACTCTAGTGTCTTTTGTTACCTGCAATTCTCGTAAAGTTAAGAGATATTATGGAATATCAAAAAAATCCACATGCATCATTAAGTAGTCTTTAAAAAATTAATCTTTTATCCTTTCCACTTTTACCAATTTTGAATTTACTCAAGAATAAACCTTGGTTAGATCAAAATAATAATCCCTTTTGGAATTTTGGGTTTTCAACTTTACTCAGGGTTTGGAAAATTTTGGGACTAAAGGAAATTTTAGATTCTACCATTTTTAATGAAATTCCTTGAACTTGAAAAATACTTGATTTTCTTAGTATGCATCATAACCTAATGTTTACTCTTCCTGCCTACATAAAATGATGTGGGTTATGTCGTGACTTTTACCACTTCTGAAATGGTACCTTTCAAATTCATAAGGCATAATTTCCCCAATCATTTACCTTTTCCTACTCTAAAGAATATTCACCACTACCTTCGTCCACTTTTTTTGGTTTTTCACTTGGATTCCTTCCAATGGAAATTATTTTAGCTTGGGTCCCCATGCTATATGGATTTCATGGGCCATGTTGTGAGAGATCACACAACACCTACTTTACATCTATTAATTAAGATGTGTAAACATAATAACATAACTCTACTATACCAGTAATCAAATTCAATTCTCAATGAAAGGAAAGAAAACTAACATAGAAAAATGTATTGCATTAATAAACGAGAACACACTACTTAACTAAAAGGTAGACCATGTAATCCTACAATTTTTTTTATTAAATTATTATGTACCCATTCTTCAAGTGAGTAGCTAACCTAAAAATGGAATGGTCTTGTAGCCTCCTAGTAGGTTCTCCAACCTCCACTATGATCCAATTAGATCTTAGATTATATAAGAAGCTTCAACAAATCAATATCCCCCTTTCAAGAAGAAGCAACAAAATGGATGTAAATAATGTTTTCTTGATTTATTATCTAAAGTACAATCATATGTATAATGGTCACAATTTGTACATAACAAATACTTCATGAATCCTTTTTTAATGTTTACTATTACTAGTACTAGAATAATAATATTTAGGACCATACCAATAACTTGTTAAGAGCCTTACTATGAACATTTGGTTAAAATCTAGGATATTCTTCTTTCTATTTTGGAAGTAGCAACATATAAGCTCTAGAATTGTTTTTGTTCTTTACAAATTGGTGTTCATATTGAATGAGCAATTGAAAAATTGAAAAATTTTCTATTAAATTTATCTCATAAAGTTGTAACATTTTCAAGAATTTTGTGTGGTTAGAAGTACCATTCAAAATAATAGATACTGACTATCGTCATCAATAATTTACTACTTACAATACTATATTTTTAGTTTACATTTTTCATCCTAGCGATGTATTATGTAAAATATTTATCATCATTGAGTCTAGTATTTAACAATTACATTAATAGATCAATCTTCTTATATTCAAGTTGTTTTTTATTTATCTCCTTAATCATCTACCAAGCTTTCCAAGCTTCAAATTTCTATATGGATGATAACTTGTGAAGAAATATTTTTATAGTCTTAGAGATTTCTTGTCTCACTTTTAAAGGTAAAAGAAAATTGAAAATTATTAGGAAGTATAGGTTGATTCTCAACCCAATTTTAAAGATCATTGAGTATAAATATAATTTTCTTATTCATACTCCAAGCTATACAATTTTTAAGTGTTAATTTTCCCATTTTCAAGATCAGACTAGCAATTTTAGGCACATCAAAATATTTATAAAATACACCACATGAAACTACAATGGTTTTCCAAGTAAAGAAATCCTTATAAAAATTCATATTACTCTAGACTTATTTTATCAATCCATACTCACATTTTGCATTTAAGTATATTGGCTACTATATAAGCGTGTCATATCTTCCATCATAATTAAAATCTAAATAAGAGGTAAATTCAAGAACTTGGGTCCTCTTTTAGTGGAAGTTTCAAGCTTGAATTTTTTTACTAGAAATGGGCACCCATTTCATAAAAAATAGGTATTTGTTTAGGATGAGACTCTTGAACCTAAATTTATATGTGTTTCATTTTAAAATGGGTACCCATTTCTAATTACATCATATTTATGTTCTATTCTAGAATGAGTACACTTTTCATAAAATTAAAATTTGAAACCCATGGATCTAATTTTCTTAGGCTTGGAAACCCAACCCTTAGCCTTGGACTTGCAAGTACAATGCCATGAAAACAATAAGAAAAAAATTGACTTTAGCAATATGGCTGATGACTTTATTTTTAGAATATTTTGACGAAATTAAAACTCATTATAGATGATAATATATAATTTTTAAATATGTAATTTTATTTACTAATTGATGTTATTTTTATATTCATTAATTAAGTTATGAGAAAATTGGTCCATAAACTTAAAAGGTTAGGTATTAATATTTTTTTAATAATATATATATTTTTAAATGTCATCAATCTAGACATCATTATTTATACAATAAAAAATAAATAATTTTATGATTAGTTTAGCTCAAATTTTGTTTTTTCGTACATGCGAGATTTTAAGAAATAATAGTTAGGGCCAATGTAAAAATAATTAAAATATATATATTTAAAAAAATTATAAAAAATATCCTCATCAAACTTCACTATAAATACACATCTTTCCCAAAATGAATTATAAAGATTCTCTTATTTAGATCAATTTATGTTTTTCGTACACATGCATATTACTCTAAAAAGTGACTTTAAAAAATAATTTTTTATCCATCCTATACAAAATCAACTTGTATCATCTAAGTATTAGAATAAATTATATATTTAAAGCCTAGACTCAAAATCTTGCATTTCATATTTTGGAGTTTCTTAAGATTCAATGTGGAAGTGCTTTATATTTTTACTCCAAGTATAAAAACTTTGATTTTCAAGAAAATCACTTCCATTTTTTTGGCCAAGAAGTGGGCCCATCTTCTTGCACTTAGCCTAAGAATTTTATATACCAAATACATAGTCCATTAAATATATTTTTTTATTTTTTTACAAATAATACAAAAATATTCAAACCAAACCACATATATAATTGAATTTTCTACACTAACACAACTAGTACTTAATGAACATAGAATAAATATAGATACTCTTTCGAGCAATATGATGCTTCATTATTCTCACACTAAGCATTGAGCAATAGTATTGAACATGACCCTAAAAAAATAACACTTATTTCATCAAAATTATAGAATATATTTCACCATAGCCTTCATCATCCATTTAACACCAATATTAGCAAAATAATAATTTTGCAATATAATAACATAAAATAATGTACTAACACTATGTTAAATGACTAAGTCTAAATTTTTAACACCTTGATTTTGTTTTTGATATCTAGCCATCAAAATGCCAAAAGATAATATTAATGCCTTTAGAAAAAAAAATCTAATGCAAGAGGCACCTTTTTTTTTACCACTTTTATCATTCCAAACATGTACTTTAATCATATAATTGCTAGAATTACCTCATCATTGCTCCTCCCACAAGAAAATACTCAACATTTGAAGATAACCCAGTCACATAAATTCTTTTGATAAATATTTGATAAATAATTTCTAAATAAAAATGTTGCAAGAAATGATGTAGAGAGGGTTATGAAATTGATAAAATATTATGTATAGACTTGACCACAAAATTTAGGTCTTTTCATGATATTAATATCATTGTGGGTTATGTGATCAAACATAGAAATACAATCGAGAATTACATTTGCAAATATACAAAAGAGCACATTAACTATATTATGTTTGTGAATTATATATGATTACGTCAACTATATTATGTTTGGGAATTATATATGATTACATTATTTGATGGTCTTTATAGAGGCCTCCACACTTTAAAATTTTACAACCAATTTTTTCATAGAGACTAATTATAAAATAATCAAACATAAAATAATAAATTACTAAACTAACATTATATAATCCATAATCCCAAGTCTATTAAGGTCTGCCTTGCCTCTGAGCACGAAAGCTCTACTCCTAAAGCTAAAGACGCTGGAAAGAATCTCCCTGTCAAAAACCTTGTCTCGTATTTTGAAGATTCTCCTAATTCTGAGGACTCTGGCACAAATAATAATTCTTCCTCTGTTGTCCCGTCGACGGACAAAGATGTTAGAAATGGGTCCCTTAGAGCCTTTGACCCTGCTAAAAGTTGCTTCAATCTTGATAGGGAACCTTTTACTAATTTTTTGGGCATAGCTAGGAGTAATGTTGTGGATCATTTCAGAATGTCAAAATGGGTTTTTCATGAAATTAATGATTTGAAAATAAAAAATTGGGCCCTCTAGAGTAAACTGGAAGAAATGGGTGCTAAGGTTTTTGCATTATACAAGAAGGATGTAGAGTGTAATGAGAATATTGCTAGTAAAGAGATCCAAGACAATGTGGATAAGGACAAAAGGATAGAAATTGACTTGGAAAAAATGAAAAATGTTGTGAAGATAATTACTGAACAAAATAACAGGATCGCAAGACATAATGCCATCATTATCAACGCTATGATTGAAAAATTGGATAAAGCTCAACAGGGGTCCTTGGTTGTTGATTTGGAAGAGGTGAAAGATAAAAACCATGAAGAGGACATTGGGATTTTGAAGAGAACTAGGGCTAATTTGAAAAGGAAGGCACCCCCATGCAGCAAATGATTCAAATATTCAAGAAGGGTGTCCAAGATATGTAGGATTTGGAGGCCGAGACTGAGTTTGTTCTAAACTATGGGTTAGCTGCTGCTGGTTTTTTGGCCTGCATTTCAGCTGACTCTTTGTTTGTCCTTCTTGGACTTTTTAGTTGGCTGCTGTTTATTCTGGATTTTTCTTTTATTGTAGCCTATTTAATTTGTTGGACTTTTCTGTCTTTTACTTTCTTTTGTTGTAAACTTGGTGGTTTCGGGTCCCTGTAAAACCCATTTTTTCCTTTATAAAAAACATTATATAATAATTATAAACTATTATTTTTGAATATTATGTTCATAAGTGTAATTAGACACAAAGTGTCAAGTCATGACCATATACATAAAAACTAAAATACACTTGACATATATTTTTAAAAATAATTAAAATTGTTATATAACTCTAAAGTAAATAAAATAAAATAAAACAATTCCTCAATAAATCAGATAATTCTTAACTAAATAAAAATACAAAATAATACAAAATACAATTAAATAATTATTAAATAATTTTAACATAAATAAAATAATTTTTAAATAAATAAAATAATTTGAAACTAATATATCTATATTTTTAATAAATATATTTAAGATATCTATGATAATAAATTTATAACAAAAATTATATTAATTAATTTTTTAAATATTAAAACACAAAAAATATAATGTGAATTACATTAATTTCTTTTTCAAAACATTCTAATATATTTTTCCAAATAAATTTACCTTCATTTACCTTATGCACCTTTACACCTCTTCTTACATATTTACCTTATTTAGTGAATACATTTTTTGATACAACCATGGGTGGTACAACCATGGGTGGTACAACCATTTTGCATTTCACTATTTCAATCTGATCTTAACATTGGGGTTATTAGCTTTCATTTTATTCCGTAACTCCCCACCCTCCAAGAACATGTTGGTCACTCCCATGCTACGGAAGCGACACTCTTTCAGACTTCTCAAGAACTCCAATCCATGTGGAACTTTCTTCATATTTGGACACAATCTTACACCTAGTATTTCAAGACGTGGCATCGCTCCATCCTCTAATTCTAACAACTCCTCTAACATTAAAAAGTTAAAAATTTCAAAAGAACACAGCTTAGGGAATCCTCCAGACTTCCCAAACCCTTTTGGCAATGCCCTGCAAATATCATTTCTCCATAAATTCAACTTTATTAAGTTGGGCATCATTTCTAATGCTGGATATTGAGCACAATGGCACCCCACTAACTCCAATTGCATCAGATTTGAGAAGCCACATATCCATTTTGGCACTGCAAAGCAATCTAGATAAAGGTATTCAAGATCCTTCATAGCTAACATTTTTTCGGATAGAGGTGGAAGATCACTTACATCACCATAATTGTGAACATAGTTGACTATTGTCAGATTCCGCATCTTTACCAGCGTGTCAAGGATCCCATCTTCTATACTTTTCAATTCAGCCTCGTAATGAATAGCTATCCGCACTTCACGAAGGTTGACCAAATTGACAAAATGCTCCAATTTCAAGAATTCATTTTCTTCGACAGATAGTTTGTTGTCGCCATCTATTTTCAGTCCCTGTAAAGACACAAGCTTTGATATTCCCTTAGGTATCGATCCATCAAATTTTTTGTCATGGCCAGGGCGTATATCTAGATGTTCCAAGCAATTGAGCTCACCAATCCAGTTAGGCAACCGTTTTAGATTCGGGCACATAGAAATGTTAAGGAAGCGAAGACTCTTATTTCTTTTCACACATTCTGGAACCTCTATAATTTTGGTCCTCCATAAATTTAAAATTCTGAGGAGCTTCAAATTTCCAACACAGTCTGGCAATGACGAGATGCCAGTGCCGCTCAAGTCAAGAACACGCAATACTCTCGCACCACTAAGCAAGATTGCCGGAATATTTTGAATGCCTCCATTTTGTGAGAAAGATAGAGAACGAAGACGTGATGCAGAATATGCCCTGCTGCTTGCCATTACATCTACATCACCATCACCCATGCTTTTCTTGCCCATTAAAATCCTCTGGTAACTACTGCTCGTTTGCACATCTGGACCCTTTTTTAAGGATTCCTCTACACTAAATGCACATTGACTTTCCTTTGATATACTGATGGCCAAATCCAGCAATAAATCATGCAATTTAAACATTTTATTTTTCTGATCATAGATGTCCCCTACCCTCTCGACCAAACATAGACTTTGAAGATGACATAAATACTTCCATCCAATATCTAACTGGTCCTCCCCTTGAGGAACATATCCTTCTGCTACCCACAGGTTTATGAGATGTTGATAGTCTACTGTCTCATCCTCAGGAAAGAAAGAAAGATATGCAAAACAAGGTTTAAGATGAGCAGGGAGAGAATCATAACTCAACTTGAGAATCTTCATAATTGGATCCTCGGTATAAGATGCCACTCTTAGCTGCTCCAATTTGGATTCCCACTCCCTTAACGATCTCTCGCCCGCCAAAGATGCTGCCACTATTTTAACAGCCAAGGTCAATCTCCCACATTCCCCTTCAATTTGATGAGCAATCCCTTCAAGTCGATGTGGCGGCTAATTTGGCTTGCAGTCAGGGAAGGAAAAAGTACAAAACAGGTTCCAGCTCTCTTTTTCCGACAAAGGGTGCAGCTCATAAACACGGGCATTCATGTTTCTGCACAAATCTCTGCTTCGTGTGGTGACCACAATTTTGCACTGGCTGTTATTCCCCCTTGGAATGCCAAGTGCAGATATCAAACCATCTTCCCCAGTTGCGCTCCACACATCATCCAGCACAATGAGAGACCTTGTGTTTGCTAAATGATCATGAATCAACTTTGCTGCCTGCACATTACTTACCCTTCCATTAACGACCTCCTTCAATTTTATTTCTGAGGCCAAGTCAGCTTGCAACTTTTCAAGGGAGTAAGTCTGAGAAATGGCAAGCCAAATTGACTTCTCAAACTTGTCTTTTGCTCTGTCGAAGACATTTCGCAGTAGAAACGTCTTCCCAACGCCGCCCATTCCAACGACGGCAATGACAGGAGTGGCAGGGTCATCCACTAAGCGGAGGACGTCTTCAACCTTGCGCTCAATAGCCACTGGTCGTGAATCGCTCTCCATCAAGCTTGTTCCCCTCCACATTACATTCTGAAATGTACTCGTGGAGGGTTGGTCTGAATGAGCCAGATCCCTAAAAAGCTTCAGCTCCTTTCCATCTTTCACAATGGACCTCATTCTATCTTTCAGGTCCTTAATCCGATGTGCCATTTTATAGTGAAAGACTAATTGAGAATAACTGAAAGCAAAGAAACAAGAGGATTGGGGGCTTTCATTACTAGTACCTTCATATTCAACCGCACATTCGTCCAGTATGTCCTCTGCATCCAAAGCAATGTCTGCAATTGCCAGCAGCCAGTTTTTCACAGACTTATCGTGTGCACCTTGAAGATCTGCTTCTCTGAGATAGCTCCTCATGTTTGTAAGCTTCTTAATCAGCCATTCAAACTCCTTTCTGAAGTTAAGAACAAGAGAAACCTCCTTATTTATCTGTTCTATCATCATCCCGCCGAGTTTTTCAACCACAAGACCAACCAGAGAAGATTCCATAATTAATCTTTTTGAAAACTGAAAAACTGAAGCACTCTAAAATACTACTACGGACTACACAGATATTACTTGAAGCACTCTCAAACACTACTATGAATTCTTAAAATTTGATGTCCTAACAACTGCTAAACTGAAGATTAGTGCTCAGTTATCGACCAATTTGAACCAAGAAAAACAACCAAACTGCAATGAATATGATTACAGCAGAGAAAGAAGTAAATTTATAAGAATGCAGATAGAACTTGTTACGAAGGATTCCCACTCTCTCTGAGGCCGAAGTTATTCTAATCGCTTTTACCCTATTTATTCGTTTCTTTAATAATTCTGGTTTCATCGTTTGGACTTCGAATTATTCCCCCAGCTTCGATTTGGTCATCACATTCGATTTGTCCAGACGCCTTTTTTCTTTTATCAACTAAGAGAGGAAGGGGCAGAAGCTAAAGGAATGAAAGAACGAGTATTTTAATTATTCTTTAACTCGTTTCTTCCTCAGACGAACTTCACTTTTTCTTCCCATGAAATGTACTTCAAAAGCAATTCTATGGATTTTTTAAAATTTAAATGTTTGTCCTTTCATGTCACGGGCATCCTTGTAATTATCATGCCTTCTTTAAAGTAGTGTCAATACAGTATAATTTAAAGTCTAAATCAGAATAAATAATTTTAAAAATAATAGAAATTATTATTATGATTATATATTTTTACAAAGTTTTAAATTTAAATTAATAACAGTCTTTAGGAAACCATTATATAATCATGATTATAATCAAAATTCATTTCATCAATTGTAATTTATGTTATAATATGTATCATTTAAAATTTAAATATTAATAATTAATATTAAATTATTATACAACAATATTAGTTATATAAAATTTAATAAATAATATAATTAGCATATAATTATATAATGAATATATAGATATTTTGTTAAATATAATTTAATAACTAAAATTATTTCAATTATAAAATTGAGATAGTTTTGTGACACATCAAGATTATTTTTTATTTGAGTTTTAAAGTGTTAAAATTATTAAAAAGATAAGTTAGATTGTAATTTATAGAATCTTTAAAGTGGCTCAAACTTCCTACCAAATAGATTGTACAAGAGTTTCTTGTAAGCATTCCAAGTCTTTATTTCAATTTTTAAATTATTATCCTTTCCTTTCTTCATATGAAGATGGTGGACCATCCCATGTGATTTGGCTATTTTTTCTTTTTCTTTTTAAAGATTATTCTTTTAGAACATTTAATTGGTAAAAAATGCATAATCATACCTTTTTCTTTTGTATTGTGTGTCTATTTTAATTAGAATATTTCTATATAATAAAATATTGATCAGTCTTTACATTTATAATATATATATATATATAAAACTGTATATAAAAATAAGTAATTTAAAGAATTAACAAATATTATTATTATAATCACTTTTAAAAAAAAAAAAATTAAATAAAAAAGTAACTATTAATTATTATGACGAAAACTTATCCAATCTATACAATATTCTTAATTTATTCTAACAAATTAATGGCCTTGGAGCCATTGGAATTTTGATTATTTTTCTTAATGACGGTGACAACAAAGGCTTACTTGATTGGCCTTCCCTACCCAAACACTAATTAAAATGATGGAGAATAATCTTTCTAAACAAGGTTTTACTCTAGCTTTACACATTTCCAACCAAACTTAGTCAATTTTAAATATCCCTGGCTATAAATTGCTACACCTAGTTGGAATAAATTTTTCATGTAGCTATGCCAATAGAATCTTGGCTTGCAATTTGAATGACATTTCAAAATATGGGAAAAGTTTAAAATTTGGAAGACGAAAATTCCAATAATATTATAAACATGGGTGATCCCACAATAGTGGTTTACAATTTTTGGCCAAATTGGACACTGAAATAATTTTTTTTAACTAAATCTTCACTTTCAGGCATATATAGTGGCTAAACGTGAGGAATTTGAAGATGATGCAAACTAGAGTTTCGTGACATTTTGTTTGTAGATTCTAAATATAATTTTTCCAAAATTTTTGTAATCATTTTGCACTTATTTTTCCATCTCCCTCGAAAACTAATTTTTTTCAGAAAACAACATTTTTAAAAAGTGACACTCATCATATAACGCATAACTTTTTTTCCATGAAGGATAAAATTCTAATTCTTTTAAATGTAGATTCATAACTCCGATATCTAGTGCTTCCACTTGGTTAGATAGTTTTTTATTGAATATTTTTTCTTTAATCAAGTTTCAAAGTCAAACTAATTACAATTCAAACATAGTGCGACCGTATAATGTGTAACTTTTTTTGTGTGTATTGAAATTCTTTTTTTTTGTTGGATCAAGGACTTCAATATTTGGTGCACTCATATTTTTTAATTTTATTTTTGATAATCTGCTATTTTTCCACATGTGTAGAACAAAGAGCTTGATTTTCGGTGAAAAACCTATGTTTAATAAAACTTAAAAAATAAATACATATTAAAATTATATTCATTGGATAGCTTGTTCTGAGGACTACTTGATTCTAGTTGGGTTTGTGAAGTCTCTGCCATTTTTGTCTTCAACCCAAGCTCCGAAATGCAAAAATTTAGATTTTTTTTGTGTCTTAGGGGGGGCGATGAGGGATAAGGGGGTTCGCTTGAACCCTGGTTGGAGTGAACCACCCTTCCATAAGGGATTTTGTTTGGTTTTTGGGTGAGAAAGAATTAAAAGGGTTCGCTTGAACTAGTAGGTTCATACGAACCCCTAAAATCAAGTTTTTTGCCAAGGGGTCATTTTTTGTGAGTTTTCCTTCCTCACTTGAATTGTAAACCACTATTGTGGCTTCACCCACATATCATAACATTATTTGGATGAACATAAAAAATAACAAATTTTGGAAAATGGAAAAAATAGTAAATAAATATCCTTCAAGAAAATCTAATCTAGTGTCACACCTCTAAAATTTTATCAAATAAATAAATAAAATATATATTGAAAGAGTTGAGGTTTAATTATTATACCATTACATACTATATTACATTATATTTGATGTTAATCTTAGAATTATGGATTTTACAAATTAAAATTAAAATCAAATTAAAGATCATATAAGTAGTTAAGGAAATGAAAATATTAGAATATTGTAAAAAATACTTTGTTTTTAATATTTAATCACTTTAGAAACATTAAAATACGATCTAAATTGTGTATATTTAGGAAAATGAAATATTTTGTTTCTAATATAAACCAATCATATGATAATGTAGTGATGTACAATGCAAAAGGAAATTAAAAAAATGCACCCATTCTAATTTTCACTATCCCTACATCCACAACCTTAGCTCCCTTGATCTAAAGAGGACCGACAGATGATTTGGAGTATCTATCAGTCTAACTCACTTGCCAACCTTGTAAACTTAATCTCTTATCTCCTAGTAATAATCAACTACTGTCAGCACTTGTAAAAAACCTCTTAAGAGCTAGCCGTTTACATCATATTCTTGTGTGGGAAACACCTTCTAGTCATGTATATCTAGTTCCCTAGGTCATTAAATCTTGTAGTCTAAAAATCCATTTCCTCTTCCTAAAACTAATTGACATGATCATGCTAAAATCTATCAATTAACATACCTTTGAAGTTACCTACATCACACAAGTTTAGATTTTTTTATTACCAACTATAATGACCACTATCATCCTAGATCAAAGGTCAACCTAAGTCATTGATCAAGATAATTGAAGACAAAAACATAAGATAAATCATGTCATCAAATGTATGCCTCAAACAATCTCCATCCTCCTAGATGAGCTAAAATGTAATGCACCCTTGTTCCATTTGAATTTCTCTTTTGATGTGATGTGATGTGGATTACTCAATAAACTACCACAACCTTGGTATGATTGCAATGGTGAGATAGTAAAATGACATTGTAATGGTATGGTAATAGAATTGGATTGTTCTTGATGAAGAATGAGGACCTCTAGTTATAGAGTTTTGGAGAGGCAAAATCAAGGGCTAGGATATATTGATGATGAATGGCTAAGATTGAATGAGAATTAAGGTTAGGATCAAAGATATAGTCATGTTACAAGTGACACATGAGGGATAAGAAGAATGGATTAGGGGAACATTTTTATGTGAATGGCTCCTGTGGAATTGAAATGAGTGGATAAAGTGGAAATTTGGTTTGAATTTTGAGAAGGTGTATAGGTTCAATGAATTTAGATAAGGAGTTAGTTAGACATGTGAAAGGGACACTTCTTAGATTAATGATCCATGTGAGAAATTTTAAGGGATAGGATTAAAGGATAAGGATAAGGGATAAAGTGGAATGAATTAAATAAATTATAAATATTTATTCAATTAATAGGATCATATGAAGGGGAAGAATAATTAAACAAATAAAAAATATTTATTTAATTAGATGTTAGGCTAAAATAGGGAAATGATGGAATTAATCAAATAATCAAATAATATTAATTTAATTAATAGCTTAGGATAGGTTAAAATTAGGTGTGGTTGGACAAGGTTAGATTTTAGGTGTCTACATTTTACCCCTCTTTGATATGACATCATGAAGTGGCATTGTATCAATGAAGAATAAAATATAGTGGGTAGGAAGGGATAAGGATTAGTGGTATGATACATCCTTGTCAATAGAAGGGTGAGGAAGGATGATGATGAGGTAATGAGATGCATCCCTCAAGAGGATAGGTGGGTTAAGAGAACCCTTGTGTGCTCTTAAAATAGAAGGGAAAGATGGGGTATAAAGATAAAGCAAATGAATTGGAAGATGAAATAGGATGGAAGAGGATGAAAAGGAAGGGGAATTTGTTTATGATGGTATATAAAGAGAAATCCTAAGATTTGATATATAAAAGTAAGTTATACACCAAGGTATGAGGAACCAGGGTGACAAGGTAGCCTTTGCATAGAATTGACACATAAATAAAAACAAACACAATGTACTGGATAATGATGATGCCCCATTATACACTAGTCAAAACACACCAAGATATAGAAAGATTGAGGTGGTCATAAGTATATGTAATAATGGGTCAAAAGATTGAAAAAATAAATCCAACAAAAGATTAATTGCTAAACATTCCATGCAACCAATATATCTCTTTCCAACGATAGGATAATGATTATGATTAGGTTTATGCTAGACTTAGGAGTCCTTAGGGTATTGATGATTGGATAAATGATTGGAAGATGATAGGAAAAAGGATATAATGACTAGTTAATTTTCATTAGCTAGGCTCATGTGTGATTTCATGATAAGGATTGATGCTTGGATGTTATTTTTTATTTTTTGTTCAATTGTAAGTCTAAGGAGTGCTAAAGGTTATTATGAATGGTATTTGAGTTGAGATGTGATGGAATGATAGCATGAGGGATGGTGATTATGTGTTTTTTTATAATGGGATGGAGTTGTTATTGTGGGATGAAGTGATGCTTGAGGATGAATGAAAATGCATGAGGCTTGAAGACCAATGCATTAAATATTAAGTATATTCAAGGTCATATCCTTGGCAAATTTTAAGGCAACTTCTGAATCTAATGTGGGGGGAATAATGAGGAAGGGTGGGTGATGATGAAGAGGATGATGGGTGACTCTAATCAATGAACAATACAAGCCATGATAGTTTTATTATGAATGGATGGCTGAGCATTATTTTATTATGATATGGGAAGATAGGAAGGATGATGGTAGGGAAGAAAATAATCCAAGAGATGGTGAAAAAGAGACTACTACACATGATGGTTGTATCTAGGTTTTTACCATGGTACTTTTCAAGGAGCGACCAAAGTGGTTTTCAACTTTGGATGGATTATTTCTCTTTCCTTTTTTTTGATTTCTTAATTATTTGATTTTTGATTTATTTTTTTATTTTTTAGGTTTTTTCAACAATTGGGATGTGATAATGTTGTGATCAATGTAGATTATTGTATACTTGGTTGATGATCCTTAATAGCTTAATTTGGATGGGGGAATGGTATTTTATCTCATAGATTGAGCTAGCTAAGATATAATCCCTACTCTATGCAATACTAAGGACTTCATGTGTCTCACATAAATAAATATTGGGCAACCTTTGTATTAAAACATGTCAAAGGGTTACCGTCATGGGTACGTTGAGATGATATGTCACCAAGGGGGAAAATTTGGGAGGATGGATGCGTAGAGGTTGGTGAATGGAATAAGTTGGGTGAAGTGGAGATATTATGTGGATATGAGGGTAGTAGAGACTTATGATCAAGAAGTTTGTATCTTGATGTATTTATTTAAGATTTTTGCATATTCCCACAATTATTTGGGAAAGTGGAGCATTATTGGAGATATCTTTATTATGCTTTTTTTAAATAATCTTTTTGACATTGAAGTTTTCATAGTCCAATAGTGTTTGATCGAGATTTGCACTAGAAGACTTGACTTTGTTTTTCTTTTCTTTTTTTCTTGATTTATGATCTTTGATAAATAGAGGCTTCTATATTTTTTAATAATTTTTTTTTAGAGATGTATCAATAATAGGAAACACTTAGTAGGTAATACGACTAAAATTTTCTTTGATTTCATGTTTTGGATTTTCTTCAAGCTTTATTCTGGTCATTCTATGCTAGGGTTTGCTTAAAAAAATGCTTTTAAAATCTTGTTTCTAAATCTAACACCCTAAGTCCTAAGGGTTATGCAAGCATCAGAGTTACTTTTGTTCTAATTCGTAGTTGACTACTTGCTACCCATTGCCGCTCCTTAAGTTGTAACTTTATGTTTGGGACAACATTTGTTTACCGAGCCCTCACTTTCAACGTTACTGCTTGAACCCATGCACTAAATAAATTTTTCATATGCCTAAGTCATTGCCCACATCCTTTATAACATTTTCCCACATTTACCTAGTCGCAAAATGTTATTTTAGATGCACATGCTTAAATCCTTCCCTTAATTCGTCCATGCCTGGCCCCACAAAGATTGAACTATTCAAGTCTAAGTCCATGGGAGAAATGAACACTTGGCATGTGGTTTATTCCTACCTAGAGGGTTTCCACCATTCCACAAAGAATATTTTATTAAGGCGATTAGTAGCAAGCATTTGGCCGAGCAGTGTAGTGGGGCCCACTGGTAGGTCCTGTCAAATCTACATGGGGAGCTTTAAAGCATTTTTCTATTTAGGTAGAGGAACATTTCAGTGACGCATTGTTTGAGACTGCAGAACAGTGGGAAGCTGCCAAGTGTCCAGATCTGAGCCATTAAGTTACATGTTCTAGTTGTCAATGAAACATGACAATCTTTTTTAACATAAGGAGGGACTTAAAGGGAGTGTATTGTTCCACGTGGCATGATCCGAAAGGTTTTTTGATCTCATGACCACGAAAGCGCAGGAGGTTGCTATGTGGATAAAGCTGAGTCATCCTTTTGACGACACACCTTTTAGCTGAGATGTAAAGGTAATACCAAATGGAGTGTTTTCATTGGCTCAAGATCTTTTCAAAGAAATTCAAATATTTTCAGATCAAATCTTTTTGCTGATGATCAACGGTCCATATTCAAACATAGGGAATGGGAGTTGCATGCTCTAGCTTGCACGAGCTAGGAGTAATGGTACACAAGATGAATTTTAGCAATGAAATTAATGCTTTTCTCCATAAAATCCTTAATGTGAGCATTTGGACATCTTACCTAGGCATTCTAAGCATCGAGGAGGGATAATTTGTAGCAGTCGTGGGTATTTTTTTGTGTCAACTAGGGTTTTTGGAGCACAAAATTAGTAAGTTCATCTATAACCTTGATTTTTTTCTTAATTCCCTTTCAAATAATTTGTTGGTATCTTACAATTGTATTCTAGAGTTTTTCTTGAAATAAAAGCATCCTTGTGTGTTATTACTCTAAAATTTCCTTAGTCAATCATTCAAGTTATCATTAAATCCTAGAACTTGCCATAAACCTTAGTTCCTCAAACTCAATTTATAAAATGACTCCCCTATGAACATAAGTTGCTTCTTCCTCCCAAAAATAAGCTATGCATGATGATTTGGTAGCTCAAATCCATGTCTCTTCTACCTAGGGAATTAAGTTACAAGACATAATAACCCGACCAAAATAACCTTGGACAGAATAACCCGATCACAATAACCCAAGGAAAAAATGACCCAAGGTCATAATAACATAGGCCAAAATAACCCGTGGTTAAAATAACCCATGGACAAAATATCCCCGTAAGAATATAGAGATAGGAAAAAAACAAAATTTATAAATTACATGGGTTATTTTGTCCATGAGTTATTTTGACCACAGGTTATTCTATCCATGGGTTATTATGACCCTAGGTTATTTTGTCCTTGGGTTATTATGACGAGGTTATTGTGTCCAGGGTTATTGTGGCCGGGTTATTATGCCTTGATACCAGAGAATTAAAGTTCAAGGTCTTAGTTTTGTTGAGAGCTTGGTAGATGAATTTCACAGGTGTAAATATGTTGAACTCCCAATGGCGGGTAGGTCACTATTTTTCCATTGGTACTAAACAAGAAATGCATCTATCCCTATGTCAAACATTTGGAAATATGACTTGGGGAAGTTGATGGTACTAAATGTTTTTATGGATGTTGACATGCTAAAAGCCATGGTTGCAAATTATGATGAGATGGTTAGAGAAGTGAGGACTACAGGTGACAATATTATGGTTTGAATTGATAAGAATTAATATCTGATATTTTGAACCTCAACTTAGCTACCACTAAACCCATTGATTTTGAAATTTTCAAACAAAATTATCAATAGAAAAAAAGTAGTTACAAGGTAGTCTTGCTACCAAGGTACAAGTTGAAGGGCTGTAAGGGTAAATGTGTTAGAATTTCACCAAATAAGACAAAACCCTTCAAGTTGGAAAGTTTTGAGAATTAATTGTACTAAGACATATTTTCTATTATGTCAGGTGCTTGGGGTAGATAAACTAGAAAGAATCCATATTCATTTCATGTATATGGCTACAAATATTCAAAATGTCTTGGTAAATGATGAATTTGAATATGCAACATACATCACTAATGCCATACATAAGGGATTAGGGGAAATAAAAAGGGGTAAATAGATGCTTAAATTTTGGTGGTACTCCCTTTTGTGCCATATGTTTCTATACAGAGGAAGAGCAAAGTGAAGTCCAACACTCAAAATATGTGATGTTGACAAGGGAGGCCACCAACTCCATGTCCAATGTTGGACTCATGTCTAGGACATGCACTATGAGCCATGGATAACTTTAAGAATCCCCCCTCAGAAAAAGGTGTAAGAACCTGGTGAATCTTGTATAGTTCCCAAAAATAATATTAATTTTATTGGTGATTTTTTTCTTTTTTGGGGGAAAAAATAATAATATCAATTGTGAATCATTTGTAATTGGTAGAAGTTTGTAGAAAATCCCGACAAATTATAATTTTTTTGAAACCAACAAAATATTTTCATTGGCAATTAAAACCTATTTTCAAACTAATAAAATGCTGCTTAGTGAATTTTTAAAGCTTTTTAAACCAAAAAATATTTTTGTGGACAAATTAAACTGTTTTCAAACCGAAAATATTTTTGTTGGAAATTAAAACTTGTTTTCAAACCAAAAAAAATATTTTCATTGGCAAATTAAACCTATTTTGAAACCAATAAAAAAATCATTGGCAAATTAAACCTAATTTCAAACCAATAAAAAAATTTCATTAGCGACTTAAACTAGTATGCTAATAAAAAATCATAGTGTGGGTGGAAAAAATATCAAATGTTGTATATTGTTCTATTCTGGGACAAAGTTTCCACACACCCAAATTCCTTCATAGAGTGTTTAGAATGGAGACAAGTGTCAACATATCATAGGTTCTAATTAGAAGTGAGCCACTGATCAATGTACTATGTTTGAAGCAAGATGTCAATGCAACTTAATGACTAGTAACTATGAGTTATATCATTTAATAAGTTAATATAACATTAATATACTCAAAAAATTAATATAACGATATCTCAGTAATTAATATAACCATATTATGGACTGTGAAAACCATATGTTAGCAATTAATATGACTGTTTGATGAATGTTCGATGAATGACTATAGTTGCATTTCGGAAGAAAATATTTGAAACACTAAACTTGTGAATTCAAACCTTCAAAATATCCCTAGAACCATTAGATTTATAAATATAAGCAATTGACCTTTTATTACTTATTAAATCACTTAAATTTATGACTCAATTTTTGTGAAATAATACTGTCACATTAATGATTCATCAAGTGTGTATTGTGGTGAATTAAATGTTCCAGTGCCGAGTATTGATATATTCATTCTATATATACTTCACTAGCTTGATGCTCTTCATATCATTTATAACA
>VDFB02105785.1:535607026-535744934 GCA_007258455.2 Sequoia sempervirens | reverse complement strand
GGACTTAATTGAGAGCTTCCTTTCCACATCCATACCAATGCATCAAATTATGTCATAGGATTAGTCTTAGGAAAGAAAGAAGGAGCTATTGAAAATGCCATTTATTTTGTCAGCAAAAATTTGCAAGGAGTTGAATTCAACTATACTGTGACAGAAAAAGAAATGTTGGCAGTAATTTATGCACTGGACAAATTTAGAAATTACATAACAGGTTACCAAATCTTTGTGCACATTGATCATACAACCATTAGATAACTCATGAATAAAACTCTTTGACACGTAGAATGGAAAGATGGTTATTATTGATGTAGGAATTTCACATAACCATTGTGGATACAAGGAAGGCCAATGTTGTTGCAGATTTCCTTTCAAGGCTGACTACATCAAGGGATAAGCAAGCCATAGATGACTCTTTTCCTAATGAGCATCTATTCTCTATCAGTGTACAAACACCTTGGTATGCTGACATAGCTAATTATCTAGTCATAGGTAAAGTTCCTCCTCACTTCTCTCCAAAAGAGAGAAGGGCACTCATTGAATATTCTTTTCCTTTCTCATGGATTGTTGGATGTTTTTTTTATATTGGACCATACCATGTCATGAGGAGATGTGTGAGAGAAGATGAGACATATGAAATTTTGCATGCATGCCACAATGAACCATGTGGAGGAAATTTTGTAGCCAAGGGACAACAATGAAGATTTTGAACACAAGATATTACTGGCCAACACTCCACAAGGATGCAGGAAGGTATACCATAAAATGTGATAGATGTCAAAGAATGGGAAGACCAACCAAATATGATGAGATTTCACTTTTCCCTCAAGTAATAATCAATCCCTTTCACAAGTGGGGATTGGATTTCAGAAAATCTTAATGACCTCCATCAAATGGTAAGTCTTATAACTTGGTATGCATTGATTATGTGACAAAGTGGATAGAAGTCAAGACTATGAAGCATGCAAGAGATAACAGGGTTGTAGAATTTATTTATGAGGATATTTTCACAAGCTATAGAGTTCCAAGAGAAATAGTGACTGATCAAGGGGCTCAATTCACATCAACCCTTATTGCAACACTAGTCAATGAATACAACATAAGATATAGGAAGTCTATTCCTTATCACCCCCAGGCTAATGGCCAAGTTGAGGTGACCAATGTGAGAAATTGAAGCTATTCTAACCAAGATAGTAGCTATCCACATAAAGGATTGGGAAAAAAGATTACCAGAAGCTATTTGGGCCTATAGAACTACCTGGAAAACAACTACAGGCTTCACTCCATTTGAGTTGTTGTATGGAAAGACAACTACGATGCCCATTGAATTTGAACACAAGACTCTTAGGACTGTAGTAGATTTGGGGATGGATATCTTTGAGGCACAAAGAGAAAGAATCATGCAACTAAATGCTTTGGATGAGATGAGAAGAGAAGCCCTACATCACATAGAGGTAGTTAATCATAGAATCAAGTGGCATGACAAATCTATCAAGGATAAGAAAATTCAACCAGGAGATTGGGCCCCCGCTTCTATGACTCAAGATATCAAGACAATGCAGGAAAATTTCAAACAAGGTGGCTAGGACCATATGAAGTTGTTGAGGTATTTCCTAATGGTGTTGTACAACTCATTACTATTGACCCAATCAGATTTAAGCTGCTTGTCAATGGTCACTGCCTCAGATTGTCTCACAAGCCAACTTCCAAGGAGGAGTTCCCACAAAAAATCCACTTCAAAGATGCAAAGATCTCGAGCTTCTTAGTACTAAAAGGAAGTGGACCTAGTGTCCCTTCTTCTCTAGCTAATTAAGGTACGTACTTGTCATAATAAATACTTCCACTTTTGTGGGAGTCCATTTCTTCACCCATCCGCCCATCCACCCATTTGTTTCCACCTTTCTCTCTCTTCCATCACTTCACTTCATTCCACTCCACCTCATCCCACCTCATCTTCATTAATTGCTCAACTTATTTCTTTAAAAGACGAGCGGTACTTTCTCCACAATATTGCAATGAATCCTCCACACATTCAAATATGTGCGCATTAATTTCTATATCTTAATTATCTTTAAGTGCATTCATTTAATTATTTTACGTTAGTATGGATATTCACCATAGCATGCCGCTATTTCCTACCTTGTCAAATCATCATTCCGCTTGTGTGGACGCATGCCCAAATTTAGTTTGGGGGGGAAGGAAAAGATGTGAATATTTTTCCCACTTGTCAGTGCATGTTGGTCTATGTCAAAAAAAATTAAATTGGGCCAATTCGAAATCTAGTGAGTGGACGACTCACATGTGTAAAGTGACACCAAATGCTGTCACCATTTCTCTTCATTATAGCTTTCCTTTATTACTCCTTCCTTGCCATTATTGACCCTATCATATCTCAAGTTATGTTGCAAACAAAAGGTAAGTTAAAAAAGGGAAAATTTAGTCAACATTGGCATTAGAAAGTTAGTAAATTTTGTAGGAAGGTGAATTTGATTTTTAGATGAAATTGCACGAAGGAAACCACAAAGTATTTGTTTGGTTGCAGAAAATGGGAGGTGGGTTAATTTATAATGAACCCATGGTGCACGATGTATTACTACAGGATACACCCTACCTGGCCGAATTTAGAAACTGTGGGTGGATTGACTACTTCCTGAAGCTGGATGATTTTGATGAAGACATTGCACCAGAGTTCACCCACATTTTCTAAAGGGAAGGCTAATGTATGGATGGAGGCCGCAGAAAACTAAAAAGAAACAATTGTAGAAGTCATAGAGTTACTGCTTGATTATCATGGTGAAGAAAGCTTGCAATATGAACTTAAATAGGTGAATGCAAATCTGAAATGTGTAGATTAACCTTTAGCCTTAATGTGAAGAAAAGAATGAGAGAGAGAGAGATAGAATAATCATAACACATGCAATAACATATTTACGGAGAAACTCCCCAAAGGGAAAAAACTCCACCACCGAAAGAGAGGCAAGTGTATTACTAATATTATGAAATATTACGCGGCAGCAATAGACTTCTCTTATCATCCTTGTAAAATCCTCAAGAAAGACTGCTTACCTTGCAAACCCGCAAAACCGAATTGAATAACTCTAGCTCAAGGCCCCTATTTAAAGAGATTTGTGAGGATGAAAACCACCATGGTTTCACCAAACAATAGGCAGAAATACCACCTAGCAAAACCCATGCCTCCCTTCATGAAATGGTCATGACATCCTAAAAATAGCCTCTTATAGATGCTCTTACAGCTGTCATAAGGCATAACTTATGCATGAGCACCTAGGGTCAAAGATAGCATATTCTATCATAGGAATCTATCATACTTGTCATAGGAATCTGTCATACTGTCATAGAATCTCATGACAACTATCATACAAGTCATAGATTCTCTTAAAACATCCTAAAAACCTCATTCTAGAAGATTCCAAGTGGGACACCTAGCTATTTTGTCCTTTTCCTAAATGACAAACGGTAACGGTAACACTACATTTACATTGTCTCTTTCACCACCGTTGGTTAAATGGTTTCACCTCTTATGGGTAAATGTTGAAAACACTTTAGGAGAATAATTAATTAAAGAATTTACAAGGTTGATGACACCTAAGTCCTAACATTCTCCCACTTGACATCATACATTTTAAATTACACCCATAGAGATACAATTACATAGAATTAAGTACAGTGATCAAGGCCCATGGCCTTTCTGCACCAAGAGAATTTTTCTGTGGTGACTAGCTTCGTAAGAAAATCTACAACATTATCCAAAGTGTCAACTTTTTCAATCAAGACTTGTCTATTCTCAACCATTTCTCACACAAAGTGATATTGAATATCAACATGCTTAGTACGAGCATGATACATAGGATTTTTAGCCAAACATATGGCTCTCTGACTATCACATCCAATCCTCACTATCCTGCAATCAAAGCCAATACCATTACCAAGTCTCTGTAGCCAAACTACCTCCTTAGAGGCATGTGTAGAAACCATATACTTTGCTTTAGTTGTGGAAAAAGCTACTATAGGTTTTCTTTTACTCATCCAACTTACTGCACCTCCAAACAAAGTAAACACATAGCCACTAGTGGACCTTCAACTATCCAAGTCACCTGGCCAATCTGAATCAACAAAACCTTGTATGTCCAATGACTTATCAACATTGTCAGTACCATGATAAACCAAACAAGAATCGTAGTTCTAAATATCTAAATACCCTTTTAACAAAATTCCAATGTTCTTTACCAGGGTTAGGCATAAACCTACTTAGAACACCCACTGCTTGGGCTATATCTGGTCTAGTACAAGCCATTGCATACATTAAACTACCAACAAAACTAGCATAAGGAACTTTATACATTTCATCAATATCATCATCCAATTCAGGACACATGTCTAAACTTAACTTAGTACCAACAGGAAATGGAATATTTATTGGTTTATAGTCCTACATATTAAACCTTTGCAAAATAGTGTTAATATACTTACTCTGACTTAACCAAAGCTTTTTGTGAACCTGATCCCTAATGATTTCTATCCCAAGAATATATTTAGCAGCCCCTAAATCTTTCTCATATCAAATGCTTAAAGCTGTTTTAAGTTCCTAATCATTGCCTTATTGTTACTAATGAAATCAAACACACCATCCACATGCTAGCATTCCACTACCAAAATGTTTGTCCTCTCTAAAACCAATTCCTAAATGCACCTGCACCATCCAGCACGCCTAACCATATAGAGATCGTTTTAACATGCAAACCAAGTGTTCTTTTCCTTTCACAACAAAACTGTCAGGCTGTTGCATATAAATTTCTTCCTCGAGATCCCATGCAAGAAAGCAGCTTAACATCCATTTGTTCTATTTCCTAAATCATAAGCAACAACAATGGATAAAAGAATTCAAATAGAAGTTAACTTTAGTGACATGAGAGAATATTTCACCAAAATCAACTCCCTATCTCTCGAGTATCCCTTGGCCACTAATCAAGCCTTGTACTGCTCCAACTTACCGCTGCTTGGTAACTGTGTAACAATTCTTTTATATACCCACTTACAAACCAATGGCATTTCTTCCTTTGGGAAAACTAACAAGATCCTAGGTGTCATAGTTTTTCAAAGACATCATCTCATCTTGCATGGCCTACATCCAAGACTCACATTCTTATGAAGAGAGAGCCTCCCTGAAAGATCTAGGTTCATCATCATTACATAACAAAGCAAATTTACAACAAAAATCAGGTGGGATATACCTTTCAAATGGATTTTGTTGTCTTGTGGACCTTCTAAAAGGTGGAGTACAAGATTCCTCCTCATGTTCATCCTCATTGTTTTTAACTTCTTCTGTTACAATAGATTCTTCAAAACTCTCTTCTTCTTCTCCATCTTCTTGTCCATCTCTTTTTTCTTCCACATGTGCATCTTCTTGCTTAGTTTCAAAGTGCACTGTTTTTAACTTTTCCTTTGGTTGCTCATCTTCATAGTTAGCTCTAAATGCCTTGAAAATATCATCTTTCGTGTTAGTGGATTCCAAAGTTTATAACCTTTAACATTTTCACCATAACCTACAAAGATGCATTTATGAGATTTGGGATCCAATTTAGACTGCTTCTCTTTAGGCACATGAACAAAAACCTCACAACCAAAGACCCTTAAATGTGAAACTAAAGGATTTTTACCCAACCACATTTCATAAGGTGTTTTATCAACAAGAGCTTTACAAGGAGATCTATTAATTAAATAAAAAGTAGTACCAACAACCTCTTCCCAAATTTTTTTATCTAACTTAGCACTACTTAACATGCTCCTAGCTCTTTCCATTAATGTACAATTGATTCTTTTTGCTACCCCATTTTGTTGGGGTCTGTAAGGTGTAGTCTTTTTCCTAACAATTCCTACATGTTTGCAAAACTCATCAAATTCCTTAAAACAATATTCACCCCCATTGTCAGATCTCAAAACTTTTATCTTATAATCTATTTTCTTTTCAACCAATGCCTTAAATTCCTTAAATTTGGTGAAAACTTCATATTTTGTATGCATAAAATAAATCCAAGTATCTGAGTAATCATCAATGAAGGAAACATAATAACGTGATCTACTCAAAGAATCTATATCCACTAGACCACATACATCCGAATGAATTAGTTCTAACAATCCATTAGCTTTATTAGTTCCTTTAGGAAATGATGACTTGTTTTGTTTACCAAACACACAATCCTCACAGAAATCATTTTTACCAACAGAATAATCAGAAATACCGTCTACTAGTTTCCTATCAAGTATGGTCCTAAGACCTTTTTCACCAATGTGACCCAATCTATGGTGCCACAACATACATGCATTTTCAGTGCTAGTTACAAAAGAGGAGTTACAAAAATTAGAGGCATGTAACGTAAACAGATTCCCTATCCGAGATCCTTTAGCAACCACCAAACTTCCCCTTACCATCCTACAACCAGACTTGTCAAATTTCACATTCATTCCAGAATCATTCAACTTGGAAACCGAAATTAAAGTTTTTGTAAGTCCTGGAATATGTAAAACATCATCAAGGATTTTAACCCTCCCATCACTGAAACACAACTTTACCTTTCCTTTACTAACAATCTTTTGTGGGTTGTTGTCACCCATGAAGACCTCTCCTCCATCATATTCTTTGTATGTAGAAAACCACTCCTTGTGAGGAGTCATATGGAAGGAAGCACCTGAATCAATAAGGCAAGCATCATTGCAAACTGTGTTAGCTAAAATAATCAAAGCATCAGAATCACTGTTATTAGAGGACTTTTCGATGAAGGAATCTACATTCATTTTCTTATTTCTACATTCCTTCTTCACATGTCCCCATTTACCACAATTCCAACACTTCACTCTGCTCTTTCTAGGGGTCTTAGATCGTCCTTTAGACTTATCATTCTTCTTATCCCCTTTAGGCCCTTTCTCCTTAGGCCTACCTCGCACATGCAAGGCATCTTGGGAGCCACTATGCATGGTCTTCCTCCTCATCTCCTCTGAAAGAAGTATGGGAATAACATTATCCATCTTAGGTTCTGCACCACCACTTGTTATAACCATAATTAAATTTTCCCAAGATTCTAGCAAAGAGAAAATCAATAGAATACATTTATCCTCATCTTCTATTTTAACATCAATAGATGCAAGCTGACTTATAATAAAATTAAAAGCATTCAAATGTTCAACAATAGAATCACCATTCTTCATCTTTAATGAATATAAACATCTTTTGAGATACAACTTGTTAGAAAAACTCTTAGTTTGATAGATTTCACCTATCTTCCTCCAAAGCTTGTATGCCGTGTCTTCTAAAGATACATTCAAGAGGACAGAATCAGTGAGACACAACTAAATGGTCCCTTGAGCCTTCTTGTCTAACTTCTTCCAATCTTTATCCGACAAGGTTGAATTAGATGGCTTTTATCAGCTGAAACTAGTAACCACTGATCTCTCTCCTCAAGGAGATCCTCCACTTTCAACTTCCACATCTCGTAACCAGTTCCATTGAACTTCTCAATATCTTGACGAGAGGTGGAGGCAATGGTATACAATCTTTCACAAATCTGCAAAACTCACAACACAAAATCTCCCACTGCAGCAAAAACCTTCAACACTTTAAAAGGAAAGCGTCCCTTCCTTAACAGAACCGTTAGCTCTGATACCAAATGTTGATTATCAAGGTAAAGAAAGCTTTCAATATGAACTTAAATAGATGAATTCAAATCTAAAATATGTAGATTAACCTTTAGCCTTAGTGTGAAGAAAGAATGAGAGAGAGAGATAGAAGAATCATAACACATGCAACAACAGATTTACGTGGAGAAACCCCAAAGGGAAAAAACTCCACCACCGAAAGAGAGGCAAGTATATTACTAATATTATGAAATATTACATGCAGCAATAGACTTCTCCTATCATCCCTGTAAAATCCTATAGCACCTCGTTACCTTGCAAACCTGCAAAATTGAATTGAATAACTCTAGCTCAAGGCCCCTAGTTAAAGAGATTTGTGAGGATGAAAACCACCATGGTTTCACCAAACAATAGGCAGCAATACCACCTAGCAAAACCCACGCCTCCCTTCATGAAATGGCCATGACATCCTAAAAATAGCTTCTTACAGATGCTCTTACAACTGTCATAAGGCATAACTTATGCATGAGCACCTGGGGTCAAAGATAGCATATTATGTCATAGGAATTTGTCATACTTGTCATAGGAATCTATCATACTATCATAGCATCTTATGAAAACTGTCATAAATGTCATAGATTCTCTTACAACATCCTAACAACCTCATTCTAGAAGATTCCAAGTGGGACGCCTAGCTATTTTGACCTTTTCCTAAATGAAAAATGATAACGGTAACACTACAGTTACATTGTCTCTTTCACCACCATTGGTTAAACGGTTTCACCTCTTATGGGTAAATGTTGAAAACAGATTAGGAGAATAATTAATTAAAGGATTTACAAGATTGATGGCACCTAAATCCTAATAGTTACCTACTGATGGTGAAAAATACCCTACTTCCAGAGATGCCAGATCATATAGGGTTGAATTTACAGAGCCGATGACCCTCCATTGAGCATAGATAAATAGGGTGTGAAGATAATGTCTCTGCACAAGCCATGGAAGTAGATAGTTTTTTATGTCATAAAATACATCACCTATGAAGGTCACCAGTCGAATTTTCATTTCGTGCACTTTAAGCTTTTGAATCATATGAGGCACAAAAGGAGGATGAATGTGTTGAACGTGTTATACAACCTTCTCTCAATCATGGCAGCCGAGACTCAAAAGGGTAGGGACAATTCTATTTCCCACCATTGTATGATTAAATTTCTAGTTGAGAACTCTCTGCATGATGTATTTGGAATGACATGGGAATAATTCATAAAAATTGATCAAATTAGACCTGAACACTTGCAACCTAGGGTTTTACCTCAACCCTGTAGGTCTAGTAGGAGATTGAGCACAACTGAAGCCACTCTTGGTGCTTCAACCTCTGGCACGGGCCCGAGTGTAAACCCTCACTAACTCATTTGACTACAAAATATGATGAAACTTTCTGACGAAATATGTATAATTAAATGTATCGTCGGGTGCCTGTGTATTTAATGTGAAATTTTCAAAAAAAATAAAAAAACTATGCCCGACGTTCGTTGAAATTGCGATGCTCTGCGATTTTCGTCGCTATTTCGACATACAGTTAAATTCAACCATCCCCTTCCATCAATTTGTGGGCTGACATATGGTTAGCCTCCTTAATTTGTGGGCCGACGGGTATATGGTTAGTGTTCACCATGGTTTCGACAAATGCTTTTTAATAAATAAAAGTGAGTTCGACAATTTTTCTATACTTGCGACAGTGTTTTGCTATACTTGCAAATTTTCTATACTTGTGATAGTTTGTGGAGGTTATAGGCCAAATTATTTTGGTGCAAAATATCAAAATTATTAGATTTTGTTACTTGTCTATGATTAAAAATTATTGGAGTGTGAGTTTAATAATTTTTGAAGATCTAAATATTCAAGCTTGGTAAACAAAAATCATGTTAGATCAATAATATTAGTGCAGAACAAAATGAAGAGACACTTGCTAGATTGTGGGATAGATTGAAAATAAAGGGTGATGGGAAATGTTATTGTCCTTGCAATAATTGCAAGGGCTTAAAGATGAGAAGACTTTTAATCACAACAGCTGAGAAACATTGTAGGCAACATGGTCACATTGAAGGGGGGAATGATTATCATCCATTGGTAAGTTGTTCATTATATGTCTTTATATTGATTGAATTTGTAAATGTTTATATCATTTTAACATATATATATATATATATATATATATATATATATATATATAATCACTTGATCATGATCATGGTTTATTTGTGTCGATCATTATTATAAAGGTGGGGCACCCTAGGGCACATGATATGGATTATCATGGCCTGGAGAATGTGGTTTTGCAAGCGGAGAAACATGGAGCTGTGAATATCAAAGATGAAGTTAATGATCCTATGGAAGAAGATGATCATGCACCAAAAAATATAGTTGAAGATGATGGTACATATACATTGATCCATGACACATTTAGTGGCATAGTTGATAATGCTGATCGAGATGACTTTGATGATGTTCATGATTTACCTGTACTTGAGAAGGCATACAAGCCCCTTTATGAAGGCTCCCAAATAACTCTTCTCTTTGTTGTATAGTTTTTGGTGAACTTGAAGGTTATGAATGGTTTATCCAACATAGCAATCTCATGGATGTTAAGGTATGTCATCTATGTCATTTTTTTTCATCTATTTTTGTTGTTAGTCCATCACTAGTAAATAAAGGATGAAATATGTACCATTAATATTCTTTATATTAACAAATTATTTTTTGTTGCAGATTGATAGGTGAATTTTTATTACCACCATCAAATATTTTACCTCCCTCATATCAAGATTTATCTGCCATTATGAAAGATATTGGAATGGAGTATCAAGCAATAAATGCATGTCCCAATGATCATATTATATATCATAAACAACATGAATTTGCAACAGAATGCCTAGAATGTCATATCAGTAGATATCGAATAGGTCAACTAACAAAAAAGGTGTCTCGCAAGGTTCTTCGTTATATTCCCATTATTCCACGTATGCAATGATTATTTAGGTGTGAAATCTTAGCACAATTTATGGATTACCATGCACAGAATAGAATTGGAGATGACATTCTTTGAATTTCTACGGACGGTTCTGCATTTAGGGACATGGAGGAAAAATGGCCATGCTCTAAAGAAGAACCTTGTAATCTCAGGCTTTCATTGGTAGCGGACGGTGTAAATCCATTTGGAGAGTTGAGATCTATTTACTCGGTGTGGCCTGTTTTTGTTATCAACAATAACATTCCTCCATGGATATCAATAAAGAGGGAGCACATAATGTTGGCAATGATTGTTCCAAGTATTTGTTTACATCAATTTTCTTTAACATAGTAGCATCTCATTTGTTAGATTATTTGTTGCATAATGACTTATATTTTTTTCATTAAATAGTCATGTACATTAATTTATATATATTGCAATAAAATGGTTATAATAATTATGAATGTTTATGTTCATTCGACTAGGTACGTACCAAGTTAAAGATATGAATGTATATATTGAGCCTCTTATCGACAAGTTACTAAAGTTATGGGATGGCGTCACTATGTATGATGTCTCTAGACCAATAGGATAAAGATAATTTCAATTCCATGCAATGCTTGTATGTACAATTCATGATGCCCCAAGGCTAACACATTTTTGTGGTATGTTATAACATTCGACTACACTTTAACGATATTTAATTTTTTGAAGTAGATATTATGCATGTTTTTAAATAATCTATTCATTATATATAATTATAAAAATTGACATATTTAATCCAATTATATATGATCTTGCAGGTCTTCAAACAAAGGGAAATTTTGGATGTCTAATTTGTGGTCCAATGATAAAATCTCTTCATTCAACAAGTTTAGGAAAGCAGGTGTTTGATGAGTATAGGCACTTCCTCCAGAGAAATCATAAGTATCAAACTACTGAAAAACATCTTTTCAATGGGAAAGAAGAGACTACATCAAAACCACAAAGAATGAAACCTCACCTATGGGAGTTGGAATATAATAGAATTAATCATCAATGTTATACATTGGATCAAATTGTTTATCTATCATATATGATATGTTTGGAATTTATATGTTTATATTGTGTTTTGTTTACTCATACTGTAATTGACAATGATTGTCATTGCTAATTTGTTTAACTTATATGCTTCATGCAGGTCGTCAAGGCATTAATGGTTGGCTTCCACAGGGACTAAAAATTTATCCCAGACAATTTAGTAGGTTGCCCTACTATGAGTAGCTAAAAATTGTGCATTTGTTTGATACAAGGGTATGTGCAGGATCATCATGGAAAAAATAGGCCCTTTAGTGGTGAAAATTTCAGAAAAATCAGAGTTAGGCAACTTGACATAAAACTTTGAATAAGTTATTTATATTATTTCAAAAATATGTAAGAATAGAATCTATAGAAAATTGAATGTAGTTTCTAAACTACTAGGTTTATTTAAAAACAAAAAAATCTATTTGGTGAAAATTTGAAATTTTAATGCAGTAGTACTTAAATTTTAGAGAAAAAATAAGAAGTAGCTATTGTCTGACCACCCTACCCACAATAAAATGATAATATTTTTTTATAATATTTTAGATATAAAGTAGAGGACTCATGTTATGCTGTGATGCATATTTTTTTGTAATTTTTTTCCAAGTAAATAATTAATTATGAATTTTTTATCACAAATTTTAAAAATATAAAAACTCGTATGTCTGACCACCTTAACTTGGTCAAAACTTCATGAAATTCATTTTTTTTTTAATCCTATAGAATGTGACGCATGTTTCAGATTAAAAAATTGTGATACCATTTGAAAGCTATAGATATTTTTCAATCAACCTATCAATCAGGACTTTAGTCATAATTCAAATAGAAAATGAATAATACTTATTTATTAAATTCAAAGTAAAGAATAATTTATATTGGTGGAAAGTTGAGAATATCTTTTAAAAACCCTTTTCGTTTCATCAATTTTGGGTAAAAAAAAATTCGTCAGCCACATACCCTACACATACCCATCATATCGCCACTTTTTGGCCCATCATGATCCTGCACATACCTTTGATCTCATGGACCTCAATGATGTCAGCATATACTCATTATGGACTTGGCAAGGAAGCCCTTCTTATATTAGGAAAAATGCAACAAAGAGGAATTAAACCTGACCATGTCACCTTTGTTAGTGTTCTTTCTATATGTAGCCATGCAGGCCTAGTAGATGAAGGTCAACATTACTTTGATTCAGTGAGTTGAGATCACAATATCAAGCCAATAAGTGATCATTAAAATTATATGGTAGATCTTCTTGGCCAAGCTGGCTACCTAGATGAGGTTGAAATCCTTATCGATAGAATGACAATTAAATAGACTGCTTTGGTAGTTTCGCTTGTATCTGAATAGGCATCTTCTCTCCATAGCTATGATCTCCATGACACTCTTCCATTTATCTCTATCAGTTTCCTTACCATTGTTGTCCTCCAAAGTATGTAACAGAAGGGATTTAAAAATCACATTTTCCTCTTTCTAAAAGCCTTTCTATTCAATGCAATTAATTCCCTATTTTTTTATATTGATAGTGGGGTGCCATTATATGCCCACATTTTTGCATGACATTCATGGCATAATTTCATCATGCTAAAATGTTATTTTTAAAAAGAACACCGTATTGCATTTTTAAATAAATGATGCATGATTTTATGCAATGTTGCACTTATTAATAAGTTTCAACTTAATTTATTTCCTTTCAATTAATATCAAAACTTATATAGATTTTATTTTTGGTTTTAAGTTTATGAATTGAAAAATATGGTGTATGAGCTCTACTAGGGTTTTTTTGTGTCTGCGGTCTCTCTTGGTCCCTCTTGCATCATACTGCGCACTCTACATAGGAAACTCCTCTTTTGTTGTGTGTACGACCACATTATTGCAGTTTTTTGTTTTAATATGCCTTCAACTGGATCTAATTCAGTAGTTCATGCTGGTGTTAGTGGTTCGACGGTGCTACTGAATGGCTCCTTTGAACAAATGACCCCAAAAATTTGTTCTGAAAGTCTTTCACGAGGTAAGTGTTTTGAATCCCTAGCTGATGTGGTCTTTCCTTTACCAGATTTTGATTATGCTTTTCAATGGCTTGAGCAACATACCCTTGTGGGATATTTTGTTGGGAGGACTCCCCCTAAAAGTGTGCTTAAGGAATGGGTCAGCAAGGCCTGGGTCCCTCATGGGGTCCACCTTGATATGGTCCAAAATTTAACCAAGGGTTTCTTTTTGTTCCACTTTGCGGAGATCAACCATGTCCAGGCTTTCTTATCCCATGGACCCTAGTATATCAGGTCCTCTTTGTTGGTTTTCTAGGCATGAACATGAGATTTGGTTGTCTTAGATGACACCAAGTTGCGGGTCCCGGTCTAGATTGATTTTTTTGGTCTTCCTTTTCCTTGTGTGCCTTTTTTGAATCATATTGCGTCCTCTCTAGGGAGGGTCATTTGTGTTGAGCCCGATAGGTTTTTTTAGGCCCGACCCCAGAAATGGGTCTATGTGGAAGTGGACCTTTCCAAGGATTTGAAAGAATCCATTGATATTCAAATTGGAGCTCTCTGGCATACCCAAAAGGTCACTTATTTTAATCTTCCCAACACGTGTTAAATAGTTGTTAGTTTGTAGACCACAAGATTAGGGACTACCCTTTGGTAGTTCCTCACACACCTTCTCCAACATGAGATATTGAAAAACCTGGTCAGGCAGATACCTTTTCTACCAAATTTGATGAGAAATGGACCACAGTTTCAAGCCACAAAAATAAGTCCACTATTTTTGGGCTGGCCTCTAAAGCCTTTGAACCTTGGAAGGTTGTTTCAAACCCTTCAGCGAAGGGGAAGGAAGCTCCTGTTGGAGCTGATAATGCTTCGGTGCAACCCATGACAAAGGCAATGCCTCAGCCTGTTGCCATTATGATTGTTCAATAAAACATCTCCCCTCCCATGTCGGGAGCTCAAAGGACGTCTCACAGTCCTTCTCCACATTTAGAAGAAGGTGAATATGTGCAAGAAAAGAAGATATTTTCCTCTCCTTCTATTCAGATTAGGTCAGTTCTGCCAGAGCTTTTGCAGAATCGTTTCTCTTCTCTAAATGAAGAGGAACCAGACTCCAACAATATCGAGGAGTTTCATTCATGAATTTCCTCTCATAGAATGTTTGAGTTCTGACAGAGCTCTCCAAAAAGTATTCTACTATAGATACTTTAAGAAAATATTTTGGTATTGAAGTGGGGTATGTGCAAGATCATGATGGGCCAAAAAGTGGCGATATGATGGGTATGTGGCTGATGACTTTTTTTGTATCCAAAATTGATGAAATGAAAAGGGTTTTTAAAGAAGATTCTCAGCTTTCCACCAATATAAATTATGCTTTACTTTGAATTTAATAAATAATTACTATTCATTTTCTATTTGAATTACAACTAAAGTTCTGATTGATAGGCTGATTGAAAAACATCTATGTATTTCAAACGGTATCACATTTTTTGAATCCGAAACATTCATCACATTCTATGCTTCACATACTTTAGGATTAAAAAAAATGATTGAATTTCATGAATTTTTTACCAAGTTAAGGTGGTCATACATACAAGTTTTTATATTTTTAAAAGTTATGATAAAAAAATCATAATTAATTATTTACTTGGAAAAAAATTACAAAAAATATGCATCACTTGGGACATGAGTCCTCTACTTATATCTAAAATATTATCATTTTATTTTGGTTAAGGTGGTCAGACAGACACCTACTTATTTTTTCCCTGAAATTTAAGTATTACTGCATTGAAATTTCAAATTTTCACTAAATAGATTTTTTTTATTTAAAAATAAACCTTGTAGTTTAGAAACTACATTCAATTTGCTACAAATTCTATTCTTACATATTTTTGAAATAATATAGATAACTTATTCAAATTTTTATGTCAAGTTGTCTAACTCTAATTTTTCTGAATTTCATCACCACTTAAGGGCCTATTTTTTCCATGATGATTTTGTACATACCCAATGCTTTGCCTCAAAGAGGTTAAAATTTCTAGATTCTTGCTTGCTTCAACTTGCCGTTCTATTTGGCCAACCAGTAAAATGTTTTGCACTACTCATGATGTTGGGCGTGGCGAATTTGTCACCCTTTTGTCCCAATGGTGGCACGCTTGTGTGGTCGACCATGGGTCCGATCCCACTCATCAGCTAGTCTGGGTCCTTCTCAACATTGATAATCATCCTTTGGAATTATTAATGTTTATGCTTCTAATGATGATGTGGAACACTCTTTGCTTTGGTGTTGGATTGTCGATTCATTGCTAGTTGCTACTTGGTTATTGTGTAGGGATTTCAATATGGTTGAGATGGCATATGAAAAAGATGGCACCTTGCCATTCAAATGAGCAGCTGGTGAATAAGAGGCATGGTTTTACATGCACACAAAATTGGGGCTTTTTGATCCCAATATTGGTCATCGCCATTCTCATTCTCTTTGGCACACTTGGTGTAATTTTAGGGCCGATTTTGATAGGATATTTAAATGCCTTGATCGTGCCATGATCTTGGCTCAATCTTTTTTCTCTTTCAATATCTCCTCTTTGTCGGTTAAGCCATTAGTGGATGTGACTTTTTCAGACCACTTCCCCATTTCTTTTCACATTGAATGGGAGACTTGGGAGCATCACACATGTAAAACTCAATTCTTTCTAAATATGTCTTTGCTTTGGCACAAGCCTACTTTGGCCCACATTTGTAGATTCTAGAATTTGGAGTGCATGCCAACTCATCATATAGACTGGATTACATGGTGGAATGATGTTATCACTCACACAGCTTGATTTCTGTGCATTTATGGGCGCCAGCTAGCTATCTTTCGTCAGCAGTCTTTTGAGGCCACCACTTCTAACCTGCACTCAGCTACCAAGGCTTTGGTGGCCAAACTTTTTTCCCCTTCATTAGAAGTCATGGTGGAAAAATTAAGGCACAAAAAGCAAGTTACAGATAATTATGCTGCCAGAGGAGCTCAAATCAAAGCCAAGTTGCACTGGCTAAAAGTTGGCGATCATGTCTCTAAAGAGTTTTTTCTCGCCTTGCATGCTAGGCACTCCTCTCTAGGCATTAAAAAAATTAAAGAGGGAATTCATTTGCTCTCTAAGCTTTCTGACATTCTCCAAGCCTTTGTGCGCCATTATGAGCAGGTTTTCACTGCATAGGAATCCACACCTATACGACAGCAAGCCCTCCAGGATTGCCTTCCTATTGTGCCAAATAGTCTTTCCTTAGCCCATAATTTTTTTTTTGATCAATTGTTAATGTTGGATTATCTCAAGGAAGCTGTTCATTTCATGGTTGATGACAAAGCCTTGAGGATCGATGGATTTCCTTGTGAGTTTTACAAGGCCCTTTGGGATTGTGTTGGTAAAGATTTGCATCATGTTTACTTAGAGGCTTTTCATGCTAATTCTCTGGGTAATTTAATAAACAAAGGAAATATTAAATTCATACCTAATTTTGGAGATCCTGAGGATATTTGCAATTAGAGGCCTATTACGCTTCTCAATGTATCCTACAAAATCATTGCCAAAGCTTTGGCTTTGAAAATCTGCCATCTTTTACCTCAAATTGTGCACCTAGAGCAAATAGGATTTATCAAATCTAGGTTCATTCTGGATAATATTATTGCTATGTGGGAAGGTATGGAGTGGGCTAGATGATCAAACCAGAAGCCTATTTTTCTCAAAATTGATTTTTCCAAAGCCTATGACCACATTGAATGGCCTTTTATTCTTGCTATGTTGCACACTTTGGGGTTTGGGCCCAATCTCATTCAAGTTGTTCACATGCTCTTTGTGGATGCCTCTACTTGTATCACCATTAATGGCTGCCAGTCCTCTGCCTTTGAGCTCTTTCCTTCCATTTGGCAAGGCTTCCCACTTTCCCCCTCTCTATACGTGCTTGTCGCTGAAGGGTTTGGTTACCTTTTGGCCAATGCTGTTTCTCAACAATGTGTCAAGGGCATTTCACTACCTAACTCTCAAACCTAGCTGGTTAATGGCCATTTTTTTGATGACTCTTTCCTCACTCTTTTGGAGGATGAAGATAATATCAAAGCGTCCCTAGAATGTCTCAATATTTTTTGTCTTGCTTCTGGTTCTGCCATTCAATGGCACAAAACCTTGTGTTACCCGTAGTCTATTCTTCCCACTCCACCCTAGATTTAGTAGTATGGTTGGAAGTGGATTGGGCCAGGAGAAATTTTTTGATTCCTAGGCATTCCCTTCACCTTACAGGCATCTACGACTAATCTATGGCAAGTTGTTCTTTCTAGAGTTGAGTAAAAGCTTGCTTACTGGATTACTAAGCCCCTCTCTTTGGCAGGGAAATTTCAGGTGTGCTCCAAATTTCTTGCAACCACTCATGTTTATTATGCCTCATGTTGGGACCCTTCTAAAGCCACCTATAGAAATCTTGAAAAGTTTAGACTTTGGGACTTCCTTTGGGCTTCTACTGAGTCACATAAAGGGTTTCACCATGTCACTTGGGAATTTTGCTGCCTTCCTAGAGACTCTGGAGGTCTTGGGATGCTCTCCACTCAACGACAAGGCACTGCCTTGTGTGTGAAATGGATAATTTGGGCCCTTATAGGAGATGAGGCCTAGAAAATTATCCCTGGGAATTGTATTCAATTAGGCTTTCCTACTCGTAGACCCGCCTGGAAGGGGATTGGTTTTCAAACCCTTCGAGTCATGGAGGAACCAATTCAAATTATGGGGATTTTTGTTGCTAAAATCATTTGGAGAGCCTAGGAGGTAGTTAAACCCTAGCTCCATTGGGTTGGTTCTAGTTTCTGTGATGGGCTTTCACTCAACTAGCAGAATGTTTGGTGGTCTCCTATTTTTGCTAGCAATGGTCATCCTTTGGCTAAATCGCCTTGGCTTAAGGTGCTCAGATTCCACAAGAAAGGTATTCAAACCTTACAATAGATATTTCACAGACCCACAAATCATATCATGTTGTGGGAGGACTTTTGTGCCCTGTACAGGCTTCAAAACCAGGACTGTGCAACTTATGATGGCTTGGTGAATGCTATTCCTATGGAAATGCTTCATAAGGTGGGTATTCATGGGTCCAAGTCTTGGTGGAAGGGTTGGAAGTGGTACCCAGACACCCCTTTTAGGAATTACAAGCCTAGGCTTGGTTATAGGTGACTCTCACCACATTTACCTATGATTCATGGTCTGAACCAGAGGTGGCTTCTTCAATCTCCTGCTCATGTCTAGCATAAAATATTTGTTGCCACTTGGTCTGCAAGTGTTTAGCCAAAACTTTCCCACTTTTCTTGGTGTATTTTTTCCCAAGGCTTGCCTGTGGGTTCTCGGCTTGTTCATCTGGGGGTCTAGGACCCTCATTTCCATTTTTGTGGGAAATATGAGTCTTTCAAGCATCTCTTTTGGTTTTGTCCTAGAGCCCAACAGTTTTGGACTTGGATTCATGATTTCTTTCGGCCTTTTCAACTAGAGCCCTTTTCCTGGCATATGATTCTACTGGGAGACTCGCCCAGACTTCATACTAAGTATACTCAGCTTTGGCACACTTTCAGGGTGGAAATCCTCTTCAATATTTGGAAAGATAGAAATGCCTATAGATTTTCTCACACTCAAATGGATAATTTTTTTACTTTATATTCTAAAGCTATTATTTGTTTTAATGTGCTCTTACGGATTCGAGTGCAAGCGAATAAAGTTGCACTTGAATTTTCTCACCTGCAAGTGCTTTTGGACCACTGGGGAAATACCCCATGCACTATTGCTTGGGTGCTTGCTTTTCCCACCTCCTCCCATGGCTAGTTTCCCTCTCGGGGCCGACAGCGGAGTGGCTTTGTGTGCCCTCGCTCTCAGCCTCCTCTTCGGCGGGGTTCTCGCCCTCCTCGACAGGCCCACTCTCCTTTGCCTTGGGTTGGCCAAGGGTGGCCTACTAGTGGTGGCAATTTCAGGTGGCCCTTTGATGACACTCCTGCCTCTAGCTCTGGTTGGCCAAAATTTGGTAAAATATTTCCACAGCTTGCGCTTGCAATCTTGCCTCGGCAAGAGGAAGATAAAGATAAAGATAAAGAAGTTGATGATGGTTGGGGTCCTCCTCTTGATGTCACTCCTAACCCCGCTAATGTATGGGGGAAGAAGTTGAATGGCAGAGACCCTCCTGGCTCTACTGGCACTGCTTTGGTCGCTTAATGGTTTTTTTTATGTTTGTAATCATGGACTTCTGGGCTAGTCCCATGTGATCAGTTAGTTTTTTGGTTTTTCTAGGCATGGACCATATGACTCTCAGGGTGTTCCTTCTTACCACCCACTTTTTTTTTTCTAATATGTATTTTAATCTTTGATTTAATTTAGATTAATTCATATTCATCAAAAAAAAAAACATATATATATGGAAAAAGGAACATGGTCTATAGCTATATTATATAATAAGAGGTTTACAAAAATATTACAAAAAATACCAACTTCTTTCTCTATTTCATCAGGTGCAGATATTGTATGAAACTATTGTATAGCTGAGAAATTAAATTGTAACTAATATTTCCTAAATCTATCAAAACAAAATGATAAACTATATAAGAAAACCCAGCGAAAAAGGTGTCACTTATAACAATTGTTTCATTGATCTTCGCCAAAAAAATTATATTTGCTGAAGTTGGAAATTCATCACTCCTCCATATGACAAGCCTCATTGTCATTTTCATCTTGGTGCTCTTGGATAGTATCTACCTAGGGAGCTTTTGGAGTCTATTATGAAGTAATGATTCAAATTTGGAAGAATTGCACACTGCTCATGGTGTCTAACTCTTGAAAGTTGTGGAGAAGTTGTTACAGCCATACACGAGTGATGTTCATGAACCAAAAAAGTTTCTACAACATGATACTTCTCTTGAATCTTTCAACCTTGTCTTCCCCAATATCACTTGCATTTCAATCTAGAGCACTATACAAATACCTTGGAAAATTCATTTCAAAAGCATGTTTTATGGCATCATAAACCAACACATATGCTCTCCTATGAAAAAGGAAACAATAAATTAAGAAATTCATTTTAACTATTTGTATCCCATAATATCTTAAAAAATGGCTTTCTTTACTTATGTATTTTTCCAAGCATTCAATACTTAGAAGACATATATATTTTTAAATTTTTTAATAATTTTACTTTCTTAATTTACTAGTTAAATTATGCAAGGAAATGAGATGTGACAGACACTATGTATTAGCATATTGTTTTCATTGATGTCAAAAAGTGGATTAGAGATGCGATGGAACTGATCTTGTAGGAAGTGTGGGTTGGAATTGATGTCAAAATGTTGTCATTGATATCTAAGGAGAGATATGGTATGATGTGGATCTGGTTCTGGAAGGAGTCTAAGTTGTAAAATTTGCTTAGGATGTTGCATTGTTGTCATGCAACCTTTTCATGGTGTTGTAGTGAACTCTTCTAGTGTCCAAATGTAAAATCAAAGGCCAGATTTGACATGGGTTTTCTGAGAGCTTCTCCAAAATTTGATGAGCAAGTCCAGAGGATGTATAATGCACACAAAAATGAATTATGTTTCCTCTCGGTTAGAATTAGGGTTTACTAGTTGTTAGTAAATGGATTGGTCACTGAAACTTCTTATGAAAATGACCCTGTGATGCCCTGTAGAACAATGACCAATTAACCAATAGCTCTGGAGATCTCTATTGAATTTGCAATCATCCTCTGAATTTTAGAGGTACAACTCCCTCTTATGATCTTCAAGGAATTAGAAAAACTAAAAAAAAATTGAAACTAATGTGTGCTTTTAACTAGAAAGAAGAAAAGGAAAACAAACATCTGCGCATAAAATTGACACAAATGCGATAGATAATCTTGAAATAAGGTGAGAAAAGATAAGTGACACATAGATCATCTACCCACACCCACGAGCAACAACTAAGAGAAAGAGCAATGATATTTTCCCAATATATGAGTTAATCAAAACACAAAGATTTTGTAATAACCCACAAACAATCTGCTATAGAAAAACATACACCAAAGAGTGACTGTAAATAACACAAAAGCAATCTATAGTATAAAGGAAATATTAATGAACACACAGATTCATAAATGTCACCTTTATTCCTCTGATGAAATTCAAAGTTCACAACTCAGAGATATTCTATATAGCAGATTATGTTTGAAAGAAACAAAAATGCTCTATTCTCCCCTTTACTAGAAACTTAAAATAATTCCCCTTTCTACAGCCCTCACAAAGGGCTCTCAGATGAAGAATAGCCTAAATATCCCCTTCAAATTTGTAGATTACATATTTATAAATTCCACCGGTAGCCATTCAGTTTCCCCTATTGGTTTCTTGAAAACCGAATTGTTTTTCTTAAAGATTTGCTTTCTTTTTCTTCCAATTTGGGAAGATTCTCCATATCTCTCCTATCCTTTCGGTATATGTGACTCTTTGAATTCTCTTTATTGGAAAATTCATGCATATATGACATCTATTGTTGTTGATTTTGATTAGTAGCACTCGTTATTGTTGGACATTTGGCATTGTGGTTACTTTTAAAGTGCAAGATTACCTTCAGATTACATCTTATTGAAAGAAGTGGATGTCAATTAATATTTGAAGAATAAGGAACAAAATATTGGTTGAGGCTTAGAAAAATTTCTGATGCAGACCACCTCTTCAGTGTATTTAACATGTCAAGCCTTGGTTTTGTTCGTTCAACACTTGTGCACTTGGGAAAAATATTGTCCAATAGGTAGTGATCTACTAGGTGTCGACGATCCCTCTATGATGTTTAAAATGAGAAATACAAAAATCACATTTCTTTGTGTAGCATGTCGCATTATCTTGAGCTCCCATTATGGACCTTTGAAGAGTAATTCTCCTGCACTATTGACAATTCTCTCCTATATACCAAGGATTTATCGAGCCATATATGAATCCTTTACATTACTACAAGAATGGCATTGTTACCAGGTGTGCCATTTTCCTTAGTTGAAGAAGCAACTTCACTGCTCAATTCCATTTTCTTAAAACTTACAATGCCTCCTTCACAAAATCTGATTAAGGGCGAGCGAGACTTTTAAAATCCACACAACACTTATCGATGGTTCAATTATTTACAATCGATCATGGACGTGAATATATATGTTGCTCATATTTTGTGGTTCCTATTTGATGAAGGCAGAGATAATATTGAGTTTCATTCCTTTGGGCTTTTGAAAAGCTTCCCGAATCAAGGTGCTGATGTGTATCACATATGGTTTTAAGCTATCCACCACATCCTGTTCTCCACAGAGTTGATGCATGGTATATAGTTTGATTCCTAATTTCATCGGTTCCTACCATAGACATAATCACTATCGATAATACCATGGGAATTTGTTGAATCAAATCCAATAGAGAAGAATGTTCCCTTAGAGTATCCACTTTCAAGAGTATTATGGATAGTGAATGTTCATTCTTTTTATTGGATCAAAATGGCATTAGTTATCATGTTTTTTCAAGTGCTTAGGTTATCTCTGAATAGCTAAATCCATTCCACCGATGGTTGCAACTATGTATGTCTCGTATGATTCAGTCTTGAGATGTTTTACTATTTTTCCCTGTGTGAACATGAGCTCGTGGGGTTTTGGATGGTCCTTCTGACTTAGGCGGTGAGTTACTTTGAAAATGTCTCTTGCTTCACTTTTAACATTCTTTCACATGGAGTGATGTATAAGCGACCTTTTATGTGGTTCCTCTAACTACTTTGGCGGTCGCTCGATGAGTTTCAAGAACTATGTAATACACCGCCAAGTTTTCAATAATTCCATTGCATGATTATAAATGATGTGGCAGACTTCTTCCTTTATCTCAATCACCATTATTGGGGTATAAGTTCATTCGGTGGCTTAACATTCGTTATCATTTCATTTGCATGAGTGACATGATACTAAAAAATAGGCTATGGGAATAACTTGAAAGCTCTGCCCAAATTACATCAGTCATCAGTCCCCTTCAAGGAGGCTTTGAAACCAACACCTTCTGATAACACCTTTCCATGCATTTTCAACTTCATCTTGAAACCCCCTTATCAATACCATGCACATCTTCTTGGGTAATGGGAAATGGCATTTTTCTCAATGAAACTTCTGTTTTGGTGAAACTTGCAATAATGTGGTAAGAGCCAACAACTTTAGATATATGGGAATCATATTAGTTGGTATATAAATACAATCAATCGATGAATAAACAAAAAATATGATAATTCCCTATATATCTAACCATTATTATGGGCATTTTTTATGACCCCCTACAATGCAATCTTTTGGCAACGACCCTGAAGTCTAGAGTCACTTGTATCTTCATTAAGTTTGAATAGTTGTTATGTTATCACCGTGCCATGTCTGGGTCCATATTATTGTATTGAATACCTATTATTTTTGTTTTCTAATGAAACAAAACTTGGAGAGTGGCCATAACAACTTGGCATGATCAATTATCGATGACTTTTCTTCAAATGCAACTGTAGAACATTCCCAATATTGCTTGATGAAATTTGTTCAACATTGGTAGAAATAACAGATGCTCGTTATACCAAGAATTAAGAAAATCAGAAAGATGTGATGTCACACTAATAACAAAATGATCTTTGAATATGTCCACATTCGTTTGCCCAAGGATACTCCATGAGTTGCACCTAAATAGATATATTCCACCAAGAAACTTAAACAACTAATACATTGCTCATTATCATAATGTAGTCCTAGTCCTTCGTTCACTTATTCAATGATGTATTTTTTAAAATGGTTGAAACCATCCTCATCATGTGAATATAACAAGAAGCAAGGAATCACATCTGCACGCCCATCATAGATTCAACTGGTATCTTGGTGGGGAAAATTTTAAAATCTTCAAAGTCCCAGAAATGGGGATAATAGTGGCTCTGTCTGGGGAATGCATTTTCTATGGAAATGCAGAGAACTCCAAAAGCTTTGGGGAAAAATAGTGCCAAATCCATTGGGATATAGAGCCAAAGAGCCTAGAGGAGACAGAGAAAGAGCAAGCCAAAAATGGAACAAAGTAGGAAAGGATAGTACCTAAACTACCAGCACAACAAAAACTCCTATTATGTACATGGTAGGAAAACTCTATCTCAACTGGTTTCCAAGTTGATCATACAAATCCATTAACAGGTTGGGGGAAGTAGTTTCCTGTGTGAAACAATGTTGAGTGACTGAAAATTGCATGCACAACCAATTGCCAAATTGTGACTATTGCAATCAAATAAATTAAACCAACACCCGATAAAAACTTTCTTGATATAAATTGATGCTCAATAAGCCACTCTTGATTATATGTCTTGGTATTCAAATGACTCATATCGATGTTGTGTTGCATATGCTTACCAAAATCTTCTTATACAACATCCAATTTAATATTTTCTTGCACTTGATTCTCTAAACAAAAAGAAACTAGCCCTCGAGTTGGGCATCCCACATGCAAATCACTAGGTAAAGAGACTTCTTGGTTGCTAGTGTGGGAATAATTACATCATTTAAAAATTTTGGGCCCCAATTTGCAATATCAACAAACTCACCAGATTTAACCACCACTTTATCTACCTCAATCCCTTCTTCGTTGGTATTCATCCCACATATTGTTTCAAAATTTTGACTGAAACAACTTCAAACTTTTGTAATCCTTACTACAAAATGAAAAGAATCAAGAATGGGATGATTAATTACCTCATCATTTGCTGTAATAACTTCATGGACTTCATTAACAAACTCAAACGCTTCATATTTAGGTTACAAAAAAAAAAAAAAAGTGTATGGTGATTCAATTACCTCTTGGAGTTGATTTTCAATTTCACCTCTCATTGCACAATGCATTTCAATATCTTCAAAGATAAAATCCTCCATTTCTAATAACTTGTTGGCATCTTTATTTTTAGAAACTTGATCTTCTATCTTCATGTTAATTAACTCATCTAATAAGTTTACACCAAAACTTTCAAATCTGAATGTTTCAATTTCTAGGGCATAAGGAGGCATCAACATCTATTCACTCTTATTTAATTATGTACTATCTATAACAACAGATGAATTTTTAGTATTTTTTGCAACTAAAGTAGAAAATATTGTAGATGTTGATTGTTTACAAGGAGAGTAATCTTCCTCATCACTGGAAGAATCAAAATCATCTTCATCTATCTCATAATTAAGATTATAAATTTCAGCATCAAAAGATTTAGTTCTCACATCACTTCATTTTTTTGAAAATTAATTTGATCAAAGATTGTGAGATTGGAACATTCAACTGTAGGAAAATAGATATTTGATGAATTCTTTTTTCGAAACTTTGAAGTTTATGCTTTTGAACCACACAATTTTGTGCAAAATTTTCAACTCTATCTTTCTTCCATACCCCAGATAAAATAAAATCATCTTCAATATTAATAGCTTCTTGCTCTGCAATCTCAAGATCACTTACCTTACTTTGCTTCAAGAGGAATCCAACGTTGGGATGTAATGCTCCAATGAAAATGGTCATTTGTAGTTCTTTACTTGGTTGAAGATCATGAGGAATCTTTTGTAGACATCTTTCAAACCGTTCTACAAACTCCCTTATAGATTCACCCTCCTTCTTTTTGATGTTGAGGAATTGAGATGATAGTGCACATGCATCCATTGGTAGTTTGAATCTTCCAAGAAACTTATTTTCCATGTTGTCCTAGATAGTAATACATCCATCTTCTAAACATTGAAACCAAACAACAACAGCTCCAATGAGAGATTCAACAAATAGTCTAACAAAAATATTTTTTTCTCTTACCCACAAAATTCCACAAGCTACGTTGAAAGCTCGAAGATGATCATCTACAACCAGTTAATCTTCTCCATTAAAATTTGGAAAAAAATTTCTTGAACCTAAAGGAAAATATTAATATTGCGGCAGTGCTAGAGGTCCAAATTGAGCACGCCATGGTTGGGCTGAAACCAATGCCATAATGCAAATTTAGAAAAAGAATGGTTGGGTCTTTTACCAAAAATAATTTCTGGGTAGATCCCAAATAACAGAGTCACCAAACTCCATTTTAAAGGAGGTATTTTTCAGATTTCTGAGAAAAGAAAATATGAGAAGACACTAGTATTTCAGTTCTTTTCCCTGGCGGAGTCACCAAAAATCTTTTAGTAAACAGATTGGAAACTGAAACTTATTATGAAAATGACCCTGGGATTCCTTGTAGAATAGTGACCAATTAACCAATAGCTCTGGAGATCGCTATTGAATTATCAATCGTACTTTGAATTTTAGAGGTACAACTCCATCTTATGATCTTCTAGGAATTGGAAAAACTAAAAAATGAAACTGATGTGTGCTTTTAACCAGAAAGCAGTAAAGGCAAACAAGCATCTATGCATAAAAAATGAAACAAATGTGATAGATAATCTTGCAATAAGGTGAGCAAAGATAAGTGACACACAAATCATCTACCCACACCCATGAGCAACAACCGAGAGAAAGAACAATGATATTTTCCCAATATATGAATTAATAGAAAACACATAGATTTTGTAATAACCTTCACACAATCTGCTATAGAAAAATATAAACCAAAGAGTGACTATAAATAACACATAGGCAATCTATAGTCTAAAGGAAATATTAATGAACGTGCACAGATTCATAAATGTCACCTTTATTCCTCTGATGAAACTCAAAGTTCACAACTAAAAGATATTCTATACAACAGATTATGTTTGAAAGAAACAAAAATGCTCTATTCTCCCCTTTACTAGAAATTTAAATTAATTCCCCTTTCTAAAACCCTCATAGAGGCTCTCAAATGAAGAACATCCTAAAGTTCATCTTCAAATCTGTAGATTACATATTTATAAATTCAACTGGTAGCCATTTAGTTTCCCCTATCGGTTTCTTGAAAACCGAATTATTTTTCTTAAAGACATGCTTTCTTTTTCTTTCCATTCGGGAAGATTCTTCATATCTCTCCTGGCCTTTCGATATATGTGAATCTTTGACGTCTCTTTATTGGAAAATTTGTGCATATGACATCTGTCGCTGTTGAGTTCGATGAGTAGCACTCATTATTGTTGGACATTTGGAACCACAGGTATTTTTAAAGTGAATGATTACCTTCATATTACATCTTATTGAAAGAAGTCGATGTCAATTAATATTTGAAGAATAAGGAAAAAATAATTGGTTGAGGCTTCGAAAACTTTCTGATGTAGGCCACCTCTTCAACGTATTTAACATGTCGAACCTTGGTTTTATTTGTTCCACACTTGTGCACTTGGGAAAAATATTGTCCAATAGGACGTAGTGATCTACTACATGCCGATGATCCCTCTGTGATGTTTAAAATGAGAAATACAAAAATCACATTTCTTTGCATAGTAAGTCACATAATATTGAGCTCCCGTTATGGACCTTTGAAGAGTAATTCTCCCGCACTATAGACAATTCTCTCCTCAATACCAAGGATATATCAAGCAATATATGTATCCTTTACATTACAACAAGAATGGAATTGTTACGGGGTGTTCCATTTTCCTTAGTTGAAGCAACAACTTCACAACTCCATTCCATTTTCTTAAAACTTACAATGCTTCCTTCGCAAAATCTGATTAAGGGCGAGCGAGACTTTTAAAATCCACATAGCACTTATCGATGGTTCAATTATTTACAATCGATCATGGAGTTGAATATATATGTGTTGCTCATATTTTTTGGTTCCTATTTGGTGAAGGCATAGATAATATTGACTTTCATTCCTTTGGACTTTTGAAAAGCTTCCCAAATCAAGGTGGCGATGTTTATCATAGACAGTTTTAAGCTATCCACCACATCTTGTTCTCCATGGAGTTGATACATGGTATATAGCTTGATGCCTGATTTCATCAGTTCCTACCATAGACATAATCACTATCTATAATTCCATGGACATTTGTTGAATCAAATCCAACAGAGAAGAGTGTTCCTTTAGAGCATCCACTTTCAAGAGTATTATGGATAGTTAATGTTCATTCTTTTCATTGGATCAGAATGACATTAGTTATCCGATTTTTTCAAGTGCTCGGGCTATCTCTGAATAGCTAAATCCATTCCATCGATGGTTGCAACTATGCATGACTCGTATGATTCTACCTTGATATTTTTTACTATGTTTCCCTATGTGAACATGAGCTGGCAGGCTTTTGGGTAGTCCTTCTAGCTTAGGCAGTGAGCTTCACAACCTTTTAAAAATTCCACTTGCTTCACTTTTAGCATTCTTTCACACAGAGTGTTGTATAAGTGGCCTTTTGTGTGGTTCCTCTAACTACTGTGGAAGCCACTTGACGAGTTTCAAGAACTATGCAATATGCTTCTAAGTTTTCAATAATTCCATTGCATGATTATAAATGATGTGGTAGACTTCTTCCTTTATCTCAATCACCATTATTGGGATAGAAATTCATTTGGTGGCTTAACATTCGTTATCATGTCATTTACATGAGTGATATGATACTCAAAAATGGGCTAAGGGAATAACTTGAAAGATCTACCCAAATTGCATCAATAATTCAGTCCCCTTCAAGGAGGCTTGGAAATCAACACGTTCCGATAACACCTTTCCATACATTTGTAACTTCATCTTGAAACTTCCTTCTCAATACCATGCACATCTTCTTGGGTAACGAGAAATGTCATTTTTCTCAATGAAACTTATGTTTTGATGAAATGTGTAATAATGTGGCAAGAGACAAAGGCTTTAGATATGTGGGACTCATAACAATTGATATATAAATACAACAAATCGATGAATAAATCAAAAACATGATCATGCCTTGTATATCTGACCATTATTATGGGCATTTTTTATGACGCCCCACAATGCAATCTTTTGTCAACCACCGTGAAGTCTAGAGTCATTGGTATCATTATACAATTTGAAAAGCTGTTTTGTTATCATTGTGGCATGTCTGGGTCCAAATTATCATATTGAATACCTATTATTTGGGGCTTCTAATAAACCAGAACTTGGCACAATCAATTATCAGTGGATTTTCTTCAAATGCAATGGAAAAACGTTCCCAATATTGCTTGATGAAATTTGTTCAACATTGGCAGAAATAACAAATGCCTGTTATACCAAGAATTAAGAAAATCATAAAGATGTGGTGTCACACTGATAACAAAACCATCTCTGAATATGTCCACATTCATTTTCCCAAAGATACTCCATAAGTTGCGCCTGAATAGATATATTCCACCAAGGTGATGCCCCTTCATTAGAAACTTAAATAACTTATACAGTGCTCATTATCGTAATGTAGTCCCAGTCCTCAGTTTTCTTATTCAATGATGTCTTTGTTAAAATGGTTAAAACCATCCTCATCTCACGAACATAACAGGCAGCATGGAATCACATCTACACACCCATCATAGATTCAATTGGTATCTTGGCAGGGAAAATTTTAAAAAATTTGAAGTCCCAGAAATGGGGATAACACTAATTAAACCCTAGGGTTGCAGTCATGGTGCCCAAACAAAATTTCCATTTTGATGTTGACTTCCTATCACAGGTTACCTATCACATAAGTTACAACTTATGTCATTGAAATCATTTCATTACCGACCACTTTACCTAGTCTCCCGGTTGACAGTTTGTGTGTGCACCGTGACCAGTCTTCAGATCGTTGTAGTAAAGAAGAAGGAGGATATGTCTTACATGATGCATTTTGTGCTTATGATGGAGATCCAACAGTGTGTGCTCAGTGTTAGAAGATCGAATGGCTATCGCTACGGGTATTTGCATCATGACTAATTATTTGTCTACCTTTGGTTTGCGTGATTAGTGATGGAGTTTGATCTATCGCTTCAATCAAGAAGATATGATGGTGCCTGCTATCCCACAACACCTATGGTGGGACCTCATCTATACCTTGTGGGAGAGTGGAGAATGGTGGAGATCAAACAGGGTTTTGATTGGATGGTGCACAAAGTTAGTAGTGGGTCCTAAAGATGCAAGCTAGACACACAATGGCATATTGCTCTATCACTTCACATCGTTGTTGTGAAGTGAAGTGATAAGCTAGTTTTTGTGATGAGCAATGGACATCAGGTGCTAGTAGAGAAGACAATAATTTCCAAGTGTCAGGATATGATTGCATCACATGTTTTCTTCACATCACGATTATGAACTCAAAGGAAGTCAAGCCTTGTGTGATGAGCGATGAATGATAGGTGTTAGTGGAGTATGTCGTCAACCATAACTGGTGGCAATCAGAAGCTGCATTGCAAAGAAAATGGTGGGTCCCAAGTATATATTAGCAATGTACGATAGATGATATGGATGACAAAGATTCAATAAAGGTGATCCAACGGTGATTGTTGAATGTATTCACATTGCGGGAATGATGTATATGAAGTCATATGAGTTATAACAATGCTCGATGAATGAAAATCAACGGTGTAGATTTGAAGGATGGATGATCCAACAATCATTTATGAGGTTATTCGCATCGTGTAATTAAATGGTGATGTCTCAATAATTGGAGCGATGTGTGATGGAAATGATCGATGATGGAGATTTAAAGGAAGGTTCATCTAATAGTGATATTTTAAAGGTGTGATGATGAACAAGAAACATTGGATCATAGCATGAGGAGACAAGATCGATGACTCAGTTTCAAATGTGGAGACATCAAATGACTAAGTCCATTTAAATAGGGTTTCATTTGGAAATTGACTAAGTGAACGAATTTAATTCGTTCAACTGCACCTGTGACAAATGTCGGTGAAGATTTTATTCATTCAACAGCAGCACAAATTGCCACAAATGAAGAAGATCATATCAGAGTGAATGAATAGGAGAATAAACTAAATGCATATCTCAAATCTTAGGGTTTTGAAGATTGCTATTATTAGAACATTCTCTACATTAGAACTAAATGTTGTGTGGCTTAAATCAAAAGTATGTCAATGGAGAAGATATCCAACAAACCTAATAGAATATATGAACATGGTAGAGAATCCCAAGGCAATCACCATTGGTCAACAACTACAAAAAAAAAATGATCATATCATAGAGGATGTTGTAATTGTGTGGGATAAGAAAAGAAGAGAAAGTGCACAGTGAAAAAGGTATTCTAAGCTCTTGAGGTGGACAGAGAATACGTTGAAAAGAAAAGAGAGAGCTGCAGAAGGTGTATGTAGGTGCATTGAGGCAGATCGAGAATGAACTAAGAGAAAAGAAGAAGAATAGAGAAGAAAAAAGGGGTGCAAAGTAGAGAAGAGAGTTCTTGTGGCAGCAATAGAAAAATGAGTAGTTGTAGAGTAATATGTAACATTGAACTATGTTGTAAATATGATTGGTTGGTGCCATCAGATAATTGGGTTGGTGCTCAGAATAGGGGATTGGTGTCTCCTTAGGGTTGGTTCCCTTAAAAGTTGTAACAAAAGGTTTCTTTGTGAGGATGAATTAGGACAGTAGCTCCTAGCAGCATTTTCTCACTGTGGTTTTCCCATCTTGGATTTTCCACGTATATTTTTTGTTGAGTTGTTAGATTATGTGCTTTTTTAAATTTTTGTATTTCATGTTTCAATATATACACTAAGTATTTAAGAAGTTAGTCTACTCTAAAGATTAAAGGGTTAAAATTTTAGTATCTAGTAATTCACCCTCCTTTGAGTGGATTGTTGTGTTCCAACAATTGGTATTAGAGCACTAGGTTCCCTAGGAGAAGCTTAATAAGCTTGAGAATATCCTTAGATTTGTGAACACAAATGCCTAGTCAAGAAGGTTCTTTTAAAAAAAAGACACCTAGGTTTGATGGAATGTTTAGATTGTACTTTTTGGAGCTCATTGATGAAAAGATATTTGGAATCTTTAGGATTTGTTGTGTGGATGTCTATTGTGAATGGATACACACCATCGACAACACCTACCACTAATGCCACAGGAAAAAGGGATTATGAGAATAATGATAAATCATGGTTTGATATTATGAATAGTTTGTCTAGATTTGTGCATAACAAGGTTATGTACTGTAAGAAAACACATGATTTCAGGGATACATTAAAAAATATCTATGAAGGAGATGACAAGGTAAAACTGGAAAAGCTTCAAATACTAAGAGCTAGATTTGAAGGCTTGAAAATGATAGAAGAAGAGAAGATTGCAGACTATCTTTTGAGGGTTAATGATATAGTGAACTCTATTAAAGGATATGGAGAAGATGTAAAAGATGTTGTACTTAAATTTCTAAGGTCAATGACAAATAGATATGATCCTAAGATCTCTACAATAGAGGAAGGAAGAGAAATAGACAAACTTACTCTTGATGAGTTTCATGGTATATTTACTAAATATGAAATGAGGATGGGTGATGTAGAACCATCCAGGAAGGAAGCTTCTTTCAAGGTTGTCAACAAGGAGTAGGATGTATCTCCTAAGAAAAACAAGGCTAAGATGATTACATCAGAGAATGATGAGACTGATGAAAAAGAGAAAATTTTCATTAGGAGACTAAGAAGAGGATCCATCAAGTACAAAGGTAATTTTCCCTTTAAATGCTTTGAATGTGGTAAAGTAGGCCATTTTGTTGCTAAATTTCCTTACAATAAGAAAGATAATTTTGAGACTGAGAAAGATGATAAAATGAAGAAACCCTACTACCCTAAAAGAAGGAGCTTTCAAAAAAAGAAGTCTATACATCCAAGAGGAGAGTGATGTATCAGATGACAATAATAGCTTAGATGATGAACAAAGCTATGCTTTTGTTGTGAGATAAAATGTGTTTCTCTTCATGGAAAAATAATCTGAGGAACAAAAAAATGAAAAGGTAGAATACCTTCATGAAGAAGGTGAAGAAGAAGCAGTGGTTGAATTAGAAGGAGAACTCGTCTATGCTCTAGATGAGATTGAGAAGTTAAAAAGGGAGAAAAAACATCCAAAGAAATTTGCACAAAAAGAGTCTAAAAAACTAAGAAAGGATGTAGAAGAATCTACCTAGTATGTGGTAGATTTCAAGTCACAACTGGAGGAATCCAAGAGGGTAGAATATGTAATTAAATCCAAGTTGTGCAGTTTGAAGCTGGCAGATGTATGAAGCTTGGGGAAGAGATTATTGTTGTAAGAAAAGACTCATAAAGAAAAAGAGAAAATAGAGAAAGGACTCAAGTTGAAAAGTGTCTCAAATATTTTGGATGAGCTATTAAGCACACAAAATCCCTCAATAAAATAAAAATATGGACTAGGGCTTGAGAAAGGTAAAAGTACCTTCATAGACACTTCTACAAAGTTATATGAAAGATTCAGAGTAGGAGAAAAATCTCATTAAATTGATGAAAGAGATTGCAAAGAGAGCATATTCACAAATAAATCTGCAAAGGAAGAGAAAACCAAAGAAGAAGATAAGCCTATAGTAGACAAGAAGAATAACCAATCAACCCCTGATCATCAAAAGAGAAGATAAAATTTCAGAAGGACCGATGTTGATGGATTCATTAGGGTGAGAGACACTAGAAGGCAGTTGCACAAAAGACCTCCTCATCCAACACAAAATGCTATGACTAGGTATTCTTCTTATTTCTATGGATATTGCTATATGTGTAATCAATTTGTTCATAGGGCTAGAGAATATAGAGTCATTCCTAAGATTAGTGCAAACTTTGTAAGCAAGAATCCATTTGCTCTTTTAGTGGATATGAATGTTGTTATAACTGCGATAAGTTTGGTCATATCGCTAAAAATTGTAGAACAAAGTTTAGAAGACCAAATGTTAAGAATGAGAAAAAAAAAATCCACCTCTTAGAGTAAACAAAGAATCTGAAACTATGGAGGATAATACAGAAAAGAAAGCTAAGAAGGTGTAGAAAGAAAAAGGAAAAATCTCTACAAAATCAATGATTGCACAAACTACACTACATGCCAAGAAGCAAAATCTATGGGTGATAGATAGTGGTTGCTCCAAGCACATGACTAGAGACAAAATAAAATTCATCAAATTCAAGAAAAGTAATGGAAGATCTATGAATTTGGGTGATAACATTGTAGTCAACATATGCGGTAAAGGAATTTTAAACCTATATGGTAAAAAACCCCACTAAAGATGTATATGTGGAAGGATTGATGTACAACCTATTAAGTGTGAGCCACATGTGTGAAAATGGTTACAAAGTAATCTTTGACTCAGAAGGATGCAAAATAAGGAAGAATGGAAAAATAGTTGGACAAGGATTGAGAACTAACAACAATATTTATAACCCCTCTAAAGTAAAAGGTCAAAGCCTGTTGATAGGATAAGAAGATGAAAGCTAGTTATGGTACAAAAGAATGGGGCATGTAAAATTTGATAATTTGGTGAAGGTAAGCTCAAGAGGTCTAGTAAGACACATGCCTAAAATAACCAAGCTTGCAAATGTCATATGCAAAGAATGTTAGCAAGGAAAGCAAACAAAGACTAGTTTTTAAACCAAGGAATAATCAACTACTAAGCCATTACAACTGGTTCATACTGATTTGTGTGGACCTATAAGGACAAGAGGTTTGAAAGGTGATAGGTATTTCATGCTGCTAGTTTATGACTACACAAGAATGACATGGGTGACATTTTTGAGAGACAAGTCACAAGCATTTGAAAGATTTAAGATATTCAGGAAAATGGTTGAAAAGGAGATAGGTAGAAGGATTAAATCCTTCAGGTCAAATAGAGGAGGAGAGTTCACATCAAGTGAATTTTTTTAATACTATGAGGCACATGGAATCAAGAGACAATTCTTAGCACTAAGAACTCCACAGCATAATGGAGTTGTAGAACGAAAGAATACAGTGGTGAAGGAAATGGCCAAAACAATGTTAAATGAGGCCAGATTAGTTGATATGCTTTAGAAAGAAGTAGTTCATACTGCACTATATATTATGGATAGAGTTAAAATTAGATCACATAGTGATAGTAACCCTTATGAGTTTTGGTATGGTAGGCCTGCATCGATGAACTACTTCAAAGTGTTTTGCAACAAGTGTTACATCAAAAGAGAAGATGAGAATTTGGGAAGCTTTGAATCAAGAAGTGAGGAAGGAATATTTCTAGGATATTCCACCCAAAGAAAAGCATATAAATGCTATAACAAAAGAATGGAAAAGATTATGGAAAGCATCAATGTCAAGATTGATGAAATTATGAAGCATATCAAATCCACACTCAGATTATGAAGACAATGTGGAAAATAATGAAGAAGAATCTAAAGAAGAGGTTGTGAAGGCACCTGCAAAGTATGTGCAGAAGGATCACCTTGTAGATCAGATAATTGGGGACAAAAATGAAGGAGTTCAGACTAGGAGAAGGTTGGAAAACAACAAAGAACAAGTAAACTTTTCTCTCATGTCTCAAATTGAATCAATTTTTTTTATTAAAGCTAGCAAGGATGAGAGTTGGGTAGAGGCCATGGAAGAAGAACTAAATTAGATGGAAAAGAATAAAACATGGGAATTGGTTCCTAAACCCCCAAGAAAAAATGTAATTGGCAATAAATGGGTGTTTAGAAACAAGCTAAATGAAGATAGAGTTGTAGTAAGAAATAAGGAAAGATTAGTGTACAAGGGGTATGCACAAGTTGATGGCATTAATTTTGAAGAAACCTTTGCACCTATGGAAATATTAGAAGCAATTAGACTTTTTCTTTCATTTTTAGTGTATATAGGATTTAAAGTGTATTAAATGGACATTAAATCTACATTTCTTAATGGAAATCTAGAAGCTCGGAAATCTACATGGAACAACCAAAAGATTTTCAGCTATCAAAATATGATGATTATGTATATAGATTAAGGAAATAATTATATGGTCTAAAGCAAGCACCAAGAGCTTGGTATTAAAGATTAAACCAGTATCTACAACAAGGTTTCAGGGAAGGATGTGTAGACATTTATTTGTATTTCAAATCTAAAGGTGAGCACATGATTATTGTTGTTGTATATGTAGATGACATCATATTTAGAGGTAGGGTGATCCCACAATACTGTTTACAATTTTTGGCCAAACTGGACACTAAACTAATTTTTTCTAACTAAATCTTCACTTTCAGACACCTATAGTGGCTAAATCGTGAGAAATTTGAAGATGATGAAAACTAGTGATTTATGAAATATTTTTTGTAGATTCTAAATATATTTTTTTCAAAATTTTTGGAATCAGATTGCACTTCTTTTTCCATCTTCAAAAACTAGTTTTTTTCAGTAAACACCAATTTTAAGGAGTGACACTCACTGTATAACACAACTTTTTTTCCATGAAGGATAAAATTCTAATTTTTTCAAATTTAGATTTGTAACTATGATACCTAGTGCTTCCAATTGTTTTTGTGGTGTTTTATTGAATATTTTTTCCTGAATCAAGTTCTGAAGTCAAACCAATTACAATTCAGACATAGGCAGACTGTATAACACAACTTATTTTGTATGTATCAAAATTCGTTTTTTGTTTTTCTGTTGGATCAAGGACTTCAATATCTGGTGCACTCATATTTTTCAAAAAAAATAATTGATAATCTCATATTTTTCCACATGTGCAGAACAAAGAGCTTGATTTTTGGTGAAAAACCTACATTCACAAGAAATAAAAAATAAATTTAATAATAAAATTTAATTTAATTAAAACTATACTTTTTTGGAAGCTTATAACAAGGAATACATAATTACAAAAAATAAAATTTAAATGAATTCATTTGATCCCCCAAAAGGTAAATCAAAAGTGTATTTTTATCAGCATTTTGATAGGTGTAAAGGAGACTCTGTTATAGGTATGGTTTAAAACTAGCGTGGTTATATCCAAGAGGGCTTGGTATAAGGTGGTTTGATCAAACCATCTTCAATTGGAATCCTTTAAATGGAACTTTTCAAGGCTTAAATCATTATATTTTCAAAAACTATGTGATTTCAGCAAAAATCAGGATCTCCTAGAAAGTGTAAACCACTATTGTGGTAGCACATGGTAGCAATGATAAAATCTGTAAAATATTTGCTACACATATGCAAGATGAATTTGAGATTTCATTAATGTTAGGAGAGTTATCATTTTTGCTTGGTTTAAAAATAGCACAAATATAAAATGAGATATTTATATCTCGAACTAATTGTGGTAAGGAAATTCTCAAGAAGTTTTGTATGGAGGATAGTAGACTAGTTAGTACTCCCATGGTAACTAGTTGTGAGTTAAGTAAATTAGATGAATCACCAGATGGAAATTAGACGTTGTATAGGTCAATTATTGGTAGCTTGTTGTATTTAGTTGTATCAATTCTAGATATTATGCAAGTTATATGTTTAGTTGCAAGGTTTTAGGCTGCACCAAAATAATCTCATGTCAATGCAATAAAAAGAATATTCAGATACATCAAAAGTACTATTGACTATGGGCTATGGTACCCCAAGAGCAATAATTTTTCTTTGACAACATACACATATTCTAATTGGGTAGGAAGTGTAGATGACAGGAAAAGCACAAGTGGAGGAGCATTCTTCTTGGGAAACACATATGTTTCCTAGATGAGAAAGAAGCAAGAATCAATTACTCTATCCACTACAAAAGTAGAATATGTAGTAGTAGCATGTTGTACTCAAGTTCTATGGATGAAGTAGACACTTAAGGACATCAAGGTAGAGTATAGTGAATCTATCTCTATTCTTTTTGATAATTCAAGTGCAATGAATATCTCAAAGAATGTAGTGATACATTCTAGAACAAAGCACATATCCATCAAGTATAACTTCATCAAAGAGAGGGTTGGAGACAAGGAGGTTAGGATGGAATATGTTCCAACCAAAGAACAAGTAGTTGAAATTTTCACTATGCCTCTTCCCAAGGAACTATTTGAATATTTGAGGTAGAAATTGGGAGTGGTTGCTCCCACATCCTATTACTAGACTCTAGTGATAGGGCATGAATCTAAGGGGAACCTAATTGTCACTTCATTCATCTCTGGGAATGGAAAGGATAGATCAAGTCAGGTAACAATGGTTTTACAAATTTCTAACAACTTGATGGTTGCATGATCAAAGATTTGCACTTTCTCTTTGAATTTCTTGTCAAAGGGGGAGCATATTGTTAGGGGGAGTCTACCCTTTTCCATTTATGTCAAAGGGGGAGAAGTGTAAGTTGCAAATGCTCAAAATAGGAGCATGGGAGAAATATAGAAGAGATGCATGCCAAAGGGGGAGTGAATTGCTTAAATGGTTTGGTTGGTACACGAATACTAATGTTACTATTTACAATTGGTATTAGACCATAACTTGAAGGATGAGCATTTAGTTTTTCGATCAATGACAAAGGGGGAGATTGTTACAATACTATTTGCATTAATGTCAAAAAGGGGATCATAGGTGCAATGGAACTGATCCTGTAGGAAGGGTGTGTTGGAATTGATGTCAAAATGCTGGCATTGATGTTTAAGGAGAGATATGGTATGTTGTGGATCTAGTTCTGGAAGAAGGAGTGTAAGTTGCAAAATTTTCTCAAGATGTTGCATTGTTGTCATGCAACTTTGTCATGATGTTGTAATGAACTCTTCCAGTGTCCAAATGTAAAATCAAAGGCTAGATTTGACTTGGGTTTTTTGAGATCTTCTCAGAAATGTGATGAGAAAATCTAGAGGATGTATAATGCACCCAAAAATGAATTATGTTTCCTCTCAGTCAGAATTAGGGTTTATTGGTTAAACCCTAGGATTGTATTTATGGTTCCCAAATAGAAATTCTATTTTGATGTTGACAGCTTATTGCAGGTTATCAGTCATATAAGTTACAACTTATGTTATTGATATCATTCTATGACTGACACCTTTACCGAGTCTCTCGATCGACAGTTTGTTGGTGAATCACGACTATTCTTCACATCATCATAGTGAAGACAAAGATATGTCTTCTATGATGCATTGTGTGCTTGCGATGAAGATCTAATGATGTGTTCTTAGTGTTAGAAGATAAAAAGTCTATTGCTATGCACCTTCGTATCATGGCTAAGTATTTGTGTCTTCCTTTAGTTTGTGCAATGAGCAATGGAGTTTGATCTATGGCTATGATCAAGAAGATTTGATAGTGCCTGCTAGCCCACAACACCTATGGTGAGACCCTATCTATACCTCGTGAGGGAGCAGGGAATGTTGGAGATCAAATAGGGGTTTGATAAAATAGTGCAAGAAGTTGGTAGTGGGTCTTGAAGATGCAAGCAAGAGACATGGTAACATATCGCTCTATCGCTTCACATAATTGTTGTGAAGCAAAGCGATAAGCTGATTTTTGTGATGAACAATGGACATCAAGTGCTAGTGGAGAATGACACAAGCATTTCCAGGTGCCAGGATGTGATTGCATCACATGTGTTCTTCACATTGCGATTATGAATTCAAAGGAATTCAAGCCTTGCATGATGAGTAATGAATGATAAGCGATAGTGTAGTATGTCATTAGACAAAATTGGTGGCAATTAGAAGCTACATCACAAAGAAAATGGTGGGTCCCAAGTATATATCAGTGATGTGTGATAGATGGTATGGACGATAGATTCAATGAAGATGATCCAACGGTGATTGTTGAATGTGTTCACATCATGGGAATGACATATGAAGTCATATGAATTAAAATGATTCCCAATAAATGACAATCAATGGTGTAGATTTGAAGGATGGATGATCCAACGGTCATCACCAAGGTTATTCACATCGCATGACTAAATGGTGGTCTCTCAAGAATTGGAGCAATGTGTGATGGACATGATCGATGATGGAGATTTAAAGGAAGGTTCATTTGATGGTGATGTTTTAAAGGTGTGACGATGAATGAGAAACATTGGATCATGGAACAAAGAGACAAGATCAACAACTTAGTTTCAAATGTGGAAATATCAAATGATTGAGTTCATGTAAATAGGGTTTCATCTATAAATTGACTAAGTGAACCAATTTACTTCATTTAACTACACCCGTGACCCATTTCAATGAAGATTTTATTTGCTCAGTGGTGGTACAGATTTCCAAAAATGAAGAAGATCATATCATAGTGAATGAATAGGAGAATAAATTAAATTCACTTATGATCTTAGGTTTTTGAAGATTGTTATTATTAGATCATTCTTTGCACCAGAATTAAATGTTGTGTGGCTCAATGTAGAAGTATGGCAATGGAGAAGATATCCTATAACCCTAATAGAAGATCTAAATGTGGTAGATAATCCCAAGGAAATCACCATTGGTTAGCAACTACATAAATTATATGATTACATCATAGAGGTTGTTGTAACTCTAGGAGTAAGAGAGGAAGAGAAAGTGCACTATGGAAAGGGTATTCTAAGCTCTTGAGGTGGATATAGAATAAATTGAAAAGAAAAGAGAGAGAGTTGCAGAAGGTGTATTAGGGTGCATTGAGGTGGACCGAGAATGCACTAAGAGAAAAGGAGAAGAACAAAGCAGAACGGAGGGGTGTAGAGTAGAGAAGAGAGTAGTTGTGGCAATAACAGAAACTTGAGTAGTTGTAGAGTAAGCTGTAACATTTAATTATTCTCTTTATGAACAAATTGTAATAATCCTATATTTTATGAATTTGATTGGTTGGCACCATCAGATAACTGGGTTAGTGCTCAAAATAGGGGATTGGTGTCTCCTTAGGGTTGGTTCCCTTAAAAGCTATAACAAAAGGTTTCTTTGTCAGGTTGGATTAGGACAATAGCTCCTAGCAACATTTTCTCATTGTGGTTTTTCCCATCTTAGGTTTTCCATGTATATCTTGTGTTATGAGTTGTTAGATTGTGTTCTCATTTAAATTTCTATATTTCATGTTTCAATCTGCACACTAAGAATTTAAGAAGTCGGTCTTCTCTAAAGGTTAAATTGTTAAAATTTTAGTATCTACTAATTCACCATCCCTCTTAGTAGATTGTTGTGTTCCAACACTATGAAGACCCTTGGCTTAAGATCATCCAAAACCAATGGTAAAAGAACTATTATAAGAAATTGAATTAGTATTTATCAATTAATAGGTTCAATATCATGCACTAAAGGTAGAAATGTTATTCGATGTGTTCTTACATCAACTATAGTAAGCAAAAAAACTAAAGAATATTGTTTGATTACCAAAACAAGTAGGTCACTAAAAATAAGTAGAACACTATTAAATTCTATTGGGAGACGTGAAACAATTGAGGATCCCAATAGTAATTCTCTATGGGCATTTTTTTCGTGACTTCCATGCAAAGCCAAGGTTCTTGTTGATGCATTAAGAGAATTAATTGAATTTTTTGGTTAGATAACATAATATTTTTACCCAATCAAAGATATTTTGTTAGAGGGAGAATAAGATCTCAAAATTTTGAACCACGTCCTAAACACTTTTTGGATATGACTCAAACTCAATTTTATGAGTTTTTTTTTAAGTTATCATCAAGGGAGAATTAGTAAAAGGTTTTTTGAAATGGTTAGACCTTTTAATGTTAAGATAAATCATGCATGCACTACATGTTTTGATTATAAGGGAAAAAAATATTTTGAAGGGACCCGAAACCCTTTACAACAAAATGGACAAAAAGCTTCTCAAAGATAAAAACATTGAACAATCAATAATAGCCAATAGCAAAACATCAACAAAAAAACAAAGAACCGACATCAAAAGATAGAAATAGAAAAAAACATAAAACGAGACACTATTTATGTAGATTTTATTGAGAATATATATTACAACCACAAAATGAAGTGCAATATCAATATTACAACTCTATGTAGGTTACTATTTTTTTACACATAGAATTCATGCATGCACATGATAGTAAAGAGAAAGATAAAAATATTTTAATATAATATCACTTCTACATTAGTGACAATCGTACTCTTTCCATAGAGATTGTGCAAGGCTTCTTTCAAATTTTCTATGAAAAAAATATCAGATAAAATCAACACATCATATGGTCAAATAACTACACATAACAATTCAAGAAGTCAAGGATGTTCTATTAGTTGACTAGGATGCATGCGACGAGTAATGTTCAATATGTTTTAAATTTCACTGAGGCTATACATGGAAAGGGAAAGCATGATGGTGTCAAAGCATGTGTAAAAAGATCCCTAGCTACACAAGAGTTGAAGTACCAAGGTGGTGCTAAGTTGACTGATGCAACAAAAATTGTGCAATGGTGGAACTCCATAATGGGACTAGGTAATAAAGGTAATTCTATGGTTTATAAATATTTTTGGTTGGTAAATGAATGTAATATTACGAACTACCAATATTTTTGTATAGTTATAGGATTGAGTGAGTTGCACTCATTTAGAAGTTCAAATGCAAATTTGGTGATTATTTATATGAGAGAGATTACATACTTTTGTTCTTCATGTATGGATTTTGTATGGGAAGACTATGAGTCAAATGAGTGGGTTGATGAATTGTCTTGTATACCTTTAGTTCCCATTAACATATATCAAGTTCCACAAGCACTATAGTTGAACCAAATGGAAGTATCAATTAACTTTGACCATGTTTCTAAACTAGTGCAATTAGGTATTGCACAATTTATTAATTAGTTAAAATCAAAATTTTAAGTCATTTTATTACATTTTACATGGTTTCTAGAATTAATTTATTCATTCAATGAAATGAAGGTCATGTGTATGTAGTTATTGTTGATGAGAATAATGAAGAAGGAAAACATTATTATTTTTTCACTATATAGAGGGGAAAAAATTAACTACAACAATCACTGATGGAGAGGGTATTGAGTATCCAATAGGTTTTTTTGTTGTCACAGGAACATGGTTTAGAAGGTACCCTATTAATAAACTAGATGTTTGATTGTTCGAGGACTTTGGCACACATAGGAAGATTCTTCATTACTTTAACCTTGTTGTTACAACGAATATTCCATTGATTGAATATTGTGGTAGACCATTGAATAAGAATTTATGGAAAGTTCACCAAGCATACCATGAGAAAATACTTGACACTATAAGGGTTAGATCTAATCCACAAGGTTCAGTAGTGAATTTGGACCAATTGTAGGTATTTAGTGTGTTGGAGCATTAGATCAAATTGATTCTATGAAAGGATAGAATAATTTTGAAAATTTTGTATATATCAATGACTAATTGACATATCATATATTCATTGTACCAATTGTAAGAAATGTGAATTTTTTTTTGTAAATATCATCAACTGATTTGTATCTATGTATAGCTGAAATTTTGTACATATAAGTGGTCAAGATTCTACCAAATGTTGGAAATGTGATTTTTTTGTAAATATTGTTAGCTGATTTGTATCTATATACAACTAAAATTTTGTATATATAAATTGCCATGATTGTACCAATTGATTGTAAATGTGTGACTTTTATACATTTTGTTACTTGGTTTGTGTATATATTTATAGGTGATACTTTTCATTGAACATTTTGAAAACTTTTGTGCATTTTGTTAGTTGTTTTGTATCTTGTTATTTATCCTTGGCCCCAATACCATCATTTTTTCAAACCCTCTTCCCAAGGAGCATGAATCACTTATGATTTATCCTCCTTGATGTATTGTATAAGACAACCATGTAATCTCTCCTTGTGACCTCTTCCATTATTCACCTAACTTTTATTCATAGTTATAGTAGCACCCTATAAGTTCCTTCATTTCTCCATCCTCTCGCTCGAGGATATCTTTCTTAGGTGTGGCTTTCTTAGTATTACAACTCTATTCAGGTTATAAAACATTAAATTTTTCCACTTTTATTTTCTTAGAAGCATTTCCTTCTTTCTTAAATAATCTTAGAGTATACTCCTCTCTTATAGCTATAAATTATCATTCCTCTTATGTATTCCCTTGACCTAGTGGCTTGACCCTTATATTATTGATGCATCCAATTTTATAGGTTTGCATTTTTCTATTTCTTAACTCCTCTGATTCCATTGCATACATCATCATGTTTCTTGGAATCTAGCATTTTAACCACTCTAGTTGTGTTTCTTGGTGCACCATCTATACTAGAAGCTTAACAAACTTCTTGTTCCTCTCATTCACCCATATGTTGATGACAATGTCACTTGAAACAACAGTGTAGATAAAATCCTCATAGGAAAACTGTGAAGAATCTAGATTTACTTGAAAGAGTAAACCAGGGCAACCTAAGGTGTTTGTGTAATAGGAAAAGGTTGAATTAGCTTAATACCAAGGCTCTGATATTCAGCTCTTGACCATACTAGGTTTGCTTTAGGGTATGATGTGATATTGCTATTAATTTCAAGGGATCTATGGTTATCTCTAGTTTCATTACCGGTTTTATTAAGAATCATTAACATTAGATAAAAGATTTCTGGTTTGATCATAAAATAATCTCATGAAATCAAAAGATTTGTAATAATATTTCATGAACATCAAACAATTTTGCTATCACTTAAGTAGATTTAGCTTTAAGAATTCAACAATTTCATAGAAAATGAAATATTTTGAGTAAATTTCCATTCATTCATCTATTTTTTGCAACATTTTCTAAAATTTAAACATCTAATCTAAAATAAAGCATCAAAATACTAAAAAATAAAATTTCTCTTGGTTATTATCCATGCATGCCCCAAGATTTAATCAAATCAAAGCAAAACACTTTATACTTCACTAGATTATTTCACAACTAGTCATAAAATGGTGCAAGCTTTTAAAGAAGGGGGTTTAGTTTGGACACCGAGTAGGTTTTGTATGCACCCTTAAACAACATAGCACACAATCTTGTTTGACTAAACTAACTAACCAACTACAAAAATACATGAGATAGGTAGCTATCCAATTGGCTTTGATATTGATTAGGTTCTATGTGCATACAAGTTTTTAGTCCAGAATGATTCAAAAAATAGGAAAAAAAGAAAAAAACTTAGAGAAGTTTTGGCTCTTCTGACATCCATAAATTTTGAACTTAACTTAAAAAAGTATCCCCTAGCCTTTTATAGAAGTAAGACGTAGGTAGGATAAGAGAAATACATGAGAGTAAATCGAAGGGACGAATCACATCAAGGCACGTGGAATGTGGTGAATAGTAAGAGAATTGCAAATGAAGTCAATGAAGGTCAACCTCTATCTACACGTTGAAGTCCTTTATGTTTTTCATCCTTTTATTATTGCCAGGATAATAACTTGAATTGAGATAGTATGTAGGAAATTTCCCATATATTTAGAACAATTTTTTTATCATCCTGTTCCTACACTTTGGTTCTGCCTCGGGCTTTCTACTCTTGAGAATGAGCTTCCTTGGAGGTTGGTACTTTTTGTTGCCATATGTGAAATACTGGGATCCCTAGTATTCTAATGGATTCAAGCCCCTCTCTATATAACTTCTTGAAATATGTAGCCCGATCTAGATATGATTCTATCCATGATTCAAGTTTTCCTGATCATCCATACTTGAACTTTACATTGCAATCTGGTTCTCCTACAATCACAAATTCCACCTATTAAATCCCTCTAAAAATTTTTTTATAAAAAATCTCATGTAAATAAAACCATAATTAATTTTTTATCATATAAATCCATCATAAATGGCATGCCTTCAATAAAATCATATATTCTTGTGTAACTATCTTTTATATCGGGTTACTAGACCATCAGACCTTTTAGATAACCTTAAAATTTTAAAACTTTGCTTTGCATTGTTACCCGGTACCCGATACCCGATATCCAGCTTTACCCATGAATTTCTCAGAATTCAGTTTTACCAGAACTTCCATCTTCATCGAACCTCAACTCTTAGACTGAAACACTTTTCTTTACCATTTGCATTACCTTTTGCATTTCTAACATTCTTGGTTCCCAGTACACGGTACTCGAAATACTTGAATTATGAAACTTACTCTTTCAAAAAAATATTTATCTTTTCTTTTCACTTCCGATGACCTTTCCAACTAGCCAACATTTGTCATAAGTGTTAGTTTTCACTTGGGGGTTGTTGTGAGACCACACAACAACTTGCAACCAATAAAACCAAATTTAAACCAAAACTTGAGATTAAATCGCTAGTCATAAATTATAATTTATGCATATTTTTAAACAATAACTCTTTACCTTTACCTAGATTTTGACATAAAAATAGTAAAATTCCTCTAGAAAAATCTGTGTGTGCTTTGATTAATTCCATCTTCTAGAACTCAGTGAAAAAAACCAGTTCATTAACATTGAACTACATAATTTGGTAATCCTCCAAAGCCAACCAAGGATAGAGCCTTGTTGCCAGTCAAGCGTCCATAGCCCAACAAGGTTATTTGTATAATTCCCCCAAACATAGCTCTACTGCTAGTTAGACATTCATAGCCCCGGTAGAGATATTTGGATAGCCTAAAGAGTTGATATATATATATATATTTTTTAAAATATCTTTTGATATTTCATTGATAGCTCATTTCAACTTGCAAGCAACAAAGCCCATTATTAGGTTGGTAATTATAGTGGTAGTGAAGGTTACCCTTTTGATTTTTCATTCAATGCAAATCCCTTCATCATTTTACTACTTCCCAAAAACTCATTTAATAATTCCATGTTGATGAGTATTCCCAGCTAAACTTTACCACTTTTATGCAAAATCCTAGCTAACTACAACTTGATATATGTTAGAAGATATGGATAAATTAAAATTTAGAAGCAAACAACTTAATGACCAAATTTAGAACCATTAGTTACCACCCTTTCGATCAAATTTTATGGCAACTACTACATATTCGGCTAGAAATTCCAATTTTAAAGTGCTACACCTCATTAATGGATAAAAAATGTCATGATGAGAGTTAAACATGATCACACTATTCTGCACTAGATTCACAAGCCTCAATGTGCACATATTGTCTCTTTCAAATTTCCTAGGTGATGATGTGTGCTTCCTTACCGACTTCATTTTCCTTTCCACTTTGCACACATGGGCACCTTCATGATTAATATAGCTTAATAAAAACACAATGAAATGACCACCATTAATTTCAAAATCTTTAACTTGCTTGATTTGAGCAATCATCGTGTTGGTCAAATTTGAAGCAAATTGTCACCAATTGTGTGTAAAAAAATTAGTTTGATTTAACATTCCACTTTGGAAGAACTCATCTGATTGCCACCTTGCTTACAATTTCCAAGACTTCAATCCAAGCAACTATGTACTACAACTTCCTCATGGTTTTCTATAAATTTTTCACTTTTCCCCAATTCTTCACACTTTTAATTTGCCTTCTTTTATTTTTCATTTTCTATTATGCTAGTGCTTCCTTGTTTTTAAGTCATGGATACTCAAATTTTACTGACTTGCTCTCACTGCTAGAATGTTTTCATAGGTCGTATCACGACTCAAAGGCTTGAAAAGGTTTTCTTTATTCAGACTACTATTTTCGCTATGCCAAACTTGTGCTTAGTCCTTGGGGAACACTATGTGGAATCCAAAGCTTACTACTAGCTTTATTCTAACTTGGCTTCTCACTTTATAACATCATTCCTGGACATTGGACTTCCTGTTGAAGATGTTCGCTCAATTGAAAATATGATAGTGCGGCCTAAATATTTGGATGATCTAGATATTGTTCTATCTATCGCACATCTAACCATTGGAATCCCTTCCATGAATGATATATTTTTGTTCCTAGAAAACAGAGAAGTAGTTCCACTTCGGCCATTCCTGACTAACCTTCATACTCCTGACTTTGAAGTTCACTGGGAAATTGCCTACATAGGGTATTTAGCTCTAATGGACAAGGCAACCCAAATTGACTGAATGGCTACTCCTATCTACAACTCAACTCCCTCTTTTCACTTCTTTTTCTCCTTTTTTACAACAAGAATTTTGATATTTTTTTGTATATATGCAATATACACACACACATATATAGATTTTTCCTACATTTTAAAGCATTTATTTAATGTGTATGGTTTTATCATTTTACATTTCATAGCACAATGTTACAAATGTTTGAATTAAATATCATGTGTATGATAAGTAGAATTCACTAATGCAATGGGCCAAACAAAAAAAAAGAAAGACAAGAAAAAAATGAAAACAAACCCAACAAAAAGAAAACTAACCCTAACTAACCAAAACTCTAATATAACAAACGACTAACCCTAATAAAGCAATTTATTTTAAGCTCAATAGCTATTTCCATTGTTGTTTTGGTATGAATTACAGTAGGTTTTTCCTTGAATTCACTTAAATAAATTTCAAATGTCCTATTGTAACAATGAATTTCTTCATTTTTTCTATGTTTAACAAACATAAATTCAAAGGTGTACTTACCAATAACTTGGCTCATATGTATGAAAATGACGTCATTAAAGGTCGATCACACACACTTCCTCTGATTTTTCAATACTCTACATTCTTTCAACCCTTGTTCATGGTTTTCTTCTTTACTATGTCTGGTTCCATGAATGACTATGTCCATTCCTTGATTTTCTTCCCCTCCAAAAACTTTTCATGTCTTTAGCCCTGTCTTCACATTGAACTTTGTTAGACCAAGTGATATCACAATTTATATTGTTTTTTTTTATTGAAGGGGTAAACGCTTTTGACCGGAGCTATGAACCGGAATACAACCATTCAAAAATACCACCCCAACGGGGTTTGAACCTTGGTGGCAAGAACAAATCACAATTTATATTGTTATCAAAGAGAGAAAAAGTAAAAACTTGATACTCTGTATCTTGCATAAAATCAGGAAAATTTCCTTTTTTAGCTTGTGAATTTTCAATTTGGAACAAAAAAAAAGCATCTCTCTCTCGATTTTCTCTCCTTTTCACTTACATTTTCCACGTATGAAGAGGATGATAACTCATCGATATCGTTTCCTCATTTTTGGTGCAATATTTCTGAGTCTCAGCATTCTCGCCTATCTTCCTACAAAACCTTAAGATTTTCTTCATAACAATTGTAGTTATCAAACCATTTTGATATATTAGTTAATTTTTCAACATTTTCAATTCCACTACCTAGGGTTATACTCTCTTTCAAGATTCAACATATTTCTCATTAACAACCCCTTTCTTCTAGTAGTTAAAACTTCTTCCATTAACAGAAACACCTTATACATAGCCAAACTTACCCTAGTTAAAAAAAAATCACAATTGAGTTCACCGTGATCATTTGTATCATGAATTCTACACTCAGTGACTCTACTAAAGGTAAATAAACTCAAAGGATGTAATCTTTGGTTAAGAATTTTTTGGATTTTTTCAACTTCCATTTTTGAAATCTGGCTTGTATTAGACTTTCGCCTTACAAGATTCCTTTTAAAACTCGAAACCAGTAAAGATTCCTAGAAAAACCACGGAGGGAAAGATATGAAAAAAAGAAGTGAAAAGGCCCTCATAGTGCCATTTTGATCATTAACATCAGACACAAGATTGTCAGTTTGATCATAAAATAATATCAAGAAATCAAAAGATTTGCAATAACATTTCATGAAAATCAAACTATTTTGCTATCACTTAAGTAGATTTAGCTTTAGGCATTCAACAATTTCATAGAAAACGAAATATTTTCAATAAATTTCCATTTATTCATCTATTTTTTGGAACATTTTATAAAATTTAAATATCTAATCTAAAATAAAGCATCAAAATACTGAAAAATAAAATTTCTCCCAGTTATTATCCACGCATGCCCCAAGATTTAATCAAATCAAAGCAAACCACTTTATACTTCACTATATTAGTTCGCACTTAGGCATAAAATAATACGAGCTTTTGAACAATGAGGCTTAGTTTGGACACTGAGTAGGTTCTATATGCACCCTTAAATAACACAACAAAGTCTTATTCAGCTGAACTAACAAACCAACTAAAAAATTACATGAGATAGGTAGCTATCAAATTGGATTCGATATTGATTAGGTTCTATGTGCATACAAGTTCTTAGTCCAGAATGATTTAGAAAATAGGAAAAAAGAAAAAACATAGAGAAGTTTTGGCTCTTCTGACATCCACAAATTTTGAACTTAACTTAAAAAAAGTATCCCTTGGCCTTTTATAGAAGTAAGACACAGGTAGGATAAGAAAAATATATGAGAGGAAATCCAAGGGAAAAATCACATCAAGGCATGCGGAATGTGGTGATTGGTAAGAGAATTGCAAACGAAGTCAACAAAGGTCAACCTCCGTCTACACGTTGAAGTCCTTCGGGTTTTTCATCCTTTTATTATTGCCAAGATAATAACTTGAACTAGGATAGTATGTAGGAAATTTACCATATATTCAAAATGATTGCTTTATCATCATGTTCCTACACTTTGGTTCTACCTTGGGCTTTCTACTCTCGAGAATGAGCTTCCTCAAAGTTTGGTGCTTTCTGTCGCCATATGTGAAAAAATGGGATCCCTAGTATTCTGATGGATTCAAGCCCCTCTGCATATAACATCTTAGAATATGCAGCCTAATCTGGATATGATTCTATCTATGATTTAAGTTTTCCTAACCATCCATACCCAAAATTTGCACCGCAATCTGGTTCTCCTACAATCACAAATTCCACCTATTAAATCCCTTTTTGAAAAAAACACATTTATAAAAAATCTCATGTAAATAAAACCATCATTAATTCGTTATCATATAAATCGATCATGTAAATAACACACCTTCAATAAAATCATATATTCTTTCATAACTATCTTTTATATCGGGTTACTAGACCATCAGACCTTTTAGATACCCTTAAAATTTAAAAAAATTCTTTGCATTGTTTCCTAGTACCCGGTACCCGGTATTCAACTTTACCCATGACTTTCCTGGACTTCAGTTTTACCAAAACTTCCATCTTCACTGGACCTCGACTCTTGGACCAAAACACATTGTTTTACCATTTGTATTACCTTTTGCATTTCTAACATTCCCAGTTCCTTGTACCCAGTACCCAGAACACTTGAATTATGAAGTACTCTATCAAAAAAAGATTTCTCTTTTCTTTTCACTTCTGGTGACCTTTCCAACTAGCCAAAATCTTCCATAAGCATTAGTTTTCACTTGGGGTCCCCAAGTCTTACAATCTTGGGGTGTGTTGTGAGACCACACAACACCATTCCCTACCCTTGTGGTATCTCCAATCCTAGAGATAACATCATTATTCTATTACACTATCATATATCCTCATCTCTATAAAATATACATTCTACTTATCTTCAAGCTCCTTTTATTTAAACTCACACTCCATGATCCCCAACACCCACAATACTAGCTCCTCAAGATATTTGTCACCAAAGAGTATGTGTGTTTAGACATGACATCTTCTTCTTTGTAAATTCTTGTTTCCTCCTATAAAAAAACCATTTATATCTTGATTATTCTAGCCTTCATATTCATGATCTTCACCATGCTTTCTAATTGACCTTCTTCATGCCATGTTCTCTAAGATTTGATATCATTTTCTATAATTTCCACTATGGGTCTCAACTAAGAGAGGCTTAGTGACAAAACCCTAATCCTTAACTAACACATATACTGGAACATTAACATACTATGTGTAAAATAAAATGTTTCAAATTTTTAAATATGAAGGTTTTTTTGTAAACTAAAGGCAAAAAATAACTAAACCAAACCTTTAATAATGCCAAAAATTATTGAAAAATGGATAATATGGATCTTAAGAGAAAGCATTGGCACAATGTATTGTAGAATGTTCAAGAGAGTTGGGGTACAAAAAAAAACCATTCATAGTGTAGACGTGCACACCCAAACATGTTGGCAATGATGGTTTGGCCCCATGAAGAACAAGAAAAAATGGCTACCTTGCAACTTGAAATTGCATGTATTTGATGGTTTTTGGGGTAATAGAAAAAAGTTCATCACAACCAAACTTTTGGATATATGAGAAACTAAGAGAGGTTATTGTAGAGGGATCCTAAATAGCCCTGTACCTTTAGACAAAATAATTTTAACTATTGTGGTTTTCAAAAATGATCATCAAAGTTCATTAATTTTTGGCATTTAGGGCTCTTAAGAGAAAGCATTGGTACAATTTATCCTGCATTGATCTGACATGCTCAGGTACAAAAAAAAACTTTTCCTAGCATAAAAATGCCCACCTAGATGTGTTGGAACTATCAGTTTGGATGCTAAAATGTAGGAAAAAGGGGTGGTCCACCAAATGAATGAATCAAGATGATGAACCACACTGTTTCACTTATTATTTCATTCAATTATGCATAGAAAATCAGAAAATAAACCTAACTAATATAATAGTAAAAAGGTAGGTTTTAAGATGGTAAAATGTTGTGTACCTATTGCAAAAAGTGCTTTTTTTGGGCCTCACAAAGGACTCATTTTCCCAGTGGAAAATTGGTCCCTGCTAGGGTTCTAGAAAATTGATTTCTGGGTCTTTTTCTTCAATGTCTGCACTACTAGATCCTAGGTGTTTAGCTCCCAAAAGTCAGAAATAAATTCTATAGAATACTTTTCGTGATCTTGCAAGAAAGATGGCAACTTTGACAAAAAAATTGCTCCACTTGATCTTCAAACTAAAACCTGCAATCACACATCAAAGAGGAGAAAATATTGATTGTTAGGGAATAGGGGTTTTCCTTAGTCAAACACCATTTTGGTAATTAAACCTTGTGATGCAATAATGAAATGTGAAACATGAAATAGAAAGAGTGATCAAGGAATAATGATATGTCACACCTCACCACACTTTTCTTTAAAACTTGGAATGTAAATCTAAAACTAGCATGTAGTGGCCTCATGAATGTGGTTCTTGATCATGAAACTTGATATGAAATGATGTCTTTGAGTGATTGAAGTAATCTTGAACTCTACATCAACATGTTGGCTCCAACAACATGCATGCCTTTGATATGATAATAGACCTTTGATTACTGCAATAAAACCTTGATAAATCTACTCTTCAATTCCTTTGAAATGCTCTTGAATGCTCTATAATGCTCTTGTGAAATATTATGATGATCTCTTGAAAATATTAGATGAAACTATGTGAAATAACCTTAGATTTATACATAACTTAAGATTAAATCCTGAAATTCAAATAACACAAGTTGACATATTAAAGTACCACCAAAAATATATCCCAAAGGGTGTGTCCTAAGTTACTGAGGGCTCATTCACTATAAGGCGAACGGGTCCTATCATGCTTAACTAGGACACACTTCAGGAGGTGTGAAATAATATGCCAAAATGGGGTCCTAGGACCTAGTGGGGACCCATTCACCAGGTGGAAAATGGGTCCTAGGTCACTAGCCTAGGACACATTCCTTGCAAGATGAAGTGTTGTGTAATTTCATTTAGGAGTGTTGTGTTTTATCCCTCGAAAAATGCAATAGATCAGGCTTGGATTTGAATTATAGGGACCAATTAAGATCAATTAACCTCAATTAATTAATTAAAGCCCTAGATTAGTATGAAAGTGTAAAGATACACTTTACAACACCTTAAATAAGGAACCATTAAGTCCATTTTATTAAGAAGGGTCCTATAATTAATGTGAATGTGTAAAACACATTACAACACTAAATCAAGGCAACATAATTAGGCTCATTTTTCATTAATTATTCCCAAATTAAGTATTTAAAAGGGATACTCTTTCTATTACTACGTTTTTCCCCTACTTTAGTGAGAGTGTGGCCCCACATCAGACTCACACTAAAGTATACATTCAAGACACTTATGTATACAACAATGAAAAAGATACACAATCGTACAATATCAAAGACTAGGGAAATAAAGGATCAAGCTTCGATTGTCCCAATGTGATGTGGAATGCAACTATTTGTTTGAGAAAGGGGAAGGATCACTAGTAGAATTTAGAAAATAAATGAATACGTGACTAAAAATTTTAGTCACATGACTAAAACTTTTAGTCACATGACTAAAACTTTTAGTCACATGACTAAAACTTTTAGTCATGTGACTAACACTAGTAGTATCTTGGAAATAAATGACTAATTTGGTCATTGGGTAAAATCACAACTAAATGACTAAATAAATGACTAATATCAGACAGATAAAAAAGACTAAATATATGGCTAAATTAATGACTAAATAAATGACTATTACTCCTCTATTCTTTTTTCTATCGAATTTGATCATAATCCATAGAGCTAATTAAGCCCTCCTCATGGGACCCCTACCTAAGCAGGCCATTTGGCCACCTAGGTTGCTTGGTGTACCAAAAATACCTATTGCGTGGAAGGAATTGCCTCTTAGTGTAGTCTTAAGGCCTTCACATATTTCATAAAAAAATTTTACATTCGATCCCACAATCCACCATGATCGGGTTAGAGAGGAAGCATGTTGGGGAGCCCTAACTTCAGCACATACTCTCTAATATATTAACATACATATAGTTTTCTATCGGCACAATCCTTGAACCTCCTTTAGGTGCAAGTGTTAGTATATATTCCTCTCTCTCTATATATAATTGTCTGCCCCTCTATCTCTCTTTCTTTTTCCTAATCTCTCCAAAGATCAATTAAACTATCATTTTTTTTATATTAATTTAATTTGTTTTATATAAAAATATATTAATTATTAATTATAATAATTTTATAAGAATACAATATATAATAATAATATAACCTATATATACTATTAAATATAATAATAAATATAATTATATTATATATAATTTAATTTGTACTAGTATTATTTAAATATATATAATATACTAATTATATTTTGTATTATATTTATATATTATTTTTTTATATTATATAAAAAATATTTGACAAATAAATGATATTTTATGGTAAAATATTATAAAAAGGTATTTTTATTCTTTAATGGCCTTGTTCATCAAATCCACGTGAAGTTGAGCAAGTGATAAAGTGGAGGGAAACTTGCAAGAAAGAGGGAGATTTGGGTGGAAATCAAATAATATTACCAATTTATAGCAAGTTAGGGCTTCAAATTTGCAGGAGCTAGTGTACAAGCAAGTGTAGGACGAAGTGACAAAGGCCATGGTTTCTACTATTTTTGATAATTTTGATCGCAACCACAATCCCAATGGATATGAAAAAACACCAAGATCATTGTAATTCGACAGGTATTTATCCATTTCATTTTATTTTAACTCTTTTAATTTCAAAATAATGCCCAAATAGTTTGTGATATGCAATGGAATTTTGTCTTATCCCTCCATCGCACTACCACACCATTTCTAGGGTTTATTGCTTGCCCTTTTGATGTTGGAATAGCCTAGAGTTCCCTTGTGCCAAAGTATTGAGAGTGTTCATTTAGGGGTCAAATTGTGATTTAGGCTCTCTAAATAGGGATTTTTCCCCCATTCTCTTGCAAAAAATTGAAGAGATTGCTAAAATTAGGTTTCCAAGTCAATGTTGAAGTGTTTGGATATGACCCTAGGTATTTTGTTAGGACCTGACTTTATATGTTGAAATCTAAGGGTTATTTTGAGGGATGGGAGGCTGGAAATATTGAGTATCTTCACCCTCCCACCTCTATCTCTAGTAAGAGATAAAGGTTGATCATTTTTGGAGCCTAGGTTTATGCTCAACCCAAATTTTGTGTCTGATCCAAATCTTAGTATGGTTTTTTGTTTGTTTGTGGGAAGTTCTTTTTGTTGGTTTCTCCTTTTGGTGGTTGTTGGATGGCTTCATTACTGATATTATCTAGTTTCATTTAGGTGATGGTATGTTTGTGCACCCATGAGATTTTATTTATAAGTTTTTTTGAAAGGGATTGGGCTCCAATAGAACTCACACTTAACCAAGCAAAGAAAGTTATATGTATTAAAAATCAGTCATACAATTCCAAAAAATCAGGTTACCTATCAAACAAGTTAAAAGGTAATCTTTATCACTCCATTGTCACCATTACAAGTGAAAAGAATCATAGTATTGCTTGGTCTGCTAAAAAGAAATGGAGTATAATATTCTCAAACTTATTTATGGCCCTTTTGATATCATTTAAGAAAAATAATTACCGTAATTTCTCATTATCTAGTTAATGAAGAATTATTATATTTCCTCATACACAAACAAAAAAAAGAGAAACATAACTGACGATGAAAAAATAATATTACCATGATTTACACATAATTAAAAAAAATCTTCCTAGTGTTTACCCTTAGACATCAAGGAGAAAAATTTTATATTACACATTTGAGTTTCTACCATTGCTAGCTAAAACAACTTTGAGCCTTCTTAACAACTTGAAAATGCATTTCAAGAAGTAGAATGAATAGCCAATATTTGCATGGATTACATAAATACAATACAAATGGTATGGTAAGTTAAAGTTACTAATTTTAATTCTTGAGAAAGTTACTTTTAAAATGAAAATGTATATTCCTTAATTGCATTCCTACAAAAATATATTACCAATACAAAGTTTTAATGCTTCGATAATAACATCATGCTCAATTTTATGTTGAAGCCTTTTGCAACAGAGCTTATGCTGCTCTAATCTTCTATGGCACAAAGTATTGTATATGTAAAGTGTGAGATCTCATAAGTATAAGAAAGCAATGTAACATTTAATGACACAAATACAAACACATTTACCCTATCCATTGTCAAAAAGGCTTTACTAAAAACAAAATAATTAAATACAATCACAACAGGATGAGCTAATATTTAGAGAGTGATTTGGATCTGTATGGATAAAATAAACTACACCATGGAAAGCCTAAAATAAACTACACCACGATATCACATTTATTTGAGGCATTTTTGGAAACAGTTCACTTGCCTTGTCTATGCTTCCACATTTTCACGTATGTAGATAGCAAGGCAATTGTAACTACAACATATGACAAAAAAATCACTATTGTTATGATTTGATGGATGTCCCTTCATTATTACTGGATATCTTATGTAGTGCACATTATTATAGTGCAAGGCTATTTTTCAGATTGTTTCATTCAGTACAACCAATATTCTCCATAAGAACATTGTCCCTATTTAAAATGATGGAAATGGTTCACATCTCTCAAAACAATTTCTCTTACAACAATCTTGGAGATAAATTTAGATGTAGTGTGAAAATCAGAACATACTCGAAGATTCTTACCAACTCTAATAGTTGTACCAGGGGGCAGGGGCCATGTTTAACAAACCAAATACAATTGCTAAATTTTCACTATGGTGGTAGATAAATTATTCTTTTTTCTTTTATTCCACAACATTAAGTAAAAGTCTTGAATCTGGAAATACCCGTTGCCTTCATTTTCCAAGCCAATTTCTCCAATTTTGCATACCTCTCCCATGTTTGTGGATGTGATATGTCTCCTACACAAAAAATCATGTACCATTTTATGCCCTTCAATTCAACTACATGTAGGTATCTTTTTAATTCCTCTATCTTTCATCAATTTCCTTACTATTTGAACCTCACCACACCTGCTCGTTTTTGCATGTAGATGTTTTAGAGAACATAAGTTACAAAATTTTTAGGATCCAACTAAAAAATTAGTGTTGTTGGAATACTCATCCTATATTCATATATGATCCAAAGGCACCAAAGGTTTAACTAGCATCTTAGTAATAATGTTTAGGGTGTCCTCAAGATAGCTAGCACGGGCACGAAGGTCAACCATGCACACCTAATGATCAACTATATATGTAATGCAATAAGGGTTATTGATGTGTGAAGTATGTGCAACCCTCATCCACTAAACCTACATGACTAAATGCATCTAGAATAGAAGAAAAGCTTACAATGTCGGTGTTCCAGAGTGCTTCATTTATTCAAAGATTTTGAGAGCTTCCTTTTAAAATCCATTTTGTGTACATTCTGCAATCATATCATTTCATTCCATGAGATGACATCTCTTTGGGACATTCAGTTAAACAATTCATTTTGTACTACATTTTGGTGTCAGATCTTTTGTAATTATGGTTAGTTTCATTACATTCAAATTTTGAATTATGGGAAATTATATACAACAAATAGATTGATGGCTACAAATCATTTAATAGTCACCAACTATCCTCTTGACTTGGAGTGTCCAATGCAGCTTTGAAACTCTGCCTCTCAACCCCTTTCATTTGATCATTGTTATCATTGCTTGACATGATACTCACTGTCTCTTGAACCTATTTCATATGAATATGATGAGGATGATAGGTTGGATGGGAGGTTCATCTATTTATTTTGTTGTACATAAAAGTAGTTACATTTTGAAGATCTTGCTTTAAGAATAGAAAAGCTTCATTTCAGTTAAGGTTGTTATATTTATGTACATTTTTAGATGTGACTTGGAGTGTTTAGACTTTGACAAGTAGATTCGAGGAGAATAATGTTGAGTTGCTCCTTGAAAATGAGCTTGCCTATCATTGATTCAATCATTGCAAGGGCTAGATTTCAAAGTCACAAGGTATTTTTTTCTAAATTCCAATTGTTTAAAGAGAGATGAAATATATATAAATGTTGTGTTTAAAATCATTTAGTTGATTTGAAGTATTTAATCTCAAATACTATATTTGTATTTTTTTTTAATCTATCTTTAAATGATAAGTATTTACAATATAGAAAATAATTGTACTAATCAACCTTGGAATTCGCTCTTAGTTTTATTAATTTTTAATGCCATATAGAATTATCTCCTAAGTATTTTGGCTTCAATATGATTGTAATTGGATTCTTTAAGTCAATTCAATTTAATGAGGATCTAGGGTTTCTATTTTTTAATTCTTGCAAATTATTTACATATTGAGCATTTCCTTTGGTGTATTTCTTATTTTATAGGAACAAAGCTCTAAGAGCGAGAAGAAGACTTGCAAAATTGGCTTCTAGAAAGGAAGAGAAGAAAGTTGCTACCTTGGATGTAGGCCTAGAATTGCAGAGTGATTTAGATAATGAAGAAGTTCCAATATGAATTCTTTTATCGATAGTATGTTGGAAATTTTTTCAAGGTTAATGGATAAATATCCTAAAATGGAATCATACATGGCATTTACTAAATAGTGCCAGTTATAATTTATTTCTTTTTCTGATATTGTGTGTGTCGATATTAAGTGGCACTAAAAAATAATGATATGACAGGAACCGGTGATAAAGGAGCCTCCCTTACCAAACCTTCTCAAGGATGAGGAACATTATCAATTGATTATTGAGGTATGTAGTCATGCATTTGTTTTCCTTTTCCATCACCTTACTTGTCATTGTAGGAAAGTCTATTGATATATTACTGGTCAATATAGAGCAATTTTTTTGATTGATCCTTTCTATGGATGACAAGCACTAAGTGCAAGATCCATGCAGTCCATGATCACAGATAGTAATCCACATTATGTATTTTTGCAAAATGCTACTATAGTATCATGAATATTTTCCATTCTCTCTTACATTTATACCTTATTGGTGTTGAACAATGAGGTGTTTTCTTAGCTTAATACTTTGATAAAACTTTAATGTTTCTAATCTAAATAAGCTTTTCCTTTTGTTACTTTATTCTTTGCAGGTGATTATCTTGATTAATCCATTTTATTGTTGTAGAATGTAGACATAAGTTGATAGAAGAAGTAGACAAGATATTAGAAAGATTACACATGTACCATGGAGAAACCCTTTCAGGGAAAAACTCCACCAAGAATTATTCTATTATTCAATCTCTAAATTATAATAGCTCCAATTCTTGCTTGAGAACGCTTCTTCTTTCCTTCACCAAAACTTCTTCACAACCTGCAATAAAACTAATAATAACTCTATACAACTTGCCTGAGATAAATAGGTTTTAATCATCTTTGTAAACTCAACATGAGTTACAATTACAATGCACAAGCCCTATCCCTTAAAGGTACGCCTATCTCATGCAAATAGGGTTATCCCATGAAAAACAATGTGAAATCCTCATCTTCATGCATTTGGGCGTCCCAAACTGAAGTGGAAACTTAACCTCTGTTCTGTAAATATCTTCTTGCTTTATTCCTCAAAGTAGGCACCCATTATAGGTGCTACTTAGTTGAGCCTTCAAAAATATCTCAACATGTAAAAGAGGTAATTCCAAGAAAGCAGCTTGGGCGCCCAAGTTGGCTCCAAGTAATTTCTTGTTAACTAAAACATTACTCAACACCATTCATGCAATAATGGCCTTCTCTTGTTAACTGGAGGTAGTCCCTATTATCTGTCATGCAACTCAAGTTAGTAGCCATGCACTCCAAGTTAACTGAAGATAATTGAACCTGAACTAAACTAAACTAAACTAAACTAAACTGATTTTGAACTAAACTAAACTAAACTAAAATAAACTCATCTAAACTAAACTAAACTGAACTGATCTAAACTGAACTATACTGAACTTCATGCATGCAAACATCAAACCCTAACTCCTAGGATCTTTACATGCATTCATAAATGTTATCTCTTACTTCGAATAGTTAACTGAACTCAAGGTGAGTGTCACCTTACCATGTGGGCACCCCATGTGCCCCTATTATTTAGGAACTCATAATGAACACCCTCACATGCTCCTAACATTTAGAATTAATTACAAATGTCAATAATCATGATTATTTCATCAAAAATTAATCTCATCCTAATCTTAGTGTTATTGAACACATTCCAAGAACTTAGGAGATTACATGAAATAATTAATGTTTAAGATTTGCAATTAAATGGCATCCTATTTCCAACAATTGGCACTACATTGTGATGCATAAGCAAACATATCTATAATCAAATAGGAAGTAGCATCCAGTTTTAAAAAATTAGGGTACATTTCAGTGCTTGCTTGATTTACAAATATAAATTGATAAATAATTTTTAGTTTTCAAAAAGGAACCCACCCCATTGTATCTTTGAGCATTTAAATTTGAATGAACCAGAAAAGTGTTTCTTCACCTTCAAAGAAACAAGGTCATCAAGAATGAGTATAATAGAATTGGATGTTCATTGTAATAGACAAGAAGATCTAACATTTTATGTGTTGTGAGTAGCTGCAACATTGGCTATTTTTTTCGGACCATCTTTCAAAATAAATTGCCAAGAAGAATCCAGTCATAACCTTAATATAGTTATTTACTACAGATATGCAAGGCATTGGAATCATTAAAGAGATATTGGGAAGCATTGGAAATCATAAATCATAGCTTGAAATCGGGCCACAACCATTTTTGTCAAGAAAAGCAAGATGAACTTCATTCATTCAGTGCACGTAAGATTATAATTTTGTCTTGACAATATCCATTCAAACTTAGGGTACTTTAGGTTTACTTGGACTATAAATTTGAGGTTTTAAGTACAAATTTTAAGTTCATATTATGCCATTGATTTGACATAATTACATTTTTACCTAAATCAATTGAATATCTGTGATTTCAAGTTAATATTTTCTTTTGTTGTGGTGCATGCAGAGGTTGCATACAATACAATAGACCCAAAAAATGGATATGACTATGCATGCTACATTATTCAAAAACATCCATATAGCCTTGGTGCATGGAATTGATACTACAAAGTGGTTTCCCAGTAAGAGAATATAGAGCTTATCCCTTTTTGAGTAACACATAGTTTCCAACCAATATTTGCACTTTTTGTTCTTAAATGTGTTTGGACACTAAGAAATCATATTTAATTAAGGGACATCTTATAAGAATTCATGAATCAAATATAGCTTTTGATGTTTTTGAAATGGCTCTTCCCACTCCTTCCTCTACAAACCCTAGAACACTGATATTTGTAGACAAATTTAGGGAGTCTCCAAACCAGTTAGCAACAGATGTTGTATATTCTTCTTGCCCTATTGGCAATGTTGCAAATGGGTTTCAATATCTTTGTAACTTTCCAAATATGTACTATGGCTTCAAGGAATTTACCAATCTTAACTCTCTCATGTAGATCTGCAAATCCATCAACTATTATTTGTTTCATCCTACTAACAAATAGGCTTTCAAAAAGTTCATCCCACAGACTCTTTGAGTGCTTCAAAATAATCTCATACACACATTGCCATGGAAACTCAACATTTGAACCAAAATCCGCTTTTAGCCACTTCAAGTTCCCTTCAAATGCATCCATACTATCCAATGTTTCTCTGATCAATGTCTCATTCTCTGCAAGTTCCTTGCCACTTTTCATAATATTAAGCAAATACTTTCCCCCAAGCCTATCTACGAAGAGAATATCATCTACACATGTCTTAAGCCACACTAACCAAGAATCTGATATAATTTTTCTCAGTAAAATCATCTTGGTAGCTTGTAGCTTCTCTCTATGAGATTTCCACAACTACACCTCATTATCTAGGTTTGGAATCCCACCAAACAACTGTGATCTAGGTGGAACTTCCAACACAGTCTTATAAAAATGAGGAAAATCATTTAGAACCTCCAAGAAGAGTTCCCCAGCCTAACATAGCGTTACCTATATGACTCTTACCACATTACAAAAAATGGAACTAACTGCCCCCACCTTATCGATCTATTGATCAAATGTGTCTTCTGGTTCCAGTGATGCATCGACGGTTCTTTTTTTCCATTGGTGTGAGGATCTCCTATCGGCAAGACAAGGTCTCCTATTCCCGCGATGGGGATGTCGTCAGTGGAGTTTGTGCCTATCGCTAGTACTTGGGTGGTGGTTCCAATGACAAGAAAATTTTGTTGGTGCTCATGATCTAAGTCAACACCAACAAAACCAAGGTTTTTATCTTCTTGTGTTGAAAGGATAAGAAGTAGATAAGATACATATTTAGTTGAACCCACTTGAGATAGTCTTTGAAAACAAATTTGTAGAGCTTGATTTCATTAAAAAATGGAAAATGGAGATGCTCATATCTCAATTGAGGACCAAATCACACCAACTGAGATGTGAGACGGGTGTTGAAAACCAATCTAACTAATCTTTTTATGGCTCTATTTGCAGCCTTGTTAAACATGTTAGATAATTTGACCAAGAATGATTTAATAGGATTTGGTTTGTTTGTGAGGAGTTCTAGAAACAAAATAATCTTCCACTATAATCAAATTTTGCAGTACTCCCACCTATTATGTGGTTGGCTAAATCCTTTTCCAAAGCATTGGTTCCTTGCCCCCATTGTATTTTTAATTCTTTGCTACCTTGGTTGAGTTCTTGAGTTGTGTTAATGGAAAATTGGTTCATCAAATTTATGTGAAGGCCAAGAAATTTTCCTCTTCCTTCACCTTTCTATTATATTCTTTCATTGACTTGTTATAGGAGGTTATATTTCATTTAAGTGATTTGATCTTGTTTGTTTGATGATTGGATAATGGTCCCATAATCTTGGTAGACTGGCATGGTGGGTTCAATATCCATATATTGATATGCCAAAAAGGTCTCTATTATTAGCATGGGAATGATTCTTCCTTGATGTGCTCATGTATGGATAGGTCCCTCAAATGCTTGGAGTATTTTATGATTATCTTTCCTTTCTTGGTTTTTTTTTACCACTTCTTCAATTGGTCAAACCACCTATATTGCCATCATTTATGTGGTGTCCTCAATAGGTATTGGTGAATGATATATCTCTTTAAACCAATTTCAATTGACCTCATTTACACAAATGAAATGGTGCAAAAATGTTTGATGATATCTTCTATGCTACTACAGAACATCAATTGCAATAATAACTCAAGTAATTGTAAAACAAAAAAATATATAATCGTCAAATCTTTCATAAATTGGTAATGTTAAAATACAAGTTACTCATAATAGGGAGGAACCAATACTTAGTGCACCTACTTTGACATAATTCTTCCTATTTGAATGACAATACTTACAAATATTGGTAACACAACTGCCAACAACTGAACCTTAACTCATTACAACACTACCTATGCCCACAATGATTAACATAATATGTCAGTTTACAAAGAAAATATTGTTTATCTCATGTTCTACATGGCTTCTATTTGTTTTTCTCCAAAACATTAGCATGAGGAAATTCAATTTAGTATGATGAATTATGTTGTTTGTGTGAACTTTATAATGCCACATTTGTTAACACAGAATTTGAATACAAAGCTTTGTCATAGAGCCTTAGATTTCCCCATGTAAGTTATGGGGACCAGTTTAGAACCTTAGATATCATGTTCAGCCATAGAGCCTCTGGTTTTTCTTATACATGCTCTACAGAGTCAGTTCTTAGGTGTGGTTCTATGGTTGTTATTTCTAGCCTTTGTCTTAAATTTTGGGCCTTCTACTCAGTTGTTTATGGATTGGCTGCTATAACCATAGTTATCCAGATCTAGATATGGTTATTTTACTATTATTTGTAACTAGAATTACTTTCCTCTTGATCATATTTCTACTTTTTGTATCATTCATTTTGATTTGAGAGATAAAATCCTGACATATTTGGTAGAAAATGAATAGGGAAATTAGTAAATTCTCAAGAAATAGTGTTTAGGGACCCCACAGTGAACATTGGGTAGTTGTTTATTGTTTGTACAAGTTTTGACATTTGATGGCTACCAACATGTTGGTACAATTCATCCTTTTAGTTTCTGCAACTATTATATCTTGTAAGTGTGGTTGAAGTCCAAGCCATTTATAATGTAAAGTTTAGAGTCATAATAGTGCATTCAAGGTTTTCATCTCTATTTTTGTTGCATGAAGGATTTTGCAAATGTTAATGAAGGCCTTCTAAAACTTGATTTATGATGCAGGAAGTGCAAATGGAAATAAAACGAGTCCAAGCTTCAATGTCGAGATACCCATTTCTCTAAGCCTTGGGAAAAATGATATAGCTATATTGAGTGTGATGCTTGGATTGTCGGTAATGATTGAATTTTATTTAAAGATTTCACTGAGCTTTTTGAGCCTTTGTTTGTACTTTTATGACTATGTTACTGAATATGGAATTGAAGTTAGGCTTTTGATGATGCTGGTTGTGGTTTACTTTGAATGTTGTAATGTGATGAAACATAATTTTTTTGTTATAATGTACACTTGATAATTGCACATCTTGTAAAGTTATGTATATGCTACAGTATATTTATTTTTTGAAGTGCTTGCATGAAATAAGTTCTTAACATTCCAACTTGATTTCTCATATTTTGAGGTAAAAGAATTTGGGGGTGCATTTTGAGCGAAAGAGTGCAGGATTAAGCTATGTAGCAATCCAAGGGTTTAAAGATGGCACTCATGACTTGTCACAAGAATTATGGACATATCAGGTAAGTTTTATGGATGTATCACATCTCTCAGAAAAATTTCTCTTGCAACAATCTTGGAGATTTCAGAACATACTTTAAGGTTCTTAACAACTCTAATAGTTGTACCAGGGGCCATGTTTAACAAACCAAATGCAATTGCTAACTTTTCACTATGGTGGCAGATAAATAATTCTTTATACCCTATTTCCTTCATTTTCCAAGCCAATTTCTCCTACTTTACATAGCTCTACCATGTTTGTGGATGTGATTTGTCTCCTACATAAAAAACATGTACCAGTTTACAGCCTTCAATCCAACTACATCCAGGTATCTTTTTAATTCCTCTATCTTTCATCAATCTCTTTACTATTTAAACCTCGTACAAATGTTTTAGAGAAGAACATAAGTTGCAACATTTTTAGGATCCAACTAAAAAAGCAGTGTTGCTAGAAATACTTAGCCTATATTCATATATGATCTACAACCTATGCATTAATGGTTCTATAGCAATATTTATGTATGTTTACCTCAAAAAACAGTTAATAATAGTAATTCATATCATTTGGCCTTGCTTTTTATAGATAGATATATGAGTAGATAGTTGTTATCGTAGCTATTGTTTATATTTTTTGTTTTATAGTGATAAAATTTCAATATTTTTTTCTTGTTGTGATGGTTTTCAATTCATGGCAGAAAGTGGGCTTTTCAATTTGTATATTTCATACTCTACAACATGGGACTCCTACTACTTTCTGGGAGAGCTCTCAAGGTACTCTGTTTCATTTTCCTTTTAACCTATATAAATGCAACAATAAGGAAATAATTTCAATTTATTTATATATAATACTAACTCAATTGAGATAGAATTTGTGATTAGCTTTAGATCCCCATTTTGATATTAGCTGTTATATCTTGATAATAGATTTTTTTTCTTGATAGCATGTCTAATCTAGGATTATTGTTGACCAGAGATGTGACTCTATTCAATATGGTTATCTTTTTGGCTAAATGGCTAGCATTGTATCTTTGTCTATAACTTGATAGGTATAATCCTGTATTAAAACATAGCTTAATTCATTTACCATGAAAATGGTTTTGGAAAGAGTTATAGGTTATGGATTCTTTAAAATCTTAAAGATGAAAGAAATTGGTTAAAATTTTATAAAATGCCAAAGTGCTTAAAATACTTAAATAAAACCAAGACTCATCTCCAAGTATCTTCTCAACAATTCCTAACTATTGCAATCACAACCTTCATGTAGAGTTTGTCCCCATTGCAATTATGTATCAGACTAATCTTATCCCATTATTTAGTATATTGATCCTATCCCCATTGCCCAATGATATATCAAACTAAGCTTGTCTCGATTGCTTTGTGTACTCAACAATTCACAACTTTCCTTGGGGATGAACATAACTTAGTTGATGAACCAGGTGGGAAATTATGTCCATAACATGGCAACATTTTTTTGAGGTCTTGTTGTGGGATTCATAAATAGTTGGAAAGTTTCCCTTGTAACTCTAGCAACTAGTCCATTTATTGTGGCTACAAGAGGAGCTTCAAATATCTTTCTTCATAGGCTTGCTGAAAACATTCAAGATGCATATGTTGAAGATGCTAGCATTGCAAAGCAGGCTTGAATGGGGAGCAGGGGAGGATGTAGGGGAGGATGTAGTTTTTATAAATTAACTTGTTTTTAAGTTTTTGTATTTTTTTTTGTAAACTGACTTTATGCTAATTCCTTGTTTACTTGTGGATAGTTGCTATGATTTGGCTTTAGGTAATTGTTGATGGTTGTGTTATATTTGACAACTGTTAGGCATTTTATACATTTTTTCCTAGTCTAGAAAAGTAGTCCAATCTTGATAGATGTTTCATGTTCTATATTTTGTGTACAAGCACTACTCCTAATGAATAAAAAAATCATTGATATCGGTCTACAATCTCTTGGCATGTTTTGTTATATTTTTCTTACATAGCAACATCTAATGTTATTGTTTGCTGTAAACACCACTTCTACTTATAGTTATGTTGGCTTAGATTGATGGTAGTTTCTTTATTAGAGTTGATACCTTGATCACTTTTGTTTTAATAGCAAGGAAATATTTTTTTAAGATGTTATGTTCATGATAGATATTTAACAAATGCAAGCAATTTTAACTGATAATGACCCATGTAAGTCATTATTTTGACATAAGTCATTAATCTTTCTAGGATATGAATATGGTAGAAAATCTAAAATCTCCTTAATGCTTTGGTACTTTAGTATAGACCCATTGAATTATTTCAAATTTAAGGTTATTGTTTACACTAACCATGGTTGTACTTTCTTTGCTTACATTTAAATTGGTTTTATTGATTGTAGCATTTAGGGACTCTTTTTTTCCTTGTGTAGGAAGGGAATGGGTATGATAAGTGATTTTGGAGGTAAGGGATGGGCTGGTGGAGGTGGTGGTAGAGTTTCCATAAAGAGCTACAATAGGAAAGAGAGTTTGAATATCTTTGTGCATGGTTAGTTTGAATGAGGGAAACCTACAAATGATTGGAGCTTTATCACAATCATAGAATGAAATTTCCTTTGCAAAGATGTATCATGTACTTATGCATTACAAGGGTAAGGGACTGTAGGTTATGATATAAAAGAATATTCATGCACAAATCAACAAGCATTACAAGGGTTCTGTATTATTTTGTAAGCTGTTGAACAACATAAAGGCAAGGTTTTGGAGCAGATTTCAGCTAGTTATTTTCTCTCTCAACAATGTATTGTAATCTTTTCAAATTCTTTTATGTTGGGACAACAAATTGTAACTCCATTTTCAAGCTTACATAGCTGAAATTTAATATCTTTTTGATTAATAAAATAAGTTATTTTTACCTTCTCATTGTTGTTTTATTGTGCAAATATTTTAGATAGTTGATAAGTAATTTTTTTTATTAATGGAAACCAGTAAATAAAAATGACTAAATATATGACTAAAGTAATGACTAAATTAATGATTAAATATATGACTAAATGACTAAATTGATGACTAAATATATGACTAAATCAATGATTAAATTAATGACTAAATATATGACTAAAGTAGTGACTAAATATATGACTAAACAAATCACTACCATGACTAAATTAATGACTAAATCAATGACCAAATCAATGACTAAATAAATGACTAAAATAGCTTAGTCATAAATTTGGTGGTGTTATAAATGACTACAAATAAACCACTAAAATAGTCACGTGACTAAAATTAATGACTAAATATATAACTAAATAAATGACTAAATCAATGACCAAATCAATGACCAAATTAATGACTAAAATCAACAACTAAATAAATGACTAAACTTGGTTAGTCATAAATTTAGTGGTGTTATAAATGACTACAAAAAAACCACTAATAGTCACGTGACTAAAGTTAGTCATTTATATGCAATTTTTAGTAGTTTATTTAGTCATATATTGTTGTTTGTGTACTAGTGGATCAAGCTTCGACTATCCAATGCGATGTGGAACATGTCTCAAATGTTTGTCCATGAAAGAGGAAGGATAAGCCTCAACCGTCTAATGCAATGTGGAACACATCTCAACTATTTTTCCAAGAAAGAGAAGGATCGAGCCTCAATTATCCAACATGATGTGGAACACATCTCAACTGTTTGTTCGAGAAATGGGAAGGATCAAGCCTCAATTGTCCAATGTGATGTGGAACACGTCTCAACTTTTTCTCGTAACATGTGTGCTCACTCTAGGGTATTGGAACCTTAGACCATCCACTAGGTGAGTATCTCAAAAGGGTGGCAAATGAGAGAATCATATTAGACTCCCATACCATATCTAAGTTATCCTTCTGACAACTTCAATAAGGAACCACAATCCTAAACACTTATGAGTATGATGTCTATAGGTTTTTGTTTAAGGGGATCTTGCTTCATTTGTGTAAGATCTTCTAAGGGATCATCGTCTCTAATGTCCCCAAGAGAGGATAAGTCAATAGTTTTATATTTCCACTTATGGGATGCCTTGCTTTGCATCATGCCACTAAGGGAAAGTCATACGCTTAGACATATCATGCTCTTAGAGGACATCAAACCAAATGAAATGACCAAGAAAAAGACACATCACAAGAAAATAAAATCACACCATGAAATATGCAAAATTTTGAAAGATATCATCGATGTATGCCCCCTTCTTAAAGAAATTGATAACACCATTGTTGTGAGCAACTGCTTTAAAGTAGCCAATGTTTTACTCCTCAGACACGAGATCTTTCCTTGGAAAACCCTATGCCAAGTCATATGTTTTCAAAATAAATCTACACAATGAACAGGGAGGGAGGGGTTGCCCCCAAAAATACAAAAGGGATCTACAGATTTGGGGCTAGTATGTCTTTGCTACAATATTGTTTTAGAGCATGGAAATGTCATCATTCCCCAAATAGTCATAGAACTAGAAGAATGACACATAAAGAGTGAAAAAAAAGAGAAGTCCTTCAGGTCAACATGGAAGAGACATAAATGTCTTGACACCTTGCATCATCCCTAAAATAAACGCACAAGACAAATGAAAAAGATAAAATACTTATGAAATAGAGAAGAATTTAGGTACATATACAGAAATACTCTAAAAGAGAGAGATACATCAAACCAAATAGAATGAGGGATCACATTACACACATGAAATCACATAAAGAAACATGGAAAACAATGCAAAATACTAGTAAGGCATATGCAAATCAACCTATAGTAGGTCATCTACATCCCAACCTTGGTCGGTATAAATGGAAGGCACACAACTATCCAAAGGGACAACATCAAGTGAAAAAATAGGGGAAGCACCATGTTTAACACTCTTATTAGTATATTTTTCATTTAATCTCATAGAAGAGGAAAAAAATGTATTCAACTCATTATGCACTTGTTCATCAATCTTCGCAATATCAATGTCATCATCTAAATCAATCACAACAGGAGGTCGAATGATAATGTCTCTTGAAGGTTCTTTTTCACATTGTGGTGAGGGTATAGAGTCATCATGCATTGCTTTAGGTAAGTTAGGATTTTTATTTTATGTGTTTCTCTTTTCTTTAGCTTGTAACATACGAGCAATAGCATGGCGTCTACACCTACGCTCTCTAGCATTTCAATTTTGCTTCAACCTGTTCTCAATTTATGTTTGTGTAGGAGCGGATTTTTCAATCATATGTTTCTCTTCTTTTCTCATGGAAGGAACCACATGAGGTTGTTCAACCACTTTCTCTTTATCTTTGTAAACTTGTTCATCTTTAGGAGGCACAACAAGATTATTTTGTTTACTCATGGTACCTTATAAGAAATTGTAGGAGATTTTGTTATAGGTTGCTCTTGGATGTTTGGAAGGGATTTTTATCAATCATTTGTTCATCAAGGGTATGTGGATCAATTACAGGTTGAGGAATGTTTCTAAGGGATAATTCTACTATGTGCTTCACTTTAAAAAAATTATATGATTTGAAAAAGTAGTCCTCACAAGGTCTAATAGGTTCAATAGGCTCGGGCCAAAAGAAATCTAATGAAAAGTTCCCTTGAGAAGACACCAGATTAAAACCACTATGATGAATAGTAAATATTTCATTTCCAAAGGGAAAATTTAAAAATTTATGCACAACTGATGAGACACCATTCATGGAGTGAAGGCATGGATGGTCTAACTTCACATAAAATTGGTTTGATTGCAGGATGATGGTGAATGAGATGATTAATGTTTTTGGTCCAACTTTTAAAGGGAGATCTATCAAGCCAATTGTAGGACAAGAAAAAACCATTATGCATCTTGAACCATGCTTTTGGTTTGTCATTTGTATCTTGATAAAGTTCATGCACAAATAGGAATTCTCCAGTGATCACATTCTCTCCACAAATGGGATCAATTAATATCTCATTAGTAGCCTTGTCATTGAGTCTTCTGGATATGTAAAGAGGACCATCGGGTGCATGTTTAAATATGTTTCTTTGGGAGAAATCAATATCAAGAGGAATTTTTGTTGAGCCCTTATGAGGTTTGGCTTCAATGAAGTTGATCGATGCATGTATGTTATTGTTCTCTTGTTTGTTTAAGTTCTCATGAAGGAAGCAACTAAGGCTATTGACAATTTGTGTTCTATTTCTAGTTTTAAGCATTTTCCTGAGATTTTGTAAAGTAGGAAGCATACTAATGTCCATGTAGTCTTGTAAGTTTTCTAGGCCTTCATCTAGTCATTTTATATCTTCTTGCAAGAAATGAACATCATGCACATTGGTTGTAGGAAGGGAAGTTATGGGAAATGAAGTATGCATACTATGATCCATAGGGGGTTGATTAACACTATTAGGAAGAGAGCTAACAAACCCAATATCCATGGAAAATGGTATATCGTGAGATTCCATGAGCCTTGAACTACATCTCACAATAGTATTGCTAATAGGACAACAATTTGTAAAGCTCGTACAAGTTTTACAAACTTAGTGTGCAAACCTAAAATGGAAAGAAGCTTAAAATGCAATGTAATGACCTTGAACGAAATGTGTAAATGCAATTTTTAGATTCTAAACAATTCAATTTGTTGACTACACTATGCAACAATATGAAAATGAAATATTGTAAATGCAATTTTAAATTTAGGCAATGCACTAAATGAACAAAATTAAGCTATATCTAACGAAATGAATGAAACAAAAAATCAAGAAACTGAAACTAAGATCTGACAGCAACAAACAAAAGCACATAAATGAAGATTTTAAATTCTAGAAATGCAACTTTAGGTCTGATCAAGGACTCTTTCTCCCTAGGGTGAATGGGTCCTATATTTGAAGTTGATTTTTACATATTTTTAGGTCTTTTTAGTGGTTTTCAGATTTAGTTTACTATAGTAAGTTTCAAGTTCAAATTTTGGTAAATGTAATGTGAATTTTGAGTGTAAATTATGACAAAATAATGACCAAAAACACCTAGTTTTATATTCAATTTTGATTTGATTTTCAAATACAATTTTATATGATGCAAGATGATATTCAAAATGACATATTTTTTTGTATTTTTTAGATTTAAAGAATGCAAAAAATGCAATTCTAAAACCCTAGATGAGATGCAAATTTGAAAGAAAACTAAATAACATAAATGATATCTAATTCAATGCAAATGAATGCAAGATCTAACCTAATATGCAAAAGAATCCTAAAATCCGAAAACTACAATGGTAAAAAAGTCAGGTTCACCAAAATGAAATGTAGGAAAAAGGGGTGGTCCACGAAATGAATGAATCAAGATGGTGGACCACACTTTTTCACTTATTATTTCATTCAATTATGAATAGAAGATCATAAAACAAACCTAACTGATGTTTAGCAAAAATGTAGGTTTTAAGATGGTAAAATGATGTGTACCTATTTAAAAATGTCCTTTTTTGGGCCTCACTAAGGACTCATTCACCTAATGGTGAATGGGTCCCTGCTAGGGTTTTGGAAAATTGATTTTTGGGTCCTATTCTTCAATTTCTACACTCTCAGATCCTAGATGTTTAGCTCCCAAAATTCGGAAATATATTTTGTAGAAGAGTTTTCGTGATCTTACAAGAAAGAAGAAAACTTTTGCAACTTTGACAAGTTTTGTTCTCCACTTGATCTTCAACCTAAAACTTGCAACCACACATCAAAGAGGAGAAAATGTTGATTGTTAGGGAATAGGGGTTTTACTTGGTCAAACCCCATTTTGGTAATTAAACCTTGTGATGCAATAATGAAACATAAAATAGAAAGAATGATGAAGGAACAATGCTATGTCACACCTCACCACACATTTTTTTGAACCTTGGAATGTAAATCTAAAACTAGCATGTAGTGGCCTCCATGAATGTGGTTCTTGATCATGAAACTTGATATGAAATGGTTTCCTTGAATGCTTAAAGTAATCTTGAACTCTACATCAACATGTTGGCTCCAACAACATGCATTCCTTTGATATGATAATAGACCTATGATTGCTACAATAAAACCTTGATAAATCTGCTCTTGAATGCCTTTGAAATGCTCTTGAATTCTCTATAATGCTCTTGTGAAATATTAGGATGCTCTCTTGAAAATCTTAGATGAAACTATGTGAAATAACCTTATATTTATACATAACTTAAATTAAATCCCGAAATTCAAATCACACAAGCCAAAATCAGATCTAGGATTTGAAATCATTAAAATATTGCCAAAAATATATCCCGAAGGGGGTGTCCTAAGTTAGTGAGGACCCATTCACCATAGGGTGAATTGGTCCTATCATGCTTAACTAGGAAAAACTTCGGGAGGTGTGAAATAATATGCCAAAAGGGGGTCCTAGTACCCAGTGGAGACCCATTTTTTAGGTGATGAATAGGTTCTAGGTCACTATCCTAGGACACATTCATTGCAAGATTAAGTGTTGTGTAATTTCATTTAGGAGTGTTGGGTTTAATCCCTTGGAAAATGCAATAGATTAGTCTTGGATTTGAATTAAAGGAGCCAATTAAGCTCAATTAACCTTAACTAATTGATTAAAGTCCTAGATTAGTGTGAAATTGTAAAGATACACTTTACAACACCCTAAATAAGGTATCATTAAGTCCATTTTATTTTGAAGGGTCCTATACTTAATGTGAATGTGTAAAACACATTACAAAACTAAATCAAGGCAACATTGGGATCATTTATTATTAATTATTTCCAAATTAAGTAAGGAAAAAGGATACTTTTTTCACTACTATAGATGTACAACAAACATAACAAAAATTATGCCACCTTGCAACTTTCTCTTCAATGTGTTTAGCACTTTTTTAAACATACACAAACTTGTCTTTTGGCCTAATGGATTAGAGATCTAAAATACTGAGAGGGGTTATTGTAGATGGACCCTCTATGACCCTATACCTTCAAAAAGAAAATTTGTATGTGCTACAATTTCCAAGAGACATCTCATCAAAATTTCCACCTTTTTGTAGTTAGGGATCTTAAGAGAAAGCACCAATACAATGACGCCTAGAATGATCTAACATGCTGGGGTGAAAAACAAGGACTTTCCTATCATAAACCCAATCACTTAGATGTGTTGGAATTGTTAGTTTGGCCACACATTGAACATAATGAAAATCATGCATCCTTGTGACTTTCTCTTCAATGTATTAGGCATTTTTTTCAAGATGCGAAAAGTTTTCACCACAAACAAATGAATTGGAAATATGAAAAAATAAGATAGATTATTGTAGAGGGGCCCTATATAACCTTTTAACATTAGAAAAAATGTTTCTAAGTGCCACATTTTATGAGAAACAACTCGTCAAAGTTTTCCATTTTTTGGCATTTAGAGATCTTAAGAAAAAGCGCTAATACAATGTATCCTAGAATGATCCAAATGTTGGGGTACAAAAGATGACCTCGAATAGAATGAAACAACCCATCTAGATGTGTTGGCACTATCATTTTAGTTGCATAGTGAATATAACAAAAAATATGCTACCTTCCAACTTTCTCTTCAATGCATTTGATGCTTTTTCAATGTGTGAAAATTTGTTACCACAACCAAATGGATTAGAGATATGAGAAAAATGAGAGAGGTTATTGTAGAGGGACCCTACATGACCCTATAAATTTAGACATAACATTTATAAGTGCCATAGTTTTGATAAATAACTCATTAATGTTTGTCATATTTTTGGCATTTAGGGCTCTTAAGAGAAATCATCAGTACAATGTAGCTTGGAACAATCCAACATGCTGCGGTGAAAAAAAACTCCTTTCCTAGCATAAACCCACTCACCCACCAAAAATGTTGGCACTATTAGTTTTGCCACACAATGAACAAAATGAAAGTTATGCAACATTACAACTCTTCACTGAATGCATTTGACACTTTTCTCAACGTGCAAAAAGTTGTCACCATAGCCAAATGTATTGGATATATGAATAAATGAGAGAGGTTATTGTAGATGGGCCCTATAAATTTATACATAAATTTCTATGTGTCATGAGTTTCGAGAAACAACTTGTCAAAGTTTGCCACTTTTATGCACTTAGGGCTCTTAAGGGAAAACATTGGCACAATGTAGCCTAAAATGATTTGACATTTTGGGGTGTGAAACAAGACCTTACCTAGGATAAACCTACCTAGTTGGATGTGTTGGAGCTGATTTTTTGGGTCTATGATGAACGAATTGAAAGTTCTGCAACATTGTAACTTTTTTATTGAATGCATTTGATAATTTTTGCAACATTTGAAAACTTGACGCCATGAGAAATTTGACTGGAGTCTTGAAAAAGTGAGAGAGGTTATTGTAGAAGGTCCTCACATAACCTTGTAGGATCAAATGAAACATTTTTATGTGCCATGAATTCAAAGAAAAATCTCCTCAAATTTTGGAATTTTTTTTCACTTAAGACACTTAAGAGAATGCGTCAGTATAGTGTGGCTTGGAATGTTCAGGTGAGTTAGGGAGAAAAAAAAAGAGAATTAATAACATAAACCCACCCACTTAGATGCATTGGAATTAATAGTTCAATCCCATGATAAAGGAAAAAAAGGTTATGCAACATTGCAACTTTTCATTGAATGAATTTAACAATTTTTACAACATTTGAAAACTTTTCGTCGTGATCAAATGGATTGGAGTCTTGAAAAATTGAGAGAGGTTATTATAGATGAACCTCATGTGACCTTGAAGATTTAGACCAAATTTTCTTATGTGCCATAGATTACAAGAAGCAACCCACCAAAGTTTGGAAGTTTTTTGCACATAGGGAACTAAAGAGAATGTGCCAGTATAGTGTGGCTTGGAATATTTGGGCTAGTTGAGAAGTGAAGCAAGATCATGCCTGGCATAAACCTGCCCACTCACACACATTGGAATTGAGCATTAATGGTATGAATTTGAACCATTGGTTCTCCTTTACCATTATACATTTCAAACCTAGGAGCCATGAAATCTATTAGAAATGGATTATCAATAATGTTAGAATCCAACATATTATCTAAAAACTTGAATGTCATGTCTTTTTTGAAACTAAAGAGAATTTAAAAAAAAAAACAAAATAACCTCACTTACCTCTTTCATAATGATTTGAAGAGTTTTTTAGGAAGGACTAAAGGTTGGAAGGGGTGATGTGTGTAGTAATGGGTTATAAATGGATTATAATGGAATTATAGTGGAAGGAGTAATGGATTGGGAGTGAACAATAGAATATGATGAATGCATGTGGGGGATATAGTTATGGAAAGTAGGAATGATGATGAAGGGAACATGGGCATGAGTGTAAGATGAATTAGGATGAGTAGGGGGATAAAATAATATTGGGTGGAAGGGAATAGTGGGTTGATAAAAATAAAATGTAGGGGATTTTATGTAGAGTGAAGAATGGTAGAGGATGTATATGAGTGATGAGGAGGAGTAGCATCACAAGGGAAGTAAGTGGCACAAACAATATATGGCTAATTAATTTTGAGATGCTAGATCCATATTATTTAATTATAAGGAGGTGTTGAAACTCCTCAATTAGAAATGGTGATTATGTATCATCACATTATTTTTTGAAATCTACTATAGGATTCAAATTTTATAGTGTATTTCTATTTTTAGTTTATTTTTAACTAGATCAAGGTTAAAATCATGAGCATATGTTTCCTTATTATTAAGGTGGATGGAAGTGGTTAGGATTAAATGATTAAGTCCATTTTATAAGAAACCATTAAGATGGAAGGATAATCTATTAGTTCATAGAAGGGGAAGTAAGGTTTGTTCAATTTTCTTTGGCATAAAAGACAAAATGTTAGCTCTTGAAGAGAACAAAATGTATCAATAAATTCACATATGATGACAATCTAGAATCTTAATAAAATAGATGGATGACATATAGTGATTCTCCAAGTGACATATGCAATATCAAGGTTCACCAAATTTGTGTGATTATACACTTTCCCAAGGCTCCATTTACTTTTCCTATAGTAAACTGATTTAAGATACAATCAAATAATTAAACAATATGAATAAACAAAATAGATCCACATGCAAGATTTGAGAAATTGATTAACTATATAGAGGAATATGATAATTATTTTTTTTTGATAAGGTGATGGATTTGACTTTGTAGCTAACTTGTTGTGACATGATAGGTAATTAGATTTGAAAATTAAAATATGGATATGGGATTAGAAGGTTGCAAAAAAACTCTATAGAAGCTTGCATTACCATAAATAGGGTTATATTTTGTAGACTATGCTTGGACAAGGCTATATCATGTATCTTGGTAGATAATATAGTGTTGCACCATGTACAATTACCCTAGACAATTCCACACCATACAAATCAATCCATGTGATATGGCCTCATTTCTAAAAGGTTATAAAATAAATATGGAAACAAATCATAGATCACATTTGGGTTATAAAATACACACAAGACTAAGAAATAAAACATGATATAATTATTTTTCCATAGGCATATAACAAATTTTTAAATAGTGTATTAATGTACTAGAAGTGACCTTCCAATAGAAAGATATAAGTACTGTTATAACTTTTGGGTCCTCATACATACATCACTTGGGGCTAAGTAAATTATGAGAACATATTAAACCATTTAAGCTACCAATTTACGTATAAAATATAAATATAAATTGATCTACACAAGGCCATGAGGTCGTACAAAATTTCATACAATGCCATCATCAGGGCATACAAAATATGATCAAATTGTTATACAATACCATCATGAGGGTGCACAAAATGTAATCAAAAGCTTATACAATGTCATGAGTCCAATGTATTATCTCTTAGTCTACAAAATGCAATCAATGCATATACCTACACTAAAAGTGTTATCTATGTGTCTTGTATAGGCATACAAAATGTGTTCATTTATTAATATTGAACACTATTCCTAGAACATTGGGCCTCTTTTTTCTTGACTATACATTAAACCTTGGTCACTTGTAACAATCAATGTCTTACACCATCCTGATCTCCTACACTCCTCACTATTTTGTACCCCAACCTATACATACAAAATATAAAATTAGATACTATGCCAAAGTCAAAAGCTATAAAAAATATTTAAAATGATACATATATTATAAACACACTTAGAACATGATAGTAGTCTAATTATGCTTGCATGTACAATACTTACACCATCAATCTAGATGTCTATCCTTGCACATTGGTGTTTACATCCATCTATAACATAACAAACATATTTATTAATTAGTTTTGATAGGTCTACTAATATCAATTGATGCAAAATAAACAGTATTAAACATATATATTCATATGCATACCTGAGTTAAGCACATTGGTCATGAAATTGCTACACTAACACCAACTTCCAAATTTTATCTTATGCTAGAAGGTGTGACTATTGTATTCATAAACTAAGCAAACAATAATAGATTATTTACTGAAAACCACAAATAGATATAAACAAAAAAAATTGAAATTTATGAAAATAAACTTAAATGTGTTATAGTGTATCCATGTAAATCCAATGTCATAAATATCCATGACAGCATGTATACTAAATGGTCATATGATGCCCACCTATTCAATAAAAAGTATTTTAAAATACTAAACATTTTTTGAGTAGAAAGAATTATTTTATTTTGATAATTTATATTAATTAAATTACCTTTGAAGATGCAAGTGTACAAGTTGTTACAAGAATGCTCAATGATGTACAACTCTCTAGTGTTACACCCTAAAATGCATAATGTTTGCATCAGTTCAATTCAATTCTATAATTAAAAATCTATTTATATTTATAAATTTTAAGGATTTTATAAATGCTATAAATTCAAACCAACATACCTGCATTTGACTAGCATACACCTCATTCAACAGCTCATCTATCATCACCATATTATCTGATGCACCAGCCTGATGACCCCGACTACTCCCATAACTCTATACTGACATTGAGAAAACACATGTGAGGTGGAACCATATTCACCCTCTACATCACTATCTCTCCCAAAGCATAAATTACAACTTGAACATATATGAGAGCTAGGGGCACTAGAGTTAGATGGTTTAGTTGTTGCATCATCCTGTTAGGAAAAAGGTTGGGATATTTTTGTGCCATTCTCTATAATGGTTTTTTTCAAGCTAGCAATTGCATGGGAGTCTGCACCTCCATACTCTCCCTTAAGGCTATTGGAACGGTCACATGATAAACATGTATTTTTCCTAGTGTTCATTGATGTTCACGGTTAACTACCCAATGAGATCCTGGTCTATTTTGGGTAGAGCCTCCACCTCTACCTTGAAACTCCCTCATATCAAAATAATTGGGAATTTCACAAAGGATAAACTCACATTATAGTTTTCTAATAAAATACAATGACACATCATAATTATTACATAAGGAAATGATAACCTTGAGTAGGGAAACACATTATATAAGGACATGAGCTATCTAGTGTGAGTTGATTATGTCATGATAAAAAAAGGTCTACTAACTTGGTTTTGTATAGTTGGATGTGAGAAACTAGATACAGTTATTTTTCTAGTTATTTTGGAGTATGTAGTATATTTAAAGAATATTATACTTCTAATTTGTTTTCTAGTAATAGGTTGAGGCTTGATACATTGATCTGTTGGTGCGACTTATTTAGTGTGTCACCTTAGCTTGGAGTTCTTACCTTTCATGTTTGGGAATGATTAAGTATGAGACGTTTGTTGTTCAAATAGTGTCACTTGGTATATTTTGTAGATGCAACTATGAAAATCCTAAGCATATTAGAGTTTAGTTGGCACAACATGGTTATAACCTTTGTAGTTCAAGGATTTATTGAAGTTTCCCTTTTACTCTTGCAAGTTGTTTAAGAAGTGGGATAATGTTAGGAAAATTTGTTTCAAACTTCTATACTTAATGTTCATATTTATTATTTTATTATATTTAGTTATTATTTGTCCTCATGTGGGAAGAGGGTGTTGTAGTTTTAGGTGGCAGTCCTACCATGAGTTAGCATCTTGTGAAGTGTGTAGAAGTTGGAAGAGTATCCAATGTCATTATGATGTTGAAAGATGTGGGAGTTACTTATGATGGATTTTACTATGCATGTAAGAGCACAATTATATGGATTTATAAAGTGGATAAAGAGTCTTGACCCACTTATCATGCATTTTATGATGCATCATAAAGCATTTTTATAAAAACAATAAATAAAAATAATGAAGTGTGGGTCATATGGATTTTATCATGGTATTTTTGGACCTTTTTTGGGCCCATAGTAATGCCTTAAATTTGTTTGGGCCTCCAAATGTCTATACATTGAGGGCTTGTGATGGAGGTACTAAATTTTTTTAGTGCAAGGTTATGTTGTCAGATTTATTCTAGAGGAACAAGATGTGGTTTTCATGCCAAAATGGTTTTTCCCAAATGTATTGGTGTTCCTTCTCTTCTATCTATTTTTATTCATTCTTGTTTTTAGAAGTATTAATTTACACATCATTATGCTTCTAAAATTTATTTAGATCTAAACTTTGCATTACTTTCCTTAAAGCATTAATTTAGGAAATTAACTTCTTGATTCTACTATATGGACATAACAAGAAATTTTGTTATGAAAATCATACAGTACTAAAGGTGCATCTATGGCCACTGAAAAAGTAACCCTTCTACTTTTTTTGTCTCATTTGGGTCCTCCTTGAGATTTTTGGCTTAATTTTTCCTTGATCTAGTGTTGTGAGGTGTTTTACAAATCCACATTAGGTCTTGGACCCTTGCAAACTGAATAAAATGCATGTCTTGTAAAGGTGTTGTAAAGTGTTGTAAATGACTAAGTTCACACTTTTCTATAATTTTATTAAGCATTTAAGTCTAATAGACCTATGCTTCCCTTAATTCAATTTTATAAAATGTATTTAACTACATTCTCACATTGATTTAGAAGGCTTGTAAATTAAACTTAGTTTTAATCTAGTGTTGTAATGTGTTTCACTCATTCACACTGGATGTTGTGCCTTTCTAGGTTATGTGGACCTCATTTTAATGTTGTAAAGTGTATTTAATCACATTTTCACATTGAACTTTGTGTCCCTAGCCCTAATAACCCTTTAAATCATCATTAATAGGCCCCTATGACCCCATATTGTGCATCTTGAGGCTTATTTTGATCAAAGACCCGATAAAATCAATATAAAAAATAAAATTATTCACTCCCTAACATCCCAGCTGGCAAAAGAGCCCCTGTGGGACCCATTCACCACTTTGGGTGAATGAGTCCTATCCACATGGGAATAAGTCACCTAGCTTGGCAAATGAGTCCCATTTGGGCTATTTTTGAGGTTTGAGGGGGGAAAATTGGGTTTTAAGTTTAATTTTCTTACATGTCGGCCTTGGGGATCAAATTAACAGACATTTTAGGTGGATTTCCTATATAAACAATCTTTTAAACCATAATTAATTATTCATTCATCATTCATTATCTATCTCAAGTCAAGCAAGCTAGGGTTTTAGGATTTTAAGTCATCAAGATAATTCTCTAAGACATTCAAGGGAAAATTCTTCATCCATTGATGTAGAAATTCAAGATCTATCATCATGGAAAGTTTCTAATACCTTAATTTAATTTTCATGCTTCATCTTATTTCTTCATTTGGTTTAATTACCTAAAATGGGTTTGACCAAGGCAAACCCCTATTCCCTAACATTCGACATTTATCTCTCTTTCTTTGTGTGATTGCAAATCTGAGTACTTTGAAGGCTTGAAGATGATTCAAGAATAGGTTTCAAACTTGTTGAATTCATTTCCTAATTTTCTAGGTCAAAATATCCACAAAAAATCACTTACAGTGTCAAAAATCAGGGTTTCAAATCCGAACACTTGGAGGAGCAGAAAGAGTAGACCGAGAGCTTTTGTTTCCACTTTTGGGTTTTTAGAAAATTCAAAGTGGACTCATATTCCATTAGTAGAACATGAGTCCCACTATACATGTTTTTCAGAGATTTCTATAGATTTAGATACCCATTTGGATAAAATAGACTCTGATATAGTTTTCCAAATTTAGGACTAATTTGCCTAGAATGGCGTATGAGTCCTAGTAGGTCAAAATTTTAGAATCAACAGCATTTCCAGTCTTCAACACATTTTTTAGGTGCACACTTTCTTTTTTCTTTACTATTCTATTTTACTTGCATTTATATTTATCTTTTTAGGTCTTTTTGCATACTATGTTGTGTTTTCAAAAACTTTGCATCTTCCAAGTTTTGCATTAGTGGTGAACTTATTTCTTGTTTTCATTCATTTCTAAGGATATATTACAGTTAGATCTCTCATATCCTTCATTGGATTGAGTCCTCTAAGATATTCTTGAATTTGAGCATTGTGAAATCATATCCCTCTTCCAACATTCCCCTTTTGTGTGAACAAGGAAGTTGTGCATCATTTTTCCATTGTCCATATTTTGGTGAACCCACCTTTAGAATATCTTCTTTTCTGATTTGGAGTCCATCATCATCTTAGAACTAGCTTGCATTAACTTTTCATTACGGTTTTCCTTAGTTAATTTACATTCTAGGGTTTCAAAATTTTGCATTAATGAAAGTGCATATAGGTTGCACTTCTGCTTCTCAAATCATTGAAACGCATCTAAAAATTGCATTTTCACTTAGGGTACATATTGAATACAACATAAAAAGCATCAAAATTCATTGAAAATTCCTAAAAAGAAATTTAAAAAAAAAAACCCATACTAGGACTCATTCACCACCTTGGGCGAATCAATCCCTTTCCACTCCCTGAAATTGCCTTTTACAACACTGAAAACCTTGTTTCTGCACTTTTGTTTGTTGCCATTAACTATATGTATCAGTTGGCTAAGTTTTTGTTACATGCATTTCATTAGATCTAGCTTAAATTATCTCATTTCATTGCATTGCTCAATTTCAAATTTGCATTTACAACATTTCATCTTTCAGGTTTTTGCATAATGTAATCGACAAATTACCTTGTTTCACATCTAAAAATTGCATTAAAAAATTTCACCTTAGATCATTGAATTTCCCTTTATTTACTTTTCCATGATAGCATGTTGACTTTCAAGAGATGTGGTTTTGATATGGTTAAAAATGGATTTCATAAATACATCCCCTTTTTATGAGTTCAATTTAGATTACAACAATGAGATCATTACGAAACATGTTAATCATCAAATCATTTATGCAATCCTTAATATTACATTTCCCATTGGTGAGGATGGTAGCGTTGACAATCATAACAACATACTTTTTCTTCTCCCAATACCTCTCCTATTGGTAATGATGGTATCTTGGTGAAAGAAGATACAAGCATTGGAGGTTTTGATTGTCCGTCTCCTCATCCCCCTTTGGAAAACATTAGAGAACAAGAAGATGAGATCATAGCCACCACTTTGCTTATCTCAAATCCATCTCTCAATATCCCCCCTACTTCTAAGAAGGCTTTAGTAAAAGAGGATACAATCATGAACGATCATGAAAATCACATTTTTCAAGAGGACATGTGGACTAAAACTGATAACCTTATCTCTCTCCTTCCTAATATCCCTAACAATTGGAAAGCCCTATTTGAGCAAAAGCATTTAAATCATAGTTTTCCTTCTCTTGATGCATGTAACCCTATTTGCGATGAAGCTACTTTACAACATTTAACCACGGGATGTGATGAACATCTTACAAGCTCTCCTACTAGGGTCTAGATAACATGGCATAAGAGAATGGGACCTTAGAGAAAACTAACAATCAAACAAATCCTTCTCCTAATAATCCCACTATTAATAATCAAGAAAATCCAACCATTGATCATTTCCCTACTTGTGATGAAACCATTTTAGAAGAACCAATCCTTGAATTTCAAGAGAATTTGGTTTGTAGTTCTCCTAGAAACTCTCCTCCTAGGGAAGATATCATGGTACAAGAAGAGGAAAATATTGACAATAATGATATTGGACCCTTAGAAGAAGATGATGAAGTAGCATTGGGCTCTCATTCACTAAGGGGTGTTAATATTATTCAACCTCAACTCATCCTTTACCCCCCTTCATACAAACTGCAAACTCAAAGCAAACCTGAACTCATCCATTACCCATCTAAGAATAATATTTTGCAGCAGCCGACTCATAATACCGTTGCTCATACATATAGCACTAGGAACAATCCACAACCAAGCCAACAACCTTCAACATCCCTCCCTTTTCCTAGTCCCATATTTCCTAGTGCTCCTCATTTTCCTTTGCATAGTGGGAAAGAGTATGATCTTGTTGAAAAACATAAGATTACTCCTGCAAAGATATCTCTATGGGACCTAATTCAGAATTCACCTAATTATCACACTATGCTTCAAACTACCTTGCAACAAGTTCCTATCCCTTCTAATATGCAATCAATTGACATAGCAACCATCATTCAAGGACTGAATGCTAACATTATTTTCCACCAAAGTGAACTGCCCCCTTTCGAAGTGCAAAAACAAAATGATGCTTTCATAATCATCGCTTAATACAAAAGAATAGGGATAAAGCGAACCCTTGTTGACAATGGCTCCACCCTTAATGTGTGTAGCGTACCTTTTGGATAGGCTTCGTGTGGATAAATAAAAACTTCAAGTAGAATCTTTATCTATTAAGGGATTTTCAATGTTGGAAAATAACTGCTTAGTGTGATCACTTTGCCTATTATAGTTGGAAAGGCCACATTAGAAACATCAATCCATGTTATGCCTCATGCTCTTTCATATAATCTCCTTTTAGGTAGACCATGGATTTATGTAATGAATGGGGTGCCTTCTACTCTTCATCGTACAATGAAATACATTTACAACAACAAAGTGTACACACTCAAAGTAGAACCTAACCCAAACAATTGTTTAAACATTAAGAAAGACAAGAAGAATCCTTTAGCAACACTGACACCAACTACACAAGCAAAACCTGTGCAATAGCACGACAAAGAAAAACAAATTGAAGACGTTGCAAAGCTATTAGACGATGATTGGGGTTCCTTAGATTTCACACCAACATTCATGGGAGAATACAAGATCATACACAAAGACTCTGACAAGGGAAGAGGAACAATGGTAATGTAAACACAAAATTTGGAAGACTCTTCGAAAGAATCCACCTCAACCACTTTAGGAAAAAATACAACAAATTACACAACAACCTTTGACGAAGCTAATTAATCTTAACAACCACCAAATCCAAAAGTAATGAAAAATCTTTATGGAAAAGGTTATGAACTTATGAAACAACTTGGCTATCTAGTCGAAAAGGATGTGGTGCTAGAGAACAAGGTATCCACAGCCCTATCAATCCTAACATGCAAGAAACAACCCATGGTCTTGGTTATTTTCCTTTGATAGAAATAAACAAACCTTCACTTAATATAACCACTACCATAAAACATCCTTCTAAGACGACTGTAGTACATCCTGAATTGATAGACATTAGTGGTCTCGTAAGTTATCCTTTTCAAGAAATGAAACAAACAAAGACATCTTCGCTTAATGTCAATTTCATCTCACGACAAAATAATGACTTGAGCTCATTAGATTTTACACCCTCCTATATATGAGAGAAAAAAATCTCACAATCTAAAGTCTTGCGTAGATACGACATCTTGTACATCTAAGCAAGAGATATCTTTGTCGCATAATAAAGGAACATCTTCTATAAATCCAGATGGTCTCTTGTCGAGAATCCTCCAAGGTCACTTGATATCTCTCCCTCCAAGAACTCAAAAGAAATTTTACCACAAGACTTCATTTTGTGCATATGATAGAGTTCATGGTCATCCACTACTAATGAATGTAAGGCTTTAAGTAACAAAATTCAACATCTCAAGGTCTGTGGTGCTCTTCCTTGCATTAAAGCACCTTGTTCCTCTAATTAAAGCTTACTTTCATCCTATTCAGCTCACCCTTGTCCTGCACTAAGTGGGGGCAAGGGATTAGTTAGCCTTGTCCTCGTATGTCACTTGTCATTGTCTCTTTTGGCTAGTTGATCACCTTTCATGAACATATAAGAACAAGCTTGTGATGTGGATGACATGCCTTAAGTTGAATCACATGCGACACACTTATTCATGACACAGCTTATAAGAAACATATGACTTGGCATAGGGCTTTCCAAGTAAGCTCTCATGTTTTCTTCTTTTACTTTAAAGCAATTGCTCATAGTAATGGTGTTAGCAACCACTTTAAAGTGGGGGCATACATTGATACTCATGTTTCACTGCGTGATTTTCTTTCTTCTTGTGATGCGTCCTTTTCTTGGTGGTGTCATTGGGTTTGATTCCCTCCAAGAGCATGATATTTCCTTGCACTTGTCCTCTCTTGGGAAGCATTAAGTACAATGTTCCCTAAGATGAGACCTTGCATTTGTCCTCTCTTGGAGACGTTAAGTACAATGTTACCTAAGATGAGATCTTGCACAAACTAAGTAGAATCCCTTTGAACATTCCTTGCACTATTTTGCATGAGTTTCAAAGATATAAAGTCTTGCTTGTCTTATGAAGCTCGAAAAAATCATTTTTTTTCTGTCGCCTTATTCAAGTTATCAGGAGGTATAACTTTGGTATGGTAGAGTGGGAAGCCCATTCTGAGGCATGACTTTCCCCATAGCCATCTGCGTGTGTGTGAGTGCATACCAGGCATGAGTGTATGTTTCTCACCTTTTAGGCCTTCTCACCTGGTGGATAGCTTAGATCTGATCCACAACGTGTTGGACAAACAGTTGAAGCTTGATCCACCTTTTCTATTTTTTCTCATTTGTATTTCTCTTCCTTCTAGTTATTGTCATTGCATGATTGTGTATCTTGTTTTGCTGCAAATCATTCACCTATGTGTGTCCTTTTGCACTTATTTTGGTTTAAATTAGGATCCTAGATCCTTGGGGCTTGACCATCTCCTTCATCTTTGTTATCCTAGACCATCTGCATTGGTACGATTGGATCCCACTTGAATGTCTACTTTAGTGTGAGTTTGAAGCAAGTTCATCCTCTCACTAAAGTGGGGGCTAAATGTCGACACCAAAAAAGTAACCCTTCTACTTATGTCTCGTTTGGGTCCTCCTTGAGATTTTTGTATTAATTTCGCCTTGATCTAGTGTTGTGAAGTTTTTTACACATCCATATTAGGTCTTGGACCCTTGCAAACTGAATAAAATGCATGTCTTGTAAAGGTGTTGTAAGGTGTTGTAAAGTGTTGTAAATGACTTTCACACTTTTCTAGACTTTTATTAAGCACTTAAGTCTAATAGAACTATGTTTCCCTTAATTCAATGCTATTAAATGTATTTAATTGCATTCTCACATTAATTTAGAAGGCTTGCAAATCAAACTTAGTTTTAATCTAGTGTTGTAATGTGTTTCACACATTCACATAGAATATTGTGCATTTCTAGGTTATGTGGACCTCATTTTAATGTTATAAAGTGTATTTAATCACACTTTCAAATTGAAATTTGTGTCCCTAGCCCTAATCACCCTTTACATCATCATTAATAGGCCCATATGACCCAATATTGTGCATCTTGAGGCTTATTTTGATCAAAGACCTGATAAAATTAATATAAAAACTAAAATTCTTCATTCCTCGACATCCGAGCTAGCAAAAGAGCCCCTATGGGACCCATTTGCCACTTTGAGCAAATGAGTCCCATCCGCATGGGATTAAGTCGCCCAGCTTGGCGAATGAGTCCCATATGGGCTATTTTTGAGGTTTGAGCAGGAAAAATTGGGTTTTAAGTTTAATTTTCTTCCATGTCGGCCTTGGGGATCAAATTAACGAGCATTTTAGGTGGATTTCCTATATAAAAAATATTTTAAACCTTAATTCATGATTCATTCATTATTCATTCATCATTCATTATCCATCTCAAGTCAAGCAAGCTAGGGTTTTAGCATTTTAAGTCATTAAGATAGTTTTCTAAGGCATTCAGGGGTGGATTCTTCATCCATTGCTGCATAAATTCAAGATCTATTATCATGGAAAGTTTCTAATTCCTTGATTTCATGTTCATGCTTCATCTTATTTCTTCATTTGGTTTAATTACCTAAAAAGGGTTTGACCAAGGCAAACCCCTATTCCCTAACATTGAACATTTTTCTCTCTTTCTTTGTGTGATTGCAGATATGAGTACTTTGAAGGCTTGAAGATGATTGAAGAATAGGTTTCAAACTTGTTGAAGTCATTTCCTTATTGGTTGGGTCAAAATATCCACAAAAGGTCACTTATAGTGCCAAAAATCAAGGTTTTAGATCTAGACACCTAGAGGAGTAGAAAGAGCAAACCGAGAGCTTTCATTTCCACTTTCGGGTTTTTAGAAAAGTCAAAGTGGACGCATATGCCATTAGTGGCATATGAGTCCCACTTTACATGTTTTTTAGAGATTTATGTAGATTCAAATACCCATCTGGCTGAAATAGGCTCTGGTACAGTTTTCTAGATCTGGGACTGATTCGCCCAAAATGGCGTATGAGTCCCAATAGGTCAAAATTTCATAATCAGTAGCATTTCTCGTCTTCAACACATTTCCAGGTGCACACTTTTTGTTTTTCTTTCTTTTTATGTTTTACTTGTGTTTATATTTATCTTTTTAGGTCTTTTTGCATACTATGTTGTGTTTTCAAATGCTTTGCATCTTCCAAGTTTTGCATTAGTGGTGAACTTATTTCTTATTTTCATTCATTTCTAAGGATATCTTACACCCCGATCTCTCATATCCTTCATTGGATTGAGTCCTCTACGATATTCTTGAATGTGAACATTGCGAAATCTGATCGCTCTTCCTTCATTCCCCTTTTGTGTGAACAAGAAAGTTGTGCATCCTTTTTCCATTGTCCATAGCATCATAAGTACTTTTTCTTACAACATGAACCTTAAAAGGATCATTGAAACTACTACCACCACAGGTTACCTACTATACATCTAGCACCCTCTGAGTGCCTTCTTGCCACATTCTTCTAGCACTTTCTCACAACAAATAACTTTAAAACAAGTGTTATGATATATGTTGTTTAACACTAAAGTATCCTTGAAAGATTGAAACCCGATCACCACCATAAAAAATTAAGTAGTTCAAAAAATTTAGATATTGATACTAAAGTGATTTCTTAGATTTATTTTATAACTTTGACTACTCCTTTTACTTTCTATTCTTTTAGAAAATAAACAAAGTTAGAATTTTAGTTTCTTTTATATATTAGTATGAGTGTAACTTCTCTGGTTTGAATGTCATATTAGATTTTTTCGCTGGCTTTAATAGTAGATGTTTAGTTTACATTGGTTTGATTTTGATATTGATCTTATAGCTGCTAGTGGCTCTTTCTTCTGTCATGTTATAATCATATTTAAATTTGTACACTTAGTTATATGGAAAGTGTGTTATGGGACGTACACTTTAGATCCAAGAAAAATGGGTCCTTGGATGGAGTATAGCATGTTGAGTTGTGAATAGAAATCATAATTAATTGATTTTCACATGTGGGTTTTAAGTTTTCGATAATTTGACTTGTCACAATAAATTTAGCTTTCATAATCAGCACGTACCTTTCTCAATGATTGACAAATTCATAAGATTCACAATATACTAGCAATTGCACCTTAGTGTGCAATGGGTACACCGAAGATATGATGGAGATCAATATTTTAATTGTTGGTATTGTATTTGAAGGATAAAAATTGTGAAATGTGAAGTGTACTTATTTTTATCATATACGTGCAGCACAATTTTTTGAGGAAATATTTACTATATAATGCATAAGCATTGTATAAAAAATGTATTAACATATAAAATGATTGGATCTCTATTGTTAAGTCTTTGAAAATAGCTCTAGCAACCATTGCATTTACATATTCCCATAATCAATTTCACTAAAATGATGGCAAGTGAGTTACCTCAAGATTCTGAACAAATTGTGTCGTGTGGTGAAGGAGGCAGACGAGAATAACGGGCATATTCACAATTGATAAGCTCTCCATGTTTGTAGAAATTCTGAGACAAGTTGTTTGGAATACCCCAAAAGAAAGTTGTTGTCATGCAATGCTCTAAAAATCATAGTACAAGAACATGAAAGATTTGAGATTTTCATAGTAATACTTAAATATTATATGTATGCCTCCCCCTTTGATCCCTAGGTCTCACCAACACAATAGGAACTTTAAGAGCTAGAACACTGTTAGGATCTCAACAACTGAAGAGAAACAAAGTTATCCTAGACAACTGTGGAAGCCAATTCTCAAGTTAATGAAAACAAGTTGAAATTTGAGGTATATGATTAAGTGATTTGTGCATGAATTGCTGAAATTTGTGGGCCAGTGGGTTCTACAAGGCAATTGTTTGATTATTGGCATGTAGCAAATATTCCTTTGAATTTTTTTTGTAAAGTTTCTTGGATAAAACTATACAGCTATTTTAACATCAATAGATCACACTCTGTGATCCAAAATTAGGGTTAATTAGGTCTTAGCGTTGTCTCTGCTTAGCACAATAATGAGATCTGGGTAGATCTGGTTCAAATTCAGTCCAGTCCAGATTTTTTGGACTAGCCAGATATGGACTTCTCAATTGCTGTAAAAATATTACCGAATTTTGGATTTCTGGATATTTTTGACCTCCAGAACAACCTAATGCAGTTTTATTGCATACTTTAAAGCAAACCAACCTATCTTGACATGAGCAATCTAAATCTCTACCATGTTTTGAAGACAAACCTAACCTGATTTGCCATGTCTAAATCCAATCTAATATACTGTCTTTAACTAATTTTGACCTTTTAAAAATCAAATTAAAATATAGTAATATGTGCATGAGCTCTTTGCATAAGACAATAAATTTGAATTGCATGGCTAGAGGTAATATCCTGTATTCATACAGTAGTGTACTGAATTGGCATCTTTTCCAAAGATATTTACAAAATACTAACTGCAAATAGGCTTTGCATTAAGTAAGGAGAGATCAAAGAACATTCATTTACTAATATTACTCCTTAAAATACTTAATTTTTATTCACCTGCTCCACTTTTACCACCTAACAAACTTCTCTGCAAGGCTCCCAAAAGCTCCATTGATAGTTCATCTCCTCCTCTCTGCTGATTAAAAAGGAACATGGCCTATACTTGCAACAGTTAATATTTAATATAAAAAATCACTTACGACAATTCGCAATAATCAAAACACCAAACAGCAGAGCTGGGAGATTGGCTGGAAAATAAAACACTCTAGAATAATTCTGCAATTGCTGATTTCTACCTTGAATATCTCTATGTATTAATTCTTAACATTTTCTGATACAAAACAAAAAAATAGTAAAGGGGCAACCAATTTTATAGATTTTACTACCCCAAAAATATATCTAAACATGCATGTCAGGCACTGTAAAAACTGTAGATTGCACCTTTTAATTATATCATCTATAATAACAACAAAAAAGGACTGCAAAACATAGCAACTAACCTTATAAAAAGACTCCTAATAATAGACATCTAAGCCAGCAACCAATTTATAAGTAACAACCTAAAATCAGCAATCCAAAACTGATTAAAACCTTTTATTTTAGAGTCCTATAAATAGCTAAAAAATGGGACTCCAAATTTACTAATAAGCTCCTCTAAATAGAGACTGACTGCTGCAACAAATCTGGAACTGGATCTTCTATTTTTGGCTGACTACAAACTCTGTGATCAGCAGCGCTTGACATGAGATTTTTTCTACAAAAACAATCATTCATCCATTAAATATTCCACATTCAAGACAATGATAAACTACATGAACTTAGAAGCTTTGAAAATTATAGAACAATAATACCATTTGCAGCCACCTATTTCTTCCAGATAAGAATGATTGTTGACTATGGTGGTTATCTACCTGACAACTAACTACTTGTTTGAAATTTCATCAACCACATGGTTATGAACCTTTAGACTAGTGTTTAAACTTTAGATGTCATCAAAGTGGAATTTTCTTCAACACCCAACCGCCTCTACAGGTTAATATTACCAATTTACTTAGATGCAAAACAAACCATTTGAGGACACCTAATCTAAAAAGAAAAAAATACTAAGCAGTTACATCTCGTACATAAGATAGACTTTATTCATGAAAGATTAAAAAAAACACATAATCGAACATACTGTATTTATCTATGGGTAAAAATCTAAACAAAGGAGGTTTGAAAGAAATATGGCTTTCAGAAGCGCAATAATTACAGGACATACACACAATGGTTTTTTAATTGAAAAGACTAGAAACTCTCAAGCAGATATAATTCAACAGGTGCAAAGCCAAATACCGCGTCCTTTTCCAGTATCCTCCCTGCGTATCCCGAAATGGGGGTTTTGTAGCAGGGTAAGTACAACTCGCAAAACATAAGGGATGGAGAAACTTTGTGGAAGACTGTAGTTGCAGCAGCCTTTGTCGACATTAATGCAAAATGCAAAAGCATACACAAGGCACGTTAATTTTTTGACACAATGACTCAAAGAAAGCGGTTTCTGAAATGCAAAGATTGCAGGTTATGCACAAAATGGATTTATTGAAGAGGCTTTAGAAATTTTCAAGCAGATGGAAACGGTGGGGGTTAAGTCAAATTTCACAGCCTTTTTTAGCGCCCACTCAGCCTGCGTCAAAATGGGAGCTTTGGAACAGAGTATGGACATCCAACGAAACATAACGGATGGAGGAATTTGTCAAGAATTTTAAGGGAAGAGGACTGCGAGACACCATCACTATTTTGGGGGGATTGCATTCAAGCAATTTTAACGCAAAATAATAAACCACTTATCGCTGCACGAGTTGCTTCAATCTATTCACAATACAGAAAAAGTAGATCTATGAAGTGGGTAGAAAGAAATAAATCCCCACAAAAAAAATTCGGCAAGTGACTCACCGCAAGATTCGGCACAAAATGTGTCCTGTTCTAACGATGCCAATGACAAAAGCTGTGCAAATTTAAAAACCCTACCACCGCATTTTTCTTTGTAAATGAGGGAAAATGGAAACCAAGGCAAACGAAACCAGGAAAATGAGCTATGAACAAGGATATTTTTGACGCTGCCTCCAATCGTCAGTAAATGAAACCAGGGCAAATGAGCTATCAACAAGGATATTTTTGACGCCGCCTCCAATCAGCAGTAAATGCATCGACACCAACTCCCATCGAACCAAATCCTATCCACATAAATGCATCGTCAATAGTACAGAAAATAATGGACGAACGAGATCTATCCAATGGTAGTGCATCCTTTCTTGTGCGATTGTAGCCGTCGATAGGCAAAATGGGTTCTGCAAACTCCATTGAGGGAATGCCTTCGTGTAAAAAGACTAAAAGCTTTCAATGGAGCAGATTGATTTAACTTATTGCAGTTCCTGTTAATCGTTGATAGTGAAAATTGGGTTGGCTATTTCCAAATATGATACGGCGTAAATATAAGGTGCACTTGGTCCTAGACAAGAACTAATAGTGTATTGGGTAGGATGAACATTTGTTATATATTATTTTATGCTAGGGTACGTTTTTTTTGGTTGTTTCTAAACTAGCAATTGCACCTTAGTGTGCAATAGGTACGCCGAAGAAGTGTGAAAGTCAATCAGGATAAATTTTGATCTATTTTTTGTACTATATAAAATTATAATAATAAGTATAATTAAATTATTTATTATTAATTATAAATTTTAATCTTAAATTATTTATATAAGTATAATAAATTTAAAAAAACAAAATAACTTTTTCAAATAACTGAAAACAATTATCTAAAAATTAAAAAATAAAACAAGATATCGTAATGTTAAAATCTAAATGCGTTCATATTTTTTAACACATAATAATATAATTGATGCTGTTAAGGGGTTTATTTTTTATTTTATTATTAATATATTCAATCTATATATAATCCTATAGTTATGCAATATTATTCTATATTTTTATTTTATATTATATGTTATTTTATTTCTATTTATCTTATATCATATTTATAATATATTTTTATTATATTTAAATTATTATTATTTAATTTATAGTATAATATAAAAAATATTTTAATTTATATTATTTTTTAATTATATTATATATTTAACAAAAAACTAAATATAAAATAAAATAATCGATAAAATTAGATTTTTAATATCAAACATTAAATCTGATTTCTCATGACCAAATACAAATAATTAGATGGAGGGTAGACATCCACCATAGGTAGAGGAGATAAATTAAAAATATATGAGTGGATTTTGAGAGGATTCCAAAATCTTATATAATAAGAAAGAGATTAAAATAATACGAGATCAGAAAAAAATAAAAAAAATTTGAAAGGATTCCAAGACCTTATAAAAAATTAAAAAATTAAAACAATATAAAACCAGGGACTTACAAAAAAACACTACTAACTCACAGCCAAAACAACAATCAACAACAGTATTGTTAGATCTATGATACCCAAAATAATAACGATGCCCTAATGAACAAAGAACCTATTGAACTAAATAGTGGTATATACCTGACAAAGCGGCCAAGTCTATTCCAGAAAGTTTATCCTCTTTGAAACGTTTGAGGAGCTCTTTGACAGTCGAAGTGGGTCCGGGCAGCTGTTTAGTAGTGACGTCTTCACCAAGAAAGTAGGTTAAACTGACGAAGGCTCTGACAAATAAAAATATCATCCGAAGCTTTTGCATTGAATGTAAATGGCGGGCAAAATAAAACGGTGGGCGGAAATAATGAACGGAAATCAAACGACGACGGGAAATAAAACGGCGAGAAGCAATAGCGGTGGGAAACGAAACAACAATCAACGGTTGGCATTGACCGATCTGTCAACCATGCCTTCTCTGCACTTGTAGACCGTTGAAGGAGAAAATGAGCTTGGAAAGCTCATATAGGAGACGCCTTCGGCGTAATAAAACGAAATAATGAATTAATTTTAGTGTTTTTTTAGTCTTAAATATAAGCTTGCTTTGAAAAACAGCGAAGGGAGAAAGTTATTTTATGTATGACTCTGACTTTCTCAGTTCACACTCAATCCTGATACAATTTCTTAAAGAACTAGTTAGCTTAGATTCAAGAGGAATATTTTATGTATTATTTTCTTATCAAACTCAATATACCTAGAACTTTTCCCTCTATAAAACCCATGTTCTTAGAGATACCCCATACAAAAAAGAGATTTGCAGAGGACCTGGAATAAATTTTGGGAAGTGTTCAGCAAGCTGCTATCATGCAGGTTTTTAAGTCTATCCTTACTGCTCTATATAAACCAGTTGGTACAGAATGTAATTTTTTAGGCTTTTGTCTAGCATAGGAATTGTTAGCTAAGAGAGTATTCTAGCTTTAGAATTTAAAATTTGAGGGATCACATTATCAAAAGCATTCAAATTATATCTTTTTAAGCATAAAAGTTTGAGAAAATGCAGTATAAATGTGATGGTTGAATATCATGTGCTTGTACAAAAACAATTATGATTGCAGAAAATTGTAATCTCAGTTCATATGTTCAGCGAAAAGTGCAACAAAAAGACGATGAAAACAGTTTCTTGTGTCCAAGATAACAATATATAAATGCTCATGATACATGTTTCGTCTGTCTTTTGACAATATTGTTGTACAAGAGTTCAGCTTCTTTATCAATAACAAAAACTTTACATAAATGCTCATATACTGAGTTATATTATAATTTGTTCATGTAAGTTCATGCTTTAATGATAACGATGATTACAGGAGTGAATTCTGTAGCAGCTGATTCTTCCACGAACACTGTCACAGTTATTGGAGAGGTGGATGCTGTGGAAATAATGACAAAAATGAGAAAGTTCAGAAAATCTACAAGGATTGTAAGTGTTGGCCCTGACACCGAATAGGAGGAAATAACAGAAAGCGAGGATAAATGTGGTATTCTTCCAATGTGTTGCAGAAGTAGTGAGATATGGTATGTTGATGATAATCGTTACTATCAGAATGGTAGCTGTTCTATTATGTAATGTCGTATTGACATTTTACGATTTTTATTATGGTAAATGAATAAACTGAGTCCTAAAGATCTGAACTTGGGATCCAGCTGGATCCAAAAGCATTTAGCGAGGCAATGGACTGGGAATAAACTACTTTGGTGTTTTAAATTAACAAGAACATTCTTGTGAAAGGGAGAGGAGATGAAGGTGAAGATGAAGATATGCTCAAGGCCAAGAGCAGGATTTCCTGCCAGAATAGATTGATTGAGAACCACGTGTTGTATAAAAGATTGAGTCCAATCTAAAAATTTAGAACAATTTTCGTTTACGAATTGCATGGGATAGATAATGTTAGGTGGCATTAATTTATGAAATGTAATAGTAACTGATATATAGAGAACGGCAAAATTTTATTTTGTACTATCACAAAGAATAATTGGGGATAACTAAAGAAAATTTTACGTGAAAATTTAATTAGCATGTTGTTAAAAATAAATACTGCATAAAAGTTTTGTCTTTAAGAAAGATTTGAAAATGCTTTAACTATGAATCTCAATATTTTATCTTTTTTTTTTGGTTATAGAAGCTGTGATAATAGCATTAAAGCGAGCTAAGCTTGTTGTAAGAGTCTAAAGTAAAGTAATGAATCTGAGATTTGTTCTTTTGTAGAGACCTAACATGTAGAAATATTATTATAATTTTTTAAGTTTATGTGGTATATTTTAATGGCACTCTCACAATTAAAATGGATTTCATGGTTTTAGAGAAGAGATGGGCTTCAAGTTTTGCTTTGGGTTAAATTTTAAAAGGTTTCTTACCTCTCATGAACTAACAAATTTGATCCAAACTACTTTAATAAATATGTTTACACATTGAGTTTAAACTTTCAAAAGGTTCGAAAGAGTTTATTAAAATTAAAATTTATTGGTCTAATGTCAAATGTGAGATTTCATTTCTTGTGGTTCATCATGTCCAAACTTTTATTGATAGTTTAATTTCTTAAATCTCATGGTTTGTGTGATCTAACGTTCATTATGGTACAAATTATGTTCTTCAAATACTAGATTGTGTTGTGATTATAGATTAAACACTCATTTAGTCTTAACTTTTTAGTGGCTAGGTCATGGAGTCTACCCAAAGGAAATTATTTCCCATCAATTTGGGATCACCCTCCATCTAATCTAGAATGATGAGTTGCTCACACTAAACATTTCACCAACACTATTTTTAAAACACAATGATACCATTGATAGGGTCTAAATTGGCTTTGATGTTTCCAAGGAAATTTTTAATAGGGTCTCTATTTGGGTTAGGTTCTCAAGGATTTCATTAGAATACCAAGATGAAGAGATAATACGAGGTATAACTAATTCTCTTGGTCAATTTTTATCTATTAACAATGTTATGAAATCTACCAAAACATTTGGTTTTTGCTAGATTTTGTGTGGGTGTTGATATTGATAAGGTGTTGTCAAACACCATAAAATTGTGTTCCAAACTTATTGTTTGGGAGAAAAGAATTCATTACAAGTCCTCCTTGTATATTTTCCTTCATTTCCATAAATCTAGGCAATTCTCCCATTCTTCCTAAGATATCAAAGGGAAACATCATATTTAGACAAAAATTACCATTCCTTCTCCTAATCATGGGAAATAGTTTCAAAATGTTGTTAAAGAGTGCTCTTTTTTGAGGAATAAAGGAAAGGAGTTGGAAATTTCAACTTTGGGTCCCATCAAGGACGTGAGAGGTTCCACCTTTAAAGATAAGAGAAAACTAGATGATTTTACTATGCGTCCTTTCATTGATCCTAGATCTCCTTCAAAAAAGGTAGGATGATCCAAATGATTCAATATTTAACTCCAATTTAGATATCTTTGGTGAGGTTTGGATTCAAACCTCCTTGGTTATTGTTATGGTTGTCTCTTTGTTGTAGTTTTTTATTCATTTCTCAAGGGCCTTCTAGTTTCAAGGTCCATTTCTTTGTTGCTTATGGTTTCATATTTTCATTTCCTTTCTTGATGTACAAGGTTTTGGGTTCCTTTCAAAACTCTCTTCTTAGTTCATAGTTCCAATCAAAACTATTTATCTAATAAAAACATAATTATACCATGAAGATCATCATCCATCTATGAAATCTTGTTCTTTATCCTCTTTATGTCTATAGTTTCTTTCAATGGTAGAATGAGGTCATTTATCAAGTGAACTATTTTACACAACACTTTAGTTCTAAATTAAGTAACAAAGATCCACAAAAGGGAAATTTTGATTCTTTATAAAGGTTGATCTAAAATATCATCTTTTTTGTTGAATCTAGGATTTTTAGTATGCAACAACAATCAAGTGTTACCATAGAATCATTAGGTTTCTAGTTTGAGTTAGATATCCAAGGAGTCCATTGGAACATTGGGGTGAAGACACTTTTACAGGAATTTCTGATGCTATTAGATAGTATATTTCAATGGATTTGTTCATGAAATTCATGAAATGCTTACCTTTATAGATTACCTTATTATCCAACTTGGGTGATTGTGTGTAGCAAATTAAATTTGAACTCTTTAGTTATTTTCCCTTGTTGCTTCAAAGTGAGCCATGTTGTTATTTTCCTAAGAAACAATAAATACAATTCCATTTGGAGGAAAAAGGAACAAGAAGTGGTTGTTGATGAGGATTACAACACCACCATTATGGAGGTATAGAAGGAAGGAAGTGGAGGGAATGTTTTGATAAATTGTATTACATGAGGGAGACCTTTTTATTAAAAAAGGGCTTCAAGGTTTGGATATAGGACTGCTTGTGGCCCTATGGATCTACTTGGGTCTTCCAAAAAAAGGATAATAGTATACAAATAATTTTGCAGTAAGAATAAATTGGTTGAGGTTAAGTAGGGATAAAACTAGAATAATTTGACTTCAAATCACCTTGACTTTGGGTTGGTTCTTTATTTGTTTTGTTTCTATTTTTAGTTGTGATGTTGTTGTTTTGTTGCTAGTTTTTCATGGTTTCCCTTTGTATTTTTGATGATCTTCATTGTTTTATCATCCTTTTTGTACAAGGTTTAAGGCCCTTTTAAATTTACTATTTACCTTAATCAAAAGAAATCAAGTGTTACCTTTGTCAAAACAAAGATCATTAAGACAATACATATGAATGTTTGAAAGGGTTCAAATCTAATCTCTCTTGCATTGACTTAAGATTGATGACCATTCCTCTAAGTAATTTTAAAATTTATAAAAATAAAACATTATATAGATAAAATTGATCATACCAAGAAATTCCATTTCTACTTTTAGATGTCTTCTTGAAAAACCTTTAGCATTTCTAGATCACCATAATCTAATAGTCTATGTCTAAGAAAAATTTGTGAAAACATTCTCGAGCCCTATGAAAATGTATAAATTTGGCACACTATAAAATAATCCATTAAACTAAAAGTTGTATGGCATGCCTCTATCTTTGGACTAGTTTAATGAAGCACTCATGGATATGGCCTATAAAGAATATTAAGAAAGATATAGATTTGAGTTGTATAAAGATACGTTCTTGATTACTAGCCAAAATTTACCACAAATCTTTAGGGAAGTTATTATGTGTCACACTTTAGGAAATATTTTCAATTAAAGTAATATTAAAATTATTTCTAAAGAATAATTCTTAGAGTGATTCGTTACTTATCTTAATGTCTAATAACTTTTCTCCTTATGTGCATTTTTTAATTCCCCACAATTCTCATACTAAAATAAAACTATTTTATTAATATATATTGATTATTAATTATTTATTACAATCTTTGAAGGCATGGAGTGAGATAAATATATTGATAAATAAAATTATATATGAAATTAGACATTGAGAGGGCATATAATAGCATATAGTGGTTGTTTTTCATGCTTGAATATATATAGTTTGATAAGTTCTTTTAATGATATCTATTTAAATCCTTTTTCATAGGTTTCTTATTTATATATCAATGGAGACCTATATAAATATTTTATTATTATTTTCTATTGGATTCACCAAGGCATCCCTCTTGCTCCTTTATATATATTAATGATAGAGGTGTTTATATATCTCTTAGCACATATATTGGGGAAATGTCTTATTAAATGGATATAGCTAATCAAAATGAAAGGAAAAACCCCTTGAAGTGGTTAGTAATCAATTACAGATGAATACTTCCTTATTTTGGATGAGGTTAGGAACTCTTTCAATGAGAATTTCTCCTATATAAGCATATTTTGTAAGGATAATATTTCAAACATCTATTCAAACACGATGCAATACTAAAGAAAAATATGATTCCTTTTTCGCACATCATGTATTGATAACTATTCTTAGAAATGGATTTGTTCACATGTTAAAAAATTATGAATCCATTCTTCCTTTGATAGATACCCTTGTGTTTTCTAGAAACAATTGTTATATAGATGGTTGTGTTCAATGTTTTTTTTCTAGATTGTTAGTTTTTTTCTCTTATGCATAAGTTTTTAATAACCATAAATTTTTGGTCACCTTGGATATTAATTAATAGTCACTTTGGAGAATAAACATGGAGACGATTGATGTTCCATTGAACCATAATTTAGAGACCACTGATTAAAGCTTTGTATTTAGCAATATTATTGGTGCATTGGAAAGCTAACCTGAACGACTTAGGGATATAGTCACCTTGAGGAGTGAAAAAAAGGATTCCAACAACAACTCCACTCTTTGTGTAAGACCCATCGAAATAGAACATCCATGTGTTTGTTTCTGAAATAGTAAGCACTGATTCATCTTGAAACTCAACCACTAAAGGATATGCATCCACTAAATGGGCATCAACCAACTAATCAACAATAAATTTTCCTTTGATTATTTTTTGGTCTATGTACTCAATGTCAAATTCACTTAGCAACATAACCCATTTAGCCATGCAACATGTCAATGTTGTTCTAGATAATAGATACTTTTAGGTGGATCAACCTTTGAGATTAGCTTGATCGAATGACTAAGCATGTAGTGGTGAAGCTTTTGAGAGCTAAAGAAAATTGCAAGACAAGATTTTTCCATAGTGGTATAGTTGAGTTCATACCCAACTAATGTATAGTTGATATAGTAAATAGACCTTTCCTTCCCATTGTCATCATGATGTGCTAAAAGTGCCCCCAGTGCAACTAATGTAGTAGAAATGTAGAGAAATAAAGATTTTCCTAGTATAGGAGGCATCAAAATAGGAGGATTGGTGAGATATTCTTTAATTTCATCAAAGCCCTATTGGCATTTTGGATTCCATTTGAAGACAATATCCTTACACGAAAGGTGAGTAAAGGGCTGACCTTTATCCGCAAGTTGAGCTATGGAACACCTGATTGATTTCAACTTGCCCTGCAGACTCCTTAACTATTTCAAATTTCTTAGTGGGGGAATTTCCATAATAGCTTTCACCTTAGTTGGATCAACTTCTATACCCCTTCTAGACACAATGAAACACAAATTTTTTTCCAAAAGTGACCCCGAAAATACATTTCTTAGGATTTAGCCTCAACTTGTATTACTCTAACCTATCAAGGATATTTTTAGGATCCTCAGATGCTCTTCTCTAGTTTTAGATTTCCCAATAAGTCATCAAAATAACCTTCCATTATGATGTTAATTAGATCATGAAAGATGAATGTCATCATGGCACGTTGATAAGTTCCCCCTTCTTTTTTCAAACCAAAGGGCATGACATTGTAGCAAAAGGCACTATAAGGAATAGTAAAAGTTATTTTGTGTTGATCCTCATGAGCAAATTTAATCTGATTGTATCTAGAAAAGACATCCATGAGGGATAGCATAGCTTTTTCCACTATCGAATCAAAAATCATGTCAATGTTTGGTAATGGGAAGTCATCTTTGGGATAGGATTTATTAAGGTCGCTAAAATATGTACAAATGTGGATGCCCCTAGTGGGATTAGCTATAGGGAAAATGTTGGAAATCCAATTGAAATAATCAATTGGTATGATAAATTCTGCTACCAATAATTTCTCTAGTTCAACTTTGAGAAGAAGAGCGACTTGCAGATGCATCTTCTAGAGATTTTTCTTGACTAGTTTGACATTTGGATGTACATCGAGGTGATGCACCACTAGTGCTAGATCCAATCTAGCCATATCAGAATAAGCCCACACAAAATTAATGATTCCTTCTTGAAGCAGATTGGAAATTACAAGATACTCTTCTTCATTCAAAGACTTCGCCACATATGCGATTTTTGGTTTTACTTTTGTTCCCATATTTATATCTCATTTCTTCGATTAGAATGGAAGACCATTTTGAGAAGTGAGTAACTATGAGGGGAAGATGAACATCCCCATCCTCTAACACATCAGGGAGGTTTCCATAAGAGGATACACCCTTTGTTTTTACTTTTAATGGATCTAAAACTACCTCATAGAGGTTTTCACTAGGAGACCCTTTTTAATATTGTTGATTTTTACTTTTGTGGTTAGGGTGCTCATCTTCCCCAAAGTAAACACCATAGTCTTCCTCTAATCCCATGAATTGTACATATGCCTCTTCAAAAGGGAAAATGTCAATGGGTGCACTTCCTTGTAGGTCTGAATCTATCAGGTTAGGATGGCATAGGGAAAAGACTATGGTGAAGATGGAAGTGGATTCAAACAAAGAGGAAACATCTAAATCATCATAAGAAAGTATAATATTTTCCTCTTCAAGGATCTCATTAATGATATCAGTTTACGTATTAATGTTATTTGTAGTGCCCCACTGTATTGGCCTTTATGGGCATTGTGTAAGCATTTATTCGTAATTTCGCTGTTTGTTGTGTGGTAAACGTAATTTTGTTAATTTTTTTGTTGAATCGGATAATTAAAATTAAAATTTGATTACCTTGCAATTTATATAATTTGGGATTTAAGCAGTAGTTCAATAAATAAAATTTTGTGAAATATAAAGTAAACAGTGTATTATTAAATAAATTAATTTCACAACTAAATAAACCAAAATATTAAATGCTTTCAAAATTATTAGAAACTATAATAAAATCAATATAAATGTAATCGATTATAGAGTTGGCCTAATGGTGGAGAACTTGTACTCTTGAAAGAGAGGTCACAAGTTCAAATCCTGCAGGGGGTAAGGTATGTACACCTCATATTGTGGAGCACGAGTTAGGTGCCTCCCTCAGATTTGGGAGTATGAGGAGTCCCATATATACTATAAGCTGTCTGTAGACCCAAAAACAGATTGCTCGGTATTCGTGGACTATAAAAGAATATTTATTTATTTATTTATTTTTATATAAAAGAATATACGGAATAAATTTTGAAATAAAATGGAAACGATGGTGGATGTAATAAAGAATAATATGACAAATGCATTAATATGTCAGTTTTTTTTTAAAGATCTAAATAAAGGATATGACGTGTATGAGTTTTGTAACAGCTTTGCATGAGTAACTAAAAAGAAAGCGCAGGTTGGCGATTACACTCATAAAAAGAAAACACATGCACTGGTCAGCTTAGGAACGGAGGATAGTGGAAGAACCCGTTTTACCTGACCCTTTTTGCATGCTGATGGGGGGAACTGGTTCAAGGAGTTCTCTAGCTCTGTAAAAGAGGAGGCAACTCTTGTTCTGATGGTCGGTTCGGCCACTATGTACTGCACCATTGTGTTTGTAACAGCGAGAGGGAAATTCCATCAACATATGCGGTTGCTGAAAGTAACGACTCCAGTATGGTGAAAAGCCAAGAAGGAGTTTTGGCCACAAACTGAGAGATGAACGATTTTTTGAGGAGAAAAGTCTACATAATTGCTAGAGAGAAGATATCACTCCAGATTTCTAGTTTCTTCTTCTTAATGATCTTGGTCGGCTTATGGTAAAAAGGTATGGAACGAATAAGAACAACGCTTCTCTTCTTTATCGCTTTCTGAAATCATCTTCCACCTCTCTAGTTTATGAATGGAACGATACCCTCATCTGTTATGGATCTTGTGACTAGATTATGTTTTTGCATTTATGCATGCATGTAAAGCAAAGTTCACATTGATCCTTCTTTTTTTTCATACCTCTTGCTTTATAGACCGATCTCTCCTTGATTTGCTTCGAATCGAATAGAAAACCTTTGTCATAGGATTCTTGATAGGGTAAATTGGAGTCACTCGAACTAGCATTCTTTCAATTTATTAATTCATACATTCCTATCGTATGCTTCGAGGACCTATTCATTCATCACTCAATGTTGTGTCATTTATCAATTTTCTTTAATAAAGCATTTTTTTTTTTTATATCGCATCTTGAGGCATTTGATCAAACAACTCACTTTTTGTCTTGTGATATGGTCTTCCTCTGTCTTTGGTTTGGTTATATCCCTAATGTTTTTCTTTCTTACAAATTTACTTTGTGTGGATTCAACATTCATCACCCCTTATTAGTTCACATTTTCTTGAGGTATTTTGTCTTTAATTTCTTTTGCCTTATCCGGGATAGCGCAAGCTGAGAGAATGCTGCGATGATATGGAATTTTGGAATTGCACCTGGTTGTCTAGTTAATCCATCTCGTATCCGTGTTTTAGGATTACAAACTTGTAACATTTTCTTTTAAATATTTTTCTTCTTACGCTATTGAAAGCCTTGGCAGCGACCTCTGCATCTTCTCCCTTCTTGCTCTTCTGGCTTCCCTTGACTGATGCCATGTAGTCACGGCCGACGGCTTGATAACAACCTCCATTATGAGGAGATCGTGAAAAATTTTCATATGAGATGACATCTCTTTGTGGCATACTATCAACGAGTTGCATGCCCTGCCCATGTTTTCACTTTTGCATCCATGAATTCCAGCGCACGCCCTCTCCTTAACCATGATCGCTGCTTTTGCAATTCTTCTGAGGTTTTCTTGTGTGCACTTTCCTTCGCCTATGTCGCTGCTTGTGCAGCTCTTTGGCTAGCTAGTTTTCAGATTGAAAAGCTTTAGACCAACATCTGGATTCCTATGAACAACAAAAACTAGAGTTGTCATCAAAGCCAAATCTTCCAAGTTAGTGGCCATGCTGCTCCTAGTGGTGTCTGAAGCCATTCAAGATGTAAGATTAGCATTTGTATAAGGTCGATCATAATGGTTAAGCTCTGGTATAGAAATTTCTTGGCTTGCATGTTACTTAAGATTCCTCATTAATCCATTTCGTGCTTATCTTGTAATCATTCCATTGAATGAGTTAATATTTGTTTCTAATTTCTTAACCTCCTTGATGGCACTGCATCGTCTTAACTTTGGCCACCGCCCCTCCCTTCATGCTGGGTTGAGCTTGTGCTATCATCTTTCGGTTGTTTGTAGATTTTTTGAGACGAATTTCTTTGTTGATGGTCCTGTTGAGGTTGGCTGTCTGTACAATGCAATCGGCTAAAGCAATGATGCTTATGTTCTCCAGTTCTATTTTGCAATGTAAAATTCACTCAACTACTGCCCTATTGAAATTATCCTTGCCACATGCGTTATAGTCTTCTTGTACCCAACCAGTCGAAATTAATCTTGCAGCGGCCACGGTCTCTCCTCCTAGCCACGGTAGAAGACGTCTGTAGAGTTCAATCATTTCACCGTTGGTTTGATGTCGTTGAGCGATCAATTGAAGTTTTATCGGAACAACAACTGAAGATTACATTTGGTGATCATTAACCAAGATGAAAGTGATTGAGGCCCATACTAAATTGTCCTTGGTATGCATATGTAGGAAGAAAATGACATCCTTTTAGTAATTGACCAAACGTTGGGTCTCTTCTTAACGTCTGATGCGCTTGAATATAGAAACAGTAGAGTGTATGCCACATAGCTTGCACATATTGTCAAGTAGGAAGTGTTCCCACAGTATGGCGGATCATTTACCTTGATGAGGTTGCAGGCTCAAGCTTGTTTGGCAACTACTTAGACAAGAGAAATTCTTAAGCTTGATGCCGCATTCTTGCGAACTGCGTCTATTGACAAGATGGAAATACTAAAGCGAACATATCAAGACACTTAAATAATGGACTAAATGTCTCTCCAACTATATTAAGGTAGTTGGTAATATTTTCGATGAATGTCTTTGGGTCAATTCCATTGTTTCCATTTGGGCTCGGGCTGATAGAATGTTGGGAAGGTTGTGGATTTGGCTTACATCTATGTTTATGTAAAGTCATACCTCTAGTAATCTGGATTAGATATATATAATCATCCTGCTACCACGACACTCATGTCAACTCTAATCCTTAAGGCATTAAGTCAACTACTGCCACTCAACCATGCGTTGCTTATGTTGTTTGCCTTAAGCATATTTCATGCCTTCAATCTGTATTTGCTATGTGTATGAATCTCCATACATTCGATGAATATAGTTAAAGTTAGCATTTGAATTGTGACTGTATATATAGGTGTGTGTACGTATGCACGTAGATGTACTATGTCTTCATGCAAAAGGGTAATCCTGACTTTATATAAATGTATTAAATGAATGAAACAAAGAAAAATTGGATATAGAAGGATGGATGTACTTGTATTTATAACAAATGAAGGATTAGTTATATGTAAGTAAATAGTTTATGCTTATAAGTATAAGATTAAATACACACCACTTTAATCCAAAATGTAATATGATGTATTGTTATAAATTTAAGAGGTATCTACTAATAATAATAATAATAACAATTTAAGGTTTATGATTACTTAGTTGTGTAGAAAGTATAATAGAAAGTTAATAGAAGAAAATGGGTATTTGTATGCAAAAATTGATGATAACAGATTAGATTATCTTTATTTGTAGATATCTTCTTAAATATGTAATGAGGGATTTTTAAGAATTATTAAGTAGTGTTAACTACTGAAAGTGCACCCTGTTGAACCTAAGGTTCAACACTTTAGCGTAACATGGGAAAACTATTGACTGATGAGGAAAAAGGAAGAAAGATATGCATAAAATGAAGATAATTTATTTCTAGTGATGCACCTAATTGAAAAACAGGACTATGAAATTCAGAATTTCAACAATTTGCTTATAATGGCTGAAAACTTTTAAAGAAGAAGATTGCATAGCTTACTCTTGTATGTCATTACATAAATATTTCATAATAAGGTCATAATGTTCAGACTTCTAGAAGGAAAATGAATTCACCACCATAAGCCATTTACAAATTTGACACAAACTATGACCTGTACTAACAACACTTTTTGCAGAAAGGTGTTGAATAAAATATAAAGTTATAAGGAAATGATAATACCTCACAAATAACTTTGATGAAATCTTATAGATGCACACAATGTAGCAAAGAAACATAAGCCAAAATCTTAAGAAAACATTGATGTTCAAAGATCTCCGTTGAATTTACAAAAGTTGCCAATCTGAGAAAGGATTTGCAAAAAATCACTATCTCTCAAAACCGCCAAGTAAGAACTGAGTAACAAAGTGAGTAGTCCAAAGACTAAGTACATGAACTCCACCAAAATAGGTTCTAGAACTTACATGAACTCATATGCCATCAAAATCCTAAGATTTAGCAACAAAATCTATCTCCAAAAATTTGATAATGTTTGAAAAGTCAAGCTAGACTTAATCAAAACATAAAATATTTTTTAAAATTGCTTCAAACTAAGCCAAAAAGCCTGAAAATGCTCCATATGTCTCTCAACTTCTCACAACTACCCCTAGAAACTTTCCTAATGTTTGCAAATTGCAAATAACTTCCCCATATTTTCTCCAAAATCATAACTCAAGGCATATCTTTTCTCCCCTCATGATCTAGTCATATTGACACATGCTCCTAGTTTCTGTCCAAATCATTCCTTTAATGCTCTCCTTATGTTGACACGAATTCCTCCAATATGCTTGCAAAGCATAACTATATCACATGGCATATTTTACCTTATTGCATTAAAATAGCATTTTGACTTTGATGATTTATAATTTTATCATTCAATGTCAAAAAAAACTTTACAAAGCTTGAAGCTTAATGCAAGATACATAAATCATAAAACTTTTAATCACTAAGTAAAATATTAAATACCTCAACAGGTATTAGTTTAATTGTAAATGCATAAAACAAAAAGAAAAAACCTTTTTGCTATCGATGCATTTGAGGGTAAAAACCCTAAACAAAATGAAACACATTAATTTTGTATTTCTTCTTCTGTGCTGAGTGAGCACCACCATGAAGGAGGTGAGTTTTGGAAATCTAGGGAAGAATTTTCACTGTGGATTTTGAGCTCCAAAAACATTTGACCAACATCTTCAGTTGATTTTTTCCCTTAGATAAATATACTGGTAAGCATTTTTGTGAAAGTAAATTTGAATGAAAACCTTCTATTTCATTCTAATATGGGGCTTTATGGCCGCTCCCAATGATTATAGATGTATTTTCATTTGTTGCTTATTTATTGTATCTACTGAAAAACACCTTCAAGTCATGGCTTTCTCTTTCTGGGTATTCTTTATAAATACTTCATTTTTACTTGCTTTGTCGTCATAGATAGTTGGAAAATCTCGCTTTCCTGTAGTCGACCATATTCTTACAATTAATTTTCCTTGTGGGTTTGTGATGAAAATCCCTCTCTTCTTTTTGTATTTGTTCTTCTTTAGAAAAAGTTGAAAGAAATCTTTCTTAATATGGCAGGCCATAGCTATATCTCTTCCTATTGATTCTTTGCACAAAGAAAACTTCATTTTGTATTATGCTCCTTCAAGGGTTTCATTTTAAAAGCTCAGGATTTTTTGCTACTTTCCTTATTTCTGATATACTGTGGCATTATTCCTGTGAATTCATTAGATACTTTGATTATGAGACCCATATAGCCTTGACTTTACACATTTTCCATTCTAGATCCTATATTGGATGCATTGAGTTTTATCCTCTTCTATAATATTGTTGTTCATCATGCATTCTCTTGCATTCTCTTTCTCTACTCTTGACCTTTGTAAGATCTTGTTGGTATTAAAACACAACAGTTTGTCCCTTGATGGCGATGTAATAGTGGCCAACTATTTCATATTTCCTTTACTATGATGAGATTGTACAAGATTATAACATGAATAACCCTATGAGAGAGTGAACGGTTGAAGCAAGAGCTTCTCAATCACTATATCTTATCCTTGTTTCTCCTTACTGTCTTACTTAGATTGCACAAAAGATGTACAAGTATTGGCTATGCTTTCTTATTTTAAAATCAACATGAGAAATTTATCACCTTTAAATGTGTACTGTTGCAAACTCTGCTACCTACAGTGATAATGTAATGACAAAGAGTATCTCCTGAATTAGCAAGTGCAAGCTCCCAATGTCTTGCTTTCTATTGTCTTTGTTGACTTTCTTTTTTCCTTCTTTTTGGGCAATGACCACATTTTATTTAGAAATAAGGAAAATCTTACTGCTCTCTACAACCAAGTCATGGTGTTGTGGAATTTTATTTTTTTCTTTTTGATGGAAAAATTATGTAATATATATCCTCCTTTGGTGAGAGGTAAAGAAGATACTTTACCCCTGCAGGTTCTATAATGACAAGAAACCTTACTCGTTGTCTTTCTTCATTTCTCTCAAACTGTTTATAAAGTAATCAAGATAGTCATAAGACTATTAGGACTGCCCCTTGATGACTCCTTGAAAACTTTTGATATTGTCAATGAGCAATGCAATCTCTGCTGAAAACTACTTTAAATGAGCTGAGCTCAACCCTTATGCGAGCCACATTTCCACCACTCATTTGATCTGGAAAATATGAATGCACCTTTAGTTGCACATGAAACAAACAAATTAGGAAACATGACTATCTTTTGTGTGTACATTGACCAAATGGTTTTCCTAGACACCAAAGGCATTCATTGATCTTTTGATGCACATGGAAATAGGTTGATATATGCATAGGTGGATAATGTGAATGATCATGTATAGTTATGACTTTTCATTGCTTAGAGTATAACTCTAACACATTACTTGACTGCTGCAGGAACAAGAGCGTATGGAAACTAGGAACGACGAGCAACAAGGACAACATCAGAGTGAGAAAAACCTCAACTAGTCATTCAGGCAATGACTGGTCATCCCTTCTACATGCTTATTTATTTCCTTCATCTATTCATGTAATTATTTATCTTTATTTGTATCAAAGAAAATTCAGTCTCACGACTTGCTATGTGAGACACATGTACCTTATCACATTCAAGAAAGATTACATTTTCAAAATATGTGAAGCTTTCTCTATTACATGCATGTGTATGAATGTAATGGTCTGTAGTTGCAATATTTTCAGATTTTTTCATTTATACTTTTGAATGTGATGAAGGAAGATAATAAAATGTACCTTATCTTTCTCAGTTTAAAACAAATTCTACCCCTTTTAAACCAATGAATGAAAAGTGAATGAAAAGTGGGTAACATTTCTGGCGACCTTTGCTAGATGTTTTCCTACTAAACATGAAAATCAGTAGCCTAAACTTGTCCATTGGGCATGGAGTCATTAGGAAAAAACCTTAGAAACAGACCTAGAACAGTTTTGTACATGGCCATAACTCACTTGAGACTCATAGAACATAACAGGTTGCTTGGAAACTTATTGAAAATAGGAAAATACTGAAGTGAAACTATCTACTGTGTTGGAACAACACTTAGGGAATGAAACAACAACTAAACTAAAGTGCATCAACACTTATTGAAAGCATAAAATCTAACCTAATAGGTGCATCAACTTCATTTTCTATTATGCTCCTTCGAGGGTTTCATTTTAAAAGCTCGAGATTTTTTGCTACTTTCCTTATTTCTGATATATTGTGGCATCATTCCTGTGCATTCATTAGAGACTTTGATTATGAGACCCATATAGCCTTGACTTTATAGATTTTTCATTCTTGATCCTATATTGGATGCATTGAGTTCTATCCTCTTTTGTAATATTATTGTTCATCGCGCATTCTCTTGCATTCTCTTTCTCTACTCTTGACCTTTGTAAGATCTTGTTGGTATTAAAACACAACAGTTTGTCCCTTGATGGTGATGTAATAGCAGCCAGCTATTTCATATTTCCTTTACTATGATGAGATTGTACAAGATTATAACATGAATAACCCTATGAGAGAGTGAATGGTTGAAGCAAGAGCTTCTCAATCACTATATCTTATCCTTGTTTCTCCTTACTTTCTTACTTACATTGCACAAAATATGTACAAGTATTGGTTGTGCTTTCTTATTTTAAAATCAACATGAGAAATTTGTCACCTTTAAATGTGTATTGTTGCAAACTTTGCTACCTATAGTGATAATGTAATGACAAAGAGTATCTCCTGAATTAGCAGGTGCAAGCTCCCAATGTCTTGCTTTCTATTGTCTTTGTTGAATTTCTTTTTTCCTTCTTTTTGGGAAATGACCACACTTTATTTAGAAATAAGGATAATCTTACCGCTCTCTGCAACCAAGTCATGGTGTTGTGGAAATTTGTTTCTTTTTCTTTTTGATGGAAAAATGTAATATATATCCTCCTTTGGTGAGAGCTAAAGAAGATACCTTACCCCTGCAGGTTCTATAATGACAAGAAACCTTACTTGTTGTCTTTCTTCATTTCTCTCAAACTATTTATAAATCCTTTATTTTGCCCCTTTTTTGATAGATTGCATTGAATAAAGTAATCAAGACAGTCATAAGACTATTAGGACTGCCCCTTGATGACTCCTTGAAAACTTCTCATATTGTCAATGAGCAATGCAATCTATGCTGAAAACTAATTTAAATGAGCTAAGCTCAACCCTTATGGTAGCCAAATTTCCACCACTCATTTGATTTGAAAAATATGAATGTTCCTGTAGCAGCACATGAAACAAACAAATTAGGAAACATGACTATCTTTTGTGTGTACATTGACCAAATGGTTTTCCTAGACACCGAAGGCATTCATTGATCTTTTGATGCACATGGAAATAAGTTGATACATGCATAGGTGGATAATGTGAATGATCATGTATAGTTATGACTTTCCATTGCTTAGAGTATAACTCTAACACATTACTTGACTATTGCAGGAACAAGAGCATATGGAAACTAGGAAGGACAAGCAACAAGGACAACATCAGAGTAAGACAAACCTCAACCAGTCATTCAGGCAATGACTGGTCATCCCTTCTACATGCTTTTCCTTCATCTATTCATGTATTGATTTATCTTTATTTGTATCAAAGAAAATTCAGTCTCACGACTTGTTGTGTGAGACACATGTACCTTATCACATTCAATAAAGATTACATTTTCAAAATATGTGAATCTTTCTCTGTTACATGCATGTGTACGAATGTAATGGTCTATAGTTGCAATCTTTTCAGATTTTTTCATTTATAAATTTGAATGTGATGAAGGAAGATAATAAAATGTACCTTATCTTTCTTAGTTTAAAACAAATTCTACCCCTTTTGAACCAATGAATGAAAAGTGGGTAACAAGTAGTTTATTGCAGAATTCACTATGTAATTAGTATCCTATGCTTTATTATAGAAAATGATCTATAAATGGGATATATGGTTAATGTAGGAATAGTACAAAAGGGTAGAAATGGATTATATATCCTTTATATGAATTTGTTCCAATTACATACAAGGTTACAGGTAAAGAATATTTAGGAAACTTGGGATGAATTCAAGATAAAATGCCTTGTAGATTCATTATGTAATTCTTTGCTTCTTCTTTGGATTTATTGTGTGTTATGTTGAATATGTGATAATCATATAATATTGATTAATGTGATGTTTGAAAGGGATGCCTTTATGTTTAATTGATAATGTGAGTTTTCCTGAAAAGTGAATTTCATGTGATTGCTTGATGAGGTATAATCATGATGTATTGTTGGTTGATGTTGTCATTGGTTATCATGGTGGATTTTGGTATTGTGATGGTTATGAGTTATTGATTTTGTGAGAAAGCCCGTTTGAGCCATTTGGTTTTGTTAGCTCTCAAAAACGCAGGCGGAATGCCTCAAGAGGCTGCCAATCTCTTGATATGCTTTAGGGTAACAGACAAGGTCAAGAGAGCTCAACCTTCTACGCTTCAGGTGCTGCTAGACCTAGGCGGGTGTACCTTTAAGAATAAAGTAGATTTATCTTATGATTATCCTTCTTCTACAATGATTTGTCCATAATGGCAGATGATAGTGAACAAGGCGGGTGTACCTTTCTAAATAAAGTAGATTTATCTTATGATTATCCTTCTTGTACAATGATTTGTCCATAATGCCAGATGATAGTGAACAAATGAAATCAAACTTGATAGCAATCTTCTGATCTAAATCCTAAAATGCTTAAATAATAGATATAAAGAAACTAAAATGAATTCAAATGATGAAATTGTAGAGACTAGTGCCTTATTGGGTATGCAGAGTCGAATGAAATGGAAGTGGGCAACTTATTCTAGCAGAAAATCAAATTCCAGGCATATGATTTATTTATAACTTGTACAAACATGCAAGATTATGACCACTAAGCTCTACTTTAATAATCCAGATGAGTCTCCCTGATTACTATGATTGATGAAAAGGATTTAATCTCTACTTGAGAGAACCAGTCAATTAATCACACAGATATAGCAAATGTGCATTGATAAATTGAAAATAAGCTTGTTAATTTAATTTAAACAACCAGAAAGAATCAACATGGAGACAACTTAGCAATGCTTCTCAATAAACTCAACATACAATTGACACTAGAAATAACTTGCCACACCAGCTGATTTTCATTGAATTCGCCATTTTAAAACATGCACATAGTCTTTGATAAGAGAAATCTATTCTAATGTAGCCATTTGACTACCTATTGTATCTAATCTAAAATCTAATCTAATATCTCAATTACAATCAGGGTGCATACTTATACAGCAGAATGAGAAGAACAAAACACTTCAAAATCATGTCGGCCACCATAGAAATCAGGCTCCAATCAAGTCGGCAAGCAACGATCAATCAAGCAGATATATGTCGGGCCTGATGTTTAAAAATTTGTTATTCACCAGTGTATAGTCAGAAAGACAACATCGAAGGTATGCCGAAGGCACAATAACGTCAATTGTTAATCATCCCGCGTGCTTGTATTTTGCTTTCGCCAAGACTGTTGACCATTGGGGAGATGTCATGCAGATCATTTTAAGTTTCACCGAAAGCCTCATGATCAAACTTTGTGTCACTATAAGATTTTGCTTGTTACACCAAAGACAAAAAGCATCTTTGTGTTTCACTGTAGCTCATCTGGGTCGGTGAGAAGTCACTTAGACCATTTTGTGTCTTACCGAGAACCCCCTTTATTTATCGCATGTCGTCGTGACTTATGAATTCTCCTGCGGAAGAGCCCTCCTATCTTACATATGTCACCGAGACATTTCAACTTTGGGGAGAAGTCCCATAGAATTTATCGGGCTATACCAAAAGCTTTAGGATTACACCATATCTCCAAGAGAGTTCCGATCTCACACCGACACAAATAGGTCACACCGAGCAAATATGTTTTGCTCAATTCACCATCGCCAAGACAATTTGGTTTTCTCACCTACAGAGTCCACCTGTTGCCATAACTTGCAATCCTCGGTGAGACATTACGTAGAGTAAATTGTTATACCGAAAGCCCCGAGCATGTTATGTCACCAAGAGAAGAGAAAACTCTCGCCGAAATCCACTTAAAATACCTATCAGCAAGACTCGACGGGCTCGTCAGGACCATATACCACAGCACATAAGTCACACTGAAGTATATATCATTGTTGTAGATCGGCAAGACAAGGAGACATCGCTATGACCCTTCACCAAGAACAAAAACCTTTGCCGATATGTGTATCATCCCTGATCACTGAAACAATACCAAGGTCTCGCCGACAACCACTTGTAAGTAAAATCCAGTCGCTATGACAAATAATAAGTCTTGCTAATAGGAAATATAGACTTATGCAAGCAAAAATGCTCAATGGGTCGGGGAGACAATGGTGTTCTCATGCCAATATAAATCAGAATGTAAAAGATGCATGACCCAATGGATTCAATGGGACAAGATAGAAAAATATGGGTGAAATATGCAAATGGTAGGACCAATCTGGAAAATTATGAAAGTGGACAACATGTAAAATCACCAGATTTTTACAGTTCCAATAGTGGCTCTGTATGGGGATGAATGATAGTCAGATCATTGCAAGGATCCAGAATCTTGGGTGAGCAGACTAGACACAAAATGAGAAAATTAGAAATGGACAAAAAACATGATGGGACAAAAGCAAAATGAATGCAAGATTGAGGTGAACCAAAACCCTAAACTACTGTGCATGGAAAATAAATTTAGAGAGGATGAGTAAGAGTTGTCCATGCACTAGCAACCCTAAATCCTTTGTGTGTCAACTTCACCTATATCGAGCAATTACAATCTGAAACTCAAACCAAGCTTTCCCCTGTCAAACACCATGTTTTGTGTCGAGTTCATCAAATTCTTCTTGAAGATACTCATGCAATCTTTCCTGTCACTATTATTGAAAATTCTTAGAGTATCATCATGCTCGGTTTGGCCCAAAATCCCTACACCATCCTGTAGTTCAAATTCTTCAACATCTTGGGACAAACCCCTGTTATTTTCAACATTCAAAATGCATGCATATCAAATACAACATTCCTTATTATCTTTCTCCCTGTTATGTATAATGAAACATTCTCCCAGCTGTATTGAAAATTTACCATCAAAGTGCCTCTCTTGAGAAACAAAAAATTCTGTCAAACCAACATTGTCTGAAACAAGCAAATCTGAAACCCTTTGCACTTCTTTGATACCCCTATGACTCAAATCTTCAATATTAAGCATATATGAACCAATCAAATCTGGAACATTATCATCCTTGGTATGCAGACAAATGTCTCCTCCACATGAGTTAGAAATTTCAAAATCACATACCTCCTTTTGGATAGACACATGCATTTGGTCAACTTCAAAAATTTCACCATCAACTTGAGAAAGGCACTGAGAATCATATGAATCATTGCACAAAAATATTTCACTATTAAAACAAATGTAGGCTGGACAAAACCTCAGAATCACCCTTATGTGTATATCTCTAATATTCAAGAGTTAGTAAATCTAAAATTTGCTCACAATTGAGTAAACAAGTTTCCATATTTTCATTATTATAGTCATACTCATCACTTTTTTCATCATCAAAAAGAGGCCCAGGATCATAAGAGAATGAAAAATAACCAACACAGTCACTTGTTCCATAACTTGACACATCACTTTGTTTATCTAAAAATACCTTTTGCTCAACATCAAGTGCATCTGAAGATACCTGAAATTCATTCTAGGGAAAATCTTTGCAAAACATTATCTGATCCTCTTTTAAAACTTCATCATGTACAATGGGCTTAAAATTTTTTGAAAGTCACTTTCAAATGTACAAACCTCTTTTTCATTGAATGTGTCTTCGTAGCTTTCAACTGCAATCAGAGGTTTTATTAGTTTACTGCCAAATGGACCCACATTGTCCATTGCTTCTTCCTCTTGATCACCACAAGAATTGCAAGAGTCACCTTGCTGTAAATCAGAATCCCCAAGTTCCTCAAACTCTTCATCACTGTGACATGATACACAATCCCCTTCTACTTCATCTTCCAAATCATCGACATGGAAATTTTTGAGATCATTATAGTTATTTTCTTCATATGTTGATGCATTCTCTTCTTCATCATCAAATGTATCATGGCACACATCTATAGTAGAAGGTGTTATCTGTTCATTATTAAATAAATCAATACCTCCTATTTCTTCTTCATCCTGATCTTCGTAAGAACTGCAAGAATCACCTTGCTGCAGATCAAGATCCATAGGTGCATCATCACAATCTGAATACTCTCTGGATCCATCATAACACACACTACTTTCCCTGTCACAATCTATTAAGCAAGAGAGATATCTTGTACCTTCATCTTCATTATGCAAGCTATCATAGGAATCATACTGACTTGCACATATCTCATCATCTGTTGGATGCATTGCTTGATCAATTTCTCTATACTCAACATAAGTACAATCATTGGAATCAACATTGATAGTGTTCTCATACCTTTTCTTCTCCATGGCATCAATGAACTTATTCAAGTGATCAGAAACTTGTTGTATTGATAATTTTGACCAATGAACTGAATTAGGCTCCCATACCTTTATGAATTGCTCAGTAAACATGGCCCTTGTAGGCCTATAGTGAGAAGGTAACTGTATACAAATTTCTCTCATTCTATTGTAGAAAGAAGTAAAGTCTTCCCCTTCATGCATCCCAAAGATTTTTGAAATATTCATCATCTCTAGATTGTTGGTTCTGATACATACCTTGTTGCAGATTCTAGCTGATATCTCCAAGTGAATCAGAATTGTGCTTCCCTTGACATTGATCACATTGACATTCTTGATAACTTGCCAATTGCATTTGACACTAATCACACTAGCATTCTTGACACCGATCACACTAACATTCTTGATAACTTGCCAATCTTTGTCCAGGAGGGACTGGATAAGAATTTTCTTGCTTCTGTTGTGCATGATATGTACTACCTTCATTGTAGAAATTTCCAGTTGTATTATCAAGCGCTTGAGGGGCCCAATATCTTTCCACATTTGTGTATTCATCTTCATTGTAGAATTCTCCTAATTGGTCCAATTGCAGCCTTTTCCTTTGCCATTCTTCTATTTCCTTTCTCTGAGACTCATACAATACTTTGACCTCCTCAAAAGTTAAAGATTCATAATCAACTTGAGGAGTATCATAATCAATAGGTTCACCCTGATTACTCTCCATTTTTCAGATCATTGTGGATCTTCTTCCTACCAAATGCAATGTTTCTTTCAGAGTCGCCACCTACTTTTCCAAAAGTAGGAAAATAATTATTTCTGATCTTTTCCCAGCGGAATCACCTTTTCTGAAACTTTTCAAATTATAGCTTCTTCTTCAATGACTCTATATGATGGTCTTCAACAGAATTTTCTGATGTAATCCCCAGCAGAGTCACCAATTTGTTAGCTCTCAAAAACGCAGGCAGAATGGCTCAAGAGGCTGCCAATCTCTTGATACGCTTTAGGGTAACAGACAAGGCCAAGAGAGCTCAACCTTCTACGCTTCAGGTGCTGCTAGACCTAGGCGGGTGTACCTTTCTGAATAAAGCAGACTTATCTTATGACTATCCTTCTTGTACGATGATTTGTCCACAATGGCAGATGATAGTGAACAAATGAAATCAAACTTGATAGCAATCTTTTGATCTAAATCCTAAAATTCTTAAATAACACATATAAAGAAACTGAAATGAATTCAAATGATGAAATTGTAGAGACCAATGCCTTATTAGGTATGCGGAGTCGAATGAAACAGAAGTGGACAACTTATTCTGGTAGAAAATCAAATTGTAGGCATATGATCTGTTTATAACTTGTACAAAGATGCAAGATTATGACCACTAAGCTCTACTTTAATAATCTAGATGAGTCTCCTTGATTATTGTGATTGATGAAAAGGATTTAATCTCTACTTGAGAGAACCAGTCAATTAATCACACAGATACATCAAATGTGCACTGATAAACTGAAAATAAGCTTGTTACTTCAATTTAAACAACTAGAAAGAATCAACATGGAGACAACTTAGCAATGCTTCTCAATAAACTCAACATACAATTGACACCAGAAATAACCTGCCACACCGGCTGATTTTCATTGAATTCGCCATTTTAAAACATGCAATGTATAGTCTTTGATAAGAGAAATCTATTCTAATGTAGCCATTTGACTACCTATTGTATCTAATCTAATATCTCAATTACAATCGGGCTGCATACTTATACACTAGCATGAGAAGAACAAAACGCTTCAAAATCATGTCGGCCACCGTAGAAATCAGGCTCCAAACAAGTCGGCAAGCAAAGGTCAATCAAGCAGATATATGTCGGGCCTGATGTTTAAAAATCTGTTATTCACCAGTGTATAGTTGACACGAAGGAAAAATAACGTCAATCGTTAATCATCCCATGCACTTGTATTTTGCTTTCGCCAAGACTGTTGACTGTCAGGGAGATGTCATGTAGATCGTTTTAAGTTTCATCGAACTTAGCCTCATGATCAAACTTTGTGTCCCTATAAGATTCTACTTGTTACACCGAAGAAAAAAAGCATCTTTGCATTTTGTTGTAGCTCATCTGGGTCGGTGAGAAGTCACTTAGACCATTATGTGTCTTACTGAGAAGCCCCTTTATTCATTGCATGTCGCCGTGACTTATGAATTCTCCTGCCGAAGAACACTCTTGTCTTACATATGTCGCTTAGACATTTCAACTTCAGGGAGAAGTCCCATATAATTTATCAGGATATACCGAAAGCTTTAGGATTACACCATATCGCCAAGAGAGTTCTGATCTCACATCGACACAAATAGGTCACACTGAGCAAATCTGTTTTGCTCAATTCACCATCACCAAGAAAATTTGGTTTTCTCACTGACAAAGTCCACCTGTCGCCATAACTTGCAATCCTCAGTGAGACATTACATAGATTAAATTGTTATACTGAAATCCTCGAGCATGTTATGTCGTCGAGAGAAGAGAAAACTCTCGCCGAAAGCCACTTAAAATACCTGTCGGCAAGACCCGACGAGCTCGTCAGGACCATATACCGCAGCACATAAGTCACACCGAAGTATATATCATTGTTGTAGATCAGAAAGACAAGGAGACATCGCTATGACCCTTCACCGAGAACAAAAACCTTTGTCGATATGTGTATCATCCCTGATCACCGAAACAATACCAAGGTCTCGCCGACAACCACCTGTAAGTAAAATCTAGTCGCTATGACAAATAATAAGTCTTACTGATAGGAAATATAGACTTATGCAAGTAGAAACGCTTAATGGGTCAGGGAGGCAATGGTGTTCTCATGCCAATATGAACCAGAATGTAAAAAATGCATGACCCAACAAATTCAATGGGACAAGATAGCAAAATATGGGTGAAATATACAAACGGTAGGACCAATTTGGAAAATTATGAAAGTGGACAACATGTAAAATCACCATATTTTTACAATTCCAATAGGTTCTTGGGAAGATTTTGATGTTGTGAGTTGATTAAGTTGGTTTTTCCTTGAGTTGAATATCTCGTTGTTATGTCATCACTTGTTGATTTGTAAATTGTGGTTTGACTATAGTCTTTTGAGGTCTTGATGATGTTACCATGGGAAACTACTATGCTAGTGATTTATTCTTCCAAAGGTTGAGGGGATATGGTTTCTTCTTGCAAGATTTGGTGTGGGGGCCAACGAATTAGGAGATTCCGCCTTGGATAACCCATACCAAGCTTGATGCATTTATTTGAGTTTTATGTTGTTTCTCCTATAAGTGGGTGATCTCTTAATTTTCTAGTTGATGATGGTTGACCTTTACTCTTGGATTGCACTTATATGGTTTTGAGCCTTGCACTTGAATATGGTTTTCGTTAATCAGATGTTCTAGCATGAGATGGTGCATGCATCACCTGGTGTAGTTATTTTGTTGGATTTGGTTTCTTGTGCAAATTGGCCTATCGTTTGTGATTTTTTGATATTGTTGTTAGTTGAGGGAGTGGCTCTTCATGGGGGTCAATGCACAAAGGGGAAGTCTAGGTAACCCATGGAAGAGTTTGTGTAATAAGTGATAACCTAATAAAATGAATTAGTGGGTCTGGGTAGATAGACACTAAATAAGATAAGTATGATGCCTCGCCCATACCATTATTTCTCTCGAGACTAAGGGTGGACTGAGAAGGCCTAGTCAGCAAGATCACTACATTGTCCTCATGAAAGGTAGGTGTTTCCGCATGTGTCACCCTATGGGGTTGGCACCTAGTGAGAGGCAGTCATGGTAACCATACATGGGGGCTGACGTCTAGACTGTCAGGGTAACCCATGGGAGTACCTTGTGATGACACTCCACCTTTTAACAACCTTGTATGCTTTTTTTTCCCTCTTATTGTTCTTGAGCCTCTAGAAGTGGATCTTGTATTCATTGATGCTTTCTTATGTTGTCTTGAGTTGGTTAATTCATATGTTGGTTACATCTTCTATTGGTTATTTCATGTGATGGATGTTACCTTGTGTTATTATTGTCCTCATTATGAAGTCTTGTAAACCTTGTTTCATTTGATGGTTTTCATTGGGGGTCCTTCTTGTCATCTCCCAGCATGGGGGGTGGACCTTAGGGTCCACATGGTTAGGTGGAATGTGCTTTGCACCCAATTGGGTCCCTAGCCAAGATTGAGTTGTACTAGTTGCAATGGCTCCTGAGTTTGTACTAGAGTTGGATCTAGCCTAGTAGCTTTGTATTCATACATTCCAAATGTATCATTCTATGATATTGTACTTTCCCCATTCATCTTAGGAGGCAACATTGTACTAATGTAAGCCTTGAGAGTTGTATCTCCATAAATGTATTGGCCATGTTCATGTTATTTATCTTTCATGTGATGCAATGATGTTGATACAAAAAGTAATGTAGTCATGTAACCCCAGGGTATTTTTTATATGTTGTACATATTTAGTTTCATTTCAAGTGTTGAATGTTAATATCATGAGTATTAAAAATTTTTTTCCATAAATGTTAGATGTATTAGTTTCCTTTGGGGTTGCGTGGCAAGGCGTTACATATGGTATCCGAGCATAAGTTCATACTCTAGGCGCTAGGAGCCCATTACATTCACCTAGTTGCTTGTTCTTTGGAAGTTACATATTTTCTTTTGAGTCATCCTCACCTAGCAACCCTCGTTCGTCTCTAGGTGGTGCTGGTCCAAAGGTGCAAAAAATGGGTGGAAAGAATAAGACCTTTGGTGTAGTGTGCAATGCACCGATATTCTTCCTACTGAAAATGCATTTTGGACCCTTGTGTTACCCTTGTGTTGTTTCGTGGTGTGTTCCCTATGATGTAAATTTGAGTGTGTATGCGATGTGTGTGTATGTTTAACTCTGAAATTTTGTAAGAAGTGATAAATTGTGTTTTATGTTTTGAATGAACATAAAATTATGAGCTTTTGTCGCATATGTTGTAAGATTGGGTGTTGAATAATGCATGAACTAGAATTTTTTATGTGAAAATGATGAATATTTAATGAAATATGAGTGCCTTGAATGCATAATTATGCAATGTTTTGTGAAAATGTGACAATCTGATGTAACAAAATATATTACATAACATTAGAAGTATTGATATGAGTATAATGTGATTGGATTAAAATGGTTAAGATAGACTTGTATTATGCTTGTTATGTTGTTGATCAGTGATTACGTAATGAGGTGATTATGATGTGGTTACTATTTGAAGTCTTGGTGAGAGGGATAGTGTAGCATCACTCACTTGTGAGTGTCCTACTATGTTACGACTTCCTCTCATAGTGTGCTTGTTATTTGATAAATATGGTGTACACAATGTTTGCTTTTATGTGAGATTGCATGTACCAAGCCTCGACTCCACCTTGGTGCAGGAGCACCTATTTGATCACATGCCTCCATGAATCCATATTGAGTTATTTGTTCCATTTTTATGTTTTGATATCTTAATAAGGCCCAAGAGGCCACCTTTGTGGTTTTATAGGTCATAGGATGTTGTTCATTTCTCATATATTGTAAAAATTGTCAAAAGTGCAAAATTAGGTAGATGAAATGTCATTAAGGTGTTTTGTCAACAAACTAATCAAAAGTTGGTTGAAAGTAGTTGGTTTTGGTTGAAAATGTATAAATAAACCCTCCAAAACTCGAATTGAGGGTTGGAGACATCATTTTTGAAGTTAAATGAATGGAAACCTTAAGTTTGGTATGCATTTTCTGATTTTTACATTGTTACCAGGCTGAAGATGTATTTTGTATGGATTTTTATGGAATCAAATAATGGAGTATCATATATGGATGGAAATATATCTGTTTCTAGTTTCCAATTATTTTTGTCTCATTGAATTGTATCAAGTTTTGTGGAAGATATGAATATTTTGGTAAGACTGCCTATTCTAACAATATTGTGCAGAATTTACAGTCTGAAAGGTGTGATGGTACGGAATAAATTCTATATTTTGGATTTGAAAAGAAAAATATTTTGTTACCATGTGAATCTACTTTCATTTGCTTGAAGTCTCATCAAATTTCATTAAGATTTGAATGAGTTATGACCATTTTTGTGAGGGTAGGTCTGAACCCTACCTAGGGTTTGCAGTTTTGGGAAAAATACAATAACTTTCATTTCAACTGTTGGATCTTCATAAGAATTGGAGGAAAATACTATAACTATGTTTTATTTAATCTAACCAGAGGGATTGGCTTCATTATTCATTTTTTAGAAGTTATTAATAACTGTTCATGAGAATAAATTGTGGGCTGCCATAGCTATGTTTTCAATGTGATATACAATGCCTAATAGCATGTGTTATACAAATATTGTTTTGGATTATTATTGAAGTTTGTGAGATGTGTTGTGAATCCTCATAGCTCTGCATCAAATTGGTATCAGAGCCTAGAAAAGATATGGGCTGGTGAAGTTTGTTGGTTTGGTGTTTGTGGTTGTGTGTTGTGCAGGTTGAGGAAGGAACCTAATTGCCTAGGTGTGGTAAAGTGAAGTGGAAGCAAGAAGAGACTTGCTTGTGGAGATGGATTTGTTGAGAAGATTGGAAAGATATTTGCAGGCTGAGGATTCAAGAAAGAAGGAAAGAGAGGAAAAAGAGTTGAGAAATAAGGAAAGAAAGAAAAGGATAAGGCAAGAGAAGATGGACAAAGAGATTGCTGAGTTGAAGGGAGAATTGAAAAGACTTGAAGAAGAGTTCCAAGAATCCATGATGAAGATGGAACAAATGATGAAACAAGATACAAGTTGGCATTTGACATTGAAAAGGAAGATGGTTTGGCCTATAAAGAAGATTATGAAGAAGCAAAGAAAACAAAAGAAGGCAGCAAATTCAGTCAAAGATGAAGAAGAAGACTTATGGGCACAATATGCAGCCATTGAAGAAGAATGGAATAGTAAGGTTGGTGATGGAAAATTCAAACAAGAGGAAGAAGAACTCATCAAGGTAGAAGAAAGCAAGGAAATTGAGGTTGAAAGTGAATTGGTGTCAAGATTGGATAAGTTGGTTATGGGTGAAGAGGAATTTGAAGTACAAGAAGACAAGGAGGAGACCTCAAGGTCTCTATATTTTGTTTCTAATTTTTCTTTGGATTATGTATGTGTAGATTATGAAGGACAAAGTGAAGTGTTTGATGATATGATAGAGTTTTGGGACTTACAAGTTGCAGGGATACTTGAAAGGAGAAGGCATAAGAATAAAAAAAGGAATAAAGGACAAAATTTGATTGAAAAGACAAAGGACAAGGTGCAACCTAACTGGAAGACTAGGAAGAAGACAATTCAAAGGGGCTTGAATTCTTTTGCCCTTGGGAGTTTGGTGCAGGAGCACCTATTTGATCACATGCCTCCATGAATCCATATTGAGTTATTTGTTCCATTTTTATGTTTTGATATTTTAATAAGGCCCAAGAGGCCACCTTTGTGGTTTTATAGGTCATAGGATGTTCATTTCTCATATATTGTAAAAATTGTCAAAAGTGCAAAATTAGGTAGATGAAATGTCATTAAGGTGTTTTGTCAACAAACTAATCAAAAGTTGGTTGAAAGTAGTTGGTTTTGGTTGAAAATGTATAAATAAACCCTCCAAAACTCGAATTGAGGGTTGGAGACATCATTTTTGAAGTTAAATGAATGGAAACCTCAAGTTTGTATGCATTTTCTGATTTTTACATTGTTACCAGGCTGAAGATGTATTTTGTGGATTTTTATGGAATCAAATAATGGAGTATCATATATGGATGGAAATATCTCTATTTCTAGTTTCCAATTCTTTTTGTCTCATTGAATTGTATCAAGTTTTGTGGAAGATATGAATATTTTGGTGAGACTGCCTATTCTAACAATATTGTGCAGAATTTACAGTCTGAAAGGTGTGATGGTACGGAATAAAGTCTCTATTTTGGATTTGAAAAAAAAAATATTTTGTTACCATGTGAATCTACGTTCATTTGCTTGAAGTCTCATCAAATTTCATTAAGATTTGAATGAGTTATGACCATTTTTGTGAGGGCAGGTCTGAACCCTACCTAGGGTTTGCAGTTTTGGGAAAAATACAATAACTTTCATTTCAACTGTTGGATCTTCATAAGAATTGGAGGAAAAGACTATAACTATGTTTTATTTAATCTAACCAGAGGGATTGGCTTCATATTCATTTTTTAGAAGTTATTAATGACTGTTCATGAGAATAAATTGTGGGCTGCCATAGCTATGTTTTCAATGTGATATACAATGCCTAATAGCATGTGTTATACAAATATTGTTTTGGATTATTATTGAAGTTTGTGAGATGTGTTGTGAATCCTCCTAGCTCTGCATCACACCTACTCTGGAAGGATTGGGCGAGCCTCATAAAATCCAAAGGGTATGATGTGGAATACGAAGTTCACAAGAAGGTTCCCAAACTTTTCCATCATCCTCGACGACGATAAGTACCCCACCTTGCAACCCTTCGGTATAGTTTTCATGTTCTAATAGTCGTTTGGTTGGGTGTCTTTTGTTATTTGAGTATTTTGTGATGTTATTGTTGGATTTGATGTTGTTTTCACTTGCGTACATTTTCTTTAGCCTTGGAACTTCTAGGAGTAAGTTGAAGCCTAGGGGGAGGATGTAGTGCCCCACTGTATTGGCCTTTATGGGTGTTATGTAAGTGTTTATTCATAATTTCAGTGTTTTTTGTGTGGTAAATGTAATTTTTTTAAGTTTTTTTGTTGAAGATAATTAAAATTAAAATTTGATTACCTTGTAATTTATATAATTTGGGATTTAAGCAGTAGTTCAATAAATAAAATTTTGTGAAATATAAAGTAAATAGTGTATTATTAAATAAATTAATTTCACAACTAAATAAACCAAAATAATAAATGCTTTCAAAATTATTAGAAACTATAATAAAATCAATATAAATGTAATACATTATAATATAAAAGAAAATACAAAATAAATTTTGAAATAAAATGGAAATGATCATCGAAGTAATAAAGAATAATATGACAAATGCATTAATATGTCAGTTTTTTTTAAAGATCTAAATAAAGGATATGGCATGTAACAATTTCCTAATTACTTTGCATGAGTAACTAAAAAGAAAGTGTAGGTTGGCAGTTACACTCATAAAAAGAAAACACATGCACTGGTCAGCTTGGCAACAGAGGATAGTGGAAGAACCCATTTTACCTAACTATTTTTGCATGCTAATGGGGGGGCACTGGTTCAAGGAGTTCTCTAACTTTATAAAAGAGGAGGCAACTCTTGTTTTGATGGTTAGTTCAGCCGCTATGTACTGCACCATTATGTTTGTGATAGCGAGAGGGAAATTCCATCAACATATGCGGTTGCTAAAAGTAATGACTCCAGTATGGTGAAAATCCAATGCAAAGTTTTGGCAACAAACTGAGAGATGAACAAGTTCTTGAGGAGAAAAGTCTAACTTGCTAGGGAGAAGATTTCACTCCATATTTCTAGTTTCGTCCTCTTAACGATCTTGGTCGGCTTATGGTAGCAAGGTACAGAATAAATAAGAACAACATTTCTCTTCTTTATCACCTTCTGAAATCATCTTCCAGCTCTTTAGTTTATGAATGGAACAATACCCTCAATTATTATGGATCTTGTGACTAGATTATGTTTCTATATTTATGCATGCATGTAAAATAGAGTTCACATTGATCCTTCTTTTTTTCATAACTCTTGCTTTATATACCGATCTCTCCTTGATTTGCTTTGAATCAAATAGAAAACCTTTTGTCATAGGATTCTTGATAGGGTAAATGGAAGGAGTCACTTGAACCAACATTCTTTCAATTGATTAATTCATGCATTCCTATCATATGCTTCAAGGACCTATCCATTCATCACTCAATGTTGTGTCATTTATCAATTTTCTTTAGTAAAGCACTTTTTTTTTATATCGCGTCTTGAGGAATTTGATCAAACAACTCACATTTTATCTTGTGTTATGGTGTTCCTCTGTCTTTGGTTTTTCTATATCCCTAATGTCTTTCTTTCTTACAAATTTACTTTGTGTGGTTTCAACATTCATTGCCCAGGCTTATTAGTTCAAATTTTCTTGAGGTATTTTATCTTTTATTTCTCTTTCCTTATCCAGGATAGGACAAGCTGAGAGAATGCTATGATGATATGGAATTTTGGAATTGCACCTAGTTTTCTAGTTAATCCATCTCGTATCTATGTTTTAGGATTACAAACTTGTAAGGTATTCGCAGGATCATGATGGGCCAAAAAAGTGGCAATATTATGGGTATTTGTAGGGTATGTGGCTAACGACTTTTCTTTAACCCAAAATTGATGAAACAAAAAGGGTTTTTAGAGGAGATTCTCATCTTTTCACCAATATAAATTATGCTTTAATTTGAATTTAATACACAATTATTATTCATTTTCTATTACAATTACGACTAAAGTCGTGATTGATAGGCTGATTGAAAAACATCTATAACTTTCAAACGGTATCATATTTTTTGAATTTGAAACATGCGTCACATTCTATTCTTCACATACTATAGGATTAAAAAAATAAAAAATAAATTTCATGAAGTTTTGACCAAGTTAAGGTGGTCAGGCATACGAGTTTTTATATTTTTTAAAAGTTGTCATAAAAAAATAATAATTAATTATTTATTTGGAAAAAAATTACAAAAAAATATGCACCACATCCAGACATGAGTCCTCTACTTATATATAAAATCTTATAAAAAAATATTATCATTTTATTATGGTTAGGGTGGTCAGACAGACACCTACTTCTTATTTTTTCCCTAAAATTTAAGTACTACTGCATTGCAATTTCAATTTTTCACCAAATAGATTTTATTTATTTTTAAATAAACCTAGTAGTTTAGAAACTACATTCAATTTTCTACATATTCTATTGTTACATATTTTTGAAATAATATAGATAACTTATTCAAGTTTTTACGTCAAGTTGCCTAACACTGATTTTTCTGAATTTTTTTCCACTTAAGGGCCTGTTTTTTCCATGATGATCTTGCACATACCCTGTAACATTTTATTTTAAATATTTTTCTTCTGACGCTACCAAAATCCTTGGTAGTGACCTATGTATCTTCTCCCTTCTTGCTCCTCTGGCTTCCCTTAACTGATACCATGTAGTCACAGGTAACAGCTTGATAACCATCTCCATTATGAGGAGATCGTGCAAAATTTTCATATGAGATGACATCTCTTTGTGGCATACTGTCAATGAGTTGCACTCCCTACCCATGCTTTCACTTTTGCATACATGACTTCTAGCACACGCCCTCTCCTTAACCATGATCACTGCTTTTTCAATTTTTCAGAGGTTTTCTTGTTTACACTTTCCTTCGCCTATGGCGTTGCTTGTGTAGCTCTTTGGCTAGCTAGTTTTTAGATTGAAAATCTTTAGACCAACATCTAGATTCCTATGAACAACAAAAACTAGAGTTGTCATCAAAGCCAAATCTTCCAAGTTAGCTGCCATGATGCTCCTAGTGGTGTCTAAAAGCATTCAAGATGTAAGATTAGCATTTGTATAAGTTTGATCATAATGGTTAAGCTCTGGTTTAGAAATTTCTTGGCTTGAATGTTACTTAAGATTCCTCCTTAATCCATTTCGTGCTTATCTTGTAATCATTCCATTTTGTGAGTTAATATATGTTTCTAATTTCTTAACCTCCTTGATGCCGCCGCATCCTCTTAACTTTGGCCACCGCCTCTCTCCCTTCATGTTAGATTGAGCTTGTGCTATCATCTTTTAGTTATTTGTAGATTTTCTAAGACAAATTTCTTTGTTGATGCTTCTATTGAGGTCAGTGGTCTATACAATGCAATCGACTAAAGCAATGACGCTTACGTTCTCCAGTTTTATTTTGAAATGTAAACTTCAATCAACTACTACATTGTTGAAATTATCCTTGCTGCATGCATTATAGTCTTCTTCTACCCAACTAGTCAAAATTAATCTTGCAATGGCCGCGAGCTCTCCTCCTAACCATAGTAGAAGACGTTTGGAGAGTTATATCATTTCACCATTGGTTTGATGTTGTTGAGTGATCAATTGATTTTTTATCAGAACAACAACTAAATATTACATTCGGTGATCATTAACCAAGATGAAAGTGCTTGACTCCCAAACTAAGTTGTCCTTGGTATGGATATGTAGGAAGAAAATGACATCCTTTTAGTAATTAACCAAACATTGGGTCTCTTCCTAACATATGATGCGCTTGAATATAGAATAAGTAGAGTGTATGCCACATAGATTAACCTTTACTCTTGGATTGTGCTTATATGGTTTTGATCCTTGCACATGAATATGGTTTTCATGGTTTTCATTACTCAGATGTTCTAGTGTGAGATGGTGCATGCCTCACTTGGTGCAGTTATTTTGTTGGATTTGGTTTCTTATACAAATTGGCCTCTCATTTGTGATTTTGTGATATTGTTGTTAGCTGAGGGAGTGGATCTTCATGGGGGTTGCTGCACAAAGGGGCAATTTGGGTAACCCATGGAAGATTTTGTGTAATAAGAGATAACCTAATAAAATGAATTAGTGGGTCTGGATAGGTACACACTAAAAAAGATAAGTATGATGCCTCGCTTATGCCCTTAGTTCTCTCAAAGACTAACTGTGGGTTGAGAAGGCCTTGTTGGAAAGATCACTACCTTGTCCTCTTGAAAGGTAGGTGATTCTACACGTGTCACCCTATGGGGCCACTGCCTAGTGAGAGGCAATTAGGGTAACCATAGATGGCGGCCAACATCTAGACTATCAGGGTAATCCATGACAGGACCTTGCGATGACACTCCACCCTACAACCTTGTATGCTTTTGTTTCCCCTGTTGTTCTTAAGCCTCTAGAAGTGGATCTTGTATTCATTAATGCTTTGTTATGTTGTATTAAGTTGGTTAATTCATATGTTGGTTACATCTTGGACTGGTTATTTCATTTGATGGATGTTACCTTGTGTTATTATTGTCCTCATTATGAAGTCTTGTATACCTTGTTTCATTTGACGGTTTTTTATGGGGGTCCTTCTTGTCATCTCCTAGCACGGGGGGAGGGCCTTAGGGTCCACGTGGTCAGGTGGAATGTGCTTTGCACCCAATTGGGTCCCTAGCCGAGATTGAGTTGTACTAGTTGCAGTGTCTCTTGAGTTTGTACTAGAGTTGGATCTAGCCTAGCAACTTTGTATTCATACATTCCAAATGTATCATTCCATGATATTGTACTTTCCCCATTCATCTTAGGAAGCAACATTGTACTTATGTAAGCCTTGAGAGTTGTATCTTCATAAATGTATTGGTCATTTTCATGTTATTTATCTTTCATATGATGCAATGATGTTGATATGAAAAGTAATGTAGTCATGTAACCTCAAGGGATTTGTTATATGTTGTACATGTTTAGTTTTATTTCAAGTGTTGAATGTTCATATCATGAGTATTAAAGAAAAAGTTCCATAAATTTTAGATGTATTATTTTCCTTTGGGGTTGTGTGGTAGGGTGTTGCATTATTTGATGTGCTAGATGACGTAGTAGATTGTTTCTACTTCTCATAGCCAAAAGCTTCGTGTTTTGGGTATTTTGGTGTATCAATTGGCTTGTGCATTCCTTGTTCAGCTACACCTAATCCTCCTCAATAATTAAATTTTTGTGTCAACTTAGAATCCTATGGTTAAACCTCTTGGAAGTACACAAGGAGAGGAGGTGAAGGATTAGGTTCTTCTCTATATACCCATTGATTGATGCCATCATTAAGCTGATCTTGTAAGATTCGCATGGACTGAAAGGTGGTAGAACCCATGTTCTTAGAGCTCAATGTCTTGGTGATTGGTTCCCTTTTTTGTGGAGATTTAGAGAGTTGGACATAAGTTCATGGGGAAGACGACATCATTCCCACATTAAGTGTGGTGCACATTTCATATTCTCCATAACCTTTATCAATGATCTGGAACTTGGTGATGGTGGAATCCAGAGAAAAAGATGGAGTGGATGAAGTATTGGGATCAATGTGAGATGATGATGGAGTGGTATGAGAGGTTCCCACTTTAATTTTAGGAAAATAGTGGGAATTTGGGAAGGAAGCCTCAAAAGCACGACTGTTTATGCTAAAATTTGAAAAAGCTGATTTAAAGTTATAACCAAATTCAAAACATTTTTAACATTACTTCAATAAAGCTTTTCTAAATGAACAAAAATGAAAAAAATTAAACTATGTAAAACCTAAAACACATGTATTCAAAAGAAAACTAACTCCATTGTTCTCATATCTTCAAGATCTCTATTTATGCATTTGGTGCTCTCAGATTTTCACAAGCATAAATGCAACAAGAAGTTATGATGAATGGAAGAAAGGATTGTATGATCGAAATTGAATGTTATTTTTGGTAAGAAAAGAGGGTTTTATACATGTCCTCACATGGTGGATTCATGTTGTTGGAGAAATGTGGGATTAAAAAAGTGAAATAGAGAAATTAACAATTATCCCATATTGCTTAATCAAGTGCAATTGATGGAAATGAAAGAAATAAATGGGTGACCTTATGATATAATTAAGGTTTAGGAGTTTAGAATAAAGATATATTTTCAAATTAATGGAAAATTTAATAATAATGCAAACGGAGCAATATGAAATGGATAAATGATTGATTATGCAAATGGAGTAAATGCTTATATAATTTTAACGATTTAAATGAATTAATGAAAATAGAGGAAAGTATTAAATGAAATAATTAAACAGATAATAATATCCATTTAATTAATAGACAAAAAATAGGATGATTGTGAGGAAAAATTTTGAGTGTCTATAACGACAATACTCAAAAGGGTGTTGATCGACATGAATGGTAACCTCAATTCCATTATGTGGTAATTTTAGGCATTGGTGGTATGTGGAGGGAACAACTTGCATGGCATGAAGCCATGGTCGTCCAAGAAGGAAATTCTAGGGGAGGTCCAGATCAAGGACATGGCATGTTGTGTATTGCATTATGGGGCTGACCTGAATAAGAAGACAAATAGTGCCCTTTGAATCTCATTCTGCATTTTCATAGGCTTTGATGGTGATTATTCAATTGTTTATGTCAACATGAGTATACCCTACCTATTTTATGAACTTTAATTTACATAGATTGTGGTCAAAATGATTATCTACAAATACTCATTTAACTTTATGCTTAGTAACAAGGACTTTGATATGGAGGGCATAGTTATGTGTGGGATCAATAGGAGGCATATCATTTTGAATAATTCCAAATGATATGTAGATGATAGGTGTCCTACAAAAGCTTGAAATTGAGTAGGATCTATATCATTAGGTGCATGGGTATTTTGCAAGGCCTTAGTGAGGATCTCTTGATGTGTATGGGAAGACTTCAACAAATCTAGGATAGATATTTGAAGAAAATTTTTCCTAAGTGATCAACGATATTATATTATAAATTTACAAGAGCTGGTTGGGATGATGTAGAGGGTCCTGGGACTAATATGTGGGTTTGGCATGTGGTGACAACACATTAAGGGTCCTTACCCTTTAGGTAAATCATGGAAACACATGGATCAAGCTGGGTGTAACAAACGACTATGTTATCATAATTAAAAAGGGAATTTATTATAATTGATATCATTTGTGTGGTTGTTTTGATTGTTATTGAATATACTTTTTGTGTTTGAGGAGCTCGAACCTCGATTGTGCTTAGGGAAGGAATTTTGGAATATTTGCAACTGAGCATTAGATGATGTAGACTGATTTCCCTCAACTACAATCTCCTTGATCAATAAGATCTTGGGAATAGCTCTTAATATTATAACACTTGTTGGTGGAATGACCTTTAATCTTATGGAAATCACAATACTCATTTTCCCTATACCAATTTAGCTTTAGTTTTGACTCATCAAAGGGTTGGGTTATTGGATAAAAGAGTGTATCAGCTTAAACAACCTCTTAAAGACCACCTCCTGTGGTTCCCCTAAGGGAGTGAATGTTTATTTGGCATTTCCTTGACTCGATTTATTGGACTGGGTGGGAGGATGAGGTTCCTCTTGAGGGATGGATATGAAATTGGCCATTGGTTGCAGAGGAGTAGTTTGTTGTTGTTGAGTGGCATTGGCTACCTAGACATGTTTGGTATCCATGACACCATCATTAACTACATTCATGTTCTTATTCCAGTAACGAGAATTATCACCAGATTGTCTATCTTGATTGTCTTTAAAGATTGTGATAATTCCCTTAGCAATAACAACCTTCTCAATAGTAACTCCCTTTTCTATGACATCAATGAAGGTGGATGCACAAAGAATACAAAATTTATAAGCCAACTCTGAATGTAAATGCTCAGTGAAGATGCTAACCAACTCATTTTCAGGAAGGCTACACTTAAGACGACTAGCTTGGGCTTGCCACCTTTGGAAGTAGCTAGCAAATGTCTCACCATTATGTTGTTTTTTTTCATGAGGTCCATGACTTCTACATCCTTCTCCAAATTGTAAGAGAAATGTGTCACAAAATTTTATGATAAATCATGAAACATAGAAATTGACCCACAAGGTAGATGTAGGAACCACTCTAAAGCTTGTCCCCCTAAGGTATGACAAAACAAATGAAGAAGGTAGTTATCATTATACAAGACCTCTTGGAAATGCATATAAAATTCTCACAAATGGTCATGTGGATCTTCCTTTCCCTTATACTTGTCAAATTTTTGAATTTCAAAATGTTTTGGAAAGGGAAAAGTGGAAATTGATTAATCAAATGGATATGGAGAAATTTCCTCAAACTTGAAGGACTTTATAGATGACATGCTAGCTTGTAAATATTTCAAGGTAGCCTTCATTTCTTCCCCATTTTTTGTTAACAAGTGTGGATGAGGAAGGGCCTATGGGATTGGATTGATCATAGGGAGCATATTGATGATATGGTGGTGGTGGTGGAAGCAACTGATAAAAATAGGGGTTAACATATGATTATTGAAGGTATGATGATGGTTGTTGGTTTGGAGGTGGCTAATAGTAGGATGATGATATAGGTTGTTGTGGTAGTGGTTGTGGAATGCCTCCATAATATGGAGGGGCTTGATAAGAGGATGGGTTTGGTTGATAGTTGTGCATTTTCTATTGTTGAGGGACATATGGCTGTGGTTGTCAATTGGATTGTTGTTCATATGTGTTCGATGTGGGTTGTTGTGGGTTAAAGTAGGATGAGTATTGTTGGGATTATTACTGGTAATATTGATAATTAGGATCAATTGTGACATATTGTTGATGTGGAGTGTTAGGTGGTGGAGGTGGCTGATAATAAGCATCCTAATGAGGAGGTTCCACAAAAGGTGGAGGTAGATGATAGTGAGGTGATGCAAGAGCATCCTAGGTTTCAAGAAATCTTTCATTAACCAAAAATATCTATATGCATGTTTTCTTGCATTTTAGTAGTTAACTATAAGGACCCAATCTCAATATTTCATAATACATTGTAACACATTGTAACATCAGAGCTCACAAAGCATGATATATGATCTTCATTGCAACATCTACATCATATCCACAATTCAAGTGATTTGAAAATTCTAGTACAAAGTTATTGCTAATAGAATATCAACTGCATTTGACAGAGAGAATTCACAAACTAGTCTCGACTTCTCAAGTACACATAATAGAATTATTATGGTGATTGAATACCTATTAATGTTCAATATTGTTAGATTGTGTATGCAATGGAAAAATATTAGCATAAAATTTCCAATTTATTTTAGTGGAGAAACCAAATAATTTCCCCCATCATTCACACCATCAACATGAACCACATTATTATCAATTAAATCTATGATTTTATGCTCAAATACCATACACGTATATGTATGGTGTCCATTAACTTTATGGAAATTGTAGAAGAATTATTTGTTATAACTCTTTGATAATCCTCTAGAGGAATCCAATTTTTTTATGGAATCAAGGCTAACAAAATTATTAGGAAGGTTTGAATAAATTCATCCAATGGTTTGCTAATCTTTGTAAATTTCATAGGCCCTTAATTTTTGAATGATACAAAACTAGATGTAGTAGACTTTGGAAACTAATTTTAAAATTTTTCTTGTCATTTTATTTTTGAAATGTATTATTCTTTTGACATTTTGAAGGGTTGGGGGAAGTGGAGAGGCCCCGAAATTCCAACCATTAGATTCAAATAGTTCAAGTTCAAGATATTTTACATGCACACACAAATTCTACCACATAAATATAAGAAGCTAACTCCATAGTCATTAATAACCTCATTATGTCTCAAGAACATTTAGTTAAATTATTTAGTTGTTTCTAAACCCATATTGACACATAAGTGTTGTAAGAAAGTGGTGGTTAGCTCATCAAAATAATGGATAGAAATAGGAGCTAAGGATTAGAAGTATTAAAGGGCATAGTCCTTAGGGTTCATGAAAATAATTTAGGTAAGACTTTATCTTCATATGTAATATCTAGACATGTATCATTGAAAGCTTGTAGGTGAACATTGTGACCAGCTTTTCCATAATATAACTCAAATATAGCTACAATAAAGCCAATAAAAATGGGTGTAACAACCTCAAATGTGAAAGGTGTGTAATGTAAAGGATTATATGTAATAGAGTGGGAGCTATAGGCATAGTATCCACTTTCTTCTTAAATTGATCAAACTACTTCACTAGTTTGTGGAAGGTTTAGAAGTGTGGGTAGTAGTGGATCTCCTCATAACACATGGCTTTTTAAAGGTACATATGTAGGTGAAATTTTACAAGTAATATCCATAAATGTATTTGTAGAAGTATGTGAAGAGGAAAAAACATGCTTTGTATCCATAAGATATTTATTCATATGTGTATACATAATAGAATTATTATGATGCTTGAATACCTATTATTGTTCAATAGTGTTAGATTGTGTATGCAATGGAAAAATATTAGCATAAAATTTCTAATTTATTTTAGTGGAAAAACCAAATAATTTCCCCCATCATTCACACGATCAACATGAACCACATTATTATCAATTCAATCTATTATTTTATGCTCAAATACCATACAAGTATATGTATGGTGTCCATTAACTTTATGGAAATTGTAGAAGATGTTGGTATGTGGTGACTGATCATGCTATACTGTATAGCCCATGGTATACTGTACATCCTGGCCCCCTGTCCTTGCTGGGGTCTGGGGCCGGGCCAAGCCCCGGGCGGGGGTTCGGAGGCGACAGCACCGAAAAGCGGGGGTTCGTGGGTGGCAACCCCCGAGAAAAATTTTCTTCCTACTTTTTCGCGTGATCACCGAAAAAGGGAAAAATCAATGAAAAAAAGAAAATTACGATTTGTAGGACCCTAAAATCAGAGCTTCTAAGCTTGGTAAAAGGGGTTAGGATAGGGGATGCGTATGATGGCTTGATTGTGTGTAATGTGTAATAGGTTTTACACTGGATAATAAAAGTATTGGATGGTTGCAGTTTGGTGGATGTAGCCCAGATTGGGTGAACCACGTTCAATTATCTATGTTATGATTTATTATGTGTGTGTTTTAGTTTCTTTGTTTATTATATAGATCTGCATTTAATTGTTAGATATCTGCCATCTTTAACCCTAACAAGTGGTATTAGAGCGGGTTGTGTTTCGATTATCATTTGTAGGAAGGTCTCACGGCTGAGTGGGAGTCTCACGGTTGAGTGGGAGTAATGGCAGATGAGGGTAAGAAGGTTGAGAAGTTTAATGGGCAGAACTATCAATTATGGAAGATGCAGATGGAGGACTATGTCTATCAGAAGGATTTATGGTGGCCATTGGAAGGGAAAACCAAGAAACCTGCAGCAATGTCAGATGAGGACTAGGAGATCTTGGATAGAAAGGCTCTTGGCAGTATTTGTTTGTGCCTAGCACAAACAGTGGCGTTCAATATTACAAAAGCAAAGACAACTCAAGAGTTTATGGAAACCCTAGAAAAGTTATATGAAAAGCCTTCTGCTTCGAATAAGGTATTTCTTATGAAGCGTTTATTTAATATGAAAATGGTAGAAGGTGGGTCAATTACTGATCATTTAAATGAGTTTAATACAGTCACCAGTCAATTAACTTCTGT
>VDFB02105785.1:535521550-535606926 GCA_007258455.2 Sequoia sempervirens | reverse complement strand
TTCCCCTTCCCCTTTATCCTCTATCAACTCTTCTTCTTCATGCTTGGGAGCACCTTTGACATTTTCCTCTTCTTTGTTCCACTCCTCTTCTTGCATTATGGCCTTCCCTTTTCCAAGCTCAACAGATTCTACATTTTATTCATCGATATTTTCTTCTGGTACTACCCATTTGATTTCTTCATGCTCGATCTCAATATATTTGTTGGGCTCAATATCCTTCTTGTCTATATCTTCTTATTATTTATCTTTCTCTCCTTTCGGAGGCACTTCTTCATGTTGCAATCCCTTATCTTGGCCAGTTTCTGGGAGCTCATCAACTTTATCCACATTTATTTCTGCATCAATTTTTCCTTCCTCAAAGAGATGCTCTTCTGGGCTTGCTTCCTTATCATCATGTCCTTTGGTTTTCTCTTCCTTGGGCTCCTAATCTAAAGTCTCAACATCATAATAGGTGTCAAATTTGCTCATTTCCTCATCCTTGGTTGTTTTCCACCCTTCTTCATTTAAGGCTACTTCATCAAGATCAATCCTCAAGCCCTCATTGACATGTTCATAGTAATCCTCCTAGTTTGAGTCCTTATACTCTTCAACGACATCCAATACTACTTCTTTGGGCTGCTCTTCACTTTACCTCTCCATTTCTTTGGAGATCTGCATGGTAGCCTCCATTTTAGATGGTTTGGTAGGAGGTGGAGGGAGGGGTAAGGCAACAACAAGTTGGTCCATAAGCATTTTTACTTGGGGATTTAGAATGACCTCAAAGAACTAAGGTGGCACATTTTGCATATATGAGACGAAAGTCTCTAGCAAGGTGAGGGGTTCCATGGAGGTTTTAGGTAGAGAAGGTGGCAAGGTGGAAATAGTTGGCAGTGGAGGTAGGATCAAGGAAGATGATAGTGGGGAAGTGGTAGAAGAGGAATTGAGCAAAACCACAGGAGTAGTCAAAGAAGCAGAGGTGAGGTGGAAAAAGATGATACATGCAATGATTGAGGGGTGGAAGGAGATGGTGTGGTGATGACAATTGGAAGTGTAATGGCAGTGGGTGGAGGGGAGTGTGGTGGCTCTTCTTATTCTTATGGCGGAGACCCCTCTTCTTGGATAGCGAGCATATCAGGAACAAAGGTTCCCATTCTCTTAGGCTTCTTTAGAGGTCTTTGCCCCTCAACTACCTTCTTGGTATATACATTTTTCTTTGGCTACTACTTTGAGGCATCCTTCCTTTTTCTTGACTTAGTGACAGGCAGAGACTTAGGAGCCTCACCCGAAGAGCCTGTAGTGGTGCCACTATTTGTTTTTATTTCTATATCATCTTTGAGCTCCCCATAGGTCAATTATGTGCCTTGTTGTTGTAGTTGGGCCCCTCCAATTTTTAATCCATTTTAATCGGTTATGATATATTGTGACCTAATCCTCACCATGGTTTTTCCCTTTAAGGGTTTTCCACGTAAATCTAGTGTTCTTGTGTTGAATGTTGTGATGCATGCTTTAATTTTTCCTTTCCATTTCTGTAAGTGAATGAGATGTTTTGAATGCACTTTTAAGTTAATGAATTTTAGGGAATAGGTGATCCCACAATATTGGTTTACAATTTTTGGCCAAATTGGACACTAAAATAATTTTTTCTAACTAAATCTTCACTTTTGGACACCTATAGCAGCTAAACCGTGAGGAATTTGAAGATGATGCAACTAGAGTTTCATGACATTCTTTTTGTAGATTCTAAATATATTTTTTTCAATTTTTTTGAATTATATTGCACTTATATTTCCATCTCCTTCAAAAACTAGTTTTTTCAGAAAACAACATTTTTAAGGAGTGACACTCACCGTATAAAGAATAACTTTTTTTTCCATGAAGGATAAAATTCTAATTCATTCAAATTTAGATTTGTAACTCCGATATCTAGTGCTTCCACTTGGTTAGATAGTTTTTTATTGAATATTTTTTCTTTAATCAAGTTTTAAAGTCAAACCAATTACAATTCAGTCATAGGAAGACTGCATAACGCATAACTTTTTTTGTACGTATCGAAATTCATTTTTTTTGTTGGATCAAGGACTTCAATATCTAGTGCACTCATATTTTTCAATTTTTTTTTGATAATCTGCTATTTTTCCACATGTGCAGAACATAGAGCTTGATGTTTGGTGAAAAACCTATGTTTAATCAAATTAAAAAAACAAATACATAATAAAACCAAAACATTTTAAAATTATAGTCGTTGGATAGCTCATTCCAAGGACTACTTGATTCTAGATGGGTTTGTGAAGTCTGCCATTTTCATCTTTAACTTGAGCTCTAAAGTGCAAACATTCTATTTTTTTGTGATAGAGAGTAGATATTAGGGAAAAGGGGGTTCGCTTGAACGAGGGGGGTTCGAGCAAACCCCCTTTCAAAAAGGGTCTTTCATTCATTTTTTTGGCAAGATGGTCTATCCTTGCATTAAATGGGTTCACTCAAACCTAGGTTCAAGCGAACCCTCTTTTGGTTCATTTGAACCCCAAGAATGATTTTTTTTGGCATGGGGTCATTTTTTGCAAGTTTTCCTTCTTGATTCAAATTGTAAACCACTTTTGTGGGTTTACTCGAATACTAATTCACCCCCTCAGTATTTTAGGTGCTCAACAATTGGTATTAGAGCCTAGTTCCTTCAATTGGATTAATAGCTAAGGTAGATATTGGAGGTTGAATACATGGCAACTAGGAGGTATCCTATCCCTATGGAAGAGATTATAATGTAAGGGTTTATTGAAGAAGATTGTGAAGTTGACATGGAAGGGGAACTAAAATTTTCTCTTGATGATTTGGATAAAGAAGAATGTGAGAATAAAGATCTGAAAGAAAATATTAAGGAATTAGATGAGTGGATCAAGAAGTTGAGGGATATAATCAAGAAAGTTAAAGATAGACTCAAGGAAACAAATGAGCAACACAAACAATCAAATGAGAGTATTACTAGTCTAAAAATTCAAGTTGAAGAAGGAAAAAGAGTTGAAGACTACACTTGAATTCCAAATTGAAAGACAAGTTTGTAGAATGTTCAAGTCTTGAAGAAGAAGTTGTGTCTTAGAAGAAAAATCTAGAGAAATCAAAGAGTCAAGAGGATAAATTCAAAAAGAGCTCCAGCTTGCTTTATGATATGCTTTTCAATCAAAAAGCTTCTAAGGAAAAAGAAGGATTAGGGTTTAAAAAGGAGAAAGCTCAAATTAAAATTAGACTCCAAACAATGCTGAAAAGAAGAATGATGAATAAAGGAAGACTAGAGTATCTAAGAAGAGCAATATCAAACATGCCCAAAACTAGAAGAAATATTTGAAAAGACAACCTATCAAATAACCAACTACATAAAGGTACCCACATTTAATGGTTTTATTATTATTGCAATAAATTTGGATATAGATATGCCGAGTGTAGAAGTAGAACGAATCAAAACTTTCAATCATTTTCCAATCAATGTTATGCATGCAATAAACCTGGTCATAAGGCTAGTGAATGTAGAAGTCAGATGATGAATGGTTACAATAATGGTACAATGTTTCAATTTTTCAATGGTTACTATTATGCATGCAATGGGTTTGGGAATAAGGATTCTAAATACAAATCTAAAATAATAAGAAGTAAGTTTTCTCTACAATAAGGTTTCACACACTATAAATGCAATAAACTAGGACATATAGCTAAGTTTTGTAGAGGAAAGAATGTGAAGCCCTCTGCTTCACAAAAGAATATTGATCAAGTAAAGAAGGTTGATCCATTTGAAGTAAAGAAAGAGATGAACAAGATATGGAAGGAAAATGAAGAGAATGAGATGAAGAATGAGTTTGTGCCAAATCTTGGTGTAGATGTTTCCTTTGGAGACTAGATAGAGAGCATTGCCTCAAAGGGAGTTTTAGTAGAAAACTTTCTAGTCCCCTTGCAAAAGATGAGATGTTGATATCTTCAACATAATGGTACATGCATATAGATTGATATGCTTGATCTATTAGTGAAAGCTCCAGGAAGAGATATCTTATTGTAGAGATTTATGAAGTGATTGGAAGTGTTTGTGATATCATAGAGAGGGTTTGCCAGATTTTTGACTTAACTTTCTTTGCTACAATTAATATGCATATTAAGGGTTTATATTTCATACAAGTGTATATTTAAAAGTTATTTTTCCTTGAGCATTTGAAGTGGAGAGCAAAGTGAAGGAAATTTTCGTGTTGAGAAAAACCCTATTGGTGAACCTCATAAGGCATTTACTATTTCTCACAAAACCCTAGTTTTTGAAAGGTGCAATATGTTTACTCTATAATTTATTGATGTGCTCGAGAGGCCAAGACCTAAATTCAAGAAGCATTTACACAAATCCAAGGTGATAGATAAAGAAGGGGCATTTTCTAAGGTTCCATTAGATGTGTTGTGCATAGAGAATGTGCAGATTTACACTCACTCAAAGTTGGATGAATATGATCACATGAAAATGGTGGAGTTCAAGGAAAAGGTGTTAAATGGTGATGATTTTGAGATAAAACTAGAGTAGGCCAGTTTGACGGAGAAGAAGTTGGATGTGTGTAACAACTTTCCTATTTTATGCTATGATAATGAATGGGTGAAGTATGTGCTGAGAAAATTCATGATAAATTCATGTGGTTGGATATGCCATATATGACCACCAAAGAGGTAATTAGGTTTGTTACCAATTTGTGCTCCACCGGTCCAGTCTCGACATTGAAGGTTGTAAAGAATGAAGTTGTAATGAAGCTTACCAGAGTGAAGTTTGACAAGTGTTCCCTAATAGTGAATGATATTGAAGATCCTTAGAAAAGTCAAGTATGCCTCTATGATGATTGGTTACAAAATATTTTCACAAACATAGAGAACTCCTACCACCACAATACACACAACCCATGACATATGGTGAAAGAAGGCAAAGATTTTGATCTTTGTGAACTCTTGAGATTATAGTTGATGGAGAATTTTTAGAAGACAAAGGAGTCAAAGTAACCTTTTCGGTAGGGTACTCTTATCATTTTCTTGATGTTTTACTTTCTTAAGGAGTTGCCTAGAGCAAAGAATGTTGTATGGCTAGATAATATTCCTATAGCCACTCAAATTAGAGATTATTTTAGAATATTCCCTAGTAAAGATTTATGATTCAATTTTGTGTGGATTATTTAAACCTTTTCAATCCCAGATGTGCAAGAATGAGAAAGGATTCCTAGTAAAATTATGGATAAGTACAAGAATGATTTAACTTTTATGGTTAGCAAATATTACTGTTATATGGAAGCAATTGAACCTAGAATTGTTTGGGTTCTAGAGCTACCTGATGAGGTAGATGAGTTCAAATGAAATGGTCTTGCAAATATTGTGTTGAGAAAACCTAGGGATACAATAGTGGAAAGGTTTGGTACTTATAAAGAGAAATCACTTGCAAAATGAACCTTGAAAAAGACATTGAAGAAAAAGTTGAAAAGATGAAGGATGATTTGGAAAGAGATTGTGGTGTCCTTGAGGACCCTATGGAGAAATCTATAGGTACATCTTCTCCTCAATAGACTACTCCATAGAAGTCAAGAAGGTTAGGTAGGACCTCAATTTACACACCACCTACTATAACAAAGTTTTGTTGCATAGTTCGAGCTTTGAGCCAATAGTTTATGGTGTTACATGTTTCATCCAATTAGGTTGACCTAATTGATGATATGTTTGTTTGTGGTAGATGTATGTATATATAGAAGGTCAATTCAGTGTGTGGTGAATGATGTAAGTGAGAATGTGTGTAATGTGATGTAGAGTGAAGTGCAAAAGGTGATAGTGGTGAAGTATGAAGTGTGTAAAGTTAGTTTTTGGAGCTGAATTGGAATTATATCTTCAACATGTTGCAGATGCATTATTAGTAGTTCAAAATATGGTAGTGATATGTTCTTCTATTCTGGATATCCTTTGGGCAATGAGCCCTTGGTTGTGAGCCTTTCTTTCTAGACAATGACTCCTCCAATCTATAATCCATTGTAACCAATTATAATATATTGTGAGCTAATCCTCATTGTGGTTTTTCCATTTCAATGGTTTCTCACGTAAATCTAGTGTTCTTGTGTTGAATGTTGTGACACATTCTTTAATTTCTCCTTTTCATTTTTACAAGTTAAATGAGATGTTTTGAATGCACTTTTAAGTTAATTAATTTTAGGGAATACTAAGTCACCCCCCTCTCAGTATTCTAGGCATTCAACATTATAGTTAATGTAAAGAATATACTTGTAAATATGATTAATGATAAATTTTAAAGTGTTCAATCTTGCCTTGTTCTTTTATATTTTGGTCCAATGATTTCAATTATATGGGTAAAGAGTGTGAATTTTAAGATTTTGAATTTCTGGGAGAGTACCATTGGTTTGAAATAATAGACCCTAGATGCTCAAGAAGGAACACCAATTTTAAAGCACACACAAACCTACACTAACCATGAATTAAATATTTATAGACTGAAACATCTTAACTATTATGTTCATCCTTTACTAAATAGAAGGTTTGAATTTCATGGATTAACCTAATGGCACTTTTTGTTCTGAGTTTGGAAAATTTATCTTTGAATTTAGACATATATAATTTTAATTGACTTATTATGGCTTACATATGCATTAACCCTTAACTTATCAATTTTATACTTTTTACTTGCAAAATTGAAAGCACTCTTTCTAAATATTTTTCTAATATAGATAGAAACAACCTAAATTCCTTCCCTGGTGTGATCATACATGTTAGATTCTTTAACATTTTGGTGTAATTCAAGGCCATGTAACATGCATTTGAACTTTAGAGTTGGAATATTTTCAATTGAATAGTCCTTTCGTGCTTTTATCAGGTGTTTCAATTGCAAAGTTTCATTGTACTTGTCATTCAATATAATATTAGTTAATGAAATATTAATTACAACTTCTTCACAGTACCTACTTTGTGTATTTAGTAGGTAATCATGAGTTGAAAAATAAAAAAATTGATAATCCAACTATTACAAAATTTGGTGGAAAAGTTTTTTCATTTAAAGGTTGCAAACAGTCGTACTTGTTTTGGTTTCATTTTACTCCAAACATTTCTTCATCCAATTGATGAGCATGTGTAACAATATTCAACCTAATTTCTTCTATTTTTTCCATTTCAACTTTATTAGACATATTGTTCCTTTTATATGTAAAGACATCAGTTAATGAAATCAATTTTCTAGTCCATAAATTCATCCTCACTAAGAAGGTTATATAATTTAATTCACATAGATGTTTTTCAGTTTCATGAATTCTACACTTTTCAATTAATCCGAATGTGAATAAATTTTTAGAACAAAGTTCCTTGTTTAAGATTTTTTGCATTAAAGAAAGATCAATGTATGTGAATAAATTGTTAGAAAAAAGTTCCTTGTTTAAGATTTTTTGCATTAAAGAAAGATCAATGTTGTTTGTCCCTTCTCTACATGATTCACTATACATTATAGGAACTCAAACTCCATTCTACTCCTACAACAAGATTTTGATAATTCTATCTTGAGATCACTAAACATGAACTTAGTAACCATTTTCAACGATCAAGCTTGTACTAAGCCAACAAAGATAGGCCCTCATTCTAGCACTAATTCTATTGATGTGGTTGGTACACACAACATGTAGATAAAGTTTTGTTATTCAAACAACAAAACCTATATATCTTGAAAGTATCACCAAATTTTTGGGTTAAGGAAATTTGGTTATCCTAAGGCTCAAGAATGTTAGGTCCTGATGTATTGGGTTCACTTAAGGTTTGTTATGCAATTGCTATTAACATAAAGGGCTTGCTAGTTTTCACAAATCTATTCAACTTAGAAAACTCAATGGTTTAATGATATTAAAAAATAAACCATGCATCATCTCCAAAATTTCACGAATTCAAATCATTTAAAGGAAAAGTGTAAGAAAATAAATGTTAAAAAAATTATCCTAAGAAATTAAAAGGGCTTCTAACTATTACACATATATGCACTAGGAAATTTATAAACTAAAGCATTAACTATTTCATATTACACTAGATTACTTCAAAACTTCATATAAAATAGTGCAAGCGTTTAGAGAAAGAATACCATTCACCACTGAAACAAGTTCAAAATGCACCCAAAAATGGTGCAACAAATTGATAATATTAGTAAGATGAGTAGTAAACAGTCACACATGATATACAATTGTACATGACCTTGATTAACTTTAGTATTATAAAATACTAATAGTACATACAAGTCTTTAGTCTAGAATTGAACAAAAAGATGAAATCAAACATAAATTAGTGTTTAGTTCCAATTTATGTATACCATCTCAACAAATTTTGATCCCTTAAAAATGAAACACCTAATTCCTTTTATAGAACATAAGGAAAGAGTTAGTTGCAGAGAACATGGTTGAAAAAATAACAAAAGAAATTGGTATGTGAGTCTATGTGGCACTAAATCATTGGTAGCACATGGAAGATATTTTCCCATGGTTCCTGAAGATAAAGTCAAAGTTACACTTTGACCAACTTAGATAAATAGAACAATTAGGTTCCTTTGGTCTTCAAAAAGATGCGAAAACAAAAACATTAGCCTTTCTTTTTCAAAATTTTTGGCTTTTGGCATGTACAAGATTCTTTATCAAGAAAAATACCTACAACTGAAAGTTGGGAAAAATCTTTGATTCCTCCATCAAGAAAAATACCCACATCTTCTTTTCCTCTGATGTCTTTCGTTACCTGCAATTCTCGTAAAGTTAAAGAGATATAAAATATCAAAAAATCCACATACATCATTAAGTAGTCTTTAAAAAATTAATCTTTTATCCTTCCACTTTTACCAATTTTGAATTTACTCAAGAATAAACCTCAGTTAGATCAAAATAATAATCCCTTTGGGAATTTTAGGTTTTCAACTTTACTTAGGGTTTGGAAAATTTTGGGATTAAAGGAAATTTTAGATTCTACCATTTTTACTGAAATTCCTCGAGCTTGAAAAATACTTGATTTTCTTAGTATGCACCATAACTTGATGTTTACTCTTCCCACCTCTTCTACATAAAATGATGTGGGTTATGTTGTGACTTTTACCACTTTTGACATGGTACCTTTCAAATTCGTAATACATAATTTCCCCAATATTTTTACCTTTTCCTGCTCTAAAGAATATTCACCACTAGCTTCATCCACTTTTTTGGGTTTTTCACTTGGATTTCTTCCAATGGAAATTCTTTTAGATTGGGTCCCCATGCTAGATGGATTTCATGGGCCATGTTATGAGATCACACAACACTTACTTTCTCCCTATTAGTTAAGATGTGAAAACATAATAACATAACTCTACTATATCAATACTCAACGTTAATTCTCAATGAAAGGAAAGAAAACTAACATAGAAAAATGCATTGCATCAATAAACTAGAGCAAACTACTTAACTAAAAAGTAGACCATGTAATTCTACAATTTTTTTTATTAAAGTATTGTATACCCATTCTTCAAGTGAGTAGCTAACCTAAAAATGGAATGGTCTTGTAGCCTCCTAGTGGGTTCTCCATCCTCCACTATGATCCAATTAGATCTTAGATTATATAAGAAGCTTCAACAAAGCAATATTACTAGGTTTCAAGAAGAAGCAACAAAATGCATGTAAATAATGTTTTCTTGATTTATTATCTAAAGTACAATCATATGTATAATGGTCACAATTTGTACATAAAAAATACTTCATGAATCATTTTTTAATGTTTACTATTTTTAGTACTATAAGAATAATAATTTTTAGGACCATTCGAATAACTTGTGAAAAGCCTTATTATGTTTGGATAATCTAGGATATTCTTCTTTCTATTTTGGAAGTAGAAACATATAAGCTCTAGAATTTTTTTTGTTCTTTACAAATTGGTGTTCATATTGAATGAGCAATTCAAAAATTGAAATCTTTTCTATTAGTTATCTCATAAAGTTGTAAAATTTTCAATAATTTTGTGTGGTTAGAAGTACCATTCAAAATAACAGATATTGACTACTGTCATCAATAATTTACTACTTACAATACTATATTTTTGTTTACATTTTTCATCCTAACAATGTATTTTGTAAAATCTTTATCATCATTGAGTTTAGTATTTAACAATTACATTAACAGATCAATCTTCTTATATTCAAGTTGTTTTTCATTTATCTCCTTAATCATCTACCAAGCTTTCCAAGCTTCAAATTTCTATATGGATGATAACTTGCGAAGAAATATTTTTATAGTGTTAGAGATTTCTTGTCTCACTTTTAAAGTTAAAAAAAATAGCAAATTATTAGGGAGTATAGGTTGATTCTCAACCCAATTTCAAAGATCATTGAGTATATAAATATAATTTTTGTATTCATACTCCAAGCTAGATACAAATTTTAAGTGTTAATTTTCCTATTTTCAAGACGAGACTAGCAATTTTAGGCACATCAAAATATTTATAAAATACACCACATGAAACCACAATGGTTTTTCAAGTAAAGGAATCCTTATAAAAATTCTTATTACTCTAGAGTTATTTTATCAATCCATACTCACATTTTGCAAAAGTATATTGGCTACTATATAAATGTGTCCTATCTTCCATCATAATTAAAATCTAAATAAGAGGTACATTAAAGAACTTGGGTCCTCTTTTAATTGAAGTGTCAAACTTGAATTTTTTTATTAGAAATGGGCACCCATTTCATAAAAAATAGGTATTTGTTTAGGATGAGATTCTTGAACCTAAATTTATACGTGTTTCATTTTAAAATGGGTACCCATTTCTAATTACATCATATTTATGCTCTATTCTAGAATGAGTACACTTTTCATAAAATTAAAATTTGAAACTCATGGATCTGATTTTTTTTAGCCTTGGACTTGCAAGTACAATGCCATGAAAACAACAAGAAAAAAATTGACTTTAGCATATGACTGATGACTTTATTTTTAGAATATTTTGATGAAATTAAAACCCATTATAGATGATAATATATAATTTTCAAATATGTAATTTTATTTACTAATTGATCTTAATATTTTTATATTCAAAAATTAAGTTATGAGAAAATTTGTCCATAAACTTAAAAGGTTAGGTATTAGTATTTTTTAATAATTTTTTAAAAATGTCATCAATCTAGAAATCATTATTTACACAATAAAAAATAAATAATTTTATGATTAATTTAGTTCAAATTGTGTTTTTCGTACATGAGAGATTTTAAGAAATAATAGTTAGGGCCAATGAAAAAATAATTAAAATATATATATTTAAAAAAAATATAAAAAATATCCTCATCAAACTTCACTATAAATACACATCTTTCCCAAAATGAATTATAAAAATTCTCTTATTTAGATCAATTTATGTTTTTGGTACACATGTATATTATGACTCTATTTTTTTTTTTATACATCCTATATACACCTAAAAACGGTCATCACATTAAGTTAATTAAATACAACCTATTTGATTAATGCTTCAACTACATATAAATAAGGTCTTACTTTATTTATATTGTTCACTTTCCTTTTAATTCTTCTAATTCATGTTTTTCTAAATAATTAAATAAACAAAATACCCTAAATGTGTTTATTTAATTAGCCTTCCTTAATCCTAATTAAGAATTAGAGCACATTTCTACAACTTTTTATGTGCCACCTCATAAAGGTCACATGAAAATAAATAAGCCTAATTATTAATTAGAATTATCCTCACACACTTCCACCAATGAGAAAAACCACATGGCTTTATTCCCCCACACTTCCAACAAATTTAGAGCAAATGGGTCTTTGTTTCACACACTTGGGAATCCCATACATTTGGCATATTTCCAATTGGTCAAAGGACTCTCTCCACACACATGGCATGTTGTCCTTGGTCAAGGGGACAACATCCTGATTCCTTTCATCTCCACCATCTATTATTTCTCCTTCAAATCTAGATCATTGATAGACTTGCCGCCTCACAAAATGCTTGAGAAGCCCTATAAATACACCATCTTGCCTTAGAATTTATCATCCACCTTTTGAGTAATGTTATAATGCTATTTTGAAATACAAATTGGAATAGTGTTATAATGCCATTTTTCATCCACACTTTGAGTACTGTTACCATGCAGGTTTTTTGTAGGAGCTTGGAGCTTTCATGGAGTCTTATACTTAGTTTTCATATCATGTGTTACTTTGCATTCTCATCTTAGATTACTTACTTGCTTCATAGTTACATTTTATCATCCTCATTGCATCATAGTTACATTTTAGGTTAGTTTGTTTTATGTTTGCATTTGAGCATATGCATAATCATGGATAGTTCACTATAGTTTCATATCATCTCACTCATCTCCACTTGTTCATCTATCATCAACATCATCCTTTGTTTATCGTTGCATCCGTTATCCTTTCCATTGTTTTGTTTCATTTAAAATCATACAACTAATCATTCTAGCACAAATAATTTGCACATAGAAATCATCTTAGCTGGCATATTAAGCATCAAATCTTTTTTTTTCTAGGTAGTCATTTTAACAACCTTTGTGCCCATAGAAATCTAAGGGTCAAATGGTTTAATAAATCCCTAGAAATAGAGGAGAATGATACGTATTTGAAAGATTTGATTGTATTACAAATAGAGTAGTTTTACTTGCTTCAAACTTTGAATGTAAACTGTCTCATTAAGGTTTGTGTTGACATTAGAATCCTCTCCACATTCGACACACACACAAAATGATCCTATACAAAATTAACTTGTATCATCTAAGTATTAGAATAAATTATATATTTGAAGCCTAGACTCAAAATCTTACATTTCATATTTTGAAGTTTCTTAAGATTCTATGTGGAAGTGCTTTATATTTTTATTCCAAGTATAAAAACTTTGATTTTCAAGAAAATCACTTCCATTTTTTTGGCTAAGAAGTGGACCCATCTTCTTGCACTTAGCCTAAGACTTTTATATACCAACTACATAGTCCATAAATTTTTTATTTATTTTTAACAAATAATACAAAATATTCCAGCCAAACCACGTATATAATTGAATTTTCTACACTAACACAACTAGTACTTAATGAACATAGAATAAATATAGATACTCTTCGAGCAATATGATGCTTCATTATTCTCACACTAAGCATTGAGCAATAGTATTGAACATGGACCTAAAAAATAACACTTATTTCATCAAAATTATAGAATATATGTCACCATAGCCTCCATCATCCATTTAACGCCAATATTAGCAAAATAATAATTTTTCAATACAATAACATAAAATAATGTACTAACACTATGTTAAATGACTAAGTCCAAATTTTTAACACCTTGATTTTTTTTTTGATATCTAGCCATCAAAATGCCAAAAGATAATATTAATGCCTTTAGGAAAAAGAAATCTAATGCAAGAAGCACCTTTTTTTAACACTTTTCTCATGCTAAACATGTACTTTAAGCATATAATTGCTAGAATTACCTCATCATTCCTCCTCCCACAAGAAAATACTCAAAATTTGAAGAGTTTTGATAAATATTTGGTAAGTTTCTAAACAAAAATGTTGCAAGAAATGATGTAGAGAGGGTTATGAAATTGATAAAATATAATGTATAGACTTTTTTTTATTGAGAAAATGCAATGAACATGAGGTAAAATGCAGTTAGAAACTACAAAAAAACATATCAACAATTATATAAACATCACTAGATACATAGTTGCCAGTTGAAGCAAATTACATAATTGCTATTATGTATAGACTTGACCACAAAATTTAGGTCTTTTCATGATATTAATATCATTGTGGGTTCTGTGATCAAATATATAAATACAATCCAAAATTACATTTGCAAATATACAAAAGAACACATCAACTATATTATGTTTGTGAATTATATATGATTACATCAACTATATTATGTTTGGGAATTATATATGATTACATTATTTGATGATCTTTATAGAGACCTTCACACTTTAAAATTTTACAACCAATTTTTTCATAAAGACCAATTATCAAATAATCAAACATGAAATAATAAATTACTAAACTAACATTATATAATAATTATAAACCATTATTTTTGAATGTTATGTTCATAAGTGTAATTAGACACAAAGTGTCAAGTCATGACCATATACATAAAAACTAAAATACATTTGACATATATTTTTAAAAATAATTAAAATTGTTAAATAACTCTAAAGTAAATAAAATAAAATAAAACATTTTTTCAATAAATAAGATAATTCTTAACTAAATAAAAATAACAAATAATACAAAATATAATTCAATAGTTATTAAATAATTTTAACATAAATAAAATAATTCAAAAGTGATATCTCTATATTTTTAATAAATATATTTAAGATATCTATAATAATAAATTTATAACAAAAATTATATTAATTAATTTTTAAAATATGAAAACACAAAAAATATAATGTGAGTTACATTAATTTCTTTCTTTAAAACATTCTAATATATTTTTCCAAATAAATTTACCTTCATTTACCTTATGCACCTTTACACTCTTCATACATATTTACCTTATTTAGTGAATACATTTTCTACCTTATTTAGTGAATACATTTTCTGATACAACCATTCTGCATTTCACTATTTCAATCTAATCCTAACATTGGGGTTATTGGCTTTCATTTTATTCCATAACTCCCCACCCTCCAAGAACATATTGGTCACTCCCATGCTACGGAAGCGACACTCTTTCAGACTACTCAGGAACTCCAATCCATGTGGAACTTTATTCATATTTGGACACAATCTTACACCTAGTATTTCAAGACGTGGCATCGCTCCATCCTCTAATTCTAACAACTCCTCTAACATTAAAAAGTTAAAAATTTCAAAAGAACACAGCTTAGGGAATCCTCCAGACTTCCCAAACCCTTTTGGCAATGCCCTGCAAATATCATTTCTCCATAAATTCAACTTTATTAAGTTGGGCATCATTTCTAATGCTGGATATCGAGCACAATGGCACCCCACTAACTCCAATTGCATCAGATTTGAGAACCCACATATCCATTTTGGCACTGCAAAGCAATCTAGATAAAGGTATTCAAGATCCTTCATAGCTAACATTTTTTCAGATAGAGGTGGAAGATCACATACATCACCATAATTGTGAACATAGTTGACTATTGTCAGATTCCGCATCTTTACCAGCGTGCCAAGGATCCCATCTTCTATACTTTTCAATTCAGCCTTCTAATGAATATCTATCCGCACTTCACGAAGGTTGACCAAATTGACAAAATGCTCCAATTTGAAGAATTCATTTTCTTCGACAGATAGTTTGTTGTCGCCATCTATTTTCTGTCCCTGTAAAGACACAAGCTTTGATATTCCCTTAGGTATCGATCCATCAAATTTTTTGTCATGGCCAGGACGTATATCTAGATGTTCCAAGCAATTGAGCTCACCAATCCAGTTAGGCAACCGTTTTAGATTCGGGCACATAGAAATGTTAAGGAAGCGAAGACTCTTATTTCTTTTCACACATTCTGGAACCTCTATAATTTTGGTCCTCCATAAATTTAAAATTCTGAGGAGCTTCAAATTTCCAACACAGTCTGGCAATGACGAGATGCCAGTGCCGCTCAAGTCAAGAACACGCAATACTCTCGCACCACTAAGCAAGATTGCTGGAATATTTTGAATGCCTCCATTTTGTGAGAAAGATAGAGTGCGAAGACGTGATGCAGAATATGCCCTGTTGCTTGCCATTACATCTACATCACCATCACCCATGCTTTTCTTGCCCATTAAAATCCTCCGGTAACTACTGCTCGTTTGCACATCTGGACCCTTTTTTAAGGATTCCTCTACACTAAATGCACATTGACTTTCCTTTGATATACTGATGGCCAAATATAGCAATAAATCATGCAATTTAAACATTTTATTTTTCTGATCATAGATGTCGCCTACCCTCTCGACCAAACATAGACTTTGAAGATGACATAAATACTTCCATCCAATATCTAACTGGTCCTCCCCTTGAGGAACATATCCTTCTGCTACCCACAGGTTTATGAGATATTGATAGTCTATTGTCTCATCCTCAGGAAAGAAAGAAAGATATGCAAAACAAGGTTTAAGATGAGCAGGGAGAGAATCATAACTCAACTTGAGAGTCTTCATAATTGGATCCTCGGTATAAGATGCCACTCTTAGCTGCTCCAATTTGGATTCCCACTCCCCTAACGATCTCTCGCCCGCCAGAGATGCTGCCACTATTTTAACAGCCAAGGGCAATCTCCCACATTCCCCTTCAATTTGACGAGCAATCCCTTCAAGTCGATGTGGCGGCTGATTTGGCTTGCAGTCAGGGAAGGCAAAAGTACAAAACAGGTTCCAGCTCTCTTTTTCCAACAAAGGGTGCAGCTCATAAACACGGGCATTCATGTTTCTGCACAAATATCTGCTTCGTGTGGTGACCACAATTTTGCACTGGCTGTTATTCCCCCTTGGAATGCCAAGTGCAGATATCAAATCATCTTCCCCAGTTGCGCTCCACACATCATCCAGCACAATGAGAGACCTTGTGTTTGCTAAATGATCATGAATCAACTTTGTTGCCTGCACATTACTTACCCTTCCATTAACGACCTCCTTCAATTTTATTTCTGAGGCCAAGTCAGCTTGCAACTTTTCAAGGGAGTAAGTCTGAGAAATGGCAAGCCAAATTGACTTCTCAAACTTGTCTTTTGCTCTGTCGAAGACATTTTGCAGTAGAAACGTCTTCCCAACGCCGCCCATTCCAACGACGGCAATGACAGGAGCGGCAGGGTCATCCACTAAGCGGAGGACGTCTTCAACCTTGGGCTCAATAGCCACTGGTCGTGAATCGCTCTCCATCAGGCTTGTTCCCGTCCACATTACATTCTGAATTGTACTCGTGGAGGGTTGGTCTGAATGAGCGAGATCCCTAAAAAGCTTCAGCTCCTTTCCATCTTTCACAGTGGACCTTATTCTATCTTTCAGATCCTTAATCCGACATGCCATTTTATAGTGAAAGACTAATTGAGAATAACTGAAAGCAAAGAAACAAGAGGATTGGGGGCTTTCATTACTAGTACCTTCATATTCAACCGCACATTCGTCCAGTATGTCCTCTGCATCCAAAGCAATGTCTGCAACTGCCAGCAGCCAGTTTTTCACAGACTTATCGTGTGCACCTTGAAGATCTGCTTCTCTGAGATAGCTCCTCATGTTTGTAAGCTTCTTAATCAGCCATTCAAACTCCTTTCTGAAGTTAAGAACAAGAGAAACCTCCTTTTTTATCTGTTCTATCATCATCCCGCCGAGTTTTTCAACCACAAGACCAACCAGAGAAGATTCCATAATTGATCTTTTCAAAAACTGAGAAACTGAAGCACTCTAAAATATTACTACGGACTACACAGATATTACTTGAAGCACTCTCAAACACTACTATGAATTCTTAAAATTTATGTCCTAACAACTGCTAAACTGAAGATTAGTGCTCAGTTATCGACCAATTTGAACCAAGAAAAACAACCAAATTGCAATGAATGTGATTACAGCAGAGAACGAAGTAAATTTACAAGAATGCAGATAGAACTTGTAACGAAGGATTCCCACTCTTCCTGAGGCCGAAGTTATTCTAATCGCTTTTACCCTATTTATTCGTTTCTTTAATAATTCTGGTTTCATCGTTTGGACTTCGAATTATTCCCCCAGCTTCGATTTGGTCATCACATTCGATTTGTCCAGACGCCTTTTTTCTTTTATCAACTAAGAGAGGAAGGGGCATAAGCTAAAGGAATGAATGAACGAGTATTTTAATTATTCTTTAACTCGTTTCTTCCTCAGACGAACTTCACTTTTTCTTCCCGTGAAATGTACTTCAAAAGCAATTCTATGGATTTTTTAAAATTTAAATTTTTGTCCTTTCATGTCACGGGCATCCTTGTTATTATCATGCCTTCTTTAAAGTAGTGTCAATACAGTATAATTTAAAGTCTAAATGAGAATAAACTAGCGATTGCATTTTTTGTGTGCAATTGGGTACGCCAAATATTTGGTTGGAATAGATAACTATTTGTCATAATAAGAAAAGGTAGAAATGGAAAGAATTTGATGCAACGATTGTTTAGGTTAAAGCTTTATGTTTAGATATATTGTTTGAAATGGATTAGCCTTAATAAAATAGAAGAATATAATTTGATAATAAATTGCTATATGCGACAAGTGGTCATTGCAATTTTTGAGCACTTGTTGTATACTTGTAAAGGCATTTTGTTATGTCATTTTGAAATAAATATTTTGAAATGCAATTTTATTGTTGAGTATTGAATTGTTTTGTAGTTTTGGATACAAAATTGTGTTAAATTTAGCATTGAGTCTCCTTTCATAGGAACATACACAAAAGTTAAGATTGATACTTAGAGGAGCACATTTAGTCATAATTAGAGGGAAATTTGAAGCAGTCACTATTGTGCATTGCCTTGTTGAGGTATTGTATACTTTAAAAAAATATTTCTTGTAAACAGGAAAATACAGTTTGGAAAGGTGTGCGGTTAGGCAACACTAACTTCAATTGTCTTTGGTTTTTTGGGTTGTTGAGGATGAAGCTTAGGAAGGGTAATAGTGAGTATTCATGTAGCCGATAAGAATAACAGATAAAATATTGTGCGTATTCTTGCAGCTGATAAGAATACAAATAAATAAATGAATAATTATTGTGATGGATAGTTCCATGTTGGAGAGGTAGGGTGAATTGAGCAAGTAGGAAAGTTAGGTTTAGGGTCTCTTTACACACTGCAGCAAATTAAATATTAAGTTTTCTTCCCTCTACATTTTAAAATGGATGCCAAAACTATTGCATCATTTAGGAAAGAAAAGGAGCAACACCCCAATGAGCTGCGCAGGTGGCAAGCCATGGGAGGGGGGAAAAATCAAGCCAAGTATTGAACTATCTATAATCATAGTGTAGCAAGTGATACTCCTAATTCTGTAAACATCTAAAAGCAATCTAAGAGTTAACAATCATATGAATTCCGCCTATGGTTGCAGTGGTGCAAGTGAAGTAAAATGGAAAACAGACCATAGAATGATATGCTTGTTGGATTGAATGGCTCCATATAGTGCCCATCTAGATTGATTACTCAAAATAAATCTTTCTCAAATTTCAAGATAAATACCGGTGGACAAAAGTTTTAGCATTAACAATTCACATGAATTGTTTGACATAATACCTAAAAAAGATTACATCTCATGGACTACAACGATTGCAGGATATGTAAAAAATGGATTTGTTGAAAAGGCTTTAGAAACTTTCAAGCAAATGCAATTTTCAGGTGTAAAGCCAAATTCTGTAACCTTCGTCAGTATCCTTCAGGTGATGAGATTGTACTATGATGGCACTCCATTGACAACCCCTCTATATTTCAGGAGTGACATTTGCAAGAAAAACACTACCCTTTGCACGTAAGTTGCTCCCCTAAAGCAAATGCAATTACAGACAAGACAAATATGTAGTCTTCCCACTCAAAAAGTACTTTATCAAATCAAACAGTGCACATTTATCAGGAAAATGGCCAGTCAAAATCAACTTTGCACAATATAAATCTGTCAATGTCTACCAAAATAATTTCAAGAGGGTCATACAACTATCGTCAAGAAACACTCGTTTCAAATACTACATTAAGCTGGTAATTCTTACTCCCTCAACATACAAATACACAACAAAAATGAGAAGGGAAATCGTAGTTACGAAACCGTTACAGGTCTAAGTTATTTATGCTTCAAATTGCAAAGAGAGAGATGATCAGAATAAAATAAGTGTACCTTAGGATTTGCTACCTCTAAGTCGAATTCTCCAGGTTGTTGGAGTTATATGTTACTCGTCGGCTTATTTAAGCTCATTGGAGACAACAATGAGGGGGCGGTTGAAAAAATATCTAAATATCTACAGCTATGCAAAATAAATATAGATTAGATGTTCTCATTGCAAAGATGGTCGAGTGGACATTCTGCGAATGCATTCTTCAAAATCTGTGTACCAACAAGATAATATCTACAAAAACATATCAGTTCGCAATCAATGTTATTTATGTCGAGTAGATCTATAGTGGTCATGTATGAAGGTGGTAGCTGAAATCACAAGATGATATTTCTCTAGTTCTAGTTTTCCTTCTTTGTATCCAAGTAAACAGGGAATGGAAATCGCTCGGGAGCCTCAAAATAATATCCAAGTCACAGTTAATATTACAATAAAAATGAGGAAAATAAGTCCGGTTTTTTGGATATCATTGTGTAATACATGAGATCCAATGGTAAGATCATTTAACAAATATGCATTCACTTACAGGAATTGAAACACAATTGAAACTAAATCTTTGAATTAGGAAGAGAATTAGGTTCCATTACAATAGGCTAATGTTATGCTTGCAATAAGTGGCCTATAAAATCGACATTGAAAAGAGACATTAGAAATAAGAATTATACATTACCATATTTACCTTTATTGTTCGATTAAGTTACAAAATTAATGGATCTGTTGAAATAAATACTACCTATATGAACAAATAATAGTTGAGACACCATCTTAAAGACAAACTTCTCCCGTTCTCCCATTTTTGTTGTGTGGAAATGTTGATTAAAATACTATTAATATTTTTAATACTACAAGAAATAAGAAGTTAAAAAACCGCTTAAACAAACACAAAATAGCACCAAACACCCATGTGTGACATGGGTTACAAACAATTATAATTCTTAAAAGACTCATCTTACATGAATAATCAAACAAACGAGTGAGAATGAAAAAGAAAAATATTGTTTAGGCATATGAGCAATACAGCTAAAATTATCTTGCATTTTTTCTGATCCATGAATGGGTGAAATTTGAATTGCAGCTGTTCTTTTCTATGCTGTTTTTGAAACTGCAGGTTGTTGGGAATGTTATAATGGGGCCACCAAGCCTTAAAGCTAACTCCCCAAAACAGGGAAGTAACAAATATCAACATTGTCAGCCTTTAACTTTTACTTTGGCCCTCTGTGGATTCAGAATGGCTTTCTCTGTATCATCCATCAAATCAGAATGGGTGACCACCTTCTCCTCATCGATAACAACCTCCAGTCTCAGGACAACAACATTTTTGAGAACAAAAGCACTAAAAAATGCAGTCTTTTGAATATTGGTGACCTCTGCGTCATCCTTAACAGCAAAAACCTCTGAGAACCCAGCGCTGGCATCTCGCTGAGAACTTGATCCCTTCAGTTTGTCGACCCAACCTTCTAAGAGCTGTCCTTGTGGGGCCTCTTTTGTAATCCATCCCACAACTGGAACCTCTGACCTATACCGAACTAAAAATAATTAAAAAATGAATATTTTTAAAAGGAACTTAGTTGTATAGTTGGCAGATCTGTCTAATTCAAAAAAAAAGATGTATTGGTATCATATAAGCTAATTTAAAAGAAAAACATAGTTTTTAGTTTTTAGAAGTTTTGTTTAGAAGCACCACAAATATTTCATGAAAAATATGGCAGTTTGAGACTCTAATTTTAAAATGATGAATTTCTTAACTCCATTGCATAAAATTTTATTGAAAAAGGATAGTACCCTGCAGCTGAATACAGAAAACTCCCCTTACAAATTTGCACAGCAAGCACAACCTAATGCCCTGGCAACAGATAGTTCACCATTAAGATATCCATCATCCACAAAGCCTCCCAGAGCTACAATTCACATTCTCTCAGATAAAAAAAATCAGGTTTATGGTCCCTAGACAATGCCACTGCTCTTCCTCTTCTACACAAAACTGCCCGGCAGTCCCCAGCATCAGCCACCAGAAGAAATCTGAACAAACAATAAACAGTATGCTCTGAAGTTATAACTTGAGAAATAATAAATTAGTAAGCTATTAGATTTTGTACTTCGAATTTAAAGACACCAGCATCGAAAAGGAAAACATTAATATAAAACAAACCTGCCCAAGATTAGGGCTATCAAGACTGTCGTGCCAGAAGAACTATCAATATCACAGTGATCTGCCAAAGAAAGGTCTGCCAATAGAAATGCATTTTTTACTGCCTTTTCAGCTGCAATAGAAAAATCACCGTCTTTTTCACTAACTGGAGAAAATCTTCATCTTCAAAGACAAGTTTAAGAAGATTGTTTCGAACAAATATTGTTGCATCTGCACCACCATGTCTATCAAATTCCTATTGGGCATAGAACTTCAATATCAGAAAAGTGTCATTGTCAACAAAAACTGATTCCAAAGAGAAAAATATTAGAATGAATAAACAATATATCATCCATTTTCAACCTGTGACGCCGAGAGTATTAATTTGGTAAAATAGACATTCATAGACTATTGCAAAAATCCGTGTCCAAAAAGTATCACATCGTAGTTACTCCAAAGCCGGTGAGGAATACGAACACCATCCTAACATTAAAAATTTAGAGTAAAAATAGGTTTACACTTGCTGTGCACAAATAGCCATACAAATAAAATGCAACGCTCTCAAAATATTGTCAATTTTTCTTCTGTCATCATTTAGAATTATATATTCTCTAATGCAATTTTAATAAACATTTCAAATCAGGGCTAAACTTGCCGACAGCCATTTATATCTTTTTGTATAACTTTTAAGGAATATGTGAACCTTATTTCTGAGCATGATATGTAAAGTGGGAGAACTCACCCCATTAAAGGCATTTGGTTTTGGTCCCTCGAACACCAGGCCAAGATGCTACAATAAATCATGAACACATATGTGTTCGTCCTCCATATAGTGCCTTTGACCAATATCTGTGCAACTGCCTGACCGTAGTGTTGGCATAAACTGTGCCTTCCCATTCTCTAACGAAGAGTTTGCCATTGAGCTGCCAGACTTTATATTCTGATAAAGAAATACACAACACGGTTTCAGAATATAATCTTGATGAAAAAAAAGAACATTTCAAAGAACCATATAATATAAATCTTGGAGGAATTGACCCCAGTATTTAAGTAAATATAAAGTCAGCATCGATGAGTGAATTTCTCAATCATACTGGTTACTACGAAGGCAGGTCCACCCGCTTAGTACACAAGAACGTGAGTATTTTGAGCATTTGTGAGTACAGGGTACGGTGAATAGTCGAGTGCTTTGGGCTTTCAACCCTCTATTCTCTTTGCATAAAACAAATCCATACATATTCAGAGAACATCATTAAATTAGAGCCAAATTTCTGAAACTCGTGAACTGAAACGTGGATGGGATGGGAATTTCAATTTAACAAATATGTGCATCTTGGTCAGAGAGTACTCATTTGATTAAAATATATAACAGACTCGCATTCATTTGCGTTATATAAAAACAGTTAAGAAACATGTAAACCACACAAGGACATCTGACACCGCTGAACATTCAGGCCTCCTAAAAATAAGTTCACGTACCTTGTTTACTGCCAATTTTGCACAGGTAATCATATCCTCCACATGACCACAGACATGCAGGCATAGCAAACAAAGCAGTACCTAGAGAAAACTGGCATACAAGCCATGAAATTGAAGGCCCTTACACTGCACAAGTAGTAACACAGACTAAACATCTGGAAAAAATGTATTTAAACAAATACATAACCTTCAATGACATGAAAGCAAATAGCGTGTTGAAAATGAATTAACTGTGTCAGGTTGATAAACAGTACCATGTGCATCCAATTTCTGACATTGTGATAAAAATCTACAGAGAAATAAGGTAGATTCTTTCGAAATTGGAAATAAGTAACTTGTCTGTTAGAAATGGATTGTGTAATGGTGAAAGAGTACACAGCCTTCTATTGTATTGGAATCCAACACAGCACAGAGGAGAACGAGACTCCTGCGCAGGGGGTAGCCACTCCATTGGCTGCAAACATACACCAAAACTATTGAGTGAATTGCTTGTAGCGCCCACAACAACACAATATAGATATGTTCAGAATGGATTTTGCTAAATGCACAAACAACATCATTTACTAAATGGCCTACCAATGGACCTCATGTACTTCAAATGTATGCAAAAAAATAGACCAAATTTTATCTTAGTTGACCTTTCACACTTCTTCGGTGTAGCCATTGCACACTAATAGTAAAAACAATATTAAGAAAGAGGAATGTACTCTTGTAACAAGATTCCCAAGAATGTTTAATAATTATATCCATTTAATATAATTTTAAAAGAATGATTCACATAAACCACATGAAGTCTAGGCAAAAGTAATTGAGTTTAAAATGTTCAATGTAAACCAGATGGGAGTTTATACAGATGCTGTTCATTTGATTGAATTGAGTTTACTTGGTGAGAAAAAGGTGAGCTTAAAACAGGGCTTCAATGTTCAAATATTTAGTATACTTGTTTATCTAGATTAATTAAAATAGATATATATTAATTTATTTATATTCTAAAAATAAATTTAATTATATATTAATTATTCTAAAATTAGCTCACCCTTAAAAATATCATTTATCTTTCATCAATCCGACAATATCCAGGGAGCTTTTTAATTCCTTATCTTTCATCAATCCTCTTACCATTTGCTCATACGACCCGCCCATTTCTACATATATGTTTGAGAAAAGAACATTAATCACATCCTTTTTAGAATCTAAATATCAGATGTTGTAGCTGCAACTGCACTGATAGACATGTATACGAAATGTGGAAGCATAGACAAGGCACGTGAACTATTTGACAAAATACCCCAAACAAATGCAGTCTCATGGAATGCCACGATTGCAGCATATACGCAAAATGGATTTGTTGAAAAGGCTACAGAAACTTTCAAGCAAATGCAATTGGCAGGTATAAAGCCAGACGCCACAACCTTTTCCAGCATCCGCCAAAATGGGAGCTTTGGAACAAGGTATTCAATCAATCAAAGGATAAAGGTAAAGGACTTTGTTAGATGTATAAAGCTCACTGGAATGAGGGCTTTGGTTAGATATTATCGTTGGGAATGCTCGAGTAGACATATATGGAAAATTGAAAATCAAGCAAGGTATTGACCATATATTTGAAACAGTGAATCTACATCTAAAAATTCGGGTTCACTTTCTTGCTTGCCATCTTTCTGCTTAAAACACTTTTCTTGCTTTCATTTTTTCTTGTTTGATCTTGTTTTCCCCTAATATGAGCACATCTAAATCCCAAAGCACTACACAACAGTAATTTAAAATAGTGGTACAACAACCTTTCCTTTGTCTTGTAGATAGCATTTGCTCTTAATTTAAAAACCAGAGTCTACATAGAAGCTGTCTTGAGTCTTGGACATCAAAGTGTGTCGAGATTACAATGATATGTTTATAACAGTGAATACTGTGACAACAGTTTTAAACAATTTTCTAAGTTAAATAAAGTATGTGATACATGTACAGTTGACTCATTTTCACTACAACAGAATGTAACTCAGGCACACATAAACTTTTACATTCACAGACCTGGACCAAATGAGTATAAATGAAATTTGAGTGCTCAGACCTGGGTATGATGCTTACTACTGTCAAAGAGAAGCTTGAACTGATCAGGGAATGCTACAGGAATGTTTGTAAACTCCAGATATTGTAAACACCACCGCCCAGAACACTGTTCTCAGACCAAACAACCCTCATGGAAGGAGCTTAGGCTGAGGACGTGTAAGAATACCAACACCTCCTGAAGCGCTTCACACTTGGAGCCTCACGTCTAGCATATAAGAGGCCAAACGCCTGCCTTATGACCATGTACGACTTGCACATGTATGGCCTGGAGTATGAAAATAGGTTCTCGACATTGTGTCCTGCTGTCAACGATGCCGATGAGAAAAATGGGCAGATATCGCTTGAAACCGTACCACCGCTGCTATCAACGATGCCAATGAGAAAAATGGGCAGAAATCGCTTGAACCCAGATTCTCCCTACAGCTGCTGCGTCAAACTATCAACAATAAACAAAAAGTTAGGTGTAAAAATGTTGGAAATTAAAGCTACCAGCCTCAGATTAAGAAAAGATTTTACCGTAAATGTAATATGAATTGACTGAGAAATCAATTTAGGTTTTTGAGTAACCGACTTATCTCAAATTGTGTCGTGCTTGACTCTACTTCTTCACACCTCGGCTAAGATATTGTGCAATTGCTATAATCCATAGGTGGACTGCAGTTATGAGCCGTATTGTAGGTGGTGAGATATTCTTCAATGCAAATAGATTGAGGCAGCAAGTGGAGGCAGATTGGATTTGCATTTACTCACGCCCAACACAGCCATGTCACCGAGCTCAGTCCTTATTAAGGCAGGCGTTGTCATGTGCATTACAAACCCAAAGAGTTTGGAAAAATGAATCATCGGCTGCAGTTCATTACATTGTATTTCATTGCAAGAATTGATTTCGATAAGACAAGTTTTAGCACAAAGTGGCACAATAGACAAAAGCATATCAAGAGAGGTAGTTGAAAGCAGCAACTTGCAGATAAAAGAGATACAATCAGTCCTGGACAGCGTAAAGATAAAAGAAAACCAGCTGAGGGATCAATTAGAGGAGGCCAAAAGCTGGGCTCATGTAGTGGGAGGTCCCTCAGACACACACAGGGACCTCATAGAAAAGCAAGTTCGAAGACAGATAAGAGAAGAGAATGACAGAAATGTCAGGGCTGTGAATGTCATTGTTAAAGGGCTAAAGGACTATGGGGAGAATGAACCAACAAAGGAGCTAGCAAAAGATTTTTTTAGGGACGAGTTACAATGGACAGGTGTCATTCAACAAGCAAACAGAATTGGAAAATGGGTGAAAGATGGAAAGAGTAGGCACGTAAGGGTCACTTTTGCGAACATTGAAGATAAGAACAAGCTACTAAGGAACAAGAAGTTTCTTAAAGGTACACAAATATACCTTGACGAGGACTTAACAATAGTCCAACAACAAGAAAGGCGTAAGGAGTGGGAAAAAGTAAAGGCAGCAAGGAATGAAGGAAAATGGGCTTGGTTACAAGATGGGAAAGCTCAAGTTAGTGACAGAATTACTCACCAAAAGTAGGAACTCGGGCCCCCCCAGGATCAGGTGTCAATAGTAAGTTGGAATTGTAGAGGTTACCCATGGAGAAGAGGACCTGGTTTAGGGCCCATTGCAGAAGGAAAAGACATCATCATCCTTACGGAGACTCATGAGCACGATGGCTGTAAAATTCCAGACTTTGAAGGATATAAAAAAGCCTCCATTTGGAACGAGAGAACATATAGTGGCAAAGGGCATGGTGGAGTTGTAGTCCTAATCAAAGAAATATGGTGCAATAACATTCAAGTCGAGAAAGAAGACCCAAACAAACAATATATATGGTTTAAAATAACAGAAAATCAAACTGTCATAAGAGTGGCTGCCTGCTATTTTGCCCCAAAAGGCTCCAAATCTTACAAGAAAAGGAACCTAGACCGTGAGGATCCTTTTGCTGCTCTAAAAAGGGACATTTCAATCTATAATGGCATGGGAGAGGTTATTCTAATAGGGGATTTTAATGCAAGGACTGCAAACATACAAGCTCTCAGCTTGGCAAGCAAGGACAAGGAGAAAGCTGATCCACTATGGTTGGAGGAAGAGGGACAACACCTGTGGGAAAGGAATTCACAAGATAGTAAGCACAATGTCATGCACTACAGGGCTGAGTTGTTGGGGCTATGTAGTTTATTCAACTTGGTCATTTGCAATGGTTTGAAAGCATGGCCGAACTCAGGCAACATCACCTGCAAAACATACAATGGACAAAGTGTGGTTGATTATGTCATTTGCTCGCATGTTTACACGTCAAAGATAAAGGAACTAGTGATTGGAAAATGTCCTTTAGAGCTGAAATCAGATCATAATCCAATATATGTAAATCTTGACGCCCACACTAGCATGCATCAAAGGGGGCAGATTCCTATCAGCAAAAAGAAAGTGCATCCGCAAGGTAGAATCATCATGAACCATGACAATCGGGAAGTCTTCAAGAATGCCCTCAAAAGGATTTTCATCGAGTATGAAAGAAAATTAGCTACCATGGGGCATCACACTATAAACAAGGACATGTTGATCCCTATTGTTCACAAGGCTTTGGATGAGTGTAAGAGGGCTAGGCCTAAGAAGGCAATTACTTCTACTTTCCCAGCAAACCCATGGTTTGATGAAGAGTGCAAATTAACAAAAAGAAAATTTCACCAGGGTGGAAGGACCACAGAAAACAAGAAAGAATACGAAAAGATGATACGGAACAAAAAAGAAAAATATGTTAGCACTAGAAGGTTGGAGTTGATTGCCCTTGGAAAGAACAACCCCAAGAAATTCTGGAAGGAGCTACAACAAAAAAGAAAACAAACAGAAAACAATATCACAAGCTCTCAATGGTTGGAATATGCAAAGTTACTGTATGAGCGGGAACAAGATAAACATAGACCCCCAACTATCAGGGCTGCCACTGAACTATTCACCATAGAAGACATCAATCAAGGGATAAAAAGGTTGGCTGGGGGAAAAGCACAGGATATTGATGGGCTGCAAGCTGAATTCTTAAAATGGGGCATTGAGGTCCTTGCACCTTGCATCAAGGGCTTTTTCAATAGGGTTATTCAAGAGGGCTTTCTAGAAGGGTGGACTACTAGTGTTGTGGTTCCCCTATACAAAAGTGGGGACACTAATAACCCATCAAATTACTGCACTATTATGATTAATCCGCTTCTTGGAAAACTTTTTGGAAGCATGATTGAGCGTAGAATTAGTAGTTGGGCTGAGAAAGAGGGCAAAAGAGCTGAAGGGCAGGCTGGTTTTAGACCAAAACATTCCACTATCGATCATGGTATTACACTTAGATTTTTGATTGAAAAAATTTGGAACGTTCAAGGGGAGGAGGCTTTTTGCTGCTTTGTTGACTTCAAAAAAGCCTTTGACACAGTGCCACGGGGCAAGTTGTGGAATAGAATGGAGGAACTGGGAGTCCCAAGGGCTCTTAGGGCGGCTGTTCATAGGCTATATGAGCAGGTCAGAGCTAAAATCAGAACTAATGAAGGTATGTCAGAGTGCTTTGGCAGTGACATTGGAGTCAAGCAAGGCTGCCCGCTTTCCCCAACGCTATTCGGGCTTTACATTGACAAGTTGGAAGAGTGGATAGACAAAGTTGGTGGGGAAGGTATTCAGTTGGCCAATTATGTAATAAAATTGCTCTTGTATGCCGATGATCTCATTTTGATTGCTAAAACAGCACATGAGTTAAGAAAACATTTGAAAGCTCTTGAATCATTTTGTCAGGAAGTTGGGATGCAAGTGAATACTAGTAAAACTAAAATTATGATATTCTCTCTGAGAAGGAAAAAACAGCAAATTAGCTTTATCTTTGAGGGCAATCCGCTGGAAATTGTAGATGAATACAAATACCTTGGGCTAGATTTTCACTATAAGCTCAGTTGGGAAACTTGTAGAGCAAAAAGGATCCAAGGAGGCTGGAAAGCGCTCTACTCTCTACAAAACAGATGTAGAAATGCTGAGCTATGGGATTGGAAAACCAAGAGAACGTTGTTTGGCTTACTTGTGACCCCGGTGGTTCTATATGGGTGCGAAATTTGGGGCAGCAGCATGTCAGATCAGAAATGGAGGCAAGTGGAAAGAATTCAAAAGCATCTAATTGTTAGCAGCCTTAAACTCAAAACCACGATACCTTATGAGATTTTACTAGCGGAGTCAGGCACCTTTCCCTTGGAGGCTTTCGCGATGATTCGGTTACTATGTTACCTTCAAAAGGTTCAAAACATGGACGACCATCGGTGGCCTAAGCTAATCGTAAAAGAAAAGTTGGATAGAAGAAGGAATACATGGATGAAACAAAACAAAAAATGGATGGAAAAGTGGGGTGTGAATATGCAAGATTGTCCAAGTTCAAATGAAGAAATAAAAAAATATGTGAAACAAAAATTCAAAAAAGCTTTATGGACAAAACAATCAGGGCGAAAAAAAGACTATTATATCAAAGAATTCAATCCTAAGGGGGACCATGATGAAAAGGCATATATAGGAGCAAATATTAAATGGAGAGCAAAGATGTTGATAGCTCAACTCCGAACTAGCTCACATCGTCTTAGATGTGAGACGGGCAGATGGATGGTTCCTAAAGAAGAGTGGGAAGAAAGAATATGTCGTTTTTGTGACATGGGATTAGTGGAGACAGAGTGGCACTTTGTTATGGAGTGCTTAGCATACAAAGATATTCGGGTCACTTATGGGGACATCTTACAAGTGGACAACTTAAATACCTTGTTTGAGGAGGAAAGGTTGGTCAAATCTGCAAATTACATCATCAAAATTCACCGTCGTAGAGCTAATCTTGAGCGAAGATCTTACGCTGTTTAGGGTCTTCTCTTTTTGGTGGTGGTCTTGTGCTGTTCCTGGGTCCCATAGGCTGCTGTGGCCTCGTGGACGTTATTAAAATATTTCATTTCATTTCATTTCATTGCACCTAGATCAATCTGCAACGTCTGGCATGAAAGAGGCTTGCAAAAACTGAGCGGTCAAACTACAAACTTACGTACTGATAAAAGGCAATGAAGAGCGATGAACGGTGAGGTTGTTGAGAGTCATCTCCAGGCCGCCTTCAGCCATTGATGTAAAAAAAGAGTTTGGTGCATTTCATAGTGGATACGTAAATTGGGCGTAAATAATTTAAAAAATAATAGAAATTATTATTATGATTATATATTTTTGCAAAGTTTTAAATTTAAATTAATAACAGTCTTTAGGAAACCATTATATAATCATGATTATAATCAAAATTCATTTCATCAATTGTAATTTATAATATAATATGTATCATTTAAAATTTAAATATTAATAATTAATATTAAATTATTATACAACAATATTAGTTATATAAAATTTAATAAATAATATAATTAGCATATAATTATATAATGAATATATAGATATTTTGTTAAATATAATTTAATAATTAAAATTATTTCAATTATAAAATTGAGATAGTTTTGTGACACATCAAGATTATTTTTTATTTGAGTTTTAAAGTGTTAAAATTATTAAAAAGATAAGTTAGATTGTAATTTATAGAATCTTTAAAGTGGCTCAAACTTCCTACCAAATAGATTGTACAAGAGATTCTTGTAAGCATTCCAAGTCTTTATTTCAATTTTTAAATTATTATCCTTTCCTTTCTTCATATGAAGATGGTGGACCATCCCATGTGATTTGGCTATTTTTTCTTTTTCTTTTTAAAGATTATTCTTTCAGAACATTTAATTGGTAAAAAATGCATAATCATACCTTTTTCTTTTGTATTGTGTGTCTATTTTAATTAGAATATTTCTATATAATAAAATATTGATTAGTCTTTACATTTATAATATATATAAAACTGTATATAAAAATAAGTAATTTAAAGAATTAACAAATATTATTATTATAATCATTTTATTTTTTTAAAAATTAAATAAAAAAGTAACTATTAACAATCCAATAATTATTATGACGAAAACTTATCCAATCTATACAATATTCTTAATTTATTCTAACAAATTAATGGCATTGGAGCCATTGGAATTTTGATTATTTTTCTTAATGATGGTGACAATAAAGGCTTACTTGATTGGCCTTCCCTACCCAAACACTAATTAAAATGATGGAGAATAATCTTTCTAAACAAGGTTTTACTCTAGCTTTACACATTTCCAACCAAACTTAGTCAATTTTAAATATCCCTGGCTATAAATTGCTACACCTAGTTGGAATAAATTTTTCATGTAGCTATGCCAATAGAATCTTGGCTTGCAATTTGAATGACATTTCAAAATATGGGAAAATTTTAAAATTTGGAAGATGAAAATTCCTATAATATTATAAACATGGGTGATCCCACAATAGTGGTTTACAATTTTTAGCTAAATTGGACACTGAAATAATTTTTTTTAACTAAATCTTCACTTTCAGGCATATATAGTGGCTAAACCGTGAGGAATTTGAAGATGATGCAAACTAGAGTTTCGTGACATTTTGTTTGTAGATTCTAAATATACTTTTTCCAAAATTTTTGTAATCATTTTGCACTTATTTTTCCATCTCCCTCGAAAACTAATTTTTTTCAGAAAACAACATTTTTAAAAAGTGACACTCACCATATAACGCATAACTTTTTTTCCATGAAGGATAAAATTCTAATTCTTTTAAATGTAGATTCATAACTCCGATATCTAGTGCTTCCACTTGGTTAGATAGTTTTTTATTGAATATTTTTTCTTTAATCAAGTTTTAAAGTCAAACTAATTACAATTCAAACATAGTGCGACCGTATAATGTTTAACTTTTTTTGTGTGTATTGAAATTCTTTTTTTTTTGTTGGATCAAGGACTTTAATATTTGGTGCACTCATATTTTTAATTTTATTTTTGATAATCTGCTATTTTTCCACGTGTAGAACAAAGAGCTTGATTTTCAGTGAAAAACCTATGTTTAATAAAACTTAAAAAATAAATACATATTAAAATTATATTCATTGGATAGCTTGTTCTGAGGACTACTTGATTCTAGTTGGGTTTGTGAAGTCTCTGCCATTTTTGTCTTCAACCCAAGCTCCGAAATGCAAAAATTTAGAATTTTTTTTGTGTCTTAGGGGGGGTGATGAGGGATAAGGGGGTTCGCTTGAACCCTGGTTGGAGTGAACCACCCTTCCATAAGGGATTTTGTTTGGTTTTTGGGTGAGAAAGAATTCAAAGGGTTCGCTTGAACTAGTAGGTTCATACGAACCCCTAAAATCAAGCTTTTTGCCAAGGGGTCATTTTTTGTGAGTTTTCCTTCCTCACTTGAATTGTAAACCATTATTGTGGCTTCACCCACATATCATAACATTATTTGGATGAACATAAAAAATAACAAATTTTGGAAAATGGAAAAAATAGTAAATAAATATCCTTGAAGAAAATCTAATCTAGTGTCACACCTCTAAAATTTTATCAAATAAATAAATAAAATATATATTGAAAGAGTTGAGGTTTAATTATTATACCATTACATACTATATTACATTATATTTGATGTTAATCTTAGAATTATGGATTTTACAAATTAAAATTAAAATCAAATTAAAAATCATATAAGTAGTTAAGGAAATGAAAATATTAGGATATTGTAAAAAATACTTTGTTTTTAAAATTTAATCACTTTAGAAACATTAAAATACGATCTAAATTGTGTATATTTAGGAAAATGAAATATTTTGTTTCTAATATAAACCAATCATATGATAATGTAGTGATGTACAATGCAAAAGGAAATTAAAAAAATGCACCCATTCTAATTTTCACTATCCCTACATCCACAACCTTAGCTCCCTTGATCTAAAGAGGACCGACAAATGATTTGGAGTATCTATCAGTCTAACTCACTTGCCAACCTTGTAAACTTAATCTCTTATCTCCTAGTAATAATCAACTACTGTCAACACTTGTAAAAAACCTCTTAAGAGCTAGCCCTTTACATCATATTCTTGTGTGGGAAACACCTTCTAGTCATGTATATCTAGTTCCCTAGGTCATTAAATCTTGTAGTCTAAAAATCCATTTCCTCTTCCTAAAAATAATTGACATGATCATACTAAAATCTATCAATTAACATACCTTTGAAGTTACCTACATCACACAAGTTTAGATTTTTTTTATTACCAACTATAATGACCACTATCATCCTAGATCAAAGGTCAACCTAAGTCATTGATCAAGATGATTGAAGAAAAAAACATAAGAGAAATCATGTAAATCAAATGTATGCCTCAAACAATCTCCATCCTCCTAGATGAGCTAAAATGTAATGCACCCTTGTTCCATTTGAATTTCTTTTTTTGATGTGATGTGAGTTGGATTACTCAATAAACTACCACAACCTTGGTATGATTGCAATGGTGAGATAGTAAAATGACATTGTAATGGTATGGTAATAGAATTGGATTGTTCTTGATGAAGAATGAGGACCTCTAGTTATAGAGTTTTAGAGAGGCAAAATCAAGGGCTAGGATATATTGACAATGCATGGCTAAGATTGAATGAGGATTAAGGTTAGGATCAAAGATATAGTCATGTTACAAGTGACACATGAGGGATAAGAAGAATGGATTAGGGGAACATTTTTATGTGAATGGCTCCTGTGGAATTGAAATGAGTGGATAAAGTGGAAATTTGGTTTGAATTTTGAGAAGGTGTATAGGTTCAATGAATTTAGATAAGGAGTTAGTTAGACATGTGAAAGGGACACTTCTTAGATTAATGATCCATGTGAGAAATTTTAAGGGATAGGATTAAAGGATAAGGATAAGGGATAAAGTGGAATGAATTAAATAAATTATAAATATTTATTCAATTAATAGGATCATATGAAGGGGAAGAATAATTAAAAAAATAAAAAATATTTATTTAATTAGATGTTAGGATAAAATAGGGAAATGATGGAATTAATCAAATAATTAAATAATATTTATTTAATTAATAGCTTAGGATAGGTTAAAATTAGGCGTGGTTGGACAAGGTTAGATTTTAGGTGTCTACATTTTACCCCTCTTTGATATGACATCATGAAGTGGCATTGTGTCAACGAAGAATAAAATATAGTGGGTAGGAAGGGATAAGGATTAGTGGTATGATACATCCTAGTCAATAGAAGGGTGAGGAAGGATGATGATGAGGTAATGAGATGCATCCCTCAAGAGGATAGGTGGGTTAAGAGAACCCTTGTGTGCTCTTAAAATGGAAGGGAAAGATGGGGTATAAAGATAAAGCAAATGAATTGGAAGATGAAATAGGATGAAAGAGGATGAAAAGGAAGGGGAATTTGTTTATGATGGTATATAAAGAGAAATCCTAAGATTTGATATAGAAAAGTAAGTTATACACCAAGGTATGAGGAACCAGGGTGACAAGGTAGCCTTTGCATAGAATTGACACATAAATAAAAAAAAACACAATGTACTGGATAATGATGATGCCCCATTATACACCAGTCAAAACACACCAAGATATAGATAGATTGAGGTGGTCATAAGTATATGTAATAATGGGTCAAAAGATTGAAAAAATAAATCCAACAAAAGATTAATTGCTAAACATTCCATGCAACCAATATATCTCTTTCCAAAGATAGGATAATGATTATGATTAGGTTTATGCTAGACTTAGGAGTCCTTAGGGTATTGATGATTGGATAAATGATTGGAAGACGATAGGAAAAAGGATATAATGACTAGTTGATTTTCATTAGCTAGGCTCATGTGTGATTTCATGATAAGGATTGATGCTTGGATGTTATTTTTTATTTTTTGTTCAAATGTAAGTCTAAGGAGTGCCAAAGGTTATTATGAATGGCATTTGAGTTGAGATGTGATGGAATGATAGCATGAGGGATGGTGATTATGTGTTTTTTTATAATGGGATGGAGTTGTTATTGTGGGATGAAGTGATGCTTGAGAATGAATGAAAATGCATGAGGCTTGAAGACCAATGCATTAAATATTAAGTATATTCAAGGTCATATCCTTGGCAAATTTTAAGGCAACTTCTGAATCTAATGTAGGGGGAATAATGAGGAAGGGTGGGTGATGATGAAGAGGATGATGGGTGACTCTAATCAATGAACAATACAAGCCATGATAGTTTTATTATGAATGGATGGATGAGCATTATTTTATTATGATATGGGAAGATAGGAAGGATGATGGTAGGGAAGAAAATAATCCAAGAGATGGTGTAAAAGAGACTAGTACACATGATGCTTGTATCTAGGTTTTTACCATGGTACTTTTCAAGGAGTGACCAAAGTGGTTTTCAACTTTGGATGGATTATTTCTCTTCCTTTTTTTTTGATTTCTTAATTATTTGATTTTTGATTTATTTTTTTATTTTTTTTGGATTTTTCAACAATTGGGATGTGATGATGTTGTGATCAATGTAGATTATTGTATACTTGGTTGATGATCCTTAATAGCTTAATTTGGATGGGGGAATGGTATCTTATCTCATAGATTGAGCTAGCTAAGATATAATCCCTACTCTATGCAATACTAAGGACTTCATGTGTCTCACATAAATAAATATTGGGCAACCTTTGTATTAAAACATGTCAAGGGGTTACCGTCAAGGGTACATTGATATGATATGTCACCAAGGGGGAAAATTTGGGAGGATGGTTGTGTGGAGATATTATGTGGATATGAGGGTAGTAGAGACTTATGATCAATAAGTTTGTATCTTGATGTATTTATTTAAGATTTTTGCATATTCCCACAATTATTTGGGAAAGTGGAGCATTATTGGAGATATCTTTATTATGCTTTTTTTTTAATAATCTTTTTGATATTGAAGTTTTCATAGTCCAATAGTGTTTGATCGAGATTTGCACTAGAAGACTTGACTTTGTTTTTCTTTTCTTTTTTCTTGATTTATGATCTTTGATAAGTAGAGGCTTCTATATTTTTAAAAATTTAATGATATAATTTTTTTTAGAGATGTATAAATAATAAGAAACACTTAGTAGGTGATAGGACTAAATTTTTTCTTTGATTTCATGTTTTAGATTTTCTTCAAGCTTTATTCTGGTCATTCTATGCTAGGGTTTGCTTAAAAAAATGCTTTTAAAATCTTGTTTCTAAATCTAAAACCCTAAGTCCTAAGGGTTATGCAAGCATCAGAGTTACTTTTGTTCTAATTCGTAGTTGACTACTTGCTACCCATTGCCGCTGCTTAAATTGTTCATATGCCTAAGTCATTGCCCACATCCTTTATAACATTTTCCCACATTTACCTAGTCGCAAAATGTTATTTTAGATGCACATGCTTAAATCCTTCCCTTAATTCGTCCATGCCTGGCCCCACAAAGATTGAACTATTCAAGTCTAAGTCCATGGGAGAAATCAATACTTGGCATGTGTTTTATTCCTACCTAGAGGGTTTCCACCATTCCACAAAGAATATTTTATCAAGGCGATTAGTAGCAAGCATTTGGCCGAGCAGTGTAGTGGGGGCCACTGGTAGGTCCTGTCAAATCTACATGGGGAGCTTTAAAGCATTTTTCTATTTAGGTAGAGGAACATTTCAGTGACGCATTGTTTGAGACTGCAGAACAGTGGGAAGCTGCCAAGTGTCCAGATCTGAGCCATTAAGTTACATGTTCTAGTTGTCGATGAAACATGACAATCTTTTATAACATAAGGAGGGACTTAAAGGGAGTATATTGTTCCACGTGGCATGATCCGAAAGGTTTTTTGATCTCATGACCATGAAAGCGTAGGATGTTGCTATGTGGATAAAGCTGAGTCATCCTTTTGACGACACACCTTTTAGCTGAGATGTAAAGGTAATACCAAATGGAGTGTTTTCATTGGCTCAAGATCTTTTCAAAGAAATTCAAATATTTTTAGATCAAATCTTTTTCCTGATGATCAACGGTCCATATTCAAACATAGGGAATGGGTAGTTGCATGCTCTAGCTTGCACGAGCTAGGAGTAATGGTACACAAGATGAATTTTAGCGATGAAATTAATGCTTTTCTCCATAAAAGCCATAATGTGAGCATTTGGACATCTTACCTAAGCATTCTAAGCATCGAGGAGGGATAATTTGTAGTAGTCGTGGGTTTTTTTTTTGTGTCAACTAAAGGTTTTTGGAGCACAAAATTAGTAAGTTCATCTATAACCTTTGATTTTTTTCTTAATTCCCTTTCAAATAATTTGTTGGTATCTTACAATTGTATTCTAGAGTTTTTCTTTAAATAAAAGCATCCTTGTGTGTTATTACTCTAAAATTTCCTTAGTTAATCATTCAAGTTATCATTAAATCCTAGAACTTGCCATAAACCTTAGTTCCTCAAACTCGCTTTATAAAATGACTCCCCTATGAACACAAGTTGCTTCTTCCTCCCAAAAATAAGCTATGCATGACGATTTGGTAGCTCAAATCCATGTCTCTTCTACCCAGGGAATTAAGTTACAGGACATAATAACCCGACCAAAATAACCTTGGACAGAATAACCCGGTCACAATAACCTAAGGACAAAATGACCCAGGGTCATAATAACATAGGCCAAAATAACCCGTGGTCAAAATAACCCATGGACAAAATATCCCCGTAAGAATATAGAGATAGGAAAGAACAAAATTTATAAATTACATGGGTTATTTTGTCCATGAGTTATTTTGACCACAGGTTATTCTATCCATGGGTTATTATGACCCTAGGTTATTTTGTCCTTGGGTTATTATGACGAGGTTATTGTGTCCAGGGTTCTTGTGGCCAGGTTATTATGCCTTGATACCAGAGAATTAAAGTTCAAGGTCTTAGTTCTGTTGAGAGCTTGGTAGATGAATTTCACGGGTGTAAATATGTTGAACTCCCAATGGCGGGTAGGTCACTATTTTGCCATTGGTACTAAACAAGAAATGCATCTATCCCTATGTCAAACATTTGGAAATATGACTTGGGGAAGTTGGCGGTACTAAATGTTTTTATGGATGTTGACATGCTAAAAGCCATGGTTGCAGATTATGATAAGATGGTTAGAGAAGTGAGGACTACAGGTGACAATATTATGGTTTAAATTGATAAGAATTAATATCTGATATTTTGAACCTCAACTTAGCTACCACTAAACCCATTGATTTTGAAAATTTCAAACAAAATTATCAATAGAAAAAAAGTAGTTACAAAGTAGTCTTGCTACCAAGGTACAAGTTGAAGGGCTGTAAGGGTCAATGTGTTAGAATTTCACCAAATAAGACAAAACCCTTCAAGTTGGAAAGTTTTGAGAATTAATTTGTACTAAGACATATTTTCTATTATGTCAGGTGCTTGGGGTAGATAAATTAGAAAGAATCCATATCCATTTCATGTATATGGCTACGAATATTCAAAATGTCTTGGTAAATGATGAATTTGAATATGCAACATACATCACTAATGCCATACATAAGGGATTAGGGGAAATAAAAAGGGGTAAATAGATGCTTAAATTTTGGTGGTACTCCCTTTTGTGCCATATGTTTCTATACAGAGGAAGAGCAAAGTGAAGTCCAACACTCAAAATATGTGATGTTGACAAGGGAGGCCACAAACTCCATGTCCAATGTTGGACTCATGTTTAGGACATGCACTATGAGCCATGGATAACTTTAAGAATCCCCCCTCAGAAAAAGGTGTAAGAACCTAGTGAATCTTGTATAGTTCCCAAAAATAATATTAATTTTATTGGTGATTTTTTTCTTTTTTGGGGGAAAAAATAATAATATCAATTGTGAATCATTTGTAATTGGTAAAAGTTCGTAGAAAATCCCAACAAATTATAATTTTTTTGAAACCAACAAAATATTTTCATTGGCAATTAAAACTTATTTTCAAACTAATAAAATATTTTCATTGGTGAATTTTAAACTTTTTAAACCAAAAAATATTTTGTGGGCTAATTAAACTTGTTTTTCAAACCAAAAATATTTTTGTTGGAAATTAAAACTTGTTTTCAAACCAAAAAAAATATTTTCATTGGCAAATTAAACCTATTTTGAAACCAATAAAAAAATCATTGGCAAATTAAACCTAATTTCAAACCAATAAAAAAATTTCATTAGCGACTTAAACTAGTATGCTAATAAAAAATCATAGTGTGGGTGGAAAAAATATCAAATGTTGTATATTGTTCTATTCTGGGACAAAGTTTCCACACACCCAAATTCCTTCATAGAGTGTTTAGAATGGAGACAAGTGTCAACATATCATAGGTTCTAATTAGAAGTGAGCCACTGATCAATGTACTATGTTTGAAGCAAGATGTCAATGCAACTTAATGACTAGTAACTATGAGTTATATCATTTAATAAGTTAATATAACATTAATATACTCAAAAAATTAATATAACGATATCTCAGTAATTAATATAACCATATTATGGACTGTGAAAACCATATGTTAGCAATTAATATGACTGTTTGATGAATGTTCGATGAATGACTATAGTTGCATTTCGGAAGAAAATATTTGAAACACTAAACTTGTGAATTCAAACCTTCAAAATATCCCTAGAACCATTAGATTTATAAATATAAGCAATTGACCTTTTATTACTTATTAAATCACTTAAATTTATGACTCAATTTTTGTGAAATAATACTGTCACATTAATGATTCATCAAGTGTGTATTGTGGTGAATTAAATGTTCCAGTGCCGAGTATTGATATATTCATTCTATATATACTTCACTAGCTTGATGCTCTTCATATCATTTATAACATATTTTCCTTCTCTCTTCTCTATTCATAATTTCACTATGATATTATGGAGTCTTCATGGTGTGTCATGCTACCCAAATTTTTTGGGAGAAAAGAAGCAACAATGCATACAATAGATGGAAGTTGGGTATAGTTTTCACTATTACTTGTGTGCTAGTTGAGGAGGCAAAAGAACAATTCTAGGTAGGGAATGTCTTCAAAACAACCTCCATGTTCTATTTTTTGAGGTAGCTTCTTTATTTTCCAATTGCATGGTAATTTTGTTGAATAAAGAGTTGGTGAAGATGTTGGAAACATGTTATTTGCATCCTTTCATTTACTCTCTTTCTTTGTTGGAGTTGGCACTTGAGCATTATAATTTTGAATTTAGGTTAGTGCCTATTAGTGGAATTTTTTTCAAAGTTGAATTGGTTGCTTCTATAGTCCAAGCTCTTGCCCTAGTTGTTATGAGGTGTGGTCTAGTTTGTGATACGAAAAATGAATCATTAAATAGAGTCTGGAGTTTTGGAGGAAGGATTTGGGTGATGCCCTTTTCTTCTCTGCTCTTACTTTGTTCAATTTTATTCACCTCTTGCTCAAACACTCGGTTCAGGGACACTACTAATGGTAAAGATTTTTTTGTAATGAATTATGTCTATATTTTATTGTACAACTCTTGTAATGTGTATTTTATAACAGGTTTTCTATCATGGTTAGTTCCTTTTTGGCCAGGTTGGCTATGTACTTCAGTCTTTAGCTACTTAAATTAAAATACTTTTCATAACTCCATTCTTGGAAAATACGCTTTTCTTTGTTCAATATAAAAAAGTGGCTTTTAAGATTGAAAAGACATTTATAATTTTTGTATGATTCATTTGTTTACTTCTTTGATATATATATTTGTTGGCAACACAAGGGCAGACAACTGAGAGGGGGGGTGAATTAGTTGCCACATAAATTCAAAACTTATTAAACTTATTAACCTTATTCTCAAATCTGATTAATAACCATGAAAGCATAAATCATCAACACATTAGAAATACACATAACACCAAGATTTTTTACATGGAAACCCTGTTAGGGGAAAAACCACGGTAGAGGTCAATCCACAAGATTATACCATTTTAAAAGTCTAAAGAATAAAATGGGAATGGACATGCATTCATGCACACTTCTTAGAGCTCACTACTCAAATACAACAAGGCTTACTGCCCAAAGGAAGACACACTATCTTACAGAAACATTCGGATTACATTTGTAGGATTTTGAACTGAGAAAATAACATTTGCTAATGCCTGATTACAATTTTGGTTAAGCACATGAACACTTCTTCACACTCTGCTCACTCTTCTTCACACTCTTCTTCTTCCTTCAAATGATTAGGACATTATTTGCACATCTCAGAAACTTGCTCATGCCACACACACAAATGGAATAAACAATCGCTTATATATATCCGCAACAAGAAATTACATCGTTGCATGTCGACTTCAATAAAATAATAAAACATATACAAACAGTTGGCTCAAATCAATAACAATTATTAATAGAAATCAACCAAGGTCGGCCACAACATAGTGAAGACCCAAAAAAAAACATCCACGAACATGAACCACCTTCAAAAATTATTCCTCGAAGATCCACAACATGCTACAATCACTTTGTCAGCCATGAACATGAAAAAAATGAACACGCCAGAGAAAATTACCAATTGCGAGCACAACAATCAATACAAATGTGCAACATAGATAGAGAACAATCTAGAAGCATCCACAAACATCAAGAATCACCAGAGAAGCATTTGCAACAGCTGAACTTACTAGAATCACATTATCTTCATTTAGGAATACCAACTAAAGCAACAAAAAGCCTGTCAGAACACAACTATTCATAACTCGATCAAATCTTCATGCGGATCTCTAGATCTTAACGTGGATAAAATATATATACTTGAAAACAAACCCTTTAATCCAAAGCCTCTGATTATCAATGTATTGAGCTCGCCAATAGATTGGACTTCACTTCACCACTGACAACCTGTAACTTATTTTATTACAATTTTCTCAATATCCTCGACATATACAACCTTAATGATAATAATGCTAATAGTGTTGACATCAACGACAACCACATATCAACAAAATAACCACAACATCCAACAATCTCCCCCTCTAGCATTGATGGAAACACATGATGTGAAAAACACCATCAATGCAACTATCTCTTAGCACTTACTCCCCCTTAGGTTTTGACTCTTTTCTCCATAACTCTTTCACATGACTCTTCTCCCCACATGACTCTTCTCCCCATTTGACATCAATGACAAAGATACACACAAGTTGTGAACCACATATCTGAAACATCTGACTACTCCCCCTGAGTAGCATCCACCACAACATCAATCCAAATCAAGATATGACTATGAAATGCATGAAATGATGCAAGTCAATGCATCTTAGTTCTGATTAGGAGGGATAATCACCCCTAACTTCCCTTTGAGATACTTAAAAGTATCCTTAGGAAAAGGATTGGTAAATATTTCTGCAATTTGTTCCTTAGTAGGCACATACTCCAATCTGACTTCCTTTTCCCTCACCTTCTCTCTCAAAAAGTGAAACTTGATAGATATATGCTTGGTCTTTGAATGCAACACCGAATTCTTAGAAATGTTAATTTCACTTGAATTATCATAGAATATAGCTATAGCCTCATAATACACAACTCTAATATCTTTCAACATCTGCTTCATCCACAATACTTGAGTACAATTGTTAGCAAAAAAAAATTATTCTGCCTCTGATTTAGATAAAGAAATGACATTCTGCTTCAAAGTACTTGACCATGAAATCAACTTCTTTCCCAAGAAAAATGCACCACCACTAGTACTTTTTCTATTATTCACATCTCCTACCCAATCAACATCAATAAAGGTAGTCAAAGTAAGATCATCATCTTTAGGGTACCACAATCCAAAATCAATTGTTCCCTTCAAGTATATGAAAATACTCTTCATAGTAGTTACATGAGATTCCTTAGGATTAGCTTGAAATATTGCAACAATGCATACAACATTCATGATATCAAGTCTAATTTGAGTCAAATAAAGCAATCCACCAATCATCGATTTGTATCTAGTCCAATTTTCTTTCAAAGAATCATCGTCTTGTGTCAACTTACATCCAGTCACCATGGGTGTACCAACTAGCTTTAAATCATCCATACCAAAATTCTTTAGCAATTCTTTCACATACTTGGACTGAGATATAAAGATCCCTTTATCTAACTGAGTAATTTAAAATCCCAAAAAGAATTTCATCTCTCCAATCAAAGACATCTCAAATTCACTCTACATCTCATTAGAAAACTTCATGCATAAACTATCATCTCCTCCAAAAATTATATCAATAAAGACTTCCACAATCAAATATTTATCATCATCAATCTTGAAATACAAATTACTATCAACAATATCTTTGTTAAATCCAAGATTCAACAAATACTTGTCCAATCTAGCATACCATGCTCTAGAGGCTTGCTTAAGTCCATACAATGCTTTCTTCAATCTACAAACCATGTCTCCCTGATCAGTCAATTGAAATCCATCAGGTTGCTCAACATACAACTCTTCTTCCAATTCGCCATTTAGATGTGATGACTTGACATCCATATGATAAACTTGGTAGTTTTTGTGAGCAAAATAAGAAAGAAACAGTCTCACAGCTTCAATCCTGGCAATAGGAGAAAAAGTTTCTTCAAAATCAATTCCTTCCATTTGAGAATATCCTTTACACACTAGTCTTGCTTTGTTTCTAATGACTTCACCTTGCTCATTCAGTTTTTTTCTAAAGACCCATTTAGTTCCAATTACATTTTTGTCCTTAGGTCTAGAGGAACAAGAATCCATGTATCATTCTTCTCAATCTATAGTATTTCTTCTTTTATTGCTTCAAACCAATGTTCATCTTTGCATGCTTAATTCACACTATTAGGCTCAGTCTTTGAAATCAAACAATATTCTTCTACAATTTTTCTCCTAGTCTAAACACCTTTGTTCTTATCACCTATGATCTGATCTTCTGAATGATTTAATCTTACATACCTTGGAGTCTTAGGATGTTATTGAACTTTAGGCTCTTGTGATCTCTCTTCTGCACTTTCACTAGTTTCTCCTTCCTCTTGATTTTCCTGATTCACCAAAATGATTTGAACTTGATTTGATGTTTGTACTTTCTTTCCTTTATTTGAATTGTCATTCTGATCATCTAAATCATATCCACATGTTCTGGATGGTCTATCTATGTCTTCATCAACTTTCACATTTGCACTTTCAACCATTTTCCTCAATCTCTTATTGTAGCACCAGTAGGCCTTGCTTTTAGTAGAATAACCAAGAAAGATTCCTTCATCACTCCTAGCATCAAAACTTCCTATATCTTCATCTCTTTTGATATAGCATTTGCTTCCAAAGATTTTGAAATATCTAATAGTAGGTTTATGACCATACCGTAGCTCATAAGGAGTCTTACCAGTATCACCTTTGATTTATACCCGATTGAGTGTGTAAAAAGTAGTACTCAACTTCTCTCTAGTAGATATGAGGAACATTTCCTTCTAGGATCATAGTTCTAGTAGCTTCTTCAATTTTCTAGTTCTTCCTTTCCACAACTCCATTTTGCTAAGGGGTCCGCGGTGCAGATAATTGTCTCTTTATCCCATGTTCTTCACAAAAAGAATTAAACTCACCGAAGTGAATTCACCACCTCTATCTGATCTCAAACATTTAATCTCCAAACCTGCCTCTGTCTCAACCATAGCCTTAAAAATCTTGAACTTCTCGAAAGCTTCATATTTCTCCCTTAAGAAAGTAACCCACATCATTCTAGAATAAACATCAATTTGAGTAACATGAAATACCTGTATCCTTGTAAACTTCTGACATCTAGAAGGAGCACACAAGTCAATATGCACAAGCTCCAACAATTCATTTGAACAATGTTGTTTGCTTCGAAATGAAATTCTACTTTGCTTCCCTAACTAACATTCCTTGCATATAGCATTAGTAGGTTTCATCAACTTAGGAAGATCTCTCATAGCCTTAGTAGAATTTATCTTGATAATATTGTCAAAGTTTACATGACACATTCTCCTATGCCACAACCAACTTTCATCAACTTGAGTAATCAGACAAATTTTACTAGCAACATTTAGGTGAAAGATATTACCTTTTGTTTCTATACCTGATGCAATCACATTTCCTAAACTTCCCAATATTTTGCACTTACCATCCTTGAATTGAAGATTGTAACCCTTATCAACCATCTGTCCAACACTTAAGAGATTATGCTTCAAACCTACCACATATAGGACATCATCAGTATTATGCTTACCATCAAGAGAAAAGCATCCTCTGCCATAGATTACACCTACTTTGTCATCACCAAATCTTACAGTACCACCATCATACTTTTCCAAGCTCACAAACTTACTTTTATCACCTATCGTGTGATGAGAGCATCCACTATCAAACACCCATTCATCTTTCTCTTCAACTCTAGCCGCTAGGGATTTATCCACATTTGTACAACTAGTAGATTTGATAGCAATAAACACCCATTCATCCTCACTTACATTGCCTTTATCAGATTCATTATTTGTCACACCTTCATTAGTAGCATAATAACACTTTATTTGAAACCTAGGCTTGTTAGGTCTTGACTTAGGAAATATTTTCTAACACCTTGATGCAAAATGACCTATCTTATTGCAAGAAAAACATTTAATAGGCAACTTCCCTTTATACTCACCTTCTCCTCTAGATTCTCTCTTGACAATAAGTGCTTCAACCTCATCCAATTCTCTTTCTTCTTCTTCAATCTTTCTCATTTCCTCCTCATACCTGAATATCTTTCTAGAAGAACTTTCTCCCAGATCATATCTCTATTTATCTTTTCTAGAGGTAGTAGCCTTGAATGTAGATTTTGTCTTAGGAAGAGCATCACCAAATTCCCTCAACTCAAAAGTACTAAGATTACCAATCAACATGTCTCTAATTACATTTGTTACAGTTCGAAGCTCCTCAATAGCAGTAGCTTTGAATTTGTATAAAACATGCAAGGATCTAAGCACTTTAGCAATAATATCTGATTCTTCCAATCATCCACCAACACATATTATACCACACACAAGTTCATTCACTCTTTGCATGAAAGAATTAATGTTCTCATCATCACCCATTCTCAACATTTCATATTTTCCTTTTAGACTTTGCAAATTAGCAATCTTCACATTATCATCACCTTCATACAAAGTTTCCAACTTTTTCCAGATCTCATAAGTAGTCATCAGATCCATAACATTTGTCATCTCAAAATCAGTCAGAGCACTCAACAATGCTTCCTTAGCCCTAATATTGTACTCAACATCCTTAATCTTAGTAGAAGTAGAAGGACCATTCTGTGGGATAACATACCTATTCATTGTAATGTTCCAAAAAGGTTCACCAATGCATCTCAGATGACACTCTATTTGAGTCTTCCACAGAAAAAAATTTGTTCCATCAAATCTCAGACTATCCTTCTTATATGTCACCATCCTGGATCACCTCAAGGTACTAAACTTCTTCCAAGGAACCTACTCTGATACCAATTGTTGGCAACACAAGGGCAACGAACCGAGAAGGGGGATGAATCAGTTGTCACAAAAATTCAAAACTTATTAAACTTATTAACCTTATTCCTAGATCTAATTAATAACCATGAAAGCATAAATCATCAACACATAAAAAATACACATAGCACCAATATTTTTTATGTGGAAACCCTGTTAGAGGAAAAACCATGGTGGAGGTTAGTCCACAAGATTATACCCTATTAAAAGTATAAAGAATAAAATGGGAATGCACATGCATTTAGGCACACTTCCTAGAACTCATTGCTCAAATACAACAAGGCTTACTGCCTAAAGGAAGACACACTGTCTTATAGAAACATTCAAATTACATCTGCAGGGTTTTGAACTGATAAAATAGCATTTGCTAATGCTTGATTACAATTCTGGTTAAGCACATGAACACTTCTTCACACTCTGCTCACTCTTCTTCTTCCTTCGAATGATTAGGACATTATTCACATATATCAAACACTTTCTCATGCCACACACACAAATGGAATAAACAATCACTTATATATATCCACAACAAGAAGTTACATCGTTGCATGTCGACTTCAACAAAATAATAAAACATATACAAATTGTCAGCTTAAATCAATAAAAAATATTAATGCGAATAAACCAAGGTTGGCCACAACATAGTGAAGACCCAAAAAAACATCCTCAAACATGAACCACCTTCAAAAATTATTCCTCGAAGATACACAACATGCTACAATCACTTTGTCGGCCATGAACATGAAAAACATGAACACGCAAGAGAAAATTACCAATTGCGAGCACAACGATCATTGGGGACATGCAACATAGATAGAGCATAATATAGAAACATTCATAAACATCAAGAATCAGTAGAGAAGCATCCACAACAACTGAAATTACTAGAATCACATTATCTTCATTCAAGAACACCAATTGAAGAAACAAAAAACCTATCAGAACACAACTGTTCATAACTCGATCAAATCTTCATGCAGATCTCTAAAACTTAGCATGGATAAACTAGATATACTCGAAAAAAAACCCTTTAATCCACAACCTCTGATTATCAATGTATTGATCTCACCAACAGACTGAACTTCACTTCACCACTGACAACCTGCAACTTATTTTATTACAATTTTCTCAATATCCTCGACATATACAACCTTAATGATAATAATTCTAATAGTGTTGACATCAATGACAACCACTTATCAGAAACATAACCATAACATCCAACAATATTTAATAATATTACTCTTAATGTTAATGAACTAGTATGTGAATAAAAATTATAGTATACTCCACAAAGATATTATTTTTTCATAAGTTAATATAATGTTTTTATACTAAGAGAACTAAAGTTAATGTACAAACATATTTCACCATTTGATGGATGAATTATCAACATATAGTTCTAATCATAAGCGAGCAAAATTTATTGTGACTTATTAGTGGACATTGATAATAATTAAGCTACAACAGACCATTTAATTATCTATCTTTCCAATGCTTTGAAGTACTCTACCTAACAATTAATTCTCTATCTTTTTATCAATTTCTATAATTCCATGGGATTATCATTCATTGAAGAAAATATGGTTGCATAACCATAGATTAATGCCATATATACTTGGGAAGTATTTAAAAGATTCAAAAATAAGTTCCTCTTCTAATCCAAAGTGAGTGAAATGATTGATTTGATAACTTGATACTAAAAATGGTAGAATGTATTGCACATGTTTTCTTTTTATTGATTTTTGCAATTCTGTAGGGTTATTGTTCATTGAAGAAAACATGGTTGAAAAATCACATATTAGCGCCTTATCTATATCTAAAGTGATTAATTAGATAACTTGATATTGAAAAATGCATTATGTACTATACATGATGATGTCATGAATCCAATTATCAATCAAAATAAGATGTGTAATAGATTTCATATCATTTGAGTGGTGTGCTTGTCAGCAAGTAGCCAAACTTCAATAAAAAAAGCAATTATACCTCACATGACTCATGAGAAAATAGGCATGGTGAGCTCATAAATGGCCTACAAATAGGGATAATGAGAATAATTGAAATCATTCATAGAAGGATTTAATATTGAGTACAATGTTATGAATTCTGATAAGCATTTTCACTTTGCAAGGATAATAAAGAATAAGACAATGTGTTATTATTGGGGATACTTTAAATTCTCTTGCCTCCAATTATGTAGTTACATATTAAAATACCAATTTCCTTTAAGTTTAGAATGGTTGGAATTGGAAAGAAGTTGATCTAGTTTACCTAGCTTTTGAGCCAAGTTTTGAACTAGGATGAGGAGCTGTAATAAAGATAAGTTCTTTCACAGAGATTCCAAACACATATGTAATTTAATCTTGTTTGCATTGAAAGTCATCAACTTCTCATACTCCATTTTGATAGAGGCCCTCAAAGAGAAATAGTATACTTTTAGAGTCATTTTATGCTATCCTAGCACCTTGGAGATGCTTGAAGAGGGTAGGAGAAAATTTACTACCCCTTATCTTCTGCATAATTTCAAATGGTAACTAGAATAGGTATATTTTCTATATTCACTACTCCCCTTTTCCTAGCATGGTAGGCAATCCCTATGGATTCTCAAAGTCATTTTGTGCTATTCTGATGGGTTAGCATGAGCATATTATGCAATATATTTTGAATTAAACATTTCAACTATCATCTCGTACTTCACAATAGTGGGATGCAGAACCAGGGTTCAATTTTTTCTATAAATGTAGAACCATAGTGGTGGCTTGGAGCTGTCATTTAAAATCCCAATATCTGAAGCATGGTCAACAATCCCCATAGTTTGAGAATATGGTTTGTATCCCATAACACCACTACCAGCTTGGAATCAATTATGTATAATATAAAGTGACATGTGCCATTTATACAAAACAAGAGCTTGCATGCTTTAAAAAGCTATGTAATAATGTAACATTGTAATTCAGTTGTAGTAAAATAAGTGGTTGTGTTATTCTTTGTTATTCATTGAGTAAAGAATTATTTTTTGTGCTTAGTGTCTATTCAAATTATACAAGTAATTAACATTAATATTTCTAGTAGTAGCACTTGCACTTAAAGTTTAAAGGAGGTTCAATAATTACAACGATAGAAAACTATATGTATGTTAATGCATTACAAAGTATGTTTTTGTGCATGCATAGGCTGCAAGTTGAAATTTCTAGTTGCATGTGGCTAGATTAAACAATTAATAATAAGTACTAAATAATTGAATGAAATAAACTTAGACAATTCTAATTATTTTCCTTCAAGAAATTAAGGAAATATTTGTATTTAGATTTAAAATATAAAGAAATACAAATAAAAAAAGAAATTTGGCATAAAATTCACAAAAAACACTAAAAATATCACTATATGTATGTTAATATGTTATAGAGTATGTGTTTTTGTATGCATAGACTACAAATTGAAAGTTCTAGTGCACCAATCTGTGACACCATTTTGTGACACAATTTTGATGCCAAATTGGAAAAAATTTCAAAAAAAGTCCAAATTGAGCATTAAGTGCATGCCAAATTTGGTGAGCACCAAATATGGCGCACGCCAAATTTGGTGAGCACCATTTTAAAAGCCAAAAAATGTATTTCAACCTCCATTTTCTATTGAATCCGCGGCTTGGCTTGGATTTTTCTTCTCTGCAACTCACTTCGACAAATCTCTTCCATTTTTTGCACTCTTAGCTTGCAATTCTTCATGAGGATACCGCCAACACGTTAGAGAGGTCGAAGATTGCAAAGAGGTAAGTATTTTTATTCTATTTATTTCAAATTTGATTTAGAATGCAAATTAAAATAGGTTTTTGGGTATGTGTAGGATCATGATGGGCCAAAAAGTGGCGATATGATGGGTATGTGTAGGGAATGTGGCTGATGACACTTTTTTTACCCAAAATTGATGAAACAAAAAGGGTTTTTAAAGGAGATTCTCAGATTTCCAACAATATAAATTATGCCTTACTTTGAATTTAATAAATTATTATTATTCATTTTCTAGTTGAATTACGATTAAAGTCCTGATTGATAGGCTGATTGAAAAACATTTATAGATTTCAAATGGTATTAGATTTTTTGAATTCAAAACATGCATCACATTCTATGCTTCACATACTATAAGATTAAAAAACAAGAAAATTCATGAAGTTTTGACCAAGTTAAGGTGGTTAGACGTACGAGTTTTTATATTTTTTTTAAAGTTGTAATTAAAAATTCATAATTAATTATTTACTTGGAAAAAAATTACAAAAAAATATGCATCACATCGGGACATGAGTCCTCTACTTATATCTAAAATATTATAAAAAAATATTATAATTTTATTGTGGTTAAGGTGGTCAGATAGACACCTACTTCTTTTTTCCCTAAAATTTAAGTACCACTGCATTGAAATTTCAAATGTTCACCAAATAGAGTTTTTTTTAAAAATAAATAGGTAGTAGAACTTTAGAAACTACATTCAATTTTCTACAGATTCTATTCTTACATATTTTTGAAATAATATAGATAACTTATTCAAATTTTTAAGTCAAGTTGCCTAACTTTGATTTTTTTTGAATTTTTTGCCACTTAAGGGCCTATTTTTTTCATGACGATCCTGCACATACCCTTTTATAATAAAACTTTGTTCTAATTATTAGGGAATGAATCTCCACCTCAAAACATTGAGAATTCACAATCACCCCCTCACGAAGAGCCTCCTATACAAGAACAACTTGAAACCCCTCCATCAATTCATAGGCATCCTCAAGGAACACAAGAAAATATTCTAAACCAAATTGAGAACAATAAAAGAGACATTGAGAAATTAATTGGAAGATTAATTGAGCATGTTGAAACCCACCCTTATGGGAGAGGGATTGCTGAATCATTGAAGCCAATTATATCTCATGTAGGAGAAATGAGGGAGAACATATTTTTTTGGTCAATAAGAGGCATGAAATGGGACAAAATTTTATGTTAGTGGTTTATCATATGCAGATGTGAAAAAATAAAAAAATTAGCCCTATTTACAGACCCGGGAACCAATGCACCTTTGTCTCATGCATGTTGGAGGTTCCCCATGCATTGGTGCCACCATGAGTTAATTAAATTTTTTTTTGGGAGTGGTGGTGGATTTTATTTGACCAACCTCCATGCAATAACCATAAGGTACCACAATACTTTTTGAGGAAATTCTATTGTGAGTTTGTCCTCAATAAGATACCAAATTATTTTGACATCTTAGACTTTCAGTGAAGAGGTGGGAGCTCCACATATGATAGACCCACTGCACGATGTAATCCATAATTGGCACCAAGACCCTTGGCCAAACCCATGGTGGAGCATGTTGTCGTTCCTTCCATTGCTAAGGATAGTGTAGAGGTGGACACGCTGAAGTCGATTAGCTCACTCACCCAGATCATTTTATAGTGTGTGAGGCCTCTAGTAGATCCTGATGTGGAGGAGATGTGTAGGCCTTGAGCTCCACCCCACCATTGTGGCACTTGTGGTGCTATTTGCACGTAAAATTGTCAGAGTACTTGGGATGCAGCTACACAACCTACATTAGTTGTAGAGGCGATGGATCTCACAGATGATTTGCTGAATGATAAATTCAACATTAACACTCAAGTAAAATTTAGCAAGTTCATTTAATGTTGTTTATTAAATTATATTTTGAAATTTAAGAATAACTAAATTAGTAGAATTTTGATATGATGAAATTTTAGGGTCAGAGTGTTCATGAGACGTGCTCCATTCCTACAAACCCTTATTCACTCTTGACATTGAGTCCATAGGTATGCAACTAGTATTAAATATATTATTATTTCATTTGAATAGTTGAATGTTATATTTGAATGTTTGTCTCATAACATGCTTTGGACATCAAACAGTTTCCTGGTGGACCTTTGACCTCCACACCTCACAATTCATTTCCTCAAAAAACTTGTGCTTTGGTAGCCTTTATTCATTAATGGTGTTGTAAAACAATGTTAGCTAGTTTTCATAATTTTGCGTAGACAAATATAAGAAATTGATGACAAACTCAAACATTAGTTGGTCTTGTGAGATCCTAATTATATTTACCATTCAACGTCCATCTCATTCTTCTATTCCTTTCATCACACATATTTTAACCATTTTATATCACATATCCCAATCTTTAACACCTTATATACTATACCATCTTCCTCCATATTTCATCTTATACACATATCGTTACAAGAAACCTTTCCTTCTGTTCATTATTGACCAAATCTCTAATACATTATTACTACACACCTCAAGTTCCCACTTCATGTCCTATATTCAAACCCTAGACACTGCCTAATTCATTTTATGGTCTAATATTCCCTCATAATTACTTCCCATTAACCTCTAGTATAGTTCACCGTAAAAATGTTTTAGTATCCCATCCTAGCTCATGCAATTAATCTCTACTAGTCTATTCTATGTTCCATCATCCCCTCTTGATTGTGTCACATTATCTTATCCTACTTCACTTTTTGTTCCTTTATTCCATCCTAATCCCATTCCATTAACATTTAATAGTTCACCCGATTTTCCATGATCCCCTCCTAGCCCATCCCACTAATATCTTCTAGTTCATCCTATGTATCATTATTCCCTTCTACTCCCATCTTATTTACCCATTATTATTTCACCCTAGATGTTCCATGATCCCCTATGTTTCACCCTATGTTCCTTTATCTATTCTATGTTATACCATCTTTATCCACATTTCATCCTAGATAACTCTTCTCTATTATTACTACACACGAGTCAAGTTTGCACTTCATGTACTATAGCCAAACCCTAGACACCTTCTAATTCACCCTATGTTGCATTATTCCCTACTAACTACAGCCCATTAAGCTCTAATTGTCCACCCTATATTTTTTAATCCCATCCTAGCCCATCCCATCAATCTATACTAGTCCATCCTATGTTCCATTAACCCAGGTTCTATTCCCATCCCATTACCCTCTCATATTTCACCTTATGTTTGATTATCCCCTCTTGGTATTTTCCCACTATCTATCCCTAATTCAACCTATGTTCCTTTATTCCCTCCTAATTCCATCCCATTAACCTCTAATAGTTCATGCTATATTTTGTTATCCCATCCTAGCTCATCCCATGTTCCATTATTGCATTCGACTCCCATTCCATTATACCCTCTATTATTTCACCATATGTTTCATTATCCCCTGTTGGTCTTGTCTCTTTATCCCTTCTATGCTATAGTACCTCCATCCAAATTTTATCCTATACACTGTTAGAAGAAATATTTCCTTCCACTTATTATTGACCAAAATTTTCTTCTCCATTACTACTGCACACCTCAACAACCAACTTCTTGTGCTATAGTAAAACCCTATACATGTCCTAATTCATTGTATGCTCCATTATCCCTTTGAACGCTGCTAGTAACATAGTAATCCTCACTTCATTCATGTGAACTTCATTGTGGCATTATCACTATGTTGACAACATGCCCTCATTAACATTAGTTCATCAACATATGCAATATGAATCTCAATGAGCACTGAACTTTGGCATTTGCAATATTTTGGACTATCCCAGTGGACTTAGTACTTTCACCATTTTGTGATCTATAAGCACTATACTGTAGTCTCAACTGAGGCCAACCATTTACTCTTTCATTTATGGCAGTTATAAAGGGACTACTTGAACTTCTTTATATTACTATTAGATATGTTGTTTCATTTGTAGTTGTTGACATTAGACAACCCTAGTGATGTTGGTGGCATGATGGACCATGGAGTTGTTGCAACAATATCCAATTTTGATCCATTGAGAGATGTATGCAATAGATTAGTTGATTTGACATTATATTTTCTCTTTTATGGTCTATTATAGAAAATTTTCATGATACTTTTATGTAGTTTAATTTCTATCTTGATGGTTGCTACAAGGGGTTGTCACTCCACATCATGGATGTGGTAATGCTATAAATATGCATGATTACTGTATGTATGTAGTAGGTGATTATATTTTGTTATATATCATTCCATAATTCAATTTCAATGTATTAACATTTTACTTTTTATTGTATCAGTTGAAGGTCCAAAGTGAAGAGAGGAGGACTAGTGAGCGTGTTCAAAAGACAAGAGAACCAACAAGCACTCCATCTAGCCAAATTTTGAAGGAAACATGAGATCTTTTTCCTTCCCCTAGAGGGAAATGGCTATGTATTAGGGTTTTTTGTTGTATGCCTATGTGGCATTTTGGAACATATGTTTTGTACTATCGATATATATGTGACATTTTATGTCTGTATGACTCTTTTGTACTAAGCCTATATGGATTTTTTGGATATATTATATATACTTTTATCAATATAAATCATTGCATAGCCTTATGGATTTTTGATCAAAGAAAATCTTATTTTGCTATTGCCATTCTTGAGTGATGTTATCATGTGTATTGTGTAAATTGTATGCTTAAATGTTGTAGGCATGGATTTTGTTTACATCTAATGCTTAATTAATTATTTTCGACTTCTCAATAAGCTCCATCTAATGTGTATTGTGTAAATAAGCTCCATTACTGATAATTTGTATCCTTTGCAATGCTTCAATTACTTGTGCCTCACTTATTCACATGTATGATTCACTTATTCACATGTATACTTCACGTATATTATGTGTATTCATGTGTATGTTTCATGCTTTTGATGTATAGTTCATGTGTTCATGTGTATTCTTCATGATTCATGTGTATATTTCATGTATTTGTGTGTATTCTCCATGCTTCTAGAGTTATATTATTGTCTAGTGGAAAGGAATTTAACACCAAAAGGTTTCAAATGAATTGTAAGAGATCCTTCTCATAAAAAAATATCATAGAAAAATGTATTGCTTTTTATCATGGCTGGGGTTGGCATCCAACAACTAATGGTTATGATTCTAAGGCTTAGCAATCATTACATTTGCATCTATAGAACAAGTGGATGTTTCAAACCTCATGGGAATTTATATATACCTCTATGAACTTGTATGAACACACATCAAAATACATGATAGTTTTTGATCCAACCAACAACATTTATTTGCATCTACTAATATCACAACACTTGACATCTCTTTAAATAAAATCAATGCACATGTCAGTTTTAATGATATTATGAAGATATTAGATGTGTATCAACAACAATATAAGCTTGATTTCTTGATGCATAACCCATGTGCAGTTATCACATTTCTCCCATATTCATCATTTAAATAAGTTAACAAACCTCCGTCCATTTTCTATGTGTGAAATAACATGACAAATCATTGAGAAACATGGTCCTATAACTGCTGCCACATCATGTTTTATAACTTTAGAGCACAAAAAACCATACATCATGGATATTGAATATCTAGATCCAATGTTTCACTAGTAGGCTAAGTTTTACATCTCAAAAAGGGTGCACTATTTGATGACAACTGTAGTTCAAACTCTTAAGGGATTCAACTAGTTGAACATAGCTTAGAGAGATTTAGCATGTTTGGGTACGAAAGAGGACCATGCCTAGTGTAAACGTACCCACCTAGATGTGTCAAAATAGTTCATTTGGTCACATGAGTTGTAGAATGAAAGTTGCACCACTTTGCAACTTTACACTACTTGCATTTGACAATTTTTTCCCCAAGCGAAAAGTCGCCACCATGGGAAAGTGTCTCTGAGATAGCGAAAAACAAGATAGATTATTGTAGAGGGGTCCAACATGAACCCATAGGCTTAGACAAGAAGTTTCTAAGAACCATAGTATTTGAGTAACAACATGCTAAAGTTTGCAGCCATTTTGCACTTCAGACTCTTAAGGGATTCTATCGGTTGAATGTAGCTCAGAGTGATTCAGCATGTTTGGGTGTGAAAGGGGACCATACCTAACATAAATGTACCCACTTAGATGCATTGGAATAGTTCATTTGGTCATACGAATTGCAAAATAAAAGTTGCACCACTTTGCAACTTTGCACTACTTGCATTTGACAACTTTTTGCCCCAAGCAAAAAGTCGCCACCATGGGAAAAGGCCTTCGAGATAGCAAAAAATAAGAGAGGTTATTGTAGATGAGCCCAACATGATCCCATAGGCTCAGATGATAAGTTTCTAATCATCAAAACATCCAAGTAACAATATGCTAAAGTTTGCAACCATTTTACACTTTAGACTCTTGAGGGATTCAACAAGTTGAATGTAGCTTGAAGCTATTCAATGTGTTTGGGTGTGAAAGAGGACCATGCCTAGTGTAAAAATACCCACTTAGACACATCAGAACAGTTCGATTGGTCACACAAATTGCAGAATGAAAGTTGCACCACTTTGCAACTTTGCACTACTTACATTTGACAACTTTCCCAAGTGAAAAGTCACCACAATAGGAAAAAAACCTCTAAAATAGAAAAAACCAAGAGGTTATTGTAGAGGGGCCCAACATTCCCCCATAGGATCAGACGAGAAGTTTCAAAGCATCACGATATCTAAGTAACAACATGCTAAAGTTTGCAGTCATTTTGCACTTTGAACTCTTAAGGGATTCTGCCGATTGAACGTAGCTTAAAGCGATTCAACATGTTTGGGTAAAAAAGAGGACCATTCCTAACATAAAATTACCCACCCAGGCATGTCGAAATAGTTTGATTGGTCACATGAGTTGCAAAATAAAATTTGCACCATTTTGCGACTTTGCACTACTTGCATTTGACAACTTTTTCCCAAGTGAAAAGTTTCCACCACAGGAAAAGGCCTCTAAGATAGAAAAAAATAAAAGTGGTTATTGTAGAGGGGCCTAACATGATCCCATAGGCTTAGAAGAGAAGTATCTAAGAGTAATAGTATTTGAGTAACATCATGCTAAAGTTTGTAGCCATTTTGCACTTTGGACTCTAAGGGATTCTATCGGTTGAATGTAGTTCGGAGAAATTCAACATATTTGGGTGTGAAAGAGGACCATGTGTAGCATAAACATACCCATGTAGATGCTTCAGAATAGTTTTTTTGGTCACACAAGTTGTAGAATAAAATTTGCACCACTTTGCAACTTTCAATTACTTGCATTTGACAACTTTTCCCCAACTAAAAATTTTCCACCACTAGAAAAGACCTCTAAGATAGAAAAAAAAAGAGAGAGGTTATTTTAGAGGGACCCAATATAATCCCATAGGCTTAGACAAGAAGTTTCTAAGCATAACGGTGTTCGAGTAACAACATGCTAAAGTTTGCAACCATTTTGCACTTTAGAATCTTAAGGGATTCAACTAGTTGAATGTAGCTCAAAGTGATTCAGCATGTTTGGGTTTGAAACAGGACCATGTCTATCATAGACATACCTAGCTAGACATGTCAAAAAAATTTGTTTGGTCACATGAGTTGCAAAATGAAAGTTGCACCACTTTGCAACTTTCAACTACTTGCATTTGACAACTTTTCCCCATTTAAAAATTCACCACAACAGAAAAGGCCTTTGAAATAGGGAAAAATGAGAGAGGTTATTGTAGAGGGGCCCAACGTGATCCCATAAACTCAGATTTTTTTTTTATGCATCATGGTATCTGAGTAATAGCATGCTGAAGTTCACAACCATTTTGCACTTTGGACTCTTAAGGGATTTTTCTAGTTGAATGTAGCTGAGTGATTCAGTGTGTTTGGGTGTGAAAGAGGACCATTTCTAGCGTAAACATACCCACGCAAATGTGTTGAAACAATTCATTTGGTCACTTGAGTTGCAAAATGAAAGTTGCAATAGTTTATGTTGGAAAAACAAGGATATACAATTGAGAAGGGGGTGAATCGGTTGTCTCAAATATTAAATTTAAATTCAAACTTTACTTAATCTTAGATATGATAAATAAAAAATATACCATAAACAATCAACACATCAGAGACACAAAGAACACTAAGATTTTTTACATGGAAACCTTGTTAGGGGAAAAACCATGGTGGATGTTAGTCCACAATATTATACTCTATTAAAAGTATAATGAAATAATAAAGGGAATGCACTTGCATTTAGACACATTGCCTAGAGCTCATTGATCAAATAAAAAAGGGGCTCACTGCCCAACAATACAAAATATGATTAAATCTGGAGGGTATGAACTAAGAAAATAGCTTCTGCAAAATCCTGATTACAGTTCCAATTGAGCACAAAAAACTCCTTCACTCTTCACTTTGCACTCGAATGAATAGATCAATATTGGCACACTTGCACTTTCTCTGGTTTTTCTCACATACACACTTTTGCACATACTCTCACTAACTTTGCTCAAACAATTGCTCTTATATATCCACGTCATGGATTACATCAACAACTTAGTCAGCCAGAAAAATATAAAACATATTTACAATGTCGGCCCAAATTTACAAATAAATTTTCAATGTGGATCTAACATCATTGACCAATACAATGTTGTGACCCAAAACTATATTCACTTGCGTGCCAAACATTCAAATTTTACTCTTCAAGGATCCACAACACATTGCCACCAATATGTCAGCTAGGAACATGAAAACCCAAACCCAAATCTTTGACCATGAGCACAATGATCAATGTGGACGTACAAGAATAATAGAGAATGATTTAGAAGCATCCAAGAATACCAGGAACTGATAGAGAAGCATCCACAACAACTAAGATTACCAAAATCACATAAACTTTAGTCAGGAACACTAACATAGATCATAAAAACACTGTCAGACCTCAACACAGTCAAATCTTCACACAGACATCTAAAAATTTTGATAGATGAACTAGATACTCTCAAAGATAAACCCTTAAGTCCATAGTAGCTGATCTTCAACATACAGAACAAAATGTCTTCATGACCTACACAGTTCCACTAGCAACATGCAACTCTGAAACTCTTTCTTCAACAATTTTTTCAATATCCTTGACATATACAGTCTTCAATACAATAATGCTAATAATGTTGACATCAATGACAACCATATATCAACAACACATCCACAACATCCAACAATCTCCCCCTTTGGAATTGATGGCAACACATGATGTGAAAAATACCATCAACACAATTGCACTAACTCCCCCTTGGATTCTGACTCTTCTCCTTAACTGTTCTTTTCCCCAAAAGGATTTTTCACATTTCTCTTCTCCTCCTTTGACATCAATGGAAAAGGTAACCATTACCTTTCCATATACATGCTCTAAACCGCATATATGTACATTTTACTACTCCCCCTAAGTAGCATCCAAAAAAACATCAATCCTGATCAAAATATAGCAATGAGGCTCACAAATTGATGTGGGTAAATGCATCTTTTAGTTCTTATTAGGAGGGGTAATCACCCCTAACATTCCTTTGAGATACTCAAAAGTATCTTTCGACAATGGCTTGGTAAAGATGTCTACAATTTTCTCTTTGGTAGGTACATACTCCAGTCTAACTTTTTCACTTACTTTCTCCCTCAAGAAGTGAAACTTGATTGATATATGTTTAGTCTTAGAGTGTAGTACCAGATTCTTTGAAATGTTAATTGCACTTGAGTTGTCACAGTATATGGAAATAGGCTCTTCATATACCACCCTGATATCTTTCAACATCTGTTTCATCCACATCACTTGAGTACAATTATTTGTAGCAGCAATATATTCTGCTTCAACAGTAGATAGAGAAATGGAATTCTTCTTTTTACTCAACCAAGACACTAGCTTCTTCCCTAGGAAGAAAGCACCACCATTAGTACTTTTCCTATCATCTACATCTCTAGCCCAATCTACATCAATAAATGCATTCAAATTGAGATTATCATCCTTTGGATACCAAAGTCCAAAATCAACTATTCCTTTCAGATATCTGAAGATTCTCTTAACAATAGTCACATGTGATTCTTTTGGATTAGCCTGAAATCTAGCAACCATACATACAACATTCATAATGTCCCGTCTCTTCTGAGTTAAATAGAGAAATCCACCAATCATTGACCTGTATCTTATTTGATTCACCTTAGGAGAGTCATCATTCTATGTTAACTTGCATCCGGTTACCATGGGAGTACCAATAGGCTTTGATTCTTCCATCCCAAATTTCTTTAGCAACTCTCTCACATATTTAGATTGTGATAAGAAAATTCCCTTGTCTAACTAAGTAACTTGCAATCCTAGAAAGAACTTCATCTCTCCAATCATACTCATCTCAAATTCACTCTTCATTTCATTAGCAAACTTCATGCATAGATTATCATCTCCTCCAAAAATAATGTCATAAAAAAAACTTGTATAATTAACTCTTTATCATGACCCAACTTGAAATATAAGTTACTATCAACAGTACCTTTATTCAATCCCAACTTCAATAAGTATTTATCCAATCTAGCATACTAGGCTCTGGGAGATTATTTAAGTTCATATAGACCTTTCTTCAAGTGAAAAACCATGTCTCTTTTGTTAGTTAGTTGAAATCCATCTAGCTGTTCTATGTATACTTCTTCTTCTAGTTCTCCATTTAGAAAGGCTGACTTCACATCCATTTGATAGAATTTATAGTCCTTATATGCAACATAAGCAATAAATAATCTAACAACTTCAATTCTGGCAACATGGGAAAAGGTTTCTTCAAAATCAATACCTTCCATTTGAGAATACCCTTTACATACCAGTCTTGCTTTATTTTGGACCACTTCACCTTGTTCATTCAGCTTGTTCCAAAATACCCATTTAGTACCAATCACATTCTTGTCTTTAGGTCTGGGAACAAGTGTCTATGTGTCATTCTTTTCAATCTATGTTAGTTCTTCCTTCATAGTTTTCATCTAGTATTCATCTTGGTAGGATTTAGTGACATCTTTAGGCTCAATCTTGGAAATCAGGCAATAATCCTCTGCAATCTTTCTTCTAGTCTGTACACCTCTACTCTTATCTCCTATAATTTGATTTTTAGAATGGTTTATCTTTACATACCTTGGAACTTTGGGACTTTCTCGAGCTTCTAGTTCTTCTGAGCTTTCTTCTACACTTACACTTGTCTTTGCTTCCCAACTTGCTTGACTTACTAGAACAAATTGAGGTTGCTTTACTGGAACATATGAAATAATCTAAAGTTGGTTATGTGTCTGAGAATTATTCCCTTAGCTTGCATTGTCTTCATCTGAATCATATCCATAATATCTGGATGATTTAGTAGAGTCCTCATCAAATCTGACATTTGCACTCTCAACCATCTTTCTCAATATTCTATTATAGCACCGGTAAGCCTTGATTTTAGTAGAATAACCTAGGAAGATTCCTTCATTGCTTCTTGCATCAAACTTTCCTATATCATCATCTCTCTTAGTATAACACTTGCTTCCAAAGATCTTGAAATATTTAATAGTAGGCTTATAACCAAACCACAACTCAAAAGGGGTCTTACCAAAATTACCATTAACATTTACCCAATTTAAGGTATATACAACAGTTCTTATAGCTTCAATCCAATAGATCTAGGGCACATTTCCTTCTATCATCATTGTTCTAGTAGCATCCATAATTGTTCTATTCTTTCTCTCTGCAACTCCATTCTTTTGAGGGGTTCGGGGAGCAGATAACTGTCTTCTGATTCCTTGATCTTCACAAAAAGAGTTGAAATCCCTGGAGGTGAACACACCACCTTTGTCCGATCTTAAGCATTTTATTTTTAGACCTTTCTCATTTTCTTCCATATCCTTGAAACTTTTGAATTTCTCCAATGATTCACATTTTTCTCTTAAGAAAGAAACCCATATCATTATAGAGTAATCATCAATAATCAACATGAATTACCTTTCTCCATGAATACTTTTGACTCTGGAGGGACCATAGAGATCAGTATGTAGCAGCTCTAGCAAACCATTTGAATGAAATTGTTTGCTCCAAAAGGAGACTCTAGTTTGTTTTCCCATTTGACATTCTTTGCAAATTGTGTTAGTAGGCTTCACCAGCTTAAGTAGATCTCTTACTACTTGAGTGGAACTTACCTTAACACTATTATCAAAATTCACATGACATAGCCTCCTATGCCATAACCAATCTTTCATCTACTTGAGTAATCAAACAACTTTCACTAGTAGTATTCAGGGTGAAAAATACTACCTTTTGTCTTTTTACCTATAGCAATCATATTACTAGAACTTCCAAGTATCTTGCATCTTCCATCTTTGAACTGAAGATCATAGCCTTTTTCCACCATCTTTCCAACACTCAACAAGTTGTGCTTCAATCCTTCAACATAAAGAACATCATCTATGTTATGCTTACCACCAAGACAAATAGATCCTCTGCCATGAATCACACCAGCATTGTTGTCTCCAAATCTTACAACCCCGACATCTTACTTCTCTAGACTTACAAATTTGATTTTGTCACCAATCATATGATGTGAACATCTACTGTCAATAACCCACTCATGCTTATCTTCAATTTAGGTTGCAAGAGCTTTCTCAACTTTAGCAGATTCAGTAGCCACAAGACTATTTTCAATGGTAGCAATGAAAACCCATTCATCTTCATTTTCATTATCTTTATCAAACTCATCTTCAATCAATCCTTTTGCAAAGTAACATTTCTTTTGAAATATAGACTTGTTAGGCTTAGATCTAAGAACTCTTTCAGGACATCTTGATGCAAAATGGCCTATTTTACTACAAGAGAAACATTCAATAGGAAACACACCTTCATACTTACCTTTTCCCCGACCTTCTTTCTTCACAATCAATGCTTCCAATTCTTCTACCTCTCTTTCTTTATCCTCAAGCTATTTCAATTCTTCATCATACTTGGATATATTTATGGAACACTCTCCTAAATCATATCTTTGCTTGTTTCTTCCAGATATAGTAAATTTGAATGCAAATTTAGTCTTTAGAATAGATTCACCAAATTCGCTCAGCTCAAAGGCAACAAGTTTACCGATCAATGTATCTCTTGACATATTTGTCACTGATCTGAGTTCTTCAATAGCATGAACCTTCAATTTTTAGGAGGGAGGAAAGGATCTAAGTATCTTAGCCACAATTTCATCCTCTTCCAGGGAACCACCGACACATCTAATACCCATCACTATCGTATTTACTCTTTGCATAAAAGAAGTAATATTTTAATCTTCACCCATCTTCAAGTTCTCATACTTTCCTTTCAAACTTTGTAGCTTAGTCATCTTTACCTATGCATCTCCTTCATACAAAGTTTCTAGCTTCATCCAAATCTCATGAGTTGTCTTCAATCCTATCACATTAGTCATCTTCAAATTTTTCAAAGCACTCACCAAAGTTTCAATAGCCCTGATATTATTTTTAGCTTCTTTGATCTCATCAGTAGTGGAGGGACCATTGTGAGGAATAACATATTCATCCTTAGTAATCTTCCAGTAGGCTTGACCAATACACCTCAGGTGACATTCCATCTTGACTTTTCACAATGAGTAGTTAGTTCCATCAAATCTAGGACTTTCCTTCTTGTATGATGCCATCTTAGATCACCTCAAGCTTTTACACTTCTTCATAGGAACCTTCTTGATACCAATTATTGGAAAAACAAGGACAAACAACTAAGAGGAGGGGGTGAATGAGTTGTCTCAAAATATTAAACTTTTCAAACTTAACTTAATCTCAAATTTGATAAATAAGAAAATATACCATAAACAATCAACACATCAGAGACACAGAGAACACCAAGATTTTTTACATAGAAACCCTGTTAGGGGAAAAACCACGGTGGATGTTAGTCCACAATATTATACTTTGTTAAAATTATAACAAAATAATAAGGGGAATGCACTTGCAATCAGGAACACTGCCTAGATCTCACTGCTCAAATAGAAAAGGAGCTCATTTCCCAATGATACAAAATAGGATTAAATCCAGAGGGTATGAATTGAGAAAATAGCTTCTACACAAGCCTGATTACCATTCTTATTAAGACAAAAAACTCCTTCACTCTTCACTCTGTACTCGAATGAATAGATCAATATTGGCACACTTGCACTTTCTCTGGTTTTTCTCACATACACACTTTTGCACATACTCTCACTAACTTCACTCAAACAATTGCTCTTATATATCTGCATCATGGATTACATCAAAAACTTAGTCGGCTAGAAAAATATAAAACATATTTACAATATCGACCCAAATTTACAAATAAATTTTTAATGTAGATCTAACACCATTGGCCAATACAATGATGGGACCCAACACTATATTCACTAGCACACCAAACATTCAAATTTTACTCTTCAAGGATCCACAACATGTTACCACCAATATGTCAGCTAGAAACATGAAAACCCAAATATGCACAAGAAAAATCTTTGACCACGAGCACACCGCTCAATGCAGATGTACAAGAATAATAGATAATGATCTAGAAGCATCCAAGAATACTAGGAACTAACAGAGAAGCATATGCAACAACTAAGATTACCAGAATCACACAAACTTCACCCAGGAACACTGACAGAGATCACAAAAACACTATCGGACCTCAACAAGATCAAATCTTCACGCAGACCTTTGAAACTTCTGGTAGATGAACTAGATACTCTCAAAGATAAACCCTTTAGTCCACAACAACTGATCTTCAACATACAGAACAAAACGTCTTCATGGCCTACACAGTTCCACTCACAATAGATAACTTTGAAACTCTTTCTTCAACAATTTTCTCAATATGCTCGACATATATAGTATTCAATACAATGATGCTAATAGTGTTAACACAAATGACAACCACATATCAACAACACATCCACAACATCCAACAGTTTACAACTTTCAACTAATTGCATTTGACAACTTTTTCCCAAGTGAAAATTCACCACCATGAGAAAAAGGCCTTCTAGATGGAAAAAACTGAGAGAGACTATTGTAGAGGGGCCCAACATGATCTCATAGGCTCAGACAAGAAGTTTCTAAGCATCACGATGTCTAAGTAACAACATGTTGAAGTTTTCAACCATTTTGCACTTTAAACTTTTAAGGGAATTAGCTAGTTGAATGCAGTTCAGAGTGATTCAACGTATTTGGGTGTGAAAAAGGACCATGTCTAGCGTAAACATATCCACTTGGACATGTTAGAATAATTTTTTTGGTCACACGAGTTGCAGAACGAAAGTTGCACTACTTTGTAACTTTCAACTACTTGCATTTGATAACTTTTTCCAAGACAAAATTAACCATGGAAAAAAGCCTTTGAGATAGAGAAAACTGAAAGAGGTTATTGTAGAGGGGCCAAACACGATTCCATAGGATAAAATAAAAAGTTTCTAAGCATCATGGTATTTGAGTAACAACATGCTGAAGTTTGCAACCATTTTGCACTTTGGACTCTTAAGGGATTCTGCCAGTTGAATGTAGCTCAGAGCGATTCAGTGTGTTTAGGTGTGAAAGAGGACTATTCCTAGCATAAATTTTTCCACCCTAATGTGTAGGAATATTTTTTTTGGTCACACGAGTTGCAGAACGAAAGTTGCACCACTTTGTAATTTTTAACTACTTACATTTGACAACTTTTTCCCCAAGTGAAAATTTTCCACCACGAGAAAAGCCTCTGAGATAGAAAAAATTGAGAGAGGTTATTGTAGAGGGGCTCAATAAAATCCCAGAGGCTCAAACGAGAAGTTTCTAAGTGTCACAGTATCTGAGTAACAACATGTTGAAGTTTGCAGCCATTTTGCACTTTGGAGTTTTAAGGGATTTTGTCAGTTAAATGTATCTCAGAGCAATTCAACGTGTTTGGGTGTGAAAGAGGACCATTTATAGCGTAAGAATACCCACCTAGATGCATCAAAATAGTTTTTTTAGTCACATAAGTTGTAGAACAATTTTTTTTACCACTTTGCAACTTTAAACTACTTGCAATTGACAACTTTTTTCCCAGGTGAAAATTTGCCACAACTTGAAAAGGCCTCCGAGATAGCGAAAACTAATAGAGGTTATTGTAGAGGGGTACAACATGATCCCATAGGCTCATATGAGAAGTTTCTAAGAATCATGGTATTTGAGAACCAACACGTTGAAGTTTACAACCATTTTGCACTTTGGACTCTTAAGGAATTTTGTCAGTTGAATGTAGCTCAGAGTGATTTAGCATGTTTAGTTGTGAAAGAGGACCATGCATAGTGTAAACGTATCCAATTGGATGCATTGGAATAGTCTTTTTGGTCACACAAGTTGCAAAACAAAAGTTGCACCACTTTGAAACTTTACATTGTTTGCATTTGACACTTTTTCTATCAAGTAAAAATTGGACACCACAAAAAAATGACTCTGAGATAACAAAAACTGAGAGAGGTTATTATAGAGGGGCCCAACACAATCCAATAGGCTCTGACAAATAGTTCATAAGCGTTACAGTTTCCAAGTAATATCCTGTCAAATATTCCTGCCCTTTTGCACTTTGGACCTTTAAGGGATCGAGTCGGTTGAACATAGCTTAGAGTGATTCGACATGTTTGGGTGTGAACAAGGACAATGCCTAGCATAAAAGTACCCATCCGGATGCATTGGAACAACCCGTTTGGTCACATGAGTTGTAGAACAAAAGTTGCACCATTTTACAACTTTACATTGCTTGTAATTGACACTTTTTCCATCAAGTCAAAATTGGACACTACAGAAAAATGACTAAAAAAAAGAAAAACTGAGAGAGGTTATTGTAGAGGTTTCCTACATGATCCCGATGTCTCAGACGAAATGCTTGTAACTGACATGATATCTGGGTACCACGCCGTCAAAGATTGTTGCCCTTTTGTAATTTGGATTGTTAAGGGATTACATTGCACAAATTACAAATATTTGAGGGCAGCAATAAATTTCAAAATTTGAGTAAATCTCATTACAAGTGTTTATTTGAATAGAATATATGCTATATTGATATTGATATATAATCATTAGGTTGATTCATTTTAATAAATAAAGTTTTTATAACAAGTTAGTCAATTGGTGCTATAATAGGGAGAGAATAAAAGAAGAAAAAGAATGATTAGTAACTGTGATAGGGCGAATTTAGGTGCTAGAAAATGAACAAACAAAATAATGTAAATAACACTAAAAACAACCTACACCTCAAGATTAGCCTAGTTGGATTCAATACAAAATAAAATAGAATTTTTTACTTTGTGTCGAATCGATCTTTTGGTTGGCCCTTCAATCTTCAGTGTTGTATGCTCCTTGGATGGAAAGAGATGCAAGCTAGATGATGGTATGAGGATGAGAAGATGAGTGGAAGTGGATGCAAGTGTAAAAATGGCTAAGTATGAATTCTAGAAATTTTTTGCAAGAGTTTGGCTACAATGGATGATCTCTCCTAAAATGAGAGAAAAGAGGGGGTATTTATAGAGAATTTGGAGTTCTCTAGGAAAATGGATGGTCAAGATTGAGCCACCAAGATCAAGATGTAGGGCTATGGTGAGTTGAGAATTCACAAGCCCTCACATCTTGACATGTGGCATGTGAAGTGGCTCAAAAAGGTGAAGTGGACATGAGGTGGAGTGGTAGTACATGACATGGATGAGGTACATAGTAGCTTGGGATTGGACAAGATCCCCTCATAAAGGAGGTACTTGTCCCCATGTGGGTGAGAGGACATGTGGGGAATTAAAAATTTCTCAAATATTCTCATGGGGATGAGAGAAGGAATTTAAAATTCCTTTAAATGCATTGGGGGATTAAATGTGAATTAAAAATTCACATAGGGGAATGAAGTGCCTTGTTCAAAAAGAGAAAGCTTTTAATAGGGTTGACTCAATTAAGTGATTAAGGTTGTGCAAGTAATTGATTAGTCAAATTAATTATGATTAGAAGAGGGTTAGATTCCATATGTGACTTGATGTGATAAGTCAAAGATCACATGGGGAAGAGAAAAATGAATTTAATATTCCTTGGAAGGATAAAAGGAATTAAAAATTTCTTGAGAGGTTGATTAGGCTAGTTAATGAAGGATTAGAGGAGGGTTAGGTGGCTAAGTGAGATTAGAGGCCAAATTGCAAAAGTTGGAGGATGTGACACATCCTAATCAAGCATTAGGCATGTGCACATCCCTAATGATGAGATTAGAAGATGGATTGGGATTAAATAAAAATGATGGAGGATGAGACATATGAGGAATTAAATAAATATGATATTTATTTAATTCATTTGATGAAAATAAGGATTAAAGAGATAAGGTATTTATTTATTAATTAAATATCTTAGGGATTTGACATAATTAAGGATATTAATTAAATAATAGCGATATTACTTAATTAATGCGGATAAGGGGATGTTTAGATGAAAGGGGATAAATTTGGATAAATTAAGTGTCCAAATTTAGGTGTCTACATTAACCATCAATGGTTATTATACTCTCAAAGAGTTATAATGGGGTATGAAAATATGAATATCATAGCCTAAAAGGACACCCTAAAAGTTTATGATAACTAATGAGCCTAGTTTTTGGTCTAACATTGGGTAGAATCTATAGTTTATTTGTTGGAAATTGTCATGAACTTTGATGTTAAATGTTTGATATTTTCATAATGTTTCCCTCAAACCATTGACATTAGGCTTAATCCTATTTCTGCAAGTTTTAATGACATTGGCATATTATGTGGATTATCTATATTGATTTTGCATGTGGTTAATGACTGTTCTTTAAGGTGGTTACATATATGTAGTTATTGTGCGTATTGACATTGCCATGCGTATTTAATTTAAAGATGCTAAGTTGAGGAAGACATCGTCAGCTGGGCATGCACCGTAACATCTAGCAAAGGAATCATTCAAAGGTCAAAGGAGGTCAATGGTAGAAGAGTTCTCATGCAAACCAAATGTAACCACCTTGTAGTGGACTTTAATGATTGAGAAGATGCAAGCATTACTGTTGTGCTAGATATGTGTTGGACCTGTATGTCTGACTAGATTCCATGCGTGCATAACCACCACCACTCCACTTTCTCTATTTTCCCTAAATGGTGTACTCCCAATTGTGGAGTTGACTACTCTGTTTAGTTGATAGTATAAATAAAGATCTGATGCTCCTTAGGAGGTTGCACGATTTGATATTGTACTAGCACTCTCAAGTTTTTAGTAATAGAGATACATTACTCTTTTGTACTCATGATTTACAATGAATAAAATAAATTTCTGAGTTTAACCATTTGAGTTCTCATTAGTTTTAGAGGATACTTATCCAAGGGGGTCCACTTAGTGAGTAATTCATCCTTTTAGTTTAGTACTAGTTTAGTATTACTTACTGTTTAGTAACTAGTTAGAAATATGGCATCGATTGTTCCTACAACCACTAGAATTTCATTCTGTGACTGTTCTTGCAACCAAAGTAGACAAAGTAGTGTCTTATTTGTTGCTCAAATTTTCATTACTATTATGCATTTTATTTTGATGTAGTTGTTGATTGATGATTGGAATTTATGGTATTCCCTTCTCAGCAATTTACTTTCAGCATTATGTGTTCCTTAGTTGTAGAATGAAATGGCTACTTTGAGTTCCCAGTGTACATATTGTGCCAACCCATTTCAAGTTCATGTCCCTGGGTTGACAAGTTAAATGCACCTTCACGATGATTGAAATAGCTATTCAAGTTAGATGTCCAATATTTGAATCATGGTTGTAAGGGCTTAGGTATTAAATCATTGTAGGAGACCAACAATAACCCCAATGCTATAGTTTTCAAGAAAATAATGCTTCTAAATTCTCCTTGACACAAAATGGTCTCAATGATATTTCATATAACTGACAAGGAAATAAGGTACAACCTATTATTAGGAAGACCCTTTAGTCAAAAAATGAATATTATTCATTCCATTCCTTTTCAAGAGATTTAATTCCTTTAATTAGGAGAAAATTATGTCTACAAGGGATATTTGGAACCCTTAAACACTATCGAAGTGGATGCTACCAAAAAGAAGCTTTGTACACCAATCAATTATGAGCTAGGTGTCAATAAAATAACTATGCTTGAACTTACATCTCAAATATTTTGAGTAAGAAAAATGTACCAACCTCTATATTAGAAAGTAAAGTGGGGAATCACAAATCAGATTTTTGTGCCTTGAGTGTTCTCTAGGTGTTGTATCTATACACCAACTCACTAGTAGGAGAGGGATTAGAGATTAATCTATGTTACAAAATCAAACAAGATAAAAGAATAAATCTAAACAAAAATTAGATTGCATTCATAATATATTATGTGGTCATTATTCAAATTTCATATATTGATATAACTAATATTATATTCCTATTATTCTATTGGATGTCTTGTACATTACAAATCTTTTATTCCTTCTACCTACTAACTTATTTATATTCCTTCATATATTCCTCGAGTTCTATCTTAATTTGTTACATTATATTCTACTCTATACAAATATTTTTCTAGTGGGATGAGTCCCTTATAAAATGTATCTCTTCCTAGGGATGACTTGTCAACCAAGAGCTCTATAGCCTATATGTGGTGGTTTACTATAGGTTTTCTACTCTAGTCTTTTCTCCACTAAGATTTGGCTTGTTGGAGTAGATGAAAAGGTAGGGGCAGTGTATGCATCATAGAAATGGGGTCTTATGGTGATGTACATCACCATGGAACCCCGTTTCTATGAGGCATACGCTGTCTCTACCTTGTCAACCTTACCGAATTGGCAAGCTAGTGAGATCACTAGCTTGCCAATTCGGTAGCATTAACAAGGTAGGGGTAGGATATGCCTCATAGAAATGGGGTCTCACGGTGATGTAAATCATTGTACATCACTGTGAGACCCCATTTCTATGAGGAAAATGCTGCCACTACCTTGTCGACCCTACTGAATTGGCAATGGCAAGCTAGTGAGCTCACTAGCTTGCCATTGCCAATTCGGTATGGTTGAAAAGGTAGGGGAAGCGTATGCCTCATAGAAATGGGGACTCACTATGAGTCCCCATTTCTATGAGGCATACACTACCCTTACCTTGTCAACCCTATTGAATTGGCAAGCTAGTGAGCTCACTAGCTTTCCAATCTCACTAGTTTTCCAAGCTCACTAGCTTGCCAATTCGGTAGGGTTGACAAGGTAGGGGCAACATATACCTCATAGAAATGGGGTCTCACAATGATGTAATAACCTGAGACATAGAAAAAGGGTTGAGAATCATCATGATATAGTGGGGACATATTAATTGGAGAGGTGAGTTCACAACCTTTTGATGTAAACTTTAGCCTCAAGTTGAAAAATACTAAACGAGGAAGGGTTGATCAAGTTTTAATGTCAAATAATAATGATGGAATGAGAAGATAAAGAAAATATTCCCTTGTATAATATAAGAAATTGTTTCAGATTTTGTCATAAATCAACATGATTTTCCTTCAAGATAACTTTAAATGTAAACCATAAACCATTACAACTAACTTTAAATGTAATATACACATTTAATTGAGGAATATATTAAGGAATAGACACATTTGCATGTATTAATTTATGATAATTTTTGTATCTCAAAAAATACACTAAGTCAATAAAAAATATTACAATAGTGATGGAAGAACATCTTGAAAATCCTCCCATTTCTCAATACTTGTAGAAATACATGCAGGGAAATAATCCTCCCATTTACAGCCTAGATCATGAAATATATTATAGAAGAAGAAACAAAATGAGCTAATGCCCAGTTTATTTTCTCCAATCCACCTTAGGTGGCCCAGTTATTTGCATTCTGAAATGCTTCAAAACATGTATATTCCATGCTCCCTTGGAAACACAAGGGTGGTAGCCTCTCCGTGGTTGTGTACTCTCACTGGAATTTGGTCCACAAAAAACCTATAAAATCCTAACAATTTTAGACATGGACTCACATTGAACTCATTAAAAGATCAATATTTGAATAATGTCAAACATACACCTTTTGACGAGATCTATTATCACCTCCATGCATGCTATAACTAGGTCAATTAAAGGTACTACAATGGTGATGTGGCCCATCTTTCGCTACTTTCTCATCTCTTGATGATCCTACTTATAAATTTCAAATATATCACTAACATAATTAACATAAAACATGTAGCATATAAGAATCATCACTAATGTAAAAGTGATACTCCCTGAATACTTTCTTGTTATCCTCTGTAATATAATTTGCATGAATGAATGTTATATGCACAAATATAGCAACCTGTGTGGAGTTGTAGTACTATGATTGCACCTCGTTCTATGGCTATAGTGTGTAGTTCTCTGTGAAGTCAAAAACTAAAATGATGCTATGAAGCAGAAACATGTCTTTGCATAACTTGAACTGTGAGTCCAACCAACGAACTCTATGTGTATGTGCCTTGCATACTTATAGAGAACCTGATCACGAAAAATTCCCATAAAATGATACACTAGAATCTTATCACTGACCAATTCACACTTCTTTTCTTCTTTCCTATATTTTAGACTATAGGCCACTGTCTTGTATTTTCTAAATTCCACAATTTTGTCTCCAATAGTGTGTGTTCTAGCCATGTGTTGGAAAATTGGAAAATGTTGCATGCCGCCACAATGATCACATGTGCCATCCAAACATGACTTCTTGTAAAAAAATTGACCATCCACTCTTTCACACAAAATGGAAGATAAAAATTTCCTTGAGGATTTAGGTGGAGGCCTTATGTTACATTCCTGCAAAACATTGTTAGCATGCATATCTACACCTATATGTTGATAAAAATCATAATGGTTAGAAAATTCAATATGTACTCTACAACAACAAGTAGTGCGTGTGCAATTTATTTTGACATAAAAAGGATTTAGCATTTCAAAAAACCTTTGACATATTTTAATTTTAGGAAACGTTCATACAAAATCAACAAAAAATTGGGTTTGAGGGTATCCAAATAATGCTTTGGATGTGGCTCATGGATTTTACTACCAATTATCCTTTTTAGAACATCTCTTTGATTAGGAGAGGTCCTTGTGTTATCCTTCCAATAATCTACTATTATAGATCTTCAGGCTTGAGAAATTCTTTTATCTTTCTATGGAACTCTACCCAAGAATGCCTATAACTCATTGCTATTTGGATCCTCCACTCTTTCATGCCTTCCTTTGGCTCTCATTAGAGATGATCTACTTATTTTCAAAGACTTGTCTTTGTAAGGTTTACCTTGTTCCTTGTTTGACTACTTAACAGTGTTGTTGTCATCACATATTGTGTGGCACAACTATCCTTCATGTGTGAGGTAGAACCCACACTCTCGTATACACTCATAAAGTTCTTTACAATGGTTTCAATTGAGTCACTCGAAACTATTAGCCCAAGAGCCTTCATGGTGGACCTAAATTTGAGTTGCCTTATCATTTCAAAAATAGTTGGCATCTTCCACCCTCACTTAGCTTCACAAAAAATAAACTCCATATCCTCTGTGCATATATTTGACATGAACATTTTGGAATCTTATTAGGCATCCACTTCTGCATAAGATTGAATTTGCATCCCTTATTCAAATTCCCCTTTTTCCTTTCTCCACTTTAGAAAACCAAGTTCAGAGGCTTACTTAAACCTAAGCCCATTGCTTTCATTCCACTTGGAGCCTATTTTGAGTGCTGGCAGAGGAATTTTTGTCAAGGACGCCTGCACAATTTGAAAACATTTGTGCGACATGCTTACGTCCCTAGCATATTCTTGCAGTGAAGCTGTAGAGGCATTACACTTCTCATTGGCAGTTGATTGGTAACACCCTCATTGGCCGACTGACCCAAATATGGCCGTTTTCTTCATCTCCCCTTCAAATTTACTCCTTCAACAAACATTTCATCTTCTACAATCTCTTCACAAGCCAACCTTCACACTCTTGTGCTCACTTCTAAGCATTCCAACCATTTCTAGTAGTACTCTCACACTCCATTGCACCAACAACTTTACTCCACCACTTTAGTAGAGAAACTTTGGGACAACACCATTGCAGAAAAGGCTCAAGTACTATCATTCTCTCCTCCATTAGCCTTGAGTGATTTCGGTGGAGGTGGTAAGCTTCCCTCTCCCCTTCTTTATTACTTGGTTGAGTAAGCACACTTACTGTTTTGTAGTGTTTTAATGTTCTTCATTATATTACTTTCTTTATCACCTCTCTTTCCTGGCTGTTTGTGGAGGTTGAATCACCTAAATGGGGGTCTAACTGAGGTGGGCCCCTATACATCCACCCAACATTTTCCTGCTCTTTGTGTGTAGGTGAACATGCTTTGGGAGAGCTAGCTAGTGAATGAATTCCTTTGTGAGATCATTCTTTCCACCCTAACTCTTGCATTTTTACTTTATCACATTAGAGAATATTTCGTCTATGTAATATTGTTGTTTTGTCCCTTTAGTGGTAGTTAGTTGGGCCGTTAGCTTGTTTTCCTAGGTTTGACCTTGTCTCTTTAGTTGTTTGGTTGTGTGGAATCCAGCGCACTTGAGAGACGCCAGTATGCCATGCTGTCATCCTAGGACCACGCTTTCATCCTCAGGTAGAGAGCTTCCTGAGGCATAGTGTTGAACCTGAAAATCAGCTCACCTAGCCCCATCCTACATTTCATATCTATAGGGTGATTTAAGGACTTCATAGTACTCATCGTTCTCGTTTCACATTTCCTAAAACTACATTAAGTTGAGGTAAGTTAGGGAAGTCTTCCATATCTTGGCCCTCCATGACCTGGGATCTTGCACATGGTGGTCCCCCTCTCTTACATTTTTGGTGAACCCGATGTAAACCATTTTAGTTCCATTTTTGTGATACTGACAATTTCTTTCCTCCTAATCTAGGAGTGTTGTAGGTGTGAGTGTTGCAAGGCTATTGCCTTACAACCCAACCTACGACTGCTAGTTGGCATAGTTGGAAGGTTCCAAAGGTGTTGCATAACAAAACCTTAATTGGGTCATTGTATTATCCCTTAACCTTTAGGGACTTTTTGGAAGTATCATCTAGTGTGTGTAATGGCATCCTTCCTGCATCAACCTACCCCCTCTATGCAACCTGTGGACAGTGGTACTGGTATAACCTTCACATCACAGGACTTGTTGATGGGTTTTAACAAGGAACTATCTCCTCTCTATATCCTTGCGTGGATCAATGGAAACATAATAGTGGGTGTTCTCATTGATCCGACGTCACAAGTAAGCAAAATAACCAGGGAGATCATGTTGATCAACTTCTTACATAAAGATGGGTATGATGCACTTGTGAATACCATCCACACACTTCACAAGATTTCTGTGCCCCCTTTGGGTAGTATCATCTTGTCGATCTTGGTTGGACCTAAATCCATGAAACTCTTGTTTGATATTATCCTTCGGTTTGAGCTCTTTAGGGTGAAGTTGGGTATCCCTTGATTGGTGGCTATGAACGTGGTGCCCTTAGTCATACATAAATATTTAAAATTTATCCATGGGGGTTCCATGCATGTAATTCATGACACTAATTATAAACCACTAGTTGCTCATGGTAGCTACTCCTTGGAACACACTTGGCCTACGCCCGTTAGTCCTCTCCCGCCTAGGATGGACCTTCTGCACCTGACGTATCAGAATTATAAGAAAGGGTGCCTAGAACTAAAAGTGAGATACCCTTTTTCACCTTATGTTGTTTCACATAGAGCTTGCTTAAAAGCTGACAACCATGCCACTAAGGCACATAAGAAGGAAGAAGAGGAGTGGCCCCGAGATCCTCCTTCTTCCTCTTCCACTAGTCAATCTAACACTTCTCACTTTGTAGTGGTACCACCAGATTTTGCTCCGCATTTGTGGGAGAACCCTATGGTGCTTGCTTGGTGAAAGCCTAAGTGTCCTACATTTGAACTTCTTATTCTGCCATTAAAGCCTATACCCATTCGGTATAATGGGAAGAAGGTATCCTATGGAGAGTCCTCTTTTTCTTGAACTCCATGGCCTCCCACCGCCCTTACTCCCAAGGAAGTGAATGGGAAGACGCCGGTTGCCGAGGCTCTTGAGTTGACTCTTCTTGTTACTTCTCAACCTGCTCCTCTTGCTCTAGTTTAGGATTTTGTTCCTTCATCAGAGATGGCCATAGTGGACATTTCCATTGTTGAGTAGGAGCCTTTCATTCCTTTGCAGCTTTTGGCCTCCAACTAGAATAGTCGTAGGAACTACCTTGCATGTGAGTGCAAGCACCTATGAAAGGATCCTCTAGCTGAATAAGCCACCTCGTAAAGGAAAGATGAAGAGATGACCACCCCTACTTCATGACCTCCTATAGTGTCTTCCTCTCCCCTTCCTTTTGCTTCTCTTTATTCTAGTTTAGTGTTGCTCCTGGCTTCTGTTGTGAGTATGAATGTGCTTAACCCCAAGTGGGTATAGGTGTTCATCACTCTTTCATTGAACCCATCCTTGCTGATGTGTTTTATAGATATCCAACCTTTCCCAAAACCTGTGGATATGACTAATACCTCAGTTGTGTCCACTGTGGTCCTTTCCTCCTCTTCCTCAATGCCTCTAGCCTCATCTATGGGGAGTTCATATCCTTCGACAAAGCAAAAGGTGGATTATGGTCCTTCTAGTAGTGAAGGACGTAAGAGGAGCCCACCTTCTCTAAAAGGTGGCCCCCACACTGAATTGTTCTATCTTGGTGAGAGAACTAGTCCTGGCTTCCCCTGAGTTCGTCACCACTTCCAAGTCATTCAACAAGCCTAGTGGTGAATGTTAGGCACAACCTTCACCGTCCACTGAAGTTAAACACGATGCTCTTGTGGGGTGCATGTTTAACTCTATGGATGAAGTTCTAGCCTTGCCAAAAATCTTTGTGAAATCACTAACCCTAGCACCACAAGAGCTCAATGAAGAAGACCTTGTGGGGGCTTCTTCCTTAGACCTTGTTGTGAGAGGGCTGGATAATCCTCCTCTTAACATCCCACCACTATAGGCTCATCCTACTTCACCCTACAATGATATAAAGTGGGAAGCAGACAACCTCTTGGTTGATCAATGTTAGGAGGAGGCCCCTTCTTGATCTCGTGTGTGTGTGTGTTTTGTGATGTGTTCCTCCATGATCATGCTATGTGTTCCTGGATTACCCTTTTCACCCCTGTTAGTGCTTGGATATAGGCATGGTTTTTGTGTTATAAATCTCCCTTTATTTGTATCATCATTCTTCCATGTTTGTGCTTGATTTTTGATAAATTGGGGATGATGCAAAGCATTGGGGGAATTTAGACTTCCCTTCCATGTTGACCCAATTTTTTTATTTTTACTTTGTCTTCTTGTGCATTCTTCACATGGTCTAATATAGTAGGGGGTTGATGACAGTTCATTTATATACTATTGTGATACATACACATATATATATTTATGAGCAGTTCTAACCCTAAAATTTCAGGCTACCCTTGTGCCCTTTTTTTGTGTTTTTCTCTTTTTCTTTCTCTTTATATTTCTCTCTTCTTTGCTTGAGTTGTCCCTCTCATGTGTGGCAATGCCTTCCTTCAACATTTCAATTTTCAGAAAATGCATTCGTTGCCAATGAATATTTTCTTGAAAATCTTGCTTTCTTTAGAATCACATTCTCAACTTGGAGCCCTAATGGAACGTGTTTCCTTCATCATAGGTTCATAGGAAAGGACTTGAAAACCTTGCTCTGAAGTGGGAACATCCTTGACCTTCCCCTCACGATGGGGAATATTCTTCCTTTCAAATTCCTTGATGAAGTGAACATCTTTCAAAAGGATCCCTTGATGATGGATCGCTCTAAGAAAACATCTACTTTCAAACTGTGCATCCCTTGAGTGGACCCCTTTGAAATTTTCCAAATTGTCGAATTCTATGCGTTGCTTGCTTACTTGCCTACGTGGCTGCTTCCTACTCTGCAGAGTCCACTTTCCTAGGTTTCCTCCATGTGAGAGATCTTGGGGGATACCTCCTTATAGGGTTCTTCCTTTGAGCTTCCTCCATGCGAATACCTTGGGGGTGGCTCCCCTGTAGGTCTACGGGTTTGTAGGGTGCTTTTGGGTTTCCTCCATGTGAGAGATCTTGGAGGTTACCTTCCCTACAAGTCTGTGGGTTTGTAGGGCACTTTCTTAGGTTTCCTCCATGTGAGAAATCTTGGGGGTTACCTTCCCTATAGGTCTTTGGGTCTGTAGGGCACTTCCTTAGGTACCTTCCCTGTAGGTTTGCGGGTTTGTAGGGCACTTTCCTAGCTTCCTCCATGTGAGAGATCTTTGCGGATGCTTCCTGGGTATCCTCCATGTGAGATTTCTTGGGGGACACCTTCCTTGCAGGTCTGCGGTCCTATAAGGTGCTTGCTTCATAATGCTTCCTTCATGTGAGATATCTTGGGGGTTGCCTCCTTGCAGGTCCATGGGCCTATACGACACTTTCTTTCTTCAACTTCATAGTTCTAAGAAGCTATGAAGCCCTTCGCTTCCCTTGTACCTTCAAGTTCTTCAGATTGTGGTTTGCTTCCTTGACGGTTCAGGTATATTTCTAACCTTACTCTTCTTTGATCTAATTTACCGAGCACTCATCAATATTCGTGCTTGCTAAAGTGGGGGAAAAATATATAAGAGTGAATTTGCACCTCTTATGAAAATTCCCCTTTTTCCTTTCTCCACTTTAGAAAAACAAGTTCGAAGGCCTAATTACACTTAAACCCACTACTTTCAATCCACTTGGCACCTATTTTGAGCATCAACAAAGGAATTTTTATCGGGGACGCCCACACAACATGTAGATGTCTGCACGACATGCTTACGTCCCTTGTAGATTCCTACTACTAAAGTTGCAAAGGTGTTACACTTCTCATTGGCATTTGATTGGTAACATCCTCTTCGACCGACTGACTTGAATATGGTCACTTTCTTCATATCACCTTCAAATTAACTCCTTCAACAAACATTTCACCTTCTACAATCTCTTCACAAGCTAACCTTCACACATTTGTGCTCACTTCTATGCATTGCAAGCATTTCTAGCAACACCGTCACACTCCATTGCAGCAAAGACTTCACTCTAGCACTTCAGTAGAGAAAATTTGGGAAAACACCATTGCAGCAAAGACTCGAGTACTCTCATTCTCTCCTCCATTAGCCTTGAGTGCTTTTGGTGGAGGTGGTAAGCTTCCCTCTCCTCTCCTCTATTACTTGGTTGAGTGAGCACACTTACTATTTTGTAGTATTTTAGAGTTCTTCATTATATTTCTTTATTTATCATACTCACTTTCTTGGTTGCCCATGGAGGTGGAAACACCTAAAAAAGGGTCTAATTGACACAGGCCTGTATACAACCACCCAAAATTTTCCTCCTCTTTGTGTGTAGGTGAGAATGCTTTGGGAGAGCTAGCTAGTGAATAAATTCCTTTGTGAGATCATTCTTGCCACCCTAGCACTTGCATTTTTACTTTATCAAATTAGAGAATATTTTGTCTGCTTAATATTTTTTTTTGTCCCTTTAGTGGTAATTAGCTGGGTCATTAGCTTGTTTTCCTAGGTTTTACCTTGTCTCTTTAGTTTTCTGGTCATGCAGACGCCAACACACTTGAGAGATGCCAGCACACTTGAGAGACGCCAGGACACTTGAGAGACACCAACACGCCGCGTTGTCATCCCATGATTGCGCTTCTATCCTCGGGCATAGTGCTTCCTGAGGCATAGTGTTGAACCTAAAAAATGGCTTGCCTAGCCCCATCCTGCATTTCGGGTCTATAGGGTGATTGAAGTACTTCATAGTCCTCATCATTCTCGTCCCATATTTCCTAAAACTGCATTAAGATGAGGTAAGTTAGGGCAACCTTCCCCATCTTGGCCCTCCATGACTTGGGGTCTTGCACATGGTGGTCCCCCTCTCACAATTTCAAAACATTAGAATCAATATTAATAAAAAAATGTAGGTTTTCTATACAAAAATTTAGGAGGAGTTCTCTTATGTAATTTTTTTTCAACATTAGGAATGTCAACAACATCAGGGTTAGATCGTGACCTTCAATCAAAGTGCCTTCAAATAGAGACGTGTTTGCTAACATACCTTGAGATTGACATGTAAACAATGTTGTACCTCCAACTTGAGATGTTGTTTGTGGAGTTCCTTCAAATAGAGATGTGTTTGCTGATGTACTTTCAAAACACAACGTTGTTGATGGTGTGTCTTCAATTGGAGATGTGATTTCTGATGTACTTGGAAAACCACATGTTATTGCTAGTGTGTCTTCAACTGGAGATGTGCATAGAACTTCACCTATGGTTGATGATGTGCCCCCAACTTCAGGATCCATTTGTGTCCTTCCATGATATTTGTTCATTCGTTCCCTTTGTTTTTCTAATTGGACATCTTTGTTAGATTGCATAAGAATTTCCGGGGCTATAATTCCTTTGCTTCACCAGCTACAATTTTTGATTCTCTTCTCCTTGCATTTTTAACTGCACATTCTTCTGGTGTTAGATCCTTTGTTCATTTCCTCCACATGATGTTGAATGCTACCTATTCACAAACACAGATAGAACAAAAGTAAGTAATGCATTTTATGAAATATATTGATATTGCTAATTATTTTGCATTTTATGAAACACACCAAATAATTTTATGAAGGAAGGTAGCGAGCTGTCTGGAATTATCAAACATGTCTATGCTACAACATTTTTCATACATACATCTACCTCCATACCATTAAAAAAGTAAGTAATGCATTTTTTCAAACATATCCATATCGCTGATTTCATTCCATTTTATGAAACACACCAAGCATTTTATGAAACATATTGATATCACTGATTACATTGCATTTCATATCTTTAAAACTTAAAGTATTAATTTACATTGCATAACTAATGTGACTTATCAAACATTACATATCTTACCAAAGATTGATGTCCCCTACCTAGCATTTATAACAAGCTTCAAAAAACCCATATGTGTTTGGTGAAAATATATGAAACTTGGTACTAATTTTTTGTATGCCTATATGCATGTGCTAAAAAAATGATGGTTGCTAAATCATCATTTTGTGTGATTTAGTGGGGATAATTTGTTTCTTTTTGCAACTATACTGTGTAAAACCTAATACTTTGAGGGATTTGTACAAAAATTGCTTCATGTAAGCATTGATCAATGTTAAGACTTTGGTTTGAGGGGAGTATTTGGAGTGTGGAAAAGTGCTTAGGAGCAAAAAAGTGTCAAACCCAGGGTATTAGTTGTTTCCACCTTTGGAAAATAGAGAATCTTATGTTTATTTTTGTCAAGACCACATTGTGATTGTCAACCAAGTCATGAAGAACATGAATTAAAAGAAGGGTTTGTGATGCTATATCTTGGAATTATTCACTATTTCTTTGGAAATGAGGTAACCTAGAAAGACAATAAGCATTTTTCAGTTGCACAAAATTTTCCCATTTTTTATTTCTTAGAAAGGTAAATGGTATGAACAAATGGAAACTTGCATTAACAACTATGTCAAATCACTTGAATTTATTTAAGCACATGATGAAGGTGAATTTTTATGAAAAAAAAAATTAATGGAAACTTGCATTAACATTGATGAAAGCTCTTAGATTTTCCAAATTAGTTGAAAATAAAAGTTTTCCCACAACCATCACTAATAATGAATTTGAATCTATTATGTCATGTTTTCCATTTTATATCTTCAATCTCCTAAAAATTAAACTTTTACATGTAGCATCCATCTAATTTAATGTTGAATTCTATGTGTAAAAATGGCGATTAATAAAATCATCAAATGAACATTCTATAAATTTTCAAAAAAAAAAAAAACTCAATATAAACATCTACCTAAAATGAAAGAGTGAATTCCACTAGCCATGCTAGAAATGGACTACTATAAGCAATGAAAATAGAATTCATAAGCAAATTTGTGTTAATTTGATGTCATTTATATAAGTTTAAACACAAATTCATCTAAATTATGTCATGTTTTTAATTTTTTTTATTCAAACTCATAAAAATTAAACTTTTTATGCAACTCCCATCTAATTCAATGTTGAATTCTATGTCCAATTGTTATGATTAATAAAATTATTAAAGGAATTTGGTTTATATTGTCAAAAACAAACAAATATACTAATGTAAACATTTTGATATTACCAAAATAATATATTCTAAGATAATGTAAAATGATGTAGAAACTTCAAAATGTCTTCTTCTCTATTGTCTAGCATGCAAATCAGTGGTAAAAAGGTGATGGATCAAGCATAGGTTGGTACAACAGGGAGTCAACTACATAAAAAAGGAATTTGTGAGTTAGACAAAGAACTGAACCAGACAAATGTAGAAGCATGTGGGCCAGAATCACGAGGTCAACCCCTATTTTACCATTTCAAGGTAAAACACATTTGGCACTCACCAAATTTGGCAAGCACCAAATGTGTTGCTTTGAAATGTTCACCTTGCATAGAGAGGAAGGGAATGAGACTTGAGATAGAGAGAGAGGGGATAGGAGTGAGAGAGATTTCTCTAGTTAGTGTGGTAGGGAATGAGACTTGAGAGCGACATAGACTTGAGAGGGATAGAGAGTTATCCAGTTAGGGTGGGGGAAATACCTAACAATAGGAGAGGGATTGGGAGGGATGAGACCCAAGAGATACAAAAAGACCAAAGGGGGAGAGAGAGGGAGTGTGGGAGAGGGGGTTGGAGTGAAATATATTTGTCTAGGTAGGGTGGGAGGTACGTGAGACCTGAAAAAGAGGGAGTGTGAGAGAGGGGATTGGAGTGAGATAGATTAGTCTAGGTAGCGTGGGAAGGAGTGAGTCCTGAGAGAGAGGTACTTTAGAGGGAGAGAGAGTTATTCAATTAGGGTGGGGGGGAAGAGTTTAGAGAGGGAGTGGGAGAGAGAGGGAGTGGGAGATAGAGGGATGGGAGACCTAAATCCTCAATCCTCAACCCTCAACCCTCAACCCTTAAACTATAAATCCTCAATCCTTAATCCCTCAAACCTTAAACCCTCTACCCTCTAACCTATACCCCCAACCCTTAAATCATAAACCCTAAACCCTAAAACCTTTATACTCTACTCTTAACCCTTAAACCCTATACCCTAAACCATTAAACCCTCTACCATCTACCCTCAACCCTATACCCTCTCTCTCTACCCTCTACCATCAACCCTCTACCCTCTACCCTCAAACCTAAACCCTTAATGCCTTCAACCCTCCATCCTTAACCCTTAAACCCTAAATCCTAAACCCTTAAACCCTCTACCGTTAAATCATAAATTGTAAACCCTAATCCCTAAACCCTTAAACCCTAAACCCTAAACCCTTAAACCCTCTACCCTCTACCCTTGACCCTCAACCCTCAACCCTCTACCCTCTACCCTAAATGCTTAAACCCTAAACCCTTAAAAACCTAAACCCTAAACCCTTAAACCTTCCACCCTCAATGATTAACCCTCAACCTTCTACCCTCTACCCATAATCCATCAACCCTATACCCTTAACCATTCAACCCTTCAACCCACAACCCTTAACCCTTAAACCCTAAACCCTAAAACCTAAAAACTAAACCCTAAACCCTAAACACTAAACCATAAAACCAAGCCTTTAAACCCTCTACCCTGAACCCTCTACCCTTAAACCATAAACCCTCAATTCTTAAACCCTAAACTCTCTACCCTCAACCCTCAACTCTCTACCCTCTACCATCTACCCTCAACCCTCAACCCTCCCTCTCTCTACCCTCTACCATCAACCCTCTACCATCTACCATCAAACCTCAACCCTTAATGCCTTCAACCCTCCATCCTTAACCCTTAAACCCTAAATCCTAAACCCTTAAACCCTCTACCATCTACCCTAAACCCTTAAACCCTCTACCCTTAAATCATAAATTGTAAACCCTAATCCCTAAACCCTTAAACCCTAAACCATAAACCCTTAAACCCTCTACCCTCTACCCTCTACCCTCAGCCCTCAACCCTCAGCCCTCAACCCTCTACCTAAACACTTAAACCCTAAACCCTTAAAACCCTAAACCCTAAACCCTTAAACCTTCCACCCTCAACACTTAACCCTCAACCCTCTACCCTCTACCCATAATCCATCAACCCTATACCCTTAACCATTCAACCCTTCAACCCACAACCCTTAACCCTTTAACCCTAAACCCTAAAACCAAACCTTTAAACCATCTACTTTGAACCCTCTACCCTTAAACCATAAACCCTCAATTCTTAAACCCTAAACTCTCTACCCTAAACCCTCAACTCTCTACCCTCTACCCTCTACCATCAACCCTCAACCCTTGAACTATAAACCCTAAAACCTAAACCCTCTACCCTCTACCCTTAACCCTTAAACCATCTAACATCTACCCTCAACCCTCTACCTTCTCTCTCTCTCAACCCTCAACCCTCAACCCTCTACCCTCTACTCTCTAACCTCAATCCTTAAACCCTTAAACCCTCAACCCTTAACCCTTAAACCATAAACCATAAACCATTAAAACCTCTACCATCTACCCTAAACCATTAAAACCTCTACCCTTAATCCGTAAACTATAAACCGTAAACCATTTAACCCTAAACCCTCA
>VDFB02105785.1:535505291-535518547 GCA_007258455.2 Sequoia sempervirens | reverse complement strand
CTCTCTTAGCTATCTAAATATTTAATTCTTTTTTTGTTTTGATTCAGTTAAGGTTTTGTTCCATAGCTTCTATTGTAAATGCCTTCGTTTTTGGTCAAAAACGAACATGTGCTAGTTTTAGGATAGATTTTTACTTGTTCATCGAAACACAAAAAAAATTACATTTTTGAAACTAGACTCCATTCTACCACGATGAATTTTTCAATTTCATTTAGTTTCAAACAATTAGGAGCACACTCAAATTTTAGCTTTTTAGATGTGGTCCACTTTCAAAATTCATAAATATTATATATTCATTAAAAATTGAACGTAAAGTTAGCCTTATTTATAAACCACATGGTGTTAGCTAATTTCACCATTCAAATTTTTGAAATTCTAAAAAAAAAGTTAATAAAAAAGGGGCTAGCCCTCAGGCGCTATGCTATTTTTTTTTTTATAAAAATAGGACCTATTTTGGCTCCCCCCTTTTTGAGACCCTTAATCTTCATTAATTTCAAAAAGAATTAGTAGCTTAGAACATAGACTCGGAGTACTTCAACTTTCGTTCTTGCTGCATCTTGAAATTTTGAGTGTAACTATCTTCATTTTCTTGTGCAAATCAGATTTTGCTGATTTAAGGAAAAAGTGGCATCTTAAGAGCCAAAATTGTGTCACATATCCATGCACTTACCCTGTGGATAAATTAAACAATTAATAGTAAGTGCTAAATAATGGAATGAAATAAACTTAGACAAATTAGATTCTTTTCTTTCAAGAAATTAAGTATTATCTATTTATGAAATATTTGCATGCAGATTTAAAACATAAAGCAATACAAATGAAAAAAAATGTTGGCATCAAATTGACAAAAAACACTAAAAATGTCACTCTTGCTAGGGTTTGGTAAAATATTGTCACTCTTGCAAGGTTTTTCTGAATGTTATTTCAATTTTTTTATTGACCTGCTCCCCCGATTCTTTGTGTCATTAGTCATTTTATTAATTCCTTTGCAACGTTAAATTACCAACCCTTTAATCCTCTACTGGGCGATCCCACAATAGTGGTTTACACTTTTTGAGACATCCTGATTTTTATTGAAATCACATACTTTTAGAAAATATAATGATTTGAGCCTTAAAAAGTTCCATTTAAAGGACTCCAATTGAAGAGGGATTGATCAAACCACCTTAGATCAAACCCCTTTGGATAGAACCCCATTAGTTTTAAACCATACCTCTAATGAAATCCCCTTTATAGCTATCAAAATATTGAAAAAATCACTTTTGATTTACCTTTTGGTGGATCAAATGAATTCATTTACAATTTAGTTTTTGTAAGTATGTAGTCCTTATTATAAGCTTCCCAAAAAGTATAAATTTAAATATATTTAATTTTGTTATATATTTATTTTTTTATTTCTTGTGAATGTAGGTTTTTCACCGAAAATTGAGCTCTTTGTTTTGCACATGTGGACAAATAGTAGATTACCAAAACAAAATTTTGAAAAATATCTATGCACTTGATATTGATGTCCTTGATCCAACAAAAATAATTTTTTTGAATTTTGATACATACAAAAATATTATGTGTTAGCAAGTAATCCTATGTCTAAATTGTAATTGGTTTGACTTCAAAACTTAATTAAGAAAAAAACATTCAATAGAACACCATGAAACCAGATGCATCCACTAGATATTGTAGTTACAAATCTAAATTCAAGAAAATTATAATTTTATCCTTCATAGAAAAAAATTGTGTTAGCAAGTACACATCACAATTTGAAATGGTGAGCTTAATGTTAAAAAATAGCTATCGAAGGAGATGGAAAAAGAAATGAAATTTGATTCCATTTAAAAATATATATATTTAGAATCTATAGACAAAATTTGACAAATCATTAGTTTGCATCATCTTCAAATTCCTCATGGTTTAGCCGCTATAGGTGTCTGAAAGTGAAGAAAAAGTTTAAAATGTTCATTTCAATGTCAAGTTTGGCCAAAGAGTGTAGACCACTATTGTGGGATCACCCTACTAGTGCTTACTTAAGAAGAAGATTCTGCATGTGCTTAATTAAATGGCTTAAGTGAGCCCACACTTTATGGTTCTACGAGTTTGTAGATAGCTTAATAAAGGTTATGTTAATTGTTGCAGAACTGCGGAAAAGGGATAGGTGTCAATCAATGTCTTGCTTTTAAAGGGATTCCATGAGTTGGTATGATGATTCAAGAATATCTATATGTGACTTGTGAAACTACAAAATGTACATGTGGACTTGTCTCAATGTCTCCAACAGGTTTTCTATCAAAGGATAGGATTGTGAGCAATGGAATGATTTTGTGAGGCCACAAATAGTTTTATTAAGGTTAAGTTAATTGTCATAGAACCATGGAAAGGGGACTAGTGTCAATGTCTTGCTTTTAAAGGGATTTTGTGAGTCTATGAGATGATTTAATAAGATCTATATGTGACTTGTGAAGCCACAGAATGGACGCGTGGACTCATCTCAATGTCTCTAATGAGTTTTCTATCAAAGGAAAATCTCATGAGGATTGTGTATCCTAGCACACTAAAATTTGAAATAACTTTAAAACACATGTTTATATCATAAATTACTTAACCATTCAATGAAAATGTGATGAATGGTTGTAGTTGTATTATGAGATAAATGCAGAACTTGTGCTAGGATTACATACTCAAACCTCCAAAATCACCCTATAACCATTAGATTTACAAAGATCATCGGTTGAAAATTTATTTGAGATGAAACATTTGAATGATGACACCTCTCACCGAAAGTGATCAATTAATAGAAGGTATAAAAATGTAGGATATCTGTTCAATTTATTTCTAAGTTTTTGTACAAAAATGTAATGTACTAATTGTGTAGACTGAAGGTAAAACATTGACGTTTCATTCACATTAATATTCAGAAAAGGGAAAAAAGTGAACATTTTACTAGTAAATGATTTTATTTTTAAGTGAGAAGGTAAACACATAGGGATATTTTAGACTGCTCATTGCAATGCACCAGGGAGATTTTGGGTTCTAACATATCCAGTCCACACCTCTCACTGTCTCTGTGTTAATCTTTTCAACAATTAAAATCCAAGTCAAAGACAAAAAAATTAAGTCTCATCATTTCTTAAATTCTTAATTTTTTAAACTTTGGGTTTAGGGTTAAGAAATTGAGAGCCTTAAGAAAAATTAAGGACTTAAGAGGGACTTCACATTGTAGAAGCATGTCTACCACCAATACCAAATCGATTATTGGGAAAGGCAAAGAAAATTCAAATATAAAAGTAGATTATGCTTGAGTGCTTAAAACCCTAGGTTTGATGGATGAATACCATGATATTTATGATCTTGAAATCTATGGTAGGCTTATCTCAGAACTTAAATTTTCAAGTGAGAATACAGATACAAATCAAATGCAATTGCAAAATAGAAAAACAATGCAAATTAATAGTATCACTACACCATGGGTAGTTGGATTAGGGCGCATGATGTTACATAAGGTTTTACCTTGCCCATAATTTATCATGGTTCGTGCCCACAATTATGATGATTAAAAAAAAAGATAGAAAAGAAGAAATGTTATCCATTATTGCAGAAGAATTGTAAAAGTGTTGGGGTTTACAACCGAAGAATTTAGAAACATCCACATTGACCTAGAAAAGCTTTCTAATGATTCTTAATTAGATGATGAAAGGGAGAAAATTACTTTTCTAATTGAAATAGTTTAGGATAGAAACTTATTGAAAAATAGTCACAAGCCTCCTTATGATTTGGGAATTTTTAAACCATGGGTTTAGGATACTATTTCCATGCTAGCATTTTGCCTTAGACTAGATAGCAATCAGGAAGTAGGTGCAAGACTCCTTGAAATGGTATTATATCCATTATACTAAACAACCTATCAAATATAACTTTCTTGAGCACATTGTAGAATCCATGCATAAAAAAAATTTAATGATTAAAGGAGGTTCCACTAAGACATTTAGGTTCACAACCTACTTGTGCTATTTTTTCTATTCAAATTAGTGGAATGTTTCTAACCAACAAGCTTCATATACATCCCTATATGAATGTTAAGGAAAAAAATGGCTCCATTATATGATTGGATAACTAATTTAAAGATGAATGATTCTCGAAAGAACTACAATAATTTTTTAGACTACTTTTTGGCTCCATTGTATCAAGCAATTACAAATACTCTAAAGCCTAGATTGCCTATGTCTTGTAGAAATTACATTCAACTAGGAAAAGAAATACAATTGGCTTATTGATACTTAATGGAAGAATACACTAAAGATTCTATGGATTAGGAGTATAGCCATACAAAATTCCAATACATGTGATAAAAATGGTTTTCATATTGGAATATGTAAGGAAGATGGAGAAAACTGATCAAATATAGTTTTTTAGTCAACAAAAGAATAAAATATTTCCTTCTTTATGTAGTACCCTTCCATTTTGCTAATGGTTTATGTTAGCATGTTTTCACTTTGATAGGCCCTGGTACTTTGTTTTGATGTATTGATCGCTGACATTTGAGCGATGGTGGATTTATTTTGTGATGTGATGATACTTTGTATGGTGGTGATTAATTCCGACATGCTTTATGTTAGCATAGATGTTTACTTTAGATGTTATTGCTTTATATATGTTTATGGTAGATTAATTGTTATTTATTTTGTCAGTTTGATGTGATGTGTATTGGTGTGGAGAACAGAGTTACATCACTTGCTCACGAGTGCCCTATGATTTCTGTGATTTTCTCCACACGGTGTGTTTGAATTATGGATTATATATATATATGTATGTTATTTGTTTGATTGTAGGATTGCAAGTACATAACACTAACTCCACCTAATTTCACAGGTCTGAGCATGACAAGACTCAACAGTACTGTTGATTGGGAGGTAGTAACAAGGTTTTTCCTAGTCTAGTCCTAAACCCAGTCACAATATGTTATCAGTTTAAGTCTGGTGTCTTTGGTTGTGTTGTTTGTGTCTGATTGGATTATTTGTTATGAAAGGTTAATTTTTGTGAATATAATGTTAGATTAATGTTTTATTTAGATTAATTTTGGATATTTTAGATAAAAGTTTTATATTTATTTAATTAGTTAAATTAGTTTATTGGTAAAATAATTTAGTCATTGAGATTAAAATTATTTTATTAAATAAATATATTAATTAATTAAAGTTACTTTATTTGAGTGAATATATTAAATATAAATTAAATGCTTTGTGGGAAATGAAATTTTAAATATGAATTAAAATAAAAAGGAAATTAGTTTTTGAATTCTTTAATTCTTTAAATGGAATAAATTCTTGAAATGGTGGGAAGAAAATATCCATGAGTGGTTAGTAGATATTTTTTTGAAAATTGCCATGTGCGTTAGTTGGGAATTAATTGCAAATTTCTTGTTGAGGATTCTCTTAGAGAAGGCATTATGAGATTTGGGGAAAATAGGAAAACATTTCATGGGAAATGAGAAAGAATAGAGTTCTGCTAAAAAATTGTGTTAATTTGTGATTTCTTTTGGGTTTAATTTTAAAATTTCTGGAAGAAGTTTTGGGATTTCTTCTGGTTTAGTATTTGCATTCTTCTGGAAATTGGTGTTCTAGAAGGGCTTTAGAAGATTGCACGTAGCAGGCAAACAAAGCTTTTCTTCTACAGTCAAGTTTTTCAAGCTACAGGAATACATGTATTTCCCTATGTATTTAATTTGTTTTCTTTTGAAAAGATTTCCTGTGTAAGAATTAGTTTGTGAAGGATTTTGTTAAATTGTGAATTTAAAAGATTGCTTGAGGAAATATTTGTGTTGTGACTTTTGTTTTCTTCTTCGTGATTTTTGTGAAAAATGATTCTGTAGAAAGATGTTATCTCTTTGTGTTATTTTTTTTTTCAAAAACAAGATTTTATAGTGAAATCAGAGGGCAACACAAAAGATTTGTTAAACAGTAGTCAATTCTCAAAGGAAATAGAAGAAATCTTTGTAGAATTTTAAATTTAAATTCTTTGTTAAACCTGGTGTTAGATTTGGGGAAAAGAAACCTCTGGGTTGAATTTTGACAAATATTACCTGTAGAAAAGATCTTGGATTTGGGGGTTTTGAAATGAAAACCTCTACTATTGAAATTATTAATTTGGGAATAAATTGTTTAAATTTGTAGTTTTCCCAATTTCCTGTAGAAAACTCTATTGAAAAAGATTGCCCAATCTTAGTATTTTTACTTATTAAATAAAATTAGATATATACATTTATATATGTATATATACAAATATAGTATATACATATACATATACAAATATATATATATATAATATTTGTAATTGACAAAATTCATTGTGTCAAATTTCTGAGAACTTTTCGTGCAACGATTTTCTTTTGAAATCACCAGATTTTATTTTATGCTTTAAATAAAATCAAATAAAGAAAAATTTAGGGTTGATGGGCCGCAGGGGGCTACGCCCACAGAAGACCCCCACAAGGGAGCTGGCTGTGAGGGTAGCGCCCAGTGCTGCCTACACAGCCGTGCCCTCCCATGGAGGGTTTGGCTGTGTGAGCAGCCGGGCCCTGCCCTTTAATTGTTATAAGTTTAATTTTTTATTTTTTTTTAGTTTTAAAATATGATTATTATATATATAAATATATATATGTATATATTATAATATATGTAAGGTTATAATTTTTATTTGGATAAATAAGAACATTTATTTATATATATATTTAGATATTTAAATAAATGTTTAATTAAATTAATTTGATATGCATATAATTAAATGAATGGTATATTGCTAATTAGTGTATGAAAAGTATTAATGGACATTTTATAATGAAATATATTATGGAAGGAAATCGTAAATTTCATTATAATACATAATTATGGAATTGGGTAAATTATAGTTTTTATTTTCATATTGAATGGAAGATGAATTATATTTAAGTTGAATAATTCTATGTCTAAAGTTATTGATTTGAATGGATTTAGTAAATCCTAAAATTAGATGTTTATTATCCCTGTTTTGCTTTAAATTGTATTTTCTCTTTTATTGGGAAAATTGGGATTATATTAGATTACAAGTCTTCCAGATAAGTTTGTTTAATGTGGGAGTTGTTATTGGTTTAAATGCAATATTTGAGTTAACTAGGGTAGTGCACTCGGTTTTTGTATGATTTTTAGACACCTGATTCTATGAACAGGCTATGATGTCCTTTGTGATATGTTTGGTATTAGATGTTGATTTATGTGCACTTTGTCAACCTTAGTTAGTGAACTTAGATTCCTTGTGTTATTTTTAGGGGAGTGGCTCTGTGTGAGGGCCGATACACAAAGTGGTACCTGGGTAACTCATGTAGAGTTAGTAAATCAATGAAAACTAAAACAAGACATTGGGTATTCTAAAAATATTTAAATGGATTAATTATGCCTCACTCATAGACTCAAGGGCTAGTTCAGTTTTGAAAATGAGTCGAGAAGGCTTGGAATGGAAAAGTTGATATCTTGTTATTTTAAAAGATATTCGACTCCGCAACAGTTTGCATGAGGGGTTGGGTTTCGTAAGAGGTTACTAGGGTAACCCAAGATGGGGGCCGAAATCTAGGAAGAAACACTAGGGTAACCTATGCAACATTGTGATGACACTCCACCTATAATAACAGTTACCTTGTGAACTTAATGTATTTGATCTTTTTGTTCTAGAAGCAATGTAACCATTTAGTTAAGTTTGTACTTGTATAGTTTTTGTCTATGGTTTTACTTGTGTCTAGGGTTTGTAGGTTATGTCTAGGGAACCGTTTTACTATCTCCTAGCATGAGGGGTGGACCTACGGGTACCACATGGTTGGGTGGAATGTGCACCTTACTCCGTTGGGTCCCTAGTTCTTGTTCGTGGCAACGAGTGCTTCTTGGATGGAGAGCTCATGAGTAGAAATGTAGTTTCTTATTTGTATCAGTGGTAACTCTTTATATGTAACACTCCTCAATTGATAATGAGGTGAAATTTTGTAATATGTAATTGTATACTTTTGTTTGACCTACCTCATTTGGAAAATGAGTATTGTAATGTTATTTCAAATGCAATGTATGAAAGAATCTTTTGTGTACATTATACCTTCATTGATGAAATTTAAATGTTATACAATGTATGCTTTTAAGTTAAGTAAATGATTACACTTTAAAAAAAAATTATTACACTATCGTAGACAATGCAACATTCTTTAGGTTACAAGATGGGGCATTACACTTTACCTTTTTCATGTGGAGGGTTCACATTCATAAGAAAATAATTTATTGTGGTACATGATCTTTTTATCTTTTTTCAATTTGATGTTGTCTCTCACTAGTGGTATGATCCATGTGACACCATTAAATAAAGGATTATGGCCAATAAGAATGTTGCAATTAGAATTCAACATCAAAGTAAACCCTTTCTTGAAAACTTGAGAAACAAATATTCTTGGGATGAAGTCAAAATAGCAATGGATAAATTTTCTATTGAGAAAGGTATTTCTTTCAGACAATTGTCAGCATAAATTATAACTTTGCACCATCAAAAAAGTAGAGACAAAAATTAGAAGGTACGATAAATTTTAAAAAAGTGATATACCATCTACTAGAGTAAAAAAAACCATAATCTCTAAATATGGCTTGTAGAGACAAAAATTTGTCACAATAAAAAATTGTCGTCTTTTGGTCTATGAGGAAGGATCTAGGTGAAACAAAAACTAGTGAAGAGTTTGGAGATATTGAAGAATATTTTGAGTTTATTAATATGTGGAAAAAAGAGCATCCTTATGAATGTGAAGAAACTAATGATAAATGTGATGAGGATATAGGGAAGAACAAAGTGTACAATATGAAAGTAAAATAAAATATGGTTTAGGTGAGACCACAAAACAAACATATACTTCAGGAGCACCCATAGCCAAAAAATGGGTTATGAAGGTGGTGGTTTGGGGTCCCAAGGACAAGGCAATTGGATGAACATAGATGTAGACCCTAGAAAACTTGTTGATAAGAGAGGCCTTAGAGATGATAAAATATCCCAAGGGAATACAATTACAACTGAAATAATTCATTTTGTTACAACTTCAAATCCTAATACGCATGGTTAGAAACAATCACAACTAGGACATTCCCATGGTGGAGAAACTAGTGTAAATGGCACTACCACTAGTGGTGATGGTATGGCTAGTAGTACTAGTACTGGTCAACATGTGCTACAAAAAAAAATACACACAAGAGGCCAAAAATACAAGATGCTACACAAAATCCCAGTGATCAAGGCATACTGAAGAGGCCAAGGATCATGAAAGGTCCATGACAAAACTACCAATACCACTACCTTAATTTAAAGTTTCATCCAAATGAGTTATTTCTAGTCATTCTTCCAGCTAGCATGGCTACAATAGCAATTGCAAGTACACCTTCACTATTGAAGCATTCTTGTGTGAACCAAGATCCTAGTACCTACAAAACACATACATTAGAAGATTGAAATGCAAGTTAGAATCTAAGTTCCCCATGAAATCCATTCACCAAGCTTAAATTAGGAAATGAGATGAAGAACACAATAAGAAAGCAATAAAAATAGATTGAACCCTAATTAAACAAGCAAACTCTTGATCCCATGGGAGAATTGGTGCCAATTTGATGTGAAAATTGGCCCTTTCCCAACTCCAATGATGCAATGTTGATTGATGATGAAGAGTGATCCACTTTGTTGATGATTGAAGTATGCTCCAAGATGAAAATCTGCATAACCTAGCTAAGATTGGATAAAAATGGATGAGAATTGCTATGGATGTGAGTATAGTAACTTTTCTCAAATTGTGGATGTTGAAATGAGGAAAGAGACTTCTTATTTATAGAATGGTAAGACGGAGAAATTCCAAAAATGGAGCAATGTGGGACTAACATTCAACCGATTGCAAGGTGCCACTTGTCAAGAGATGGACATCCCGATGAATGTGCCCATAAATGCAATTAGAAGATATTTGAAATTAGTGAAATGACATGTAAGAGGGAAAAGAAACGTCTTAAATGCCACTTGGCTCAAGGAAAAAGGACTTATTTGGTGAAGTAAATGTCTTGTTGGAAGGACAAAGTCCACTTGGATTTGAATTCAAATTTGAGAGAATATTCCTCCATTATGCCATGTTGAGAGAAAATAGAGATTTAATAAATGAATTAAATCTATTTTCACATGCAAGTGGCAAAAGCTAGAGGATGGGACTTGCATTATGATTAAATTAATCAAAGGTTAATTAATTTAAAGAGATATTAGATGATGTGAAAAATTTGACTTAGATTTATAGGTTGATTTAAATCAAAGATGAGAAGAATATGATTTTAGACTTAGTTAAATAAATATTTTGTGTTATTTAACAAAAGAGGATGATTGGTTAGCTTAAATTAAACAAGGTTTAATTTATTTAATTTAATAGATAGACCTTAGATTTATTTAATCAAATAAAGTGAATTATTTAATTAAATATGGACATAGGGTTAATTAGATTAGATAGATTGATTTAATTAACAAGAGAGAAAGACTTAATTAGATAAATTGATTTATTTAATTAAGAGAGGAAAATTGATGAATTTAATCAAATAAGGGTATTTGATCAAATGGTTAGAATGAGGGATGATTTATGATGAAATGGTGTTAATGATCAGGATCAAGTATGTCGGTATATTTTCCATGTCTACAATTCTATTATTTATGTGTCCCCAAGTTTTGATTATAATGATGAGTTTAAAAAGAAATAAAAAATGTATAAAAATGAAAGGAAGCAACTAATAGAGAGTTTGTCTATTGTAAATTCATATCCTACAACAAATAGGGTATTATCCATATTTGACCCAAATAAAGAAATAATGGATTACATGTTTATTGTTCCCATAGTTCAAAATAAATTAGGGAATCATATGGATAGATTTGAATTTTAGGTGAGTAGTTTCCAATTGGATTTTTCTAGATACCAAAATTCTAACACAATTACTGTATTAAAGAAAAGAATGAATTGGTGTACACAACATTGCTAAAGAAAGAGAGAAAAAAATGTTGCAAATTCAAATAGAAAAGTTATAGAAAAACCTAGCAAATGAGAAATAATAGAGGAAAGTAGTAGATAACAAGAGCAGTGAATTAGAGAAAAGAATAAAAAATCTTATTCTACATGTACAAGCAAAGAGGATAAACAAACAAAGGTGGAATTGAATGAACTTAAGCAAAGGTTAGATGAGAGAAAAAAATATGAGGAAAATCCACTTCAAAAAAGATAACAAAACTTGGTGAAAGCAAAAAAATAGTGGGAACAAAAATTGGAGGAAGAGAGAAAAAAAGTGAAATATTTGTAGTAGAGGTGAGAGAATAAAAAAATGAAATAAAATCTTGTCTTGAGATAAGTTAAATTTGCATTTTGTAGAGAAATAATGAGGCATATAAAACAAAAGATCTAGGAGGAAATAATACAGAGGATTGATTATTTGTGTGAATTGTTTCAATTGATTGATGATCTAATAGTATCGCGGAACCTTGATATTTTATGCTACTCTAAATGTGCAAAATAACCAAGAATATGAATGACAAACTATCAAGGACACCTCAAGATTAGCCAAAAGAGAGTTAGAATAAGAAAGGAAATAGATAAACAACATAGAAACAATATCACCTTCCTTGCTGTTGATTTCTCCTTGATTGGCCCTTGATTAAAATGGATTGTGTGCTCCTTAGATGGTGGATTGAAGATCACTACTATATGCTTGAATGTAAAATGCAAGTGGATGTGATTGAAAATTGGATGAGTGCATAAAATGGCAGCATGTAGTTGCAAATTGATTAAGTGTTCTAAAAATGCCCTTGAGGAGGGGGGATTTATAGGAGAATTTGAATTCTCTAGAGAATTCAATGGTCAAGATTGCTCCAACAAGGCCAAGATGAAGGGCTATGGTGGGTTAAGAATCCACAAGCCCTCACATCTTGACATGTGGAGGGTGAAGTGGACAAGAGGATATGAGGTGGAGATGAGTTGTCAAAAAGGTACATGAGGTGGAAAAGGACATGCACCTTGGGGATGAGAGGATTTCCACAAAAAGGGATTTCTTGTCCCCAAGTGGGAGTGAAAGGGACATTTGAGGAATTTTAGAATTCTTCAAAAATATACATGGGAAAAGGAAAGGTGGTTGGGGGGATAAATATGAATTAAAAATTCACATTCCTAGGATGATCTAGAGGGTAAAAGGTGGGCTCCAAAAAGGTGGGATTTGGTCACATGTGGAGATTGTGACAAGTCCAAGGTTCTAGAAGCCTTGGGAGAATGGAATGTGAATTAAAAATTCACATTTAAAGGAGAGGAATCTAGAGCAAATAAATGTGAATTAAAAATTCACATAGGAAAGGGGGTTAACATCAAAAAGGAAAAAAAATGGAAAAATTGACCAAAAAGTTGTGCTAAATTTAGCTAATGATTTTGGTTAAGGTTGTGCAAATATTGGATTAGGCTAATTAACAGAAGATTAGAGGCAAGTGGCAAATGTAGGAGGATGTGACAAGGAGAGAGAAAGTGAGGAATTTTTAAATTGATTTTTAAATCAAAAAGAGGACAAATGACTAAATTAAATAAATTAGTGTATTTATTTAATTTAGAGAGGAATAAGGTAAATGACAAAGTATTAATCATTAAATTAAATACTTTATCGGTATGAGACAAAGGGTGTAATATTAATTTAATAAATTAATATTAATATGATAGACGTAAATGCAATAAATTTAATCATATGGAAGTGATTAAATTTAGGTGTCTACATTTTGCCCCTCTTCGAAATATTGTTGAAATAACAATGTTTCGAAGAAAAGTGAATGTCGAGGATGAAGAAAGAAATGAGGATTGATGCCCCAGCCTGACAAAAAAGAAAGGGGATGCCCTAGTGCCTGGTTTGAAATGGATGGAAGGAAGTAGTAGGGTATGCCCCCTCGAGAGGGCGGTTGGGGAAGAAAGAAGGGGCCCTGGATGACGTCTCGATAGAAGGAAATGGAGGGGACCGGTGGATAGAGGGCAAAAAATTGAGCAAGTTTTCTTTTTGAACGGAGTGGATCAGACGTACGGTTTGCGAATGGCGGCTTCGGGAAGTTTGGAATTAGTTGGAGGAATAAAAAGGTAAATAAAAGGTAAAAAATACCTTTTTGGAGGAAGGGGTTAAAAAGGTAATTTGAAAAATTACCTAGCTAACTTTCACTGTAGCAGTTGAGAGAAAGAGAGGAGA
>VDFB02105785.1:535481754-535505271 GCA_007258455.2 Sequoia sempervirens | reverse complement strand
CACAATCAATTTATAATCTTGGATAGGAGTGATTTCTATAACTCTTTTCACTACAACAGTACCAATGACCTCTTCAATTGATTTCACCACTTCAAGCTTCCTTGTTTTCAATTTCATTGACCAAATTTCAAGGGTATGCCACTTGAGATTGGAGCCAAATCCAAAAACTTGATTGTCAAAGTGTTCCTTAGACACATAGGCCTCTAGATCCTTTTTGATTGCATCTAGTGAAATGGCAGAAGTGAGATTCCACCCTAGCAACAACATCACACCACTATCTTTAACAATTTGCTTGGCTTCAACAAGGGTAATTGTTTCTATTTCACTCATTATTTTCTCCTCCTCTATGTTCTCTGCCTCCTATTGAAATGAGGGGTCCACGCTAGCCTTTGCATCTTCAATTCTCTTGTTAATCTCTTGAATCTATAATTGAATAATGCATTATTTAAATTCCTTAGTTTGGACAAAGGAATCATCAACAGTAAACTCTTCACAGTCCTTCAACCTTCAACCTGACATCATCAGCTCCCTCATCATACTCCCATTTGATAATTTTGTCCTTCGAAACACAGGGGTCAAGAGAATCTCATATATGAGGGGAAGGAAATCTCCTTTCCAACTTCTAATCACTTGGCACATGCTCAACAAACTAGTATTCTCCAATTAGTTATGTTGTTGAGTACTCAACAAATGGGCTAGTTGTCGCTCCTTCACCAACCTCCAAAGGTTGTTCTTGAGTACCTTGAGCATCTTGCTACTCTTTGACTACTTGAGCTTTCTCCGTGGCCTCCTTGACCTTCACAGTGAATTCACCACTTTGAAGCTCCTTTAATTTTGTCATAGCTTGCTCATATGGATTCTCAATTTCACCATAAGGACTTACAAAGAATGGATTTTTCTTGATTACATCATCTTCAATGTTACAAATATCAATCCACTCTTTATTTCTTGAAGTCACAACAACACTAATTGAAATTTTTTTGATGATATCATCAGTATATAAAAAATGTTATGACAAACCAGACAAACCTTTTCTTCTCCTTTTAGCATTTACAAACCCCTTAGGGTCATAGATCCTCACTTTATCCATAGGAATTCTGCTCGGTTACTTAATATTATTCCAAATTTGTCATACCAAAGGAGCATTGTGGAGTTATTAAAGAAGCCTTTTTGTTATTCCTTAAATGCTCTTTGTCCATGCTATCCAATTTCCACATGATCTCCATAAAAGCTAATTTGTCAGAAACATATGAAGGTAGACAATGTGGTGCAACTTTGGCTCCATAAACTCTAATTAGAGTATAATGTGAATGCATAAACTAGACACCCCAATTATGACCCACTTTGGATTCTTCCCTAAACTCACGTGGTCATAGAATCTCCTTGATGACCCTTGAGACTATGTACAAAGGCACTATTCCCAAGTTCTCCATTATTCCAACTTTCAAAATGTTACAAAAAAGCAATATAATTTGAATGTGGGTAGTTCCGATCCCAAATGAATGTCCACATTTGTACTGGAAAGTCATTGCCATCATCATCATCTTTCTATCTCAACTTCATAAATTTATTCCACTTCTCCTACCCCATCCATGGAATCATATGCATCAATAAATAATAATGGGGGAAAGACAAAGGGGCTTTCCCATCCTTTAATTCAATCAGTCCCTTATGCATTTGATCTGTAATATAGGTTGCAAGCATGAAGATGAAGACACCATAAATACATCAACCATGTGTCATTTCTTAGCCCTAATATTTCTCCTATACCCTACTAGGTAATTTAATCATTCTCAAGGCCTTTTTCACATTCCCTATGAACGTGGAGAGAAATTCAAGGTAATTTAGATGAATTAAAGAGAAATTATGGATAGTGGAAAACATTTAGGAGGATGAATGAGTTGTGTAAAATATGGAGAAAATATAGGGTAGTTTGACCTAGTTTAAGGCACTTGAGGGCATCTAAGAGCTTCTCAAGGAGTCTTCGATAGTGGATAAGGTCAAGGTATGAAGTTTTCTTCAAACACCTTTTTGGAGAATTTAAGGGTCTACAAATTAGGGATAACTATTTTGAATGACCAAGAAGGTTTGACCTAGAATAATTGTTTGAACACTTGTCTTTCATCTCTCAATGCATGTTCCTAATCTCTAGAAGCTATTGAGAAGCTTATAAGCACGCCTAAGTGTAGATTTTCTCTAATTCTTACTCTTGTAGCTTTGTATTGTAACTTATTTTCAAGGTTCTTTCTAGTAGGAGCAACAATGTAACTTATTTTCAGACTTGTATACAACTATATGTGACACTTCCTTTGATCATTAAAGACAATTATTTTTCCTTCTCTAATATATATTTTTGTGTGCAAATAAAAATGACTGATGTACTTTCTATTATTTTATGCAAATCCTCAATGTATGTCTCATTTCATCATAATTTTATGCAGAGATTCACATACCTCGTGTAGGTCATAGGTTATGATAATAGTTTGAACAACTTCTAACTATTAAAATATCTAATTCTTCCTTTTAGAATTGAGGAAACTTCACAATTCTAATGAAATATTGATGTATAAGTATGTAAAAACCTAAGTTGTGCATGAAATAAGTTGTTCATTTGATCATATTGCGAGTCCAAACAAAAATGTATGTTTGAGATCAATTTGGTGCATCTCCTTATTAGTCCTAGGTTTCATTTTAATGTTTTCTTTCACCCATTTCTCAACATGTAGTAATTTAGGATAGGTTAATTAGGTGAAGTTTCAAAGGGAACCAGCCCTATCTGGAGGTTGATCTCCATCATTTGAGTGCACACTTAGGGAGATCATCCCATGTTTTATGAGGTGGGTAAGTGATTTTATCAACTCAATAAGAGTGTGCACTCTAGTGAAAACAATTTTTGGCACGTTCGATGGGACTGTTTAAACTATCCTAGTTCAAAATAAATATCCTATCATTATTGATATTTGGTGTGTATATTAGTAACTTCTATCTTTGAAGGAAATATCTTCACACACCTAGAAACTCCAAGTTCAATGTACTATTTTTAGGACTAAGTGCTAGTATGTGCTCAAATTTTTACAAAAACTAGTCTTCATTATTCTAGTTTTAAGCATATTTCATTGAATTTATAGCTTGTTTGAATGCTAGATCATGTCTTCATTTCATGGAGATATGTTTGATCATCATCCATTTCATGAAAATGCTACACATAGACCCTCCTATACACCATATAACAATGAGAATGCAATTGGTTTTATCCCAAATGACCTTGTGATAGAAAGTTATCAACATACTTATCATCCTTACCACCCACCCACCCTTGCTTAATCTTCTTGGCAACCTGCATATGCTCAAAATCAACCCCAAGAAAACCATCTTATTTCCAACTACAATATCTAACCTCATAGCCAACTTCTAAATATTTCAATAACATAAGCATCAAGGATATAATGTTGGACTTTAAAGGACAAATGAGTGAAATTTAAGGAGATTGAAAGAATATCTTGCAGTAGGAAGATTTGGCTTATCAAGCTTACTAATATCAACAAGAAATGAAAACACAAAGGAAGCAATATGAAGAATCTCTGGCAAAAGAGATTTTTACCAAATAAGAGAAAATGAGATTATTTTTTTCCAAGTACAAAGGTTGGAATCCCAATCAACTTCTTACATTCCAAATCATCCTACAAAAGAAGAGCTTCCCAAGTACAAAATTCCAAGCTTCAAGCAAGGTATGCCTCCTAAGCCTTCAAACCAATCTTTTGGGTTTGAAATTCCAAGTTTTAGGGATTTTCATCCTTTGCAAGATTCTAAACATAAATAAGATCAACATTCCCCAAAACTTATATAACTTCCTCAAGAAACCCATCAAGACCTCTATAATCAGCCTTCTTTTCTTAGAACCATTCTCCTTTATAAAGGTGGACCAATTACTTATCAAGATATCTAGTTTAGTGAACAAGAATAGGAGGTTTTTGTTGAACACCCATAATACTGAGAGTGGGCATGAATACATATTACATTAAACCATTTAATCATAATTCATTTGATTAACAAAACATATCTAACTGTAATCATGAATGAAAGAATGAAACAATCACAAGATCACATGACACATGAACACCATGATTTTTACATGGAAATCCCAAAAACGGAAAAACCATAATGAGGATTAGCTCACAATATATTATAATTGGTTATAATATATTATAGAGGCTTGCTACCAGGACACACTATCCAATAAGTCATGCACAACCAAAAATAGATACAAAATAGAAATGGCTACTCAACCAAAATGTGAACTGATATAAAATGCACCTTCCTTGTGCTAAATTTAGTTCCTTTGAAGCTTTGAATACAAAACACTGCTCTTCTTAGCAATCACTCAACATTCACAATAATTTTTTCCTTATTTTGATCTCACACATGTACAAGTTCGTATGTTCGCACAATACCATACTCCCACACATCTCATTACCTCTACAATCTCAAAATTTTCTTACATATATATCCAATACATCCGCATATATCAATTAGGCTGACCTAATTAGATGTAGCCTTATTTTAATTCAAAATTACCTTGTTAGCTCCATACTTGATTCAAATACTTCTTCGCACTTAAATAAAATGTGAAATACTTAAGTTAGGTTGATATGGACCTAAAATAGATCTCATTAACATCCTCAATACATATTTAATCTTCACAACAAATATCAAGTATTAGGTCGACCAGGAATTGGACCTAATCACAAAATAAGCCAACTAAACAACCATGAACAATCTATCTGATCATATAAACACATGCCATTAGGAATATATATATATATATAGTGTATTGACACTTGTAAACAATCTCCCAAAATTATAAAGTTTGATTCCAATCATAGAAGGAATGTAGACTAGATTACACATACCCATTTATACTGTATAAAGCCAAAAACTGCATGTCAAACTTCTGTTACTTGTAACTTTTAGCCCGTTCATCCAAAATAATTGAAATCTTGATCATAGATGCACATAATAGATAGGAATAACATACTATAAAATCATAAGCTAATCTTATTACACAAGAAATTCTAGACCAAAATATTGGATTAAGATGTCTCCATTTTGTTCACCAGATTTGAGAAAACTATCAACAATTAATGTTGGCATCAATGACAACACATAAAAATGGCTCCTTCTTCATTCTTTCAAAAATATCCCCCTTTTTCATGTATGGAAACATGTGCCAAAAATGAATCTCTAAAACTCAAAACATAGACCATCAAAAACTCCAAGCATATATGATATCCCCATTTCAAACTATCATCAAAACTGTAGACACCTAAATTTGGACACTTAATTTATCCAAATATATCCCCTTTCGTCCAAGCATCCCCTTATCCGCATTAATTAAGTAATATCACTATTATTTAATTAATACCTGTAAAGTTCTTCTAATCACTAAGGTATCTAGTTAAATAATTAAATACCTTCCTCCTTTTCATCAATATTTATATAATTCCTCACATGTCACATCCATTTCTTAATCCTAATTATTCTCCTAATCTCATCATTAGGGATGTGCACATGCCTAATCCTTGATTAGGATGTGCCACATCCTCCAACTTTTGCATGTTGGCCTCTAATCTCTCTTAGCCACCTAACCCTCATCTAATCCTTCATTAACTAACCTAATCAATCCCCCAAAGAATTTTTAATTCCTTTTATCCTTCCAAAGAATATTAAATTCCTTTTTCTCTTCCCCATGTGATCTTTGACTTGTCACATCAAGTCACATGTGAAATCTTACCCTTTTCTAATGATAATTCATTTTTCTAATCAAGTACTTGCACAACCTTAATCACTCAATTAGGTCAACCTAATCCTCTTATCATTTATGGAATGTGTCATAAGTCAACCTTATTAAAGAATTTCTCCTTTTGGAGAAGGCACTCCATTCTCCATGTGAATTTTTAATTCACATTTAATCCCCCAATGCATTCCAAAGAATTTTAAATTCTTTCTCTTATTCCCATGAGGATATTTGAGGAATTTTTAATTCCTCACATGTCATTTCACCCACATGGGGACAAAGACCTCCTTTATGAGGAGATCTTGTCCAAATCCCAAGGTACTATGTAGTACCTCCATGCCATGTACTCTCCTTCCAATTCATGAACACATCATCTTTTTCAAGCCACTTCACATGCCACATGTCAAGATGTGAGGGCTTGTGAGTTTTCAACTCACCTTAGCCCTACATCTTGGTCTTGGTGGCTCAATCTCAACTATCCATTTCCCTAGAGAATCAAAAATTCTCTATAAATACCCCCTCTTTTCTCTCATTTTGGGAGAGATCATTTATGCTAGCCAAACTCTTGCAAAATTTTCTCTTAAGCCATACTTAGCCAAATATTTGCATTTGCATCCATTATCACCTATTTTCATCCATCTTGCATCCCACATTTGCATCTTTTTCCATCAAAGGAGCATACACTATATCAAAGATCAAAGGGCCAATCAAAGGATCAATTCAAAACAAGGTAAATCAGCTCCATTTGTTGTCTTTACTTTGTTTTTGAATCCAACTAGGCCAATCTTGAGGTGTAGGGTGCTTATATTGGTTATTTGCATTCTTTTGTTTGCTGCTCATTTTCTAACACATGTTTTCACCTGTTCACAAAAACATCTTCAAAATTTTTGCAAAAACATCTCTTATCACTTGACTTCTCATTTTTCCCAACTGCTCTAGCACCAAAAATTCTCGCCCTTTGACATCAAGGACAAAGGGTGTGCCGATAACACACATGTTCAAATCGTAGGGTTACCACCTCTTGTTCAAATCTTGTGCATTCATCAATCTTTATTTTTACCATTGTATTAAGACAATCCTCAATTCTTTTATTTTCTTCCACTTGCACATTCAGTCTAGTGATATCTTCATTTTATTGCTTCAACTATTCATTGAATTCTCTATGTCTTTTGCTTGACTTCTTTATTTGTTTTCCCAAATTTTTGACACATTCATTTGCTTCTTCTAGGTTTTCCTTCAAAATCTTGTTCTTACCTTCAACTATGTCAAGATCTTCAAGAGTAGCTTTAAGTTCTTATTTTTCAATCATACAATCATCTTCTATGTATTCAATTGCATAATTTTCTTCTAGAGGAATAAGATAACTTTCTATTAGCCATGTGTTCAACCTCCAAGATATTCCTTAAGTTGTTAGTATTCTTAAAAGGAACTAGGCTCTAATACCAATTGTTGAACACATGGAATACTGAGAGGGGGGGATGAATTAGTATTCCATTAAACCATTTAATCATAATCCATCTAATTAATAAAACATATCTAACTGAAACAATGAATGAAAGCATGAAACAATTTCAAAAGATCACATAACACATGAAAACTAATATTTTTATGTGAAAAACCCAAAAAGGGAAAAACCATGGTGAGGATTAGCTCACACTAGATTAAAACCGATTATAAGATATTGTAGAAGCTCACTACCAGTACACATTGTCCAATAAGGCTCACATCCAAAAATAGATACAAAACAAAATGGCTACACAAAAAAATATGAACTAATACAAAGTGCACCTTCCTTGTGTTGAATTCAGTTCCTTTGAAGCTATGAATAAGAAGCACTATTTTGCTTAGCAGTCGTTCAACATTCACAACAATTTTTCCCTTATTTCGATCTCACACATACAAGTTCACATGTTCACATAATACCATATCTCTCACACATCTCATTACCTCTACAATCTCAAAAATTTCTTACATATATATCCAACACATCTGCATACATCAATTAAGTCCTGACCTAATTAAATGTAGCCCTATTTTAATTCAAAATTACATTGTCGACTCTATACTTGATTCAAATACTTCTTCACACTCAAATAAAATGTGAAATACTTAATTTAGGTTGAAATGTACCCTAAATGATCTCATTAACATCTGTAATGCATATTTAATTGTCACAACACATATCAAGTATTAGGTTGGCTAGGAATTGGACCTAATCACAAAATAATTCAATTAAACAACCATCAACAATCCATCTGATGATATAAACACATGCCATTAGGAATATATAGTATAAAAAAACCTATAAAAAAATTCTGAAAATTATAAAGTCTAATTCCAATCACCGAAGAAACGAAGAACATGTTACACATACCCATTTAAACTGTATAAATCCAAAAAATGCATGCTAAACTACTGTTGTAACTTTCAACTTGTTCACCCAAAATCACTGAAATATTGATCATAGATGCACATAATTTCCAGGAATAACATAATATAACCTCATAATTTGATCTTATTACATGAGCAATTTTGGACCAAAATACCGGATTAAGATGTCTCCATTTTGTTCACCGAATTTGATAAAACTGTCAACAATTAATGTTGGCATTAATGACAACGCATAAAAGGATCCCTTCTTCATTCTTTCAATAGTTTTTAGGGATGAACAAGAATATTCTTTTTCTTTTGATACAATTGCACATGAGGTGGAGAAGTAAAAGTCAGACTTGTAGCAAGAGGTTGAAGAGCATGGCCAATTTGGATAGTGAGATAGCAAGCTTGAAAGAGGCGATGAAAATGAAGATTTGAAATTCTCATTTGATGAAATTCCTTATTTTTTTTATGAAGATGAAGGGAGTATACAAATTTCAATATCATCACAAGTTTTGGAGTAGATAATAGATGAGAATGAGCATGAATAGATGTTGGTCCATGAGGAGGACAATGGTGGCATCTTCATTTTACAAAGTGTAGAAGAAGTTGACACACACAAGGAGAGTTGCTATGAAGTCAAAATTAGTTCTCTTATTTATAAAAGAAAAGAAGAAATTGCAGAATATTTGTTTTGGGATGATTTAGAGACCATTTGTTCAAACTCAGATGATAAGCCAACACCTTTGGAAGAGTAAAATCATGAGAATTAGCAACATAGTTTAGGAGTCTCTATGTTTATGCCAAAACAATAACAAGAAAGGGCCTTCACAAGTTAGTAAAATCATGAGATGAGAAATAATAAGAAAGAAATCAGCAAGGAGAGCTCAAAGTTTATCCTTTCATGAGGACGTCCCATTAGAAACCTAGCTAGGATGGAGGCCAAAAAAGCACCACAAGTCATGCTTGCACCTAAGCATGAAGTTGCAATTGAAGAAGAATTCTTTCAATCTACTTATCCACTTCAAAACAACAACACACTTGGTCAATATAAAGATGTAGGGTGAAGCCACAATAGTGGTTTACAATTCAAGTGAAGAAGGAAAACTCACAAAAAATGAATGCATGGGAAAAAACTTGATTTTAGGGGTTCGTACGAACCTATTGGTTCAACTGAACCCATTAGAGGTTCGCTAGAACGCGGGTTCGGGTGAACCCTTTTAATGCTTTCCTGCCAAAAAAGCCAACAAAACCCTTTATAAAAGGGGGGTTCGCTCGAACCCATAGGGGTTCATTCAAACCCCCCTTATTCATCATCCCCCTCGAGACACAAAAAAACCTTGAATTTTAGCACTTCAGAGCTCGGGTTGAGGATGAAAATGGATGAATCTTCACAAACCCAACTAGAATCAGGTAGTCCTCAGAATGAGCTATCCACTAAATATAATTTTAATATGTTTTGGTTTTATTATGTATTTGTTTTTAGTTTTATTAAACATAGGTTTTTCATTGAAAATGAAGGTCTTTGTTCTGCACATGTGGAAAAATAGCAGATTATCAAAAATTTTAAAATATGAGTGCACCAAATATTGAAGTCCTTGATCCAACAAAAAAATAAATAATAATTTTGATATATACAAAAAAAAAGTTATGTTATACGATCATTGTCTCAATTGTAATTGGTTTGACTTTGAAACTTGATTAAAGAAAAAATATTCAATAAAAAATGTCTAACCAAGTGGAAGCACTAGATATTAGAGTTACCAATCTAAATTCAAAAGAATTATAATTTTATCCTTCATGGAAAAAAAGTTATGCGTTATACGGTGTGCGTCACTTTTTAAAAATGTTGTTTTTGAAAAAAATCAGTTTTCATGGGAGATGGAAAAAGAAGTGCAATCTGATTCGAAATTTTTTGAAAAAAATATTTTTAGAATCTACAGACAAAATTTGAGGAGAATGTAGTTTGCATCATCTTCAAATTCATAGCTTAGCCGCTATAGGTTCCCGAATGTGAAGATTTAGTTAAAAATAATAATTCCAGTGTCCAGTTTGGCCAAAAATTGTAAACCACTATTGTGGGATCACCCTGTAAGTAGGTTTTCTTTTAGTCTCGAAAGGTTATTACAAAATATAGTTAAACATTTTTCATTTCTCCACCTCCTTTTGGCTGCTCATAATCATATGAAGGATTTAAAATTAATGAAAAAGGGAAGCTATTTCAAGGAGCCAATGGTTTTGTTTGAGAAAATCTTGTTGTTGGTTAGTGTAGGTTAGAATAGGTTTTCTTTCAAGTCAATAAGTGTTGTTGTTCAATGTTAGTTTATCTTTTTCTCCAAGTGCTAAGGCATAGTTAGTTAGGTGTTTGGTTGGTTTTTCTTGCTCGGTGTTACAACTTTTATCAAATTTGGTTCTTAGTTTGTTGCATACATCTCTTGACACATATTCCCGATGGAGATGCAAGGCTACTAGTCTCATAATTTTAAGCAAGAAAAACCCCATTACAGGTCACCAAAAATGTTGGTCTATTTTTACTCCTTTAAAGTCAAAATAGCCTTTTAAACAAATTGATCATGTCATTTTAAAAGGGTTGTAGTATTTTTAAGATAATTTGAAAGAAGTGTGCTTGGAACCCAAAAATTATTAAAGGCATTTTGTCTATTTGTGAGGGATAAGTCATATATTCATATTGGAAAAGGAGGTTTTAGTTTTGATAAGGTTGAAAATATCTTGATGTTGTGAAACATGTTCAAAAATCATTATTATCTTGTAAAATTTATGTATATGAGCTAAGGAGGGAAGTTGTTTTGAAAAAACTCAAAAGTTTTTAAAGATAGAAACTTTAGGTTAGGTTATTTTTTTCCTTGAAAGAGCGCATTGAGGAAAACAAGAGAATATAATATGACACACAAAAATGCATGAGTTTAATGTTTTCAATTTGTTTTACTGCCTTGTGATTTTGCATGTCATGTTGTATACAAAAGGAGATGGCACTGAAAAAGTGTCCACCATTCCTGGCATAAAAGATGCACCTAACCACTCTATCTATGGTACACTTTGGGCGCACTGCAAAAGTCTATTACATAAGCTAGAGGATAAAGGGGATTTTAAGTGTCTTCCCTACATGGTTGAAGAACAATTATCTATGTTGGTTATGTGGAAGAAAAATAAGGTTATGAAAACCCCAAGGAGGTGGCATTGGCATAAATTTAAGGTTTTCATGGTTTGAGAGTAGGATATATATTTCATAGTTTAGTTTTATCCAAAAAAATGGCATTGATTCTTACTACTATCCAAATAAATAGTAAAGTATGCTTTGATAGTTTAAATAGGGATATTTTCGGTAGGAAACAAACCATTGAGAAGTAGTTAGAAAAATATTTTTATAGAAAGTGAAGAAGCACAAGGCCAAAATATGATATAGTAGAGCAAGATTGGACAAAGTTAATGATAACATTTCAAGTTTCCTTTCAGAGCTGTCATAGTTGTATGATGATTTGAATGGGAACAAAAAAATTTCAAATTTAGGTGGGGAAGAGACATTTTTGCATGGATATCAGCCTATGGATTTGATACGGAAGCATCAAGATCTGACTTTAAAGCTTCAATGCATGTAAAAATCAATACAAGTTGCATTATATTAGCATGTGTTTTGGGAAAAGCTGGAACTATGGCCATTATTTGACAGTCATTTTACTGTAGAAGAAGCAACACTTGTAGGACCATTCTTTTGGGTGATAACCATAGGTCTATTTCTCCAAATCAATTGGAAGGGAAAAATCAAAGTCAAAATTTTGATGTTGATATAACATAGGCTGGTTGTTTATCCCAACACCAATAAAAGTTGTGACAGTTCTCACTCTTAGGTTGTGTTACAACAGCTTCTCTTACCACTATTATCTCATTATTTTTCTTGTGTTTGTGTATTTATGGAGCATGAGTAAGCAAGTTATATTTCTATCTCCCAAGTTGGAGGAGCTTGATTTGTCATTTAATGAAGTGAATACTTTATCGAACATTATCACTAACTTGATAGCCTTGAAATCCTTGAAAGTTACAAATAGTAAACTAGTGGATTTACCACTTGGAAATATCAAGTTTATCAAGATTGACAATTGTTGATGTGTTAAATAATAGATTGACATATTTTTTAGCCATTTTAGAAGCCTCCAAAGCCAATAGTTAATCACAGAGGATTCAAGAAAAAATTAAAAGGCTTCTCCACAGAAACATTATACACCTATGCAGGGGCCAACATTAATGACAATGAATATATATATATATATATATATATATATATATATATATATATATATATATATATATATATATATATATATATATATATATATGCTCTTATTGTTAGCTGCCCATTTTCTCTTAAGAAAGTGGCACATCTTTGTTGGATAAGGTGCCATTAACCTTGTAAATCCCAATATTGTATTTATTCCATTTATTATTCTTAATTTGTAATTACCCATAAGGGATGAATAAGTTTCACCGACAGTTTATTACAGAGTTACTTTTACTGCTCAAGGAATCTTGGTAAATAGTAAATGAGGTGAGGTGGAGAATCTTGGTGCCTATCTTAGGGAAATGTATTTTTGGGCTATTATGACGCATGTCATAAGTTTGTAAGAGCATCTATGACAACTTACAACTGTCATAAGGTGTAAGAGATTCTATGACAACATATGACAACTATTATTGTCTTGTAAGTTCCTATTCTTGGTTCTAGGCGCCTATTTTGGGAAGATGCCTATGACAAGTGTAAGGGAATATGTAAGAAGATAATTTTGGTGTATCCCAAGATAGAAATATTGGATTTTATCCATCTCCCACGAATTCCTTTGGTGGGTACTCATTTTGTATAAATATGAGACTTGAGAGTGAAGTTTGAGAGAGAGAGAGAGAGAGAGTAACAAGAGTAACAGGGTGCTGCAGGATTGAAGACTCAAGAGGAGATTGGAAGTGGATGTATTGTAATCTTGTTTTGAAGATAATACAACTTGGGCCTCTCTTCTTGGTGGAGTTTTTTCCTGCAAGGGTTTCTCCACGTAAACACTGTGTTATGAGTTTATTCTTCTATTCCATTGCTACCTTGTGTTGTGAAATCTTGCATTCTTATGTTGCTGATTTGTGCCTCTTTGTTGCTGCTATCTTATGGTGATGTTATTGCTGTTATAAGTTCATCTAAGGTGGTTTTATCAAGCATGTTAGAGTGGCTGATTTTAGCATCATAAAGAAGTTGAATCTCTTCATGGTATTTCAAGGATTAAGAAAATTTATCTACAGATTTGCATACAATTTTCAGATTTCTATATTGTAGTAGTCAAAGCCTTGTATCTCATCAATTGGTATCATATCTTAGTGATTTGGTGATTAACAATTGGATTAGAGATTGTTCATTTATTTCAACAATTGGTATCAAAGCTTAAGGTTGTTCCATGGCTTGCATGTGCTCATATGTTCTTGCATGTTTTTGCATGTGAGTTGCATGTACTTGCATGTTGCTTCCATGAGCTTACATGTGTTTGCATGTGAGTTGCATGTACTTGCATGGACTTGCATGTTGCTTGCATGTGCTTGCATGTGATGGATTCATGGTAATTTGGTTATGGGTATTCCTTCTTTTTTGAATTTAGCTTGTAAAGCTTGTGAATCTGTTGGAAGGAATTGTAGAATGTTGAAGGTTTTTGGGCTGCAGTGGATGTTCTCTATGTTGACATTGCTTTGCAGATTTGTGAGATTGGAAGCCATGGTATCTAACTCTCAGATGGATATTGTCAATGAGATCTACAGTGGGCTTTTGAGGCTCAGGGTTATGTATCTTCATGGAGTTGATCTTGTGGTAGTGATCTGGAGCTCTGGTTTGGCAATATGTGAGTATCCTCTTGCATGGTGGTTATGTTCCTTTACCTTGTGGTCATGTGAAGTGAATGGGTTTTCATGTTGGGTGGTTGATTATGGTGCCCTAGTTACATGGAAGAACATTTATTTTTTGGACTATAGTATGGAGTGCTTATGTTGGATTCATGGGTTTAGCCCTTGGTTACATGAAAGCATTGGATGATTTGCCACTGGTTGCATGTGGGTTGTGGAGTTGGTATTTTAGTGATATGGAAACTCCTGGACAACCTTGTTCCTCCTTTTCATATTCATGTTATTTGGGATATGTAGGTTTTACAGTTTTCCTATTACAAAAAGTTGTGGATTTGTAGATCTGTGATATTTCATTCTTTCAGATGACATGTATAGTGTGAATATCTGGATATTTAAGTGATTTCAGATTTACAAAGAGATGGTTTTGCAGGTTTTACATGTTAACAAAAATCTGTGGTTTGTAGATCTGTGGAAAGATTGTATTCAGACTCTTAGAGTATTCTGGATGGAAACAATTTCAGATTTGTAGGGCTGCTTGACGGGTTCTTATGATCTATGGATACTCTTATGTGGATTTGTTTGGAAAATCAGGTCTACAGTTGATCCTGGTGTTTGAGTCTTGGAAATCTACATGTTATTCCTTGGTTACTTCTATTCTGCATGTTACTGATGTGGGGTTGAATCTATTTTTTAGTTATTTGAGATTGGAGCACTGACCATGTTTTTCTCCTTTGAGATATTGCATGAGTGCAAATCTTGTAAATTGTCTGATGAGGATTGTATTTGGTTGGTCACCTTGATTACATTGGTATGTTTATTGCAGTGAGACAGAAGGATGGTTTAGAGTACCTGATATAGTTATTCATTAGAATCTATAATAGTAAGTTATGGTGCATGAAAATCTCTGTTCACTTTTAGTGGAGTTTTGGTAATGATGTCTATCATGATACCATGTATACAACTCTGTATCACTTTCAGTGGGAGTTTTGTGTAGTTACAGTGTGTTCTATCTTCTTGGTTTGGAGATTATGGTTTTCTTGACCTTTTGGGAGTTGTGTTGTATACAACGGATTCTTTGATTGTGTTGAGGCCATGGATGATCTTCATTTAGGAGATGGTTATCACGATGTCATGGATAGCTTGGTTACATGTTTCAGTGGGAGCTTTTGACAGTGATGGTTTGATATTTATCTTGTTGCCATGTATAGCTCGGTATCACAGTTTAGTGGGAACTTTGGTAGGATATGGTTATCTTCATGTGATTTGAAGAGGTTTTAACATCTTGTTTCATGGAAGACCTTTTGAGTCTTTGGTAAAGGTGTTATTGTTCTTCCTTTGGAGAGGATGTAGTTCTCTTTGGTTTTGAGTAGTAATCATTTTCTTGGAGCTTCATGATTTTGTAGGTTGCATTTGAAGTTGGTATGATTGATTTGTGGGTGCTCATGGATACTAGAGAGACTTGGGTTAGGCTGGATATTTCTTATGTTAAGAGATATGTGTTGGAATGGTTACTTGTTATAAAAGTTTCTCAACAGTAAAGACCGAGGAGCCTACACCTAGAAATGGATGTGAGTCCATCATAGACCTAATGAGAAGGTTGTCTTTATTGAAAGCCTATATTGCTTGGTGTTGTATGCACAAGACAATCTTGTATCCCACTCTTGGTATACTCGGCAGGTAAATGATCTAAGAGGTGTTGCCCACCTGATTATTAGATGCATTATTTATATTTATCTTGTCTTCTCTTATGCATTAATCTTGAAAGTTGAGTTCTGAGGGATTGTTGAGAACTAGATGCATGATTTTATGTATTTTCGTTGTTCTCCTTGCAATCTTGAACTTTGGATTTGGTAGGAGAAGTACAGGAGATGGTTAGTGGATTTGGGAATATTCCCTTATGTTGTGGGAATGTTTAGCTAAGTTTGATCTACTTTCTATGAGAGGTTTACATCTAAGTTCTACCATGTTTCATTATAAGTTGAATGGTTAGATGTTGATATCCTTTCAGTTTGGGAGTGTTGAAGGAGATCTTACTTTACACAGTTTGGCACATGTTAGTGTGGTATAAGGAGATGGTTTGATTTGCAAGTTCTCTCTTTATGGGAATATTGTCTTCTTCTTGAAGGTTCTTATGTTTATGGAATTGAGGTTCATGAATGGAGTTATGAGTTGTTTGTACTTCATTGTTTTTTGGCAACAGTTTGGTAGCTCCTTGATCTCTTTCTTCATTGGTTGGAGGACTTGGGAGAGTTATTTGGATTAGTAATGAGAGATGTATTTTGCATATCATTGTATGCTTCTTTGACACTATGATAGAGGAGTTAGCCACATCCTCTATGTGAAGTGCTATAGGAGGACTTGTTAATGTTGTGATCTTGTTTTCAGATTTGACATTACCTATGCAGTGGGAGTTCCAAAAGGTATATGTGTTCTGTATGAGAGGGGCACCTCTCTTGGACTGGTTACATTTTACTGCAGTGAGTTACTTCAGAGGTTTTTTATCGCATGTCTATGTGTATTATTACCTTGGAGTCTTCTTTTGTAGGATGGTGGATATACAGGGACTTGTTTGCATATTTGGGTTGTTATGTTGATAGCATGAAGTTCTACCTATGATAGTTTGTTTACCCTAGTTTGTGGTATGGATAGTTTTGGATGAGCTAGCAACTTGCTGTGGTTGCTATTCCAATTTTGGTATGAGTGTGGCAGTCACTCAGAGTCTTTTGTTATCATTTGAATTTGATGCTTGTGTTCATGTATAGATTGGTGCAGGTTTTAGTGACAGTTGATATGTTTCACCATGGCATGTTACTTGTCCTATCATGGGTAATATGATGTGAGGATTTATTGCTTGAGATGGTGGTTATCATGGTTACTTTTGCAGGTATCTTGTTGGAGTAGAAAAGCATGTTGAAGAATCAATGGTACATGGTTGGCTAAGGGATGTTTATTCCCTTGTTGAGATTTCCTATGGGTTGATTTACAATGTATAATGTCAAGTGGGAGAATGTTGGGATAAGGTGCCATTAACCTTGTAAATACCAATATTGTATTTATTCCATTTATTATTCTTAATTTGTAATTACCCATAAGGGATGAATAAGTTTCACCGACAGTTTATTACAGAGTTACTTTTACTGCTCAAGGAATCTTGGTAAATAGTAAATGAGGTGAGGTGGAGAATCTTGGTGCCTATCTTTGGGAAATGTATTTTTGGGCTATTATGACGCATGTCATAAGTTTAATAGAAACATCATGGACAGCTTTGGCTGTAATGCTTGGGTGAAGTTTACAGCCTGTGACATTGTCTGTAAAGGTTCCTAAATCTTGGGACTTACAGGGTTTCATTTTTGGAGGAATGGCTTGGAGGATAGCCGAGGAGACCTGCTGGGAGAATTAAATTTTTAGAGGTGTCTGAAGGATGAAATGTAGTTTTATCATCTCCACGAGGTTCATGGTGCTGTTTTGTAAGCATGGAAACCAGCGAGGTTGGGAATTTTGAAGTTTGGGGGAGGACGGCAAGGTGAACAGGAGTTGGTGGGGTTTGGAGGAGCTCAAGAAGGGAGACTAGAATTGGATGTATTGCTTAATCTTGTTTTGAAGATAATACAACTTGGGCCTCTCTTCTTGAATTGCGGAGTTTTTCCATGAGGGTTTCTCTCCAAATAAAGCATGTTACATAAGTTTTGTTTAACCACGTTCCATTGCCTTTCACACTTGTGTTGCTGAAATCTTTTGTTATATGTTGTTGTTTGTGCCTCTTTGTATTGCTGCATCTTACTAGTGATATTATTGCTGTTTATAAGTTCATCTAAAGATTGGTTTATCAAGCATGTTAGAGTGGCTGACTTTAGCATCATAAAGAAGTTGAATCTCTTCATGGTATTTCAAGGATTAACAATAGTTATTTATAGATTTGCATACAATTTTCAGATTTCTATATTGTAGTAGTCAAAGCCTTGTATCTCACCAATTGGTATCATATCTTAGTGATTTGGTGATTAACAAATTGGTTGAGGAATTTGTTGGTTTGTTCCGACCAATCTTTGGGAGTTCATCTTCATTTCCATGGGATGCAGATGAAGACCAAGAGTGTTATAACAAAGGACACAATCCACAAGGACATTTATATGCATAGAGGGTTATAAAAATTGTAGATGATAGTCAAGTTAGGTGATAGATGTTTTTCTCAAAAGAGTTATAGTTGTTTTGCCAAAATATATTCATTACACTAAGGGTTGTCATCATATTATATACTTTTATAGGTAATTTCATGGTAATGAACAAATGAAACAAGCCTAAAATTGGAAATCAAAAGAATCCAGATGATGAACATGGTGACATGCACATACATGTATTTTAGTCATGGATTCTCATGCAACATACCATAGTTACAATCATCCCTATCGTCATCATTTTTGTGAATATTAAACACATGAGCATGTTCATAAGAAATTTGGGCATACACAAACATAATGACTATTTAAGATGCATGAGACTACTCAAAAGAATTTGTTGATGATTATTTGAGAATGATTAAGGCAAGTGCTAGTCAACATTGATGTAGAGGAGGCATAAATCATCCAAAGTGTTATTTTTAAAATTATATTGAAGGAACCATGTTTAAATTAGGCACATCTATATGGATAGTTTCTGTAGAATCTCTTCTTGTTGAACATGATAATTGGGTATGTTCTATAATTTGGAAACATACTTTTAAGAGTTATATTGATAATAATAATTCTTGTTGGATACAACCTCAGAGTATTTAATCAACATCAATAGATATGACAATAATGATAGGGTGACCTAACTTGAAGACAAGAATCTAGATTGAAATGATGTTATAGTTGGATAATTAATTCATTACATGCTTTAAGGTTTTATTGGGGTTTATGGAGTCTAGAAGGAGATGTCATTTTAGCTCATGGATATGGTGGATTTTTTCATCTTTGGAAATATATTGGTACTTAAATTGAAGATTGGAAGCCTCAGCTAGTTCCATCAAGGAATTTTGTCACAGTATTAGATCTGGGATGAACCATGTAGATAGATAGTTTATACAATCAGCTCTAGTTATGATTAGATCACTTAATTTTTTTCTCCCTAGGAAAGGTGCAAATATGGTAGACTAGAAATATCATGGCATGAAGTTTATCATCCACAAGTACATGGTCATGATATAAAATATATTCATATTATAAAGGAAAAAGGAAATCTTGAAGATCTGCGTACTTTGGAGGATCAAGTTGATGCAAAAGACAATCATAGTTAGTGACAAAAGTAATGACATACAAAGATGCATTAAAGGAAAATTATGTGTGGCAAGGTATAGAAGAGAAGATGAGAGTAGTGCTAAGTTCATCATGCACTCTAAGAAAAATGAATAAATATGACAAAATATATATAGTGGGAAAATATTTTAAGATGGTCTTTTTGAAGATCATGAGAAAATGATGACAAAAACATGATTATAATGAAAATACACAGTCTCATCAAGATGACTAAAATAAAATCTTCTATGATGTCAAGTGAGAATTTAAGGCATGAAAGGACAAAGTGCATTCAAGGAAGAACAAAGGTTAGAGATCATGAACAAGAAACAATCAAAGGAACAATTCTTATGAGTGCATAAGGATAGCCAAAAGCTAAGTGGACAGTCATAATGTACATATACCTAGGTACAGTCATGGTACATGACGAGGACAAAGACCTCTAGGTTATAATAGAGTGCTCCATCTTCCCACACTATACAAGGAATCATAATGGACAATCACTAGACTATCATAGATAGTAAAAAGGTGTCATGATAAGGATGACATCTACATCTCTGTGTGAAAAGGATTGGCTATCATGATAGAGAAGATGATGATCAAAACCTTTCAAGACAATATTACATAGGTTAAAAGGACAATCATCACTAGTAGAGGATAGAGTTTAAAAGGATAGCCATATTGAAGAGGACAATCCATATTGTCTAGGCTTAAAGTATTTGTTTGATAATGAGGATAGGGCAAGAGCAGTACAATTCAATGATAGCTCCCTCTTAGTAAGAAGACAATCATAGGAAAAAATTATGGTGATAGTGAGGGAATGCAATGGATAGGGGTCATAATCCTGGAAGGATTTTTTAATCCATGGAGGAGTTGTAATAAGGGATAGTCAAAGGTAAATGATAGAGAAGTAAGACAATGGCACCAATAGAGATAGAGGATAATCACGAGAGAAGTCTAAAACCATAAAAGAAGCTTACCTAGAACAATGACAAGATGTAATAGGCTTACAAAATTCCTAAGTTATAGTCTAATCAAAAGTGGAAAATATGGTAGTACCATCATAACAGAGGATAGTTGGAAAGATAATTACTACAATACCATGATAGGTTGAATTAAAATTGATGTTTTTGTACAAGTAACACTTCACAACCATGAAGAATAGGACATTAAAATAGGTAATGGAATACATGACCTGTGAATGATCCAATATACCTGAAAGTGGCAATTTGATAGAAATTTTACAGTGACACAACAAAAACTTACCAGATGATGGTGTTTATTTTTGGATCAAAGCATGAAGATGAAGACATCATAAATACATCAAACATGCATCATTCCTGAGTACTAAGGATTCTCCTATACCCTCCTAAGACATTTAATCATTCTCAAGGCCTTTTCCACATGTCCTATGAACTTGGAGAGAAAGCCAAGGTACTTTAAATGAATCAAAGAGAAATTATGGACAATGGAAAGCATTTAGGAGGATTTTAAATGATTTGTGCAAAATATGGAGAAAATATAGCATAGTTTTACCTAGTTTAAGGTAGTTGAGGGCATCTAAGAGCTTCTCAAGGAGTCTTGGCTAGTGGAAAAGGTCAAGTTATAAATTTTTTTCATTCAAGAACCTTTTTGGAGAATTTTAAGGGGCTCAAAAGTAGGGATGACTATTTTGTATGACTAAGAAGGTTTGACCTAGCAAACTTATTTGAACACTTATCTTTCCTCTCTCAAAGCATGTTCCTAATCTCCAACAAGCTATTGAGCGACTTATAAGCAAGCCTAAGGGTAGAGTTTCTCTAGTTCTTACTCTTCTAGCTTTGTATTGTAACTTGTTTTTAAGGTTCTTTCTAGTAGGAGCATCAATATGATTCATTTTTAGAATTGTATAAAACTTTCTATAATACTTTTGATCAATGAAGCCAAGTATTTTTCCTTCTCTAATCTATATTTGTGTACAAATACAAATGATTGATGTATTTTCTATGATTTTATGCAAATCCTCAATGTATGTTTCATTCCTTTAGCACCTTTATACATATATTCACATACCTTATGCAAGTCATAGGTTATGACAATAGTTTGAACAACTTCTAACTATGAAAATATCTATTTATTCCTTTTAGAATTGAGAAAAATTCATCTTTCCTATGAAATATTGATTTTTAAGTATGTAAAAACCTAAGTTATGAATGAAACAACTTGTTCATTTAATCATATTATGATTCCAAATAATAGTGTAGGTTTGAGATCAATTTTGTGCATCCTCATAAGTCTTAGGTTTCATTTAAATGTTTCCTTTCACCCTTTTCTTAGCATGTAGCAGTAGGATAGGTTAATTAAGTGAAGTTTCCAAGGGAACCAACCCTCTCTAGAGGATGATCTGCATCATTTGCGCCCACACTCAGGGAGATCAACCCATGTTTCATGAGGTGGTTGAGTGATTTTATCAGTTCAACAAGTGTACACACTTTAGTGACAACAATACCATCAAGAACTTCCTTTCTCAACAAATTAGCTTCCCATGATTTCTTCACATGATGTTCAAATTTGAGGGTGAAGTTTATCATCTTAGTATTAAAAAAGTGATTCATAGAGAGATATTTTTGAGTTTTGATAACCAATCATCCATAATGTCTACATCAATCTTCCCCTCAAAATTTTGAATGTAAAAATTCACTTATACTTTGAAAGGGGTGTGACCACCAAATGGTATTTATGTTATATTTATTGTTGGTTAACCTAATTTTATCGAACTAATTGAGAGAACTAAGCCATCATTTCCTCTTGTTATTTTCTCAATGCCTCTTCAACCATTCCTTGAAAGGATTTGATGCATCACCTTATTCATCCTCCATTTTCTATGGTTTGTATCCCGAAGGGAGATATTTTGATGTATTTTGTGTCTCCAATCCTAGCCTTTGATAGCCTGACTACGTACAATCTGACATACAGCTTGAGCATGCCCCCTTTGATACGAATGATCTAAATTTAGTTGTAAATTTAGGTAGCAATACCTAGTGTGATAAACCTATCGTATTGTGAGAATATGAATGAGAAAAATAGCAATCTTGTTTTAAGAGATTTTTTCCTCTAAAAGTTACCTTTTTTTTAAACCAAAATTAGATATATACAATTACAAGGGATCTGAATGGTCACCAAAACCTTTTGAACTCATAATGAATAGTTGGTTGTGAGAAAATAACTAACAAAATTGATTTTCTTTTAAAAAAAATATGAATTTAGGTACCCCAACTCGGTGGGGTCATATATTGTAGCCTATTGATCAGAATATATACTTATTTACATTGGTGGAAAGATTTTTCAGAGCTCTAAATTCAATTCCTTAAAATCAAGCATATGACTATTCCATTTAGAGCACCAATGACAATTTTGAAGCCAAAATTCACTATGAAGGCCTTAAAAAATGCGATTTAGTAAAACATAGAAAATACCAAAAATTTAAGTTTTTGGTATTTTCATCCATGCTTGTGCCAATACCTCTAGAGTGCTCTGGATCACCCAATCACTTAAATTCTTTTGGTAAATATTTGGTAAATTTGTAAATTTCTAAAAAATAATTGTTGTAGGAGGAATAATGTAGAGGGGGTTATGAAATTGATAAAACATTGTGTAGACTGGAGCACAAACTTTTGGTCTTTTCATGAAATCAATACCATTGTGGGATCTAGGATCAAATAAAGACATAAAATTGAGAATTACATTTACAAATATATACAAGAACACATCAACTATATTATGTTTGTACATTATTTATGATTACATTATTTGATGTCCTTTATAGAGGCTTCCACACTTTTAACTTTTACAACCAATTTTGTCATAAGGACCAATTATTAAATACTCAACATAAAATAATAAATTACTAAACTAACATTATATAGTAACAATAAACTAATAATTTTTTAATTATCATACCCACAAGTGTTCTATGATGATAGTAAGGCAAGAAATGTATTGTCATGATCATGTACATAAAATCTAAAATACACTTGACATATATTTCAAAATAATTAGAATTAAATAAAATAATTCTTCAATAAATAAAATAACCCTTAACTAAATAAAAATAAACTAAACAATGTACAATAAAATAAAACTTTTAAATAATTTTGAAAATAATATAATTTTAATATAAATAAATAATTTTTTAAATAAATAAAATAACTCAAA
>VDFB02105785.1:535469339-535481734 GCA_007258455.2 Sequoia sempervirens | reverse complement strand
TTTTTAGAATCTACAGACAAAATTTGAGGAGAATGTAGTTTGCATCATCTTCAAATTCATAGCTTAGCCGCTATAGGTTCCCGAATGTGAAGATTTAGTTAAAAATAATAATTCCAGTGTCCAGTTTGGCCAAAAATTGTAAACCACTATTGTGGGATCACCCTGTAAGTAGGTTTTCTTTTAGTCTCGAAAGGTTATTACAAAATATAGTTAAACATTTTTCATTTCTCCACCTCCTTTTGGCTGCTCATAATCATATGAAGGATTTAAAATTAATGAAAAAGGGAAGCTATTTCAAGGAGCCAATGGTTTTGTTTGAGAAAATCTTGTTGTTGGTTAGTGTAGGTTAGAATAGGTTTTCTTTCAAGTCAATAAGTGTTGTTGTTCAATGTTAGTTTATCTTTTTCTCCAAGTGCTAAGGCATAGTTAGTTAGGTGTTTGGTTGGTTTTTCTTGCTCGGTGTTACAACTTTTATCAAATTTGGTTCTTAGTTTGTTGCATACATCTCTTGACACATATTCCCGATGGAGATGCAAGGCTACTAGTCTCATAATTTTAAGCAAGAAAAACCCCATTACAGGTCACCAAAAATGTTGGTCTATTTTTACTCCTTTAAAGTCAAAATAGCCTTTTAAACAAATTGATCATGTCATTTTAAAAGGGTTGTAGTATTTTTAAGATAATTTGAAAGAAGTGTGCTTGGAACCCAAAAATTATTAAAGGCATTTTGTCTATTTGTGAGGGATAAGTCATATATTCATATTGGAAAAGGAGGTTTTAGTTTTGATAAGGTTGAAAATATCTTGATGTTGTGAAACATGTTCAAAAATCATTATTATCTTGTAAAATTTATGTATATGAGCTAAGGAGGGAAGTTGTTTTGAAAAAACTCAAAAGTTTTTAAAGATAGAAACTTTAGGTTAGGTTATTTTTTTCCTTGAAAGAGCGCATTGAGGAAAACAAGAGAATATAATATGACACACAAAAATGCATGAGTTTAATGTTTTCAATTTGTTTTACTGCCTTGTGATTTTGCATGTCATGTTGTATACAAAAGGAGATGGCACTGAAAAAGTGTCCACCATTCCTGGCATAAAAGATGCACCTAACCACTCTATCTATGGTACACTTTGGGCGCACTGCAAAAGTCTATTACATAAGCTAGAGGATAAAGGGGATTTTAAGTGTCTTCCCTACATGGTTGAAGAACAATTATCTATGTTGGTTATGTGGAAGAAAAATAAGGTTATGAAAACCCCAAGGAGGTGGCATTGGCATAAATTTAAGGTTTTCATGGTTTGAGAGTAGGATATATATTTCATAGTTTAGTTTTATCCAAAAAAATGGCATTGATTCTTACTACTATCCAAATAAATAGTAAAGTATGCTTTGATAGTTTAAATAGGGATATTTTCGGTAGGAAACAAACCATTGAGAAGTAGTTAGAAAAATATTTTTATAGAAAGTGAAGAAGCACAAGGCCAAAATATGATATAGTAGAGCAAGATTGGACAAAGTTAATGATAACATTTCAAGTTTCCTTTCAGAGCTGTCATAGTTGTATGATGATTTGAATGGGAACAAAAAAATTTCAAATTTAGGTGGGGAAGAGACATTTTTGCATGGATATCAGCCTATGGATTTGATACGGAAGCATCAAGATCTGACTTTAAAGCTTCAATGCATGTAAAAATCAATACAAGTTGCATTATATTAGCATGTGTTTTGGGAAAAGCTGGAACTATGGCCATTATTTGACAGTCATTTTACTGTAGAAGAAGCAACACTTGTAGGACCATTCTTTTGGGTGATAACCATAGGTCTATTTCTCCAAATCAATTGGAAGGGAAAAATCAAAGTCAAAATTTTGATGTTGATATAACATAGGCTGGTTGTTTATCCCAACACCAATAAAAGTTGTGACAGTTCTCACTCTTAGGTTGTGTTACAACAGCTTCTCTTACCACTATTATCTCATTATTTTTCTTGTGTTTGTGTATTTATGGAGCATGAGTAAGCAAGTTATATTTCTATCTCCCAAGTTGGAGGAGCTTGATTTGTCATTTAATGAAGTGAATACTTTATCGAACATTATCACTAACTTGATAGCCTTGAAATCCTTGAAAGTTACAAATAGTAAACTAGTGGATTTACCACTTGGAAATATCAAGTTTATCAAGATTGACAATTGTTGATGTGTTAAATAATAGATTGACATATTTTTTAGCCATTTTAGAAGCCTCCAAAGCCAATAGTTAATCACAGAGGATTCAAGAAAAAATTAAAAGGCTTCTCCACAGAAACATTATACACCTATGCAGGGGCCAACATTAATGACAATGAATATATATATGCTCTTATTGTTAGCTGCCCATTTTTCTCTTAAGAAAGTGGCACATCTTGGGAGTTCATCTTCATTTCCATGGGATGCAGATGAAGACCAAGAGTGTTATAACAAAGGACACAATCCACAAGGACATTTATATGCATAGAGGGTTATAAAAATTGTAGATGATAGTCAAGTTAGGTGATAGATGTTTTTCTCAAAAGAGTTATAGTTGTTTTGCCAAAATATATTCATTACACTAAGGGTTGTCATCATATTATATACTTTTATAGGTAATTTCATGGTAATGAACAAATGAAACAAGCCTAAAATTGGAAATCAAAAGAATCCAGATGATGAACATGGTGACATGCACATACATGTATTTTAGTCATGGATTCTCATGCAACATACCATAGTTACAATCATCCCTATCGTCATCATTTTTGTGAATATTAAACACATGAGCATGTTCATAAGAAATTTGGGCATACACAAACATAATGACTATTTAAGATGCATGAGACTACTCAAAAGAATTTGTTGATGATTATTTGAGAATGATTAAGGCAAGTGCTAGTCAACATTGATGTAGAGGAGGCATAAATCATCCAAAGTGTTATTTTTAAAATTATATTGAAGGAACCATGTTTAAATTAGGCACATCTATATGGATAGTTTCTGTAGAATCTCTTCTTGTTGAACATGATAATTGGGTATGTTCTATAATTTGGAAACATACTTTTAAGAGTTATATTGATAATAATAATTCTTGTTGGATACAACCTCAGAGTATTTAATCAACATCAATAGATATGACAATAATGATAGGGTGACCTAACTTGAAGACAAGAATCTAGATTGAAATGATGTTATAGTTGGATAATTAATTCATTACATGCTTTAAGGTTTTATTGGGGTTTATGGAGTCTAGAAGGAGATGTCATTTTAGCTCATGGATATGGTGGATTTTTTCATCTTTGGAAATATATTGGTACTTAAATTGAAGATTGGAAGCCTCAGCTAGTTCCATCAAGGAATTTTGTCACAGTATTAGATCTGGGATGAACCATGTAGATAGATAGTTTATACAATCAGCTCTAGTTATGATTAGATCACTTAATTTTTTTCTCCCTAGGAAAGGTGCAAATATGGTAGACTAGAAATATCATGGCATGAAGTTTATCATCCACAAGTACATGGTCATGATATAAAATATATTCATATTATAAAGGAAAAAGGAAATCTTGAAGATCTGCGTACTTTGGAGGATCAAGTTGATGCAAAAGACAATCATAGTTAGTGACAAAAGTAATGACATACAAAGATGCATTAAAGGAAAATTATGTGTGGCAAGGTATAGAAGAGAAGATGAGAGTAGTGCTAAGTTCATCATGCACTCTAAGAAAAATGAATAAATATGACAAAATATATATAGTGGGAAAATATTTTAAGATGGTCTTTTTGAAGATCATGAGAAAATGATGACAAAAACATGATTATAATGAAAATACACAGTCTCATCAAGATGACTAAAATAAAATCTTCTATGATGTCAAGTGAGAATTTAAGGCATGAAAGGACAAAGTGCATTCAAGGAAGAACAAAGGTTAGAGATCATGAACAAGAAACAATCAAAGGAACAATTCTTATGAGTGCATAAGGATAGCCAAAAGCTAAGTGGACAGTCATAATGTACATATACCTAGGTACAGTCATGGTACATGACGAGGACAAAGACCTCTAGGTTATAATAGAGTGCTCCATCTTCCCACACTATACAAGGAATCATAATGGACAATCACTAGACTATCATAGATAGTAAAAAGGTGTCATGATAAGGATGACATCTACATCTCTGTGTGAAAAGGATTGGCTATCATGATAGAGAAGATGATGATCAAAACCTTTCAAGACAATATTACATAGGTTAAAAGGACAATCATCACTAGTAGAGGATAGAGTTTAAAAGGATAGCCATATTGAAGAGGACAATCCATATTGTCTAGGCTTAAAGTATTTGTTTGATAATGAGGATAGGGCAAGAGCAGTACAATTCAATGATAGCTCCCTCTTAGTAAGAAGACAATCATAGGAAAAAATTATGGTGATAGTGAGGGAATGCAATGGATAGGGGTCATAATCCTGGAAGGATTTTTTAATCCATGGAGGAGTTGTAATAAGGGATAGTCAAAGGTAAATGATAGAGAAGTAAGACAATGGCACCAATAGAGATAGAGGATAATCACGAGAGAAGTCTAAAACCATAAAAGAAGCTTACCTAGAACAATGACAAGATGTAATAGGCTTACAAAATTCCTAAGTTATAGTCTAATCAAAAGTGGAAAATATGGTAGTACCATCATAACAGAGGATAGTTGGAAAGATAATTACTACAATACCATGATAGGTTGAATTAAAATTGATGTTTTTGTACAAGTAACACTTCACAACCATGAAGAATAGGACATTAAAATAGGTAATGGAATACATGACCTGTGAATGATCCAATATACCTGAAAGTGGCAATTTGATAGAAATTTTACAGTGACACAACAAAAACTTACCAGATGATGGTGTTTATTTTTGGATCAAAGCATGAAGATGAAGACATCATAAATACATCAAACATGCATCATTCCTGAGTACTAAGGATTCTCCTATACCCTCCTAAGACATTTAATCATTCTCAAGGCCTTTTCCACATGTCCTATGAACTTGGAGAGAAAGCCAAGGTACTTTAAATGAATCAAAGAGAAATTATGGACAATGGAAAGCATTTAGGAGGATTTTAAATGATTTGTGCAAAATATGGAGAAAATATAGCATAGTTTTACCTAGTTTAAGGTAGTTGAGGGCATCTAAGAGCTTCTCAAGGAGTCTTGGCTAGTGGAAAAGGTCAAGTTATAAATTTTTTTCATTCAAGAACCTTTTTGGAGAATTTTAAGGGGCTCAAAAGTAGGGATGACTATTTTGTATGACTAAGAAGGTTTGACCTAGCAAACTTATTTGAACACTTATCTTTCCTCTCTCAAAGCATGTTCCTAATCTCCAACAAGCTATTGAGCGACTTATAAGCAAGCCTAAGGGTAGAGTTTCTCTAGTTCTTACTCTTCTAGCTTTGTATTGTAACTTGTTTTTAAGGTTCTTTCTAGTAGGAGCATCAATATGATTCATTTTTAGAATTGTATAAAACTTTCTATAATACTTTTGATCAATGAAGCCAAGTATTTTTCCTTCTCTAATCTATATTTGTGTACAAATACAAATGATTGATGTATTTTCTATGATTTTATGCAAATCCTCAATGTATGTTTCATTCCTTTAGCACCTTTATACATATATTCACATACCTTATGCAAGTCATAGGTTATGACAATAGTTTGAACAACTTCTAACTATGAAAATATCTATTTATTCCTTTTAGAATTGAGAAAAATTCATCTTTCCTATGAAATATTGATTTTTAAGTATGTAAAAACCTAAGTTATGAATGAAACAACTTGTTCATTTAATCATATTATGATTCCAAATAATAGTGTAGGTTTGAGATCAATTTTGTGCATCCTCATAAGTCTTAGGTTTCATTTAAATGTTTCCTTTCACCCTTTTCTTAGCATGTAGCAGTAGGATAGGTTAATTAAGTGAAGTTTCCAAGGGAACCAACCCTCTCTAGAGGATGATCTGCATCATTTGCGCCCACACTCAGGGAGATCAACCCATGTTTCATGAGGTGGTTGAGTGATTTTATCAGTTCAACAAGTGTACACACTTTAGTGACAACAATACCATCAAGAACTTCCTTTCTCAACAAATTAGCTTCCCATGATTTCTTCACATGATGTTCAAATTTGAGGGTGAAGTTTATCATCTTAGTATTAAAAAAGTGATTCATAGAGAGATATTTTTGAGTTTTGATAACCAATCATCCATAATGTCTACATCAATCTTCCCCTCAAAATTTTGAATGTAAAAATTCACTTATACTTTGAAAGGGGTGTGACCACCAAATGGTATTTATGTTATATTTATTGTTGGTTAACCTAATTTTATCGAACTAATTGAGAGAACTAAGCCATCATTTCCTCTTGTTATTTTCTCAATGCCTCTTCAACCATTCCTTGAAAGGATTTGATGCATCACCTTATTCATCCTCCATTTTCTATGGTTTGTATCCCGAAGGGAGATATTTTGATGTATTTTGTGTCTCCAATCCTAGCCTTTGATAGCCTGACTACGTACAATCTGACATACAGCTTGAGCATGCCCCCTTTGATACGAATGATCTAAATTTAGTTGTAAATTTAGGTAGCAATACCTAGTGTGATAAACCTATCGTATTGTGAGAATATGAATGAGAAAAATAGCAATCTTGTTTTAAGAGATTTTTTCCTCTAAAAGTTACCTTTTTTTTAAACCAAAATTAGATATATACAATTACAAGGGATCTGAATGGTCACCAAAACCTTTTGAACTCATAATGAATAGTTGGTTGTGAGAAAATAACTAACAAAATTGATTTTCTTTTAAAAAAAATATGAATTTAGGTACCCCAACTCGGTGGGGTCATATATTGTAGCCTATTGATCAGAATATATACTTATTTACATTGGTGGAAAGATTTTTCAGAGCTCTAAATTCAATTCCTTAAAATCAAGCATATGACTATTCCATTTAGAGCACCAATGACAATTTTGAAGCCAAAATTCACTATGAAGGCCTTAAAAAATGCGATTTAGTAAAACATAGAAAATACCAAAAATTTAAGTTTTTGGTATTTTCATCCATGCTTGTGCCAATACCTCTAGAGTGCTCTGGATCACCCAATCACTTAAATTCTTTTGGTAAATATTTGGTAAATTTGTAAATTTCTAAAAAATAATTGTTGTAGGAGGAATAATGTAGAGGGGGTTATGAAATTGATAAAACATTGTGTAGACTGGAGCACAAACTTTTGGTCTTTTCATGAAATCAATACCATTGTGGGATCTAGGATCAAATAAAGACATAAAATTGAGAATTACATTTACAAATATATACAAGAACACATCAACTATATTATGTTTGTACATTATTTATGATTACATTATTTGATGTCCTTTATAGAGGCTTCCACACTTTTAACTTTTACAACCAATTTTGTCATAAGGACCAATTATTAAATACTCAACATAAAATAATAAATTACTAAACTAACATTATATAGTAACAATAAACTAATAATTTTTTAATTATCATACCCACAAGTGTTCTATGATGATAGTAAGGCAAGAAATGTATTGTCATGATCATGTACATAAAATCTAAAATACACTTGACATATATTTCAAAATAATTAGAATTAAATAAAATAATTCTTCAATAAATAAAATAACCCTTAACTAAATAAAAATAAACTAAACAATGTACAATAAAATAAAACTTTTAAATAATTTTGAAAATAATATAATTTTAATATAAATAAATAATTTTTTAAATAAATAAAATAACTCAAAATTAATAATTATATATTTTTAATAAATATATTTAATATATCTATAATAATAAATTTATAACATATATTCTATTAATTAATTTATAAAAATATTAAAACACAAAAAAATATAACATAAATTATATTAAATATTTTTTCCAAAACATTCTAATATGTTTTTCCAAACATATTTACCTTCATTTACCTTAACCAATTATACACCTCTTCATACATATTTACCTTATTTTACTAACACTTTTCTTTGATATAAATCACGCATATGATAATGACACATGAATGTGTTGCCCACTTGTTTTGCATTTCACTATTGCATGCTGATCCTAACATTGGAGTTATTAGCTTTCATTTTATTCCATAATTTCCCACCCTCCAAAAACATTTCATCTACTCCCGTCCTAAGAAAGTTAAACTCTTTCAGACTTTTCAGGAGCTCCAATCCATATGGAACTTTCTTCATATTGGAGCAAAAATATATCTTTAGTATCTCAAGACGTGACATCGCTCCATCCTCTAATTCCAACTTCTCTAACACTGAAAATGAGCTAATTGTTAAACTACGCAGCTGAGGGAATCCCCCGGACTTCCCGAACCCTTTTGGCCATGCCTTGCAAATATTATTTTCGTCTATCTCCAACTTTATTAAGTTAGGCATCATTTCTAATGCTGGATATTCAGCACAATGGCACCGCTCTAACTTCAATTGCATCAGATTTGAGAAGCCACATATCCAATTTGGTATTGCAAACATAAATAAACAAAGATATTCGAGATCCTTCATAGCTAACATTTTCTCTGGTAAATGTGCAAGATAATCAGATTCACCAACCCAGTTGGCAATTGTCAGATTGCGCGTCTTCACCAACGTGGCAAGGATCCCTTCTTCTATACTTTTCAATTCACCCTCATCACGAATATCTATCCGCACTTCACGGAGGTTGACCAAATTGACTAAATGCTCCAGCTTTAAGAATTCATTATCTTCAACGGAGAGTTTGTTATCTCTATCTATTTTCAGCACCTGTAAAGTCACAAGCTTTGATATTCCCTTGGGCATCAATCCGTTGAATTTTTTTCCAACTGGTAGAATTATACCTAGATATTCCAGGCAATTGAGCTCACCAATCCAGTCAGGATACCGTTCTAGATTCGAGCACCAAGAAATGTCAAGGAAGCGAAGACTCTTATTGCTTTTCACACATTCTGGTACCTCAGAAATTTTGGTCCTTCTTAAATTTAAAACTCTGAGGAGCTTCAAATTTCCAACACAATCTGGCAATGACGAGATGTCAGTGCCACTCAAGTCAAGAACACGCAATACTCTCGCACCACCAAGCAAAATTGCCGGAATGTTTTGAATGCCTCTATTTTGTGAGAAAGATAGAGTGCGAAGACGTGATGCAGAATATGCCATGTTGCTTGCCATTACATTTACATCACCATCGGCCATGCTTTTCTTGGCCATTAAAATCCTCCGGTACCTGCTACTCGTTTGCACAGTTGGACCTTTCTTGGATGCTTCCTCTACACTAAATGCACTTTGACTTTCTTTTGATATACTGATGGCCAAATCAAGAAGTAAATCATGCAATTTGAAATTTCTATAACGCTGATCATACGCTTTGTCTAAGTTGCCTACTACCCTCTCGACCAAACATAGACTTTGAAGATGGCATATATACCTCCATCCAATATCTAGCTGGTCCTCTCCTTGAGGAACATACCCTTCTGCTACCCACAGGTTTATGAGATATTGGCAGTCTATTTTCTCATCCTCGGGAAAAAAAGAAAGATATGCAAAACAAGGTTTAAGATGAGCAGGGAGAGAATCATAAGTCAACTTCAGAATCTGCATAATTGGATCCTCGGTAGACCATGCTGCTCTTAGCTGCCCCAATTTGGATTCCCACTCTCTTGACGATCTCTCGCCTGCCAGAGATGCTGCCACTGTTTTAACAACCAAGGGCAATCTCCCACATTCCCCTTCTATTTGACGAGCAATCCCTTCAAGTTGATGGGGCGGCTGATTTAGCTGAATGTCAGGGAAGGCAAAAGCACAAAAGAGGTTCCAGCTCTCTTCTGCTAACAAAGGTTGCAAGTCATAGACACAAGCTTGCATGTTTCCACACACATCTCTTCTTCGTGAGGTGACAACAATTTTGCAACGGCTGTTATTCTCCAATGGAATGCCAAGTGCAGATATCAACCTTGCGAGGGTGTTATCTTCTGTAGTTGCCCTCCACACATCATCCAGCACAATGATAAATTTTTTGCCTTCTAAATGTTCATGAATCAACTTTGCTGCCTGCACCTCACTGCCCTGTCCATTGATGAGCTCGTTCAATTTTAATTCCAAGGCCATGTCAACTTGCAACTTTTTAAGGGAGTAAGTCTGAGAAATAGAAAGCCAGATTGACTTCTCGAACTTACTCTTTATTGTGTTGAAGACATTTTGCAGTAGAAATGTCTTCCCGACGCCGCCCATTCCAACGACGGCAATGACAGGAATGGCAGGATCATCGAGTAAGCGGACGACGTCTTCAACCTTGGGCTGAATAGCCACTGGTCGTGAACCGATCTCCATCAGACTTGTTCCCCTCAACGTTACATTCTGCAACGTACTCGTGGAGGGTTGCTGTGACGGAGTCAGATCCCTAAAAAGCTTCAGCTCCTTTCCATCATCTTTCACGATGGACCTCATTCTATCTTTCACGTCCTTTATCCGACGTGCCATTTTATAGCGAAACACTAATTGAGAATAACGGAAAGCACAGACACAAGAGGATTGGGGGCTTTCATTACTAGTACCTTCATATTCAACAGAGCATTCGTCCAGTATGTCCTCTGCATCCAAAGCAATGTCTGCAACCTTCAGCAGCCAGCTTTTCACGGACTCATCGTGTGCACCTTGGAGATCTGCTGCTCTGAGATAGCTATTTATGTTTGTAAGCTTCTCCTTCAGCCATTCAAACTCCTTTCTGAAGTTAAGAACAAGTAAAGCCTCCTGACTTATCTGATCTATCATCATCCCGCCAAGTTTTTCAACAACAAGACCAACTAAAGCAGATTCCATATTTCTTTTTGCTTTGAGTAACTGAGAAACTGAAGCTTAGTACCGAGCTATTGATCGATTGAAAGCAACCAAAGGGAACTACCTAAACTGCAATGAACGTAAGTATGCCAGGGATACATGTAAATTTATAAGAGTGTGGGTAAAACTTGCTGGGAAGCGTTCAGAGTCCTTCCATTATTGAATTGTTCTACTTTCCTTTCTGATAAAGGAAGTGTTCCACCGCCCCATGTGACAATCGCTTTCTGGAATAAGATTGTACGCTATGTCAAGAATAGATGCAAAATAGATGCAGAAGGGCCGAGTTATGGGATTGGAAGACAAAGAAAACTCTTTTTGGGCTTTTAGTTGTTCCAGTGGTGCTATATGGTTGTGAAGTTTGGGGTAGCAACACCTCAACAAAAAAGTGGAGACAGATAGAGAGATTACAAAAACATTTAATCACACAGAGTCTCAGGATTAAATCTACTGTCCCTTACGAGATTGTTCTAGCTGAGGCCGGGGCTTTCCCTGTTGAAGCGTCTGCTATGTCTCGGTTGCTAAGCTATCTAAGAAGACTAGATAACATGGAGACTCATCGCTGGCCAAAAATGGCAGCAAATAAAAAATTAGATAGAAGAAAGAGCACGTGGATGAAACAGAATATCAAATGGATGAGCAAGTGGGGTATTAGCATAAGTGAGTGTCCAAATGCCAATAGGGAAATAAAAAGGTATGTGCAAGGAAAGTTCAAAGAAAGCATGTGGAAAGGGCCACTTGGGAGGAAGAAAGAATACTATGTCAAACATTTTAACCCTACACATGACCACACACAAAAGACCTACATCGGAATGGAAATAAAATGGAAAGCGAAAATGTTGATAGCTCAGATTAGAACAAGTTCGCACCAGCTTAGATGTGAGACCGGAAGGTGGATGATACCTAAAGAGGAGTGGGCAAACAGAAGGTGTAGATATTGCACTCAAGGAGTGGTTGAGACAGAATGGCACTACATCAGGGAATGTTCGGCTTACAAGGACATTCGGATCAATTATACTGAGACATTAAAAGGGAACAATTTGGGTGATCTGTTTGAAGAAGAGAAGTTAATAGGGTTTGCAGATTTTTTGATCAAGATACACAGCAGAAGATCCAAGATGCAAAAAGAAAAAGAAACATAGGTTTTTTTGCTTTTTCTGGGGTTCACGTCTCTTCGCTTGCTATCTTTGGGTCCCATAGGCTGCTTGGCCTCGTGGACGTGATTAAAAACATTCATTCATTCATTCATTCAAGCACATCATCTTTACATTGATCCTTTTCCACTTTCTTGATAGTGGAGAAAGTGGTACGCTGTAACCCATGTGATTGTATGCTTTATGTCAAATCATCATCGTGATCTACTCTGTCCTTTTATGTCACGGGCATCTCGTTTTGATTTTTTTAACTTAATTTTTCTAAAGAATATTTGAAAGGTGAAAATTGCACATCATGTCTCATTTGTGGGTTCCTTCTTTTTCTATAAAAGTGTT
>VDFB02105785.1:535448838-535469239 GCA_007258455.2 Sequoia sempervirens | reverse complement strand
GCTATACATAAGCAATATCAACTTCAAAGCTTCAATCAGAACACAACAATGAAGTCATTATCCAGAAACAAGAAACTAAACATCAGTTAGAACAACAATCAGACTGACTACTTCCATCCAACTGATAAACCCACGTGACTGAAAATAGCACCCAAAGCTTGTGCTATACCATCCAATATCACATACCTCAAAGGTATAAGCATTAGTAAACTCATGCTGCTCCAAAAACAACCCATCAACAGTAGAGATAGAGGCTCCAAGAGTGCCAACCCGATTGAAGAAGACCAAACACAACAGGAACTCCCACTGTTCGAGTAATCAAAAGACATCACAAGTTTACCAATAACTGCACATAGAATATGTAACCATGTAGTACCAAGGAAATATCCACAATGACATGCCCAACCTGCAACAAACTGTTACAAGAAACATTTCCCTCACCACAATCTTCACAGTTCTCCCAAGATCTCCACACGCAACAAACAATTGTAACGTGAAAACAAGCATCTAGGAAGAGAACCAAGACTAAAGAAAGAAACACTGCACACCATATCCCTATAGAACATCCTCATATACACACTTCTAACAGCCAGATGTGTCAAGAATGATCTTCTTCACATCCCAAAAGAAAGCCTTAACAACATCCATTCGATCAATCACCAAAACAACTTCTAATATCATGTAATCAATATGGATGTAAGCTTCTCAAAGAAGATCAATCTAAAAAATTTCCCATTTCAGGAAATCATCCCATACATCATCTCCTACCAATTCTTATTAGTAACAAGGAGATAAAAGAAACTATACAACTTCCACTATGAATCCTCCAAAACCATTAAACAGTAGTTCAAGATATGAAATATATAATGAGCCAAATACCTTTCAGATAAACTGTCGAGTAGACCACGAGTGGGAACGAGAATACTCCTTTCAAGATATGCAAGTCATCATGACTAATCCAAGAGAAATCTCCTCACAGGTCTCTTATTGAACTCACATTCAACCAAGGTGTAGGCTTCTTAGACTTTCTCCTAAAAAACTTCAACAAGAGTAATAAATAGCAACACTTCTCCCATAAGAGAAAAATAGCCTCACCTTATTCTTCATGTATCCATGAGTACTAGCAACTGATCATCTCATGCTAAACTTCAACTTCATTACTGCACTATCACGAAGTATCAAGCAAGTAATCAAAGCACCCAATACACAAAGAATTACCAAACCACTGTCAAAGCTCCAATCATCTTAATCAGGAACTTATCATGACACTATGATCTACATATCCCCTTAGGAAATACCATGCTTTAGGTAACTTCAACATAGTCTCAAGTACAATGCACAATGCCAAAACTCTAGTGCACTGGAGTATTCATGACATAAAGCAAACAGACTCAAAACCAACATCACCTATCAAGCACCACCAACACCTTAGCCAAAAAAATCCAAGCGTCCTCCATGGATCCAAGATGTTGTACCTCTTCAAATGATGTCCATGAAAATGTGAAAGAACCCTTCTACAACAACAAGATCTAAAATCTCTCCCTAGAAACATCTGCAACACCAAAGAAGACCATTCACCACCATGTGATGAATCCACAGTCACTGCTAGAGCTCCCACTAAAATGTGACATCCAAGCTCTCCAAGCATCATGACCAACTACTTCAGGTTCCATAACCGAATATTTAGGTACTCTATAGTATCCATCCTCTTATCTCAAAAAATCACACCAATGCACATGTGACCAACAACAAGGCCAACTAACAAGTCTGCACCAACAATGAATCGGTCCTCATGGATAAAGACAGTCCACATCCAAGTTATCTCACTGCAGCAAATGGGTAGCTAATCCATCAACTGCATAACTCGTAGATCATAATCATCGAACATGCAAATCCATCATCACATTGGAAACTACAACACTGAGATTTTAGAGAGAATATCCATGTAGACAACATGACTCAAACACCAGATCACACCAAATCTGATTTTCCAATCATGTCCACAATGAGCACTATAATCAAGGAACCCACAAGCATTACCACAAGAATTTTGAGTGACAAAACACTTACCAACACTCCCATGCAGAGAAAGAGTCATACCTCCTCAAAACCATGCACCAAGCATGCATGCAGACCTGCAACTATCTCATCCAGCAACACCCCAAAAGGCTACTATCTAGACAATAGCTTAACAGCAACTCCACATGATCACAAGTTTTGCTTAACCGTGTAAAACCTGCAAAACCACAGAGCCATGCAAGTAAAAATCATCCTTAGAAAGAAAATAGTAGTTCAAGAGAATCCAGGCCCCTTTCAGGCCAACTTTAAACCACCACCATGTACATGCATCTGAGAAAGAGAGAAAGGCTATTTCAAAAGCTTGCAAATCATCTAATGATTAAATCCATAGCCTTCAAGCATTTGAGGTTAACAGGAAACAGTGCCTTCCAACACCAAGAACCACCACCTAGCATAAGCACTCTCTTCCATGACTGAGAAACAATCTAGGCTTTTTCATATCATCCAGGAGCCTGTCACATAGACACCAATATGAAAGCTTTACTGCTACACAACCATGAAGCATAGAAACCCACCTAATACTCCAAGGTTAAACCTCTACCAGTCAGGAGACAGATCACATCATGATCAACTCCCTTTTCCAACTTGACCATCCTTCAAGCTGCATGTTGTCTCAGAATATCATAAGGCTTCCACTCATCAAAGGATCAATACATCAATCCATTCCTCTAGATTTCTTTTAGCCTGACAAGCTAAGAAATATTCACAGGAGAAATATCCAGAACCAACAACCAGAAAAAGGCTCTGATACCACTTGTAAGGAAATCTATGGAGCGCATCTAGTGAAAACTCCATACAGTAGTGCCTTCGGTAACTTTCAATTCGATTAGTACCTCAAAGACATGTACAACTATGTCCAAATGCAAAACAAACACAGTTCATTTCCTCCATTGATCTATCTGAGAGAAACACATGTAAAATTCAACAACAAGAAATGATAGATTCTAAAAAACAGAATCAACACAGATGAAAGATAATATAGAAATCAGAACACAAAGATTTATGTGGGGAAAATCCTCTCAGATAAAAAACCCCACACTCCAAAGATTGAGCCATTGTATTATTCAACAACATAACAGTTACAATACAAATTCAGGCTCATAGCCTCTTCAGAGATTCATCTTGTTCATCTTGATACAACTAGTAACAACAGATCAACCCATCAGACTATACAACCTTTGCACTGTTACAATACCCTCACAGTATATAGGTCAGATCAACACGAGAGAGATCTATCATGATCCACGATAAGAAGAGATTCCATCCTCATGGCCTTGGCCTTTCGGCCAACCACTCGGTCCTTTCTTCTTCACTCTCTCTCTGGCTTATCATCTTCCTTCTCTATCTTCACAGAACGTCCAATGCATACATATGCATTCATTCTCAACAGTCAGAAAGAAATCTCCAACCCAACATCATCATTGTCACGAAGATGTTTCCACTCTGGTGTAGATTTTTCCTTCCACAGAGAAACGGTTGCAATGGTTCACATTCTGCCTTCTTGGGTTGGTCCACATCCCACCACATTGGACATTCTTCACTCGATTAACATCGATCAACTTGTGTCGCATGTTGGTGAGACACAAGAAGTGTCTCCCTGATGCCACAAGACCCATTTACACATTGTCGCCAAGAGTCACCTACATCGGCAAAAGGTTCCCCAATCTCACAAGTCATACCGAAACCCATTGTATTTCTATTGGCATCCATCTATCGGCAAGAGTCTCCTCATCTGCATGATTGCAAAGACCTCTCACTGACCTCCAGTTGAACTCATCTGCCAATGCTATCGCTAAGACATTCAACTATCACCAAGAGGTTTCTCCAAGGTCTTCAAGTCACATAGACATGAATGTTCTCATCGGCAAGACTATCGTCTTTTTCCAAGACCTCACACCAAGCTTCATGTTACACCGAAGTCAGGATTCCATTGGCAAGACTATTGCTCTTCACCAAGACATCACCCCACAGGTTCCAAGTTACTCTGAGTCTGTCCTGTCAGCTAGACTTATCGCTTTAGCCAAGACTTCATACCGAAGCCTTAAGTCACACCGAGCGCTGCATTCACCAGTCGGAAAGACTTGTGTCTTTTTCTGAGACCACATACCGAGTGCTCATGTCTTGTCAAGTTGGCAAGACATTTGACTTCGCCAAGACCTTTCACCGGGCGCTGAGAGCTACACCGATCACTTTAGTTGCATCCCCATCAGTGAGACCAACACCTGTCGCCAAGACTTCATGCTGATAGGAACAAGTCACCAATTTCTTTATCGACCAAACAGACCGAAGGTCATGTCAATATCAGAAAGACTTCCTATCGTCGCTGAGACTTCTTCTCGAGAGTTCAAGTCACCCCGAACCTACTTATCGGTGAGACTTCTCTCGGTCGCCAAGACTTCCTGCCGAATCCTTTTGTTATCCCGAACTATCTTTCACCAAGATTCATAGCGAACCCGAAGACCATACAATCAGCAAGACATTCATATCAGTGAGACCTCATACCGAAACATAAACATTTCGGCCAGGTCTCCCAAAAAAAATTAGTCGCCATGAGTCTCCCCGACATTCGATAGACACCAACTGTCGGCCAGACATCTCCCAGTTGGTAAGAGATCTCCATGAGTCTCCATGTCATAGTGATAGGTCCATTCGGCAAGACAAAAGTATTGTCTTAGCGACATGAGCAATACACAAGTTTAAACTGCCAGTCGGCCAGACAACTTGAATGTCACAGCGACCATGCTTTCTCAGAGATTTCAGCCTGTGAGACTGAGGCATATTTTCCAGTAGTTTTTTGAGCTTTTAAAGTGAATTCAGCGTATTTTTAGAGGCTTGACAGTGTGATCATAAAAGCATTGTGCTTTTTTCTTATTTTATGTAGTTTTTGAGACAATTTGAGGCCTTTTTCCTTGAGCTTTTTTTTGAGCTCTGATTAGGGTTTCTTGAGAGTTATTCCTTTCAAAAGACTTAGTCTTTTAGCTCTCTCTCTTAGTTCAAATTTCATTTCCTGCTCTTATGCTACTTTGGATTTTGTGAACCTTTGTACTTAGTTTTGACAGATTGACACTCTTTCAGTTTCAATAATACAACAGAGTTCTTCTTTCCACTTTCTTGTCTCAAGACTGGTAACAACAGTTTGATGCTTTGTGTTTTCAAATTTGAAGCCTTAATGTCCTGCTTTTATGAGTTTTTTGCACAGGGTTTCATGTTTTTAGGTTGTATGTTGTATTTGATGCTCTAAATCTTCTTATGAATTATTGATGAAATCATGTATTGGTGAGATTGTAGGAACTATTTTAGTAAAGGAACTATTGTGAGTGGCAAGATCTAATTTCTATCAGAAGTTTTAAATCAATCTTCAGTTAGATTCAAATTTGTTTTTAGTTCATCTTTTTATCCCTTTCCTCAGAAGTTGTTTAGAATAGGATTTATCATTTGGAGAACCAGCTCACTCTAAAGATTCCTTCTTCGTTCAAATCACCCACATCTGAATAAGGTTTCCATGTTTCAGTAGATTGTTAAATATTGCATTCAGTAGGGTGCAAATCTATTGACAACAAGAAGAAAATCAACTTTTCAGGAGGATGCAGATAACTCTACTAGGGCTATGGATGCCCATATAGTAGTAGAGCAATGTTTGGGAGAATCATAGCGACAACCTCGTCAAGGCCGAACATAAAGGATTTTGGTACTAAAATCCTTCTTAGCTCCTCTTAGGGTTTTTCACTTAGAAGGAGAGATAAAATGGGCCAAAATGCACAATGTTAATGCTCAAGACTAAAGGATGGAATAATGAAAATAAAATTTGGAGTGTGGAATGTGTGTGAAGATGTGTCTAAATGCAGGAAACTTAATGGAAATGTAGACAAAAGAATGTAAACTAATCCAATGTAAGATGCTGGAAAACATAGTGTTGATTGCAAATATGAACTACAAACTTAAGCAAATGGAAACAAAAGCTAATGAGACTAAATAGAGTGCACCTCGAGGAAAAATGATGTCACTGGAATATTTTAGAATGTCTCAAAAACCTTTTTTTAGTGGCCACTAGGACTCAGTCGCCATGGATGGTGAATTAGTCCTGCTTCTAGTTAAAAGTTTCATAAACCTATTTTTGACTACTAGGAGCTGAAATTTGAGAAAACCACTTTGCAGGCCTATAGAGGGGACTCATTCACCATGGGTGGTGTATTATTCCACCTATAAGAATCTAAAAAATTAGGATTTTATTCTATGGAGTTAGATTTGTGCTTTTGTCTCCTACAAATCTCTGCTTCTGAAAAATGTTGGATTTGGGTCTAAAAGTTACTTTTTGGTTGATGTTTTGACTTCAATGATGAAGAGATTACTTGAATAGCTTTGAAATGAAATCTTCAATGATTCCTAAGCCTCCAAGAGTTCTAAATTTGGAAAAAAACAAGACAAAAGAGAGATATGTTGAATGGTAGGGCATTGGGGTTTGCCTTGGTCAAACCCCGTTTAGGTAATTAAACCAAAGTGATGAAACATGAAATAATGAAGATTATTACCTTGTCATGATGATTTTATCTTGAAATTCTACAACATAACATGAAGATTCAACCCTTGAATGCCTTGGAAAGCTAACTTAAAGACTTCTAATTAAGAAACCTTAACTTGCTTGATTTGGAGTGAAAGATTAATGGATGAATGATGAGGAATGTATGTGGATTGAGTTGTTAGTTGTAAAATGAGGATAAAACACTTATTTATAGACAATTATGCCTTAGTACCTGATAATACCTCATCACAGGCCAACATGAAGCAAAATTAATTGAAATTTCACTTTATGTCTTGCTTAAAGGTCAAAATGGGGCCAGATAGGACTCATTTTCCACACATGGTGAATGGTTCCCACTTGGATGGGACTGATTCACTATGCATGGTGAATGGGTCCCATAGGGGCCATTCCAACACCTAAGAAGCCAAGGAATTAGGAAATAAGGTCTAAAATGCCATCTCGCCAAGTTTTTGATCAATTTGAACCTTGGGATGCACAATATGGGTTAATTGAGACCTATTAATGATAATGAAAATGTTTAATAGAGCTTGGGACACATAAATCAATGTGAAAGTGTGATTAAATACACTTTACAACACTAAACTTAGGTCCACATAGCCTAGAAAAGCACGAAAAACCAATGTGAATGTGTAAATCACACTACAATAGTAGTTTATCACTAAGTTTATGTTAAGAACATTTTAGATTGATGTAATAATGTTACGAAACACATTTTATAATGTTGAATTAGGGATAAATAGGTTAATTAAGTATAGAAATTCATGAAATTCCTTTCCAAGACTCTACAACACCTTTACAAGATGTCGTTAAAAGCATGTTATTTGATTTGCAAGGGTCCAAGATCTAGTGTGGACACATAAAATTCCTCACAACACTGGAATCAAGGCCTCATTAGGTCTAATTAATCATGAATTAATCCTATGTCAAGAAAAGGGTACATTTTTCTATGACACAGGGCTATGGAAGCCTGACTGGCAGCAAGGCAATATCCCAGATGCTTTTGGAGTTAGAATAAACTATGTAGCTTAACTTGACAAAGGTTGGGTTCCTATAGCAACTGAAGGATGTGAATTAATGTAATTGCACACACTTGGATTTTTAGTATACTGAAGGTTGGGTTGATTAGTGGTTTTGATCCTTTGGTTGAACGTTCAGTTCATTTTCCCTAGCATGAAGATCGAAGCCAAAGATTTTGGGTTCATGATTCCAATTTATCATCAAAATGCTCTAGAGCATTTCCCCAGTGAGTTGCCATTTGTTGTACATGTTTTTATCACACACCCTGCCTTAGGAAAGGATCCCCCTCTTTTTCACTCCCGAAAATTCATTCCTACTCCTGTTGGTTCATTTTTTCTCTTGCATCAATTTTCATACCCCTTTCCTAGATTCCAAGTGGGTCACATGCCTTAGAATGATCAAATTCCCCTTGACTAGATTCACCTACCTAATTTTCACTAAGTCTTTTTCTTTCATGGAAATTCCCATATGGGTGTTCATTCATCTTTTTCCCCAACATCACTCAAGTCTCACGGACCCATGGTTGCGGGTCACCTCGTGCAAGTTTTCACTTCCATTTCACCACCAAGCATTGGCCGACCCTTGACATCCACCCACATGGTGAGCTCTGCACTTGGTTTCTCCATCCAAGCCTTGACCAAGCATCCAAACGAGTGTAGGTTTTTGCATCTCACCTAACCTAGGTCTACCATACCAAAAAATCAATACACACCATTAATGGAAATTGGCCTATAAACGATACTTTTGACCCTTCATTTTACTTGTGGTGTTTGAATTTGAGAAGAGAAACAAAGTCCCCCTCTCTTTTTTTCTGCTTTTTGCCTTACTCCTGCTCACTTGGTCCCTGCTCACTTGTTTCGCCTTTTCCTTTAGTTTTTTTACTTTGGGGACCTGTTTCCTGTGGATTTGGGATGTTTCTATGATGCCTAAGTGAATTGACAAGGTTTCGTTGAGTTTTGGGAAGTTGTAGAAATTTCCTTGTGGGTCGTTGTCCCTCCACCACTGTCCATAGGAATTTCCTTGCGGGCCACCATCCCTCTGTCATCATTTGTGGGTCATCATCCATCCATTTCCATATGTAGGAATTTCATTACGGACCACCATGTAGTGCAGGTTGTCGTGTTCTCATTGCTATTTTTAAAAGGGCAGTGGGCCCTTTGGCTTCCCCCTTCCAAATATTTATATTTCCAACAAAGGGTACAAACTTCAATCTTTCATCATCTAGGGCCCATAAGGTGAGTGTCTTCACATGCCTAGAAAGGGGTTTGGATCAAATTTTCCATGTGTTTAGACATTGCAAAAAATTTATTGTAGGCCGTTGTGTGTGAGTGTCCGTGTGCTCATTGTCATTTTCAAAAGGGTGGTAGACCCTCCGGCTCCCGCATTCCAAATTTTCACATTTTTTGAAATGATTCAAATTTTAAGGAAATACATCTTGGCACTCTTTCTACCCCTTTCCCCATGTGCTAAAATTGAAAAATATCAATTTTACTAAGTCTTGTGAAATTGCAGGAATTTTTATGTGGGTCGCCATCCCTCTGTTGTTGTCTGCAAGAACTTCCTTGTGAGCCACTGTACCTACTTCACCATCCGCGGGAACTTCCTTATGGGTCACCATCCCTCCATCACTATTCGTAGGAACTTCCTTGCAAACCACTGTCCCTTCATCGTTGTCTGCAGGAACTTCCTTGCAAACCACTATCCCTTCATCATTGTCTGCAAGAACTTCCTTGCAGGCCACTGTCCCTCTGTCACCATCCATGGGAACTTCCTTGCAGGTTGTTGTCCCTCCATCACCGTCTGCGGGAACTTCCTTGTGGGTTCTCATCCTTTCGTCGCCGTTCATGGGAACTTCCTTACGAGTCACCATCCCTCTGTTTTTGTATGAGGGAACTTCCTTGCTAGCCATCGTCCCTTCGTCGCCATCTATGGGAACTTCCTTATGGGCTGCCATCCCTCTATTTCCATCTAATGGAACTTCCTTGTGGGCCATTGTCCCTACGTTTCCATTCATGGGAACTTCCTTGTGGGTTTTCGTCCCTTCGTCGCCATCTGCAGGAACTTCCTTGCGGGTCATCATCGCTCTATTGTCATATGTGGGAAATTCATTGCAAGCTGCCATCCCTTTTTCGCCATCTACGAGAACTTCCTTATGGGATTTTTTCCCTCCATTTCCATCCGTGGGAACTTCCTTGTCGACCACCATCCACCGTTTTCCATCTATCATCTATGAATTTGTCCTTGCGGAAGGTTGTTTGTCATCCATCATCCGTCGTCCTTCCGCTCTATGGCATCCACACCCCTCAACCTTCATTTATGTTTATAGTCCCAAATGAGCTACAAATATGAATATTATGATCTTTTAATGATGCATGGGTGGATCTAATAATGATTTTTCAAGATTCCACTAACATTTTCCTTGATTTGCATATGAAAGCACTTATTGCACTTCATGTATTCAGTATTCATTGAACCTACCGTGGGTCCGTTAGGGTGGCCCATTGGGAAAGCTAAACAAGGAAAAGCACATTTCTCCTCTCATCATTCATTTTATGCTCACCTTTCCTCATAGCACCCATCAAAAAAGCTAACATTAGGAGGCCTATCATGTCAAGGAAGTTAGTGAAAAAACTGTAAAGAGTGACCTTCATAGGAACAAGAAGGAGTTGTTTTATTTTCCACCAAATGATGATGATTGTCAGGAGCTATCAATTCAGATTAGGAGCAGCATATCTACTTCTCAAAAACACCAATCTACAAAAAGGATGCACTTAATTGGTTAAAGGATACTACAGATGTACCAACAAGAAGGCAACTTTTGAAAATTTTCAGCTACGGAAACATGTTAGAAGAAAAAATTTCTAAAGTGACTGGCCACTAAAGGATGAAATAGGGAAAAGACAAAATTTGTATTTTAAATTGCTATATAATGGAGGGTAGGTGAAACCCTAACTTGTAATGAATCTAAACCATGCAATGCAAAACAATCCTAGCCATTCATTTGGGCTTTGGAAAACTATAAATAGGGACTTTCTCCTCATTTGTATATGGTTGGAGAGTTGGTGTAAAGGGAATTTACAACAATAAAAGATAGCATTGCATGATTTTATCAATGTTTTCTTTGATTTTTCTCATCTTGCATCATGGTTCTACTTCCATGATAGTTTTAGTTTGTAGATTCTTGAATAGCTATGATAATGGCATTTACTGCTATAGTATTTGATGAATTTCCAACTCATGCTTTTTGTGATTTGTTGATGATGAATCACTTTGTAAAGCTAGTCTAAAATATTGGAAATTGTTGTAACTAACCTCTATTGTATGTTCATGAAGTGAATGTACAATCTGAAAATCTGGAATCTATAGAAGATTGCACTAGTTTTGTGTAGTTATAGGTTCCCTTGGTCAAGAAAAACTCAGTTTAAGAAGTTTTTCTATTGTAGCAGCCTCCATTGTTACTTTTCATTCATAGGTTAGATTTAGAACAACTTTTTTAACGCTTTCCCTTTTGCTATTTCTCATAGTTCTTTGTTAGAGTAGGATCTCAAGCATCAGCATGAAGCTAAATTAGATGAACTTGGTGAGTTTTAGCTTGTTGTTTTGAGTGGGAAGCCATTGTTCATTCACTTCTAGCACTTTGAAGTAAACCCAACTTCCCATGTTTTGTAACTCATCCGTAAGACAACCTAGTGATTACCAAAAAAACATATTAACCAGTTAAGATATTTCAAGCATTGTCATGACCTGACATTTGAAACCTTGGGATAGTTTTCAGAATTTTACTTGTAGGAGATTGTCTTTCAAGAGAGGTGATGCACCTATGTATTACCTTTGTTGAGAAGTTGCAAAAAAATTCATCAACAACACTCACTAGCAATCAACAAGATTCTAGGTAAGAAGGTTTTCATTTTGAACTTAATTGATTACTTAGATATAAAGGTAGAATATATGTACCCAACGTAAAGGAATTAAGAAATCTGGTATGGAAGGAAGTACATTAAGCACTATACTCTATAAATCTGAGAGTGGTGAAAATGATGGAAAATATAAAGGCATTATACTTCTAGAAAGGTATGAAAGTAGATGCTACTATTTTTGTGGATAAGTGTCTTGAGTGTCAAAGGGTGAAAAGAGAGCATCGTCATCCTATATGCTTGTTATAACCACATGATATACCAGAGAGGAAGTGGCAAGTCATAAGTATGAACTTTTTACAAGGATTTCCTTTATCAATAAGCGCCATGTAATTCTTGTAGTAGTACATAAGCTTATGAAAATCACACATTTTAATACAAGGAATATAATCGATGGAACATATGTTATAGTAAGGAAATTTTTGCAAGAAGTGTTTAGGTTGCATGTGATTCTTGAGAAGATTATCTTGGATAGAGATGCATGAATCATTTCTAGGTTTTGGAAAACTTTTTTTTCTGCATTAGGAACTAATTTGAACATTAGCTCATCTTATCATCCAGAAAAATATGGGAAAATTGAAAGGGTGAATCAAGTATTGGAAGACCTACTTAGGATGTATTGCATGGATCAGTAGTGCAAGTGGGAAGACTACTTTCCCTTAGTGGAATTTTCTTGCAATAATTTTTATCATTCTACGATAAAGATGGCTCCTTTCGAAGCTTTGTATAGCTAAAAGTGTCAAACTCCTAAAAGTTGACATAAACTTGAGGATTGAGTGAGTCTTGGGCTAGAGATGTTGGCTAAAATGGATGAGTAAGTCAATATTGTTAAGAAAAGGTTAGTTGAAGCTAACAATACATAGAAAAGCTATGTTGATGCTAAGAGAGTGCCCCATAATTTTTCCATAGGTGAAAAAGTGTTGTTGAGAGTGAAATCTCACAAGAGCTCCATTAAATTTGGAAAGTCTTCTAAGTTAGCCTCACATTATATTGGACCTTTTTAGATTCTTGAGGAAGTGAATCTAGTAGCTTATTGGATCACATTGCCACCAGCTCTTGCCAAAATGCATAATGTCTTCCATGTGTACTACCTTAAAAAGTATATACCCAGTGATAATCATGTGATTGATTGGACTGATTTACAGGTACGGGACCCTAGAGTAGTAACTTTCTAGCTCATCAATGTGCTTGAAACACATAAGCTACACTTGCATAATAGAGAATTCTTGCAATGGAAAGTCTAGTGGGACTAGTTATGTAGAAGACTTATATATTTGGGAGGACTATGTGGAAATTCAATAGAAGTTTCCTCATGTTCTTAATGCTTATAAGGATGTTTGAAACAATATGTTGTTTTTTGTTATGTTTTATAATGCTACCTAAAGTCATCAGGGATGATGATTCACAAGGTGGGAAGTATGTTACACCCCAATTGTGTAATTACTATTTACTATTCCTACATAGGGTAAACATGAATGTAAAGTGAATTCTAAAGATGAATAAAATGTTCTTGTACCATGTTATCATATGATGTTATTTCATTTGATGTTATCTCATGGGAAAGTATTGCATTTATGTGAATGTATGGTTATTGAATTATTATTCCAACTTTGGAGATGTTTTACGTATACTCCATATGTTGTTAACAACTAACTATCGCATGCATGTGTTAGTGGATGTAGGTATATGTTCCATTCCTCCAAGTGGATGGGAAGTATCACTCGAAAGAAGAGCTTGGTTGGGTAACCGGTAATGTAAACTATTTGAGCATACACACACCACATTAGAATGATTGAGTTAATTTAGTTTGTGGGAATTTGATAAGTCATCCTTAGTCGATATGTCTACATTGATAGAGTCTTGTTTACTACTTCATGCATTATTGGGTGATGTTTATTTGATTGAGCTTTGGATATTTTCTTGTTCTATTATGATTATATTGATAAGTGTGATGTATGTGGAGTAAGTGTATATATATGTACATACATCTCAATGGGATTTAACATGTATATGCACATGTATAGATGAACTACACATAAATACTTATCAATATGATGGTAATTATGAATGGTTATATGTGAATTGAATGTGAACATATATATATGTATGGAATATACACATATCCATATGTATATGTGTATCGATACATGTGTACGTTGGAAAATGGACACGCTTATATGGATGCATCGATATAGATATACCTACATATAGTGTACACATAGAGGCATATACTTTTATACATATGTATATATGCATACATTCTATATATTGTGATTATATGCAAATACTATCTTGACTAAATTCATTTATACTATTATATATCAAATGTATACTTGTCTAAATATTGTATAAATATTTACGTTGATAGTTTATGATATATATAAATGTAAAAATATATTAACATTATATGTATATATATACATATACATGTATATATATATAAATAGTATATATGTATATGTATATATATGTATATGATATATTATATTTAAACACACACACACATATATATATATATATTATTTATTGACTAACATTTACTTTAATATAAACTGATTTATAAAGGTTAATAATAGTTGATAATGACTATGATATTGGACATTAATTATAATCAATAATGACTATGAATTTGGAAGTTGAATGAAAGTTGCTTCTGACTATTTTGTGAAACTAAGTCTCACTCACTATGTCATGTATTATGAAACATATGTAATACATTTTGATTTGTTGTCTTACATCAATACAAGCATAGACGTGGTCATCACCTTTAATGGAGATTAACTTTGACTTAGTAAAAATTTATTCCATGTTTAATAAAATTTTCAATGACTTTTTCCAATGTATTTAATATCTTAAGCCAACTAATTACCAAGCCTAGTCAATGACTACTTGTTGTTGCAAAATGGAATTTGAATATTTATGATGGCAAAGAAACCATGCCAACTAGTGAAGAGTATGGATGAATTTGGCACCGCCTCTAGAAAACCCATTGTTATAGATGTCTTTATCTTAAGTTAATTCAAATTGAGCATATGCATATTTGAATGAGTCTTTATTTGCTAACAATTTTGTAAGTTGATATGTTGAAGTTATTGTTGATTATAAGCATGTTTGATCACCACATTTTTTTTTATTTTCATGTGTTTATTTGCATGGAATTTTTTGTCCATTATCATGCCTAATCTATAGGCTAAGAAGTTACAAAGCTGCTCTATAAGTAGAAGAGCCATTTCATTCGAAGGGATGCATCATATTTTCCATTCATCTTGAAAGTTTCTATACTGCATTATTTCCACTCTATTTTATGTGTGTGTGAGAGAGAAAGTGCTCTATTTTATTTGAAAGAGAGTTGTTGCTTGAGTGAAGTGAACTATCAACTTGAGAGTTAGAGATCATTGAGACGTTCTATAGAAGTTGTCATCAACCTTCTTGTTATTAGGAAAAGGCTACATTGTTGACCAATATTTGGATAAGTGATAATAGGCAGGAGGATATTCTTCTTTGTTGTTTTATTTATGAATGAAGTGTTCTCCATGGTTGTTTGAAGTTTATTTTCCAGTATTTTCATTTGGTGAAATTAGAATATCTTTGAAAAGAGAATTAAAGTTTTTATGTTGTTTTCATGTTGTTCTTTTAAATACTCCATAATAGGAGATGGTTGTTAATCATAGAACTTATTAGATACTAGTTATGATTGAACATAAGTGGAAAATGGGATACACTTAGCTAAGTTATTGATTTAGCTAGACTAACTTGTGTTTACTCTTAGGATGGTTTTTCTAGTATGGGAGGGAGTTTGTGAACTTGTTTAGTAGGTTATTCCAAGTAGATTAAATGGTGATAGGTTATCTTTGGGATGATGGATTATCCATTGAAGGAAATACCTATGCATAGTTTAAGATGGCCTTAAGTCAAATCAGCCTTGATAGATGACCCTTTTGTTAACATGTATGAGTAGTATATGTGATAGATGACCCTCAGTACATCATACTAAATTAAAGACTTTGTCCAAAGTAGTGTGATGACCTTTTTCTCCACTGTCAGTTCACCATGATCCAGTATTACATACTAGTTCAAGATCGTGGGATTGCAAAGCTCTCGTTATGTAGGACACAACACTATGCTCAATTGGTTGTCATTATTGGTTACTCTATCAATCTCTTCATCGAAGGGAAGGGCCATCTATTGAATGATAGATGTGCAGGGGACTACATTAAGAGTCTATGGTTGGAAGAAAAGCGCATGAGTGATGCTTCTCCTACACAACAAGTGATAGAAGAACCAAGATTTGAAAGGAAGGATCTTGGACCGTCTTACAAGTTTTGTTCTAAAGCTCATTGAACTATGTATATAAATGTATGCATTCTTTTATCAATGTAACTTATGAATTATTGAAAAGAAAAGGAATCCTTATTCTGTTACGCTATGCGTCTTTGTTTTCATATTCTCAATAAAGAAAAGAAAAAAATTATTACAATGGATTGTTACATAGTTTATTTACTCATAAGGTGAAAAATTATGTTTTTTTACTTCATTAAGGGTTGGTATGTTACACCCTACATAGGATGAGTTTGTTTATACACAACTGGTTGGAGATCTAGGTAAGGATTCATTATTTATGATTATTATTATTCTTTTATGATTATGATCATGTTATTTCTTTTGATTTATGTATATATGTCATGATACATATTGATTATCTTTATTATTTCCATCTCATAGGATCCGTGAGAGAGCTACATTATATCTGACAATGGGATGCCATAGAGATAGTTCCTCTTTTTCTCATAGATGAGGTGATTGACATAGATTGCATGCCCCCACCAATTGTGGAGAAACATCCATATCTATTCATTCCTTATGTCATACAAGAGTGATACTAGACATACTGATCGAGCCATCTATGAGCTATTAGCACTACAAGTTGACTACGATGAGCTTCAATCACATCAAGATTCGGTGGAGGTTGAGAGACTATGTGGTGAGGTTGTCAAGCTACAGATGGAGAGAGACCGCATAGATCGATAGTGTATGGAGGCTATCATATGGGATACTAGGGCTATTGGACAAGTAGAGGGACTACAAGATGCACTGGGATCCATGGGTAGATCACGATCGTGTTCTATTGTCTCTTAGTAGAGATGATCACTAGGTCCTGAGGGATCTTGGAGTCACAAGCTATAGTAGCATTGTACATTTGAGAATATGTATTGGAAACTTTCTTATATATATGATCATTGATGTTTGGTTACTTATGTTTATGTGTTAAAGTTAGATGGAAATGTGATTTATCAAATAATCTTTGTAAGACTATTTAATGAATAACACCATGATCTAACATGTTCTATATGATAAAATCAATTTAATTTTTTTTAGATGCAACATTATGATTGAATATGTTATATTAAATTAAATGCATCTATGAGCTAATTATAGAACATTAAATGCATATAAGGATCTTATCTAACAAAACATACAAGATAAACTTGAATAATATGAAACCTAAAGTAACAACCCAAAAATAATTTGAATAATTACTTAATATTCAAGACACACAAAGAATTGATAGTCAAGAATGAAGCAATGAAAGAGGAATACCATACTATTTACTAACTCTAACATCATTGCTTTAACATTCACACTATTCAAGAAGGAAGGTTAGACATAGTGTTGTGTGGTCTCACAACATGCCCCAAGACTAAAAAGACTTGGGGACCCAAGTAAAAAAAATGTATATATGTAACTCTTATGGTAGAATTTAGCAAGTTGAAAGATCACTAAAAGTGAAAAGCAAAGAAAAATCTTTGATCAAAGAGTACTTCGTAATGTAAGTGTTTTGGGTATTGGGTGTATACACCTAAAATCGGCCATCGCCTTTAATTAATTAAATACTAGCTATTTAATTAATATCTCAATTAAGTATAAATAAACTCTCTATTTATTTATATTTTTCATTTTCTAAATTCTCCAAATCTAAAACATATTCTTCTAAATTAATTAAATAAAAAAATTCTAAAAGCTTGTTTTATTTAATTAATCTTCACTAATCTTGATTAGGAATTTGAACACATGTCTACAAATTTTTGTGCCACCTCACCAAATTCACATGAAATTAAACAACTCTGATTTTTAATTAGAATTATCTTCAACCAATCTTTAAAAGCACATGGCTTATTCCTCACACACTTCCACCAATTTTAGAGCACATGGTCTTCTCTTCCCACACTTGAGTCTTCCATCCAAATGGTATGTTTCCCATTGGTCAAGAGATTCTTTTGCATGTTGTCTTTGGTCAAGGGGACAACATCTTGATTCTCTCCATCTTCACCATCCATTCTTCTTGTTTGAATCTAGATCGTTGATTATTGCCACCTCACAATATGCTTGGAAAAGGCTATAAATACAAGCCTTTGGCATTGTATTTGGCATCCACATTTGAAGTAAATTTATCATGCATGTTTATCATTTGAAATTGGGAGCACTTTGGAGTCTTATAGTTAATTTTTATATCATGTTTTGCATATTAGTTAAATCTTAGACTAGCACTTTGCTTCATAGTTGCATTTTATGTCTTCCTTTGTATCATAGTTGCATTTTAGATTTGCATTTTCATAATTAGCATTTGAGCATATGGAGTATCATCTTAGTATTTCATAGTTTTCATTTGAGCATATGTAGAATCATATATAGCATCATATAGATCACTACCATAGTATCCACCCTTGCTTGATCATTCATCATAAACACCATCATCTATTCATCATGGAATCTATTATCCTTTTCATCGTATAGTTGCATGTAGGAGCTTAGTTGGCTTGCATGTTGAATACTAATCTCATTTCTTAAGTGTTATTCTAATAGCATTTATGCACATAGAAATCTAAGGACCAAAGGGTTAAAAGAATCATTAAGAATAGATGACAATGAAATGTTCTTGGAAGATTTGTTAAATTGCAAATTAGAGTAGCTTCTTTGCTTTGAATCTTCAAATATAATTTTTTTTCATTAAGGTTTGTGTTTATACTAAAACTTTCCCACATTTCACACACACATAAAATGGTGCCCATCATGGGGCACACCCCCATTTTTAACAATTTTCTGGAAAAGTTCATGTAAACAGGTTGGACGTGATGTTTTAGCGCAACCGTGAGTTCTTTTAGTGCATACAATGACTATTACGAGGCATCCATGAAGTATTTTAGCACATCCATGAAGTCTTTTAGCATATTTGACTGATCTTTTAGCACATCTGACACTTCTTTTAGTGCATCTAACACTTCTTTTAGCACATCTAAGGACTGTTTTAGTGCATCCATGAAGTCTTTTAGCACATTAATTTTTAGCGTATACAATGACCATTTTAGCACTTTTATAGTCAATATTAAAATGGTTGTATCTTGGTCATACAAATCTTTCTTAGATTTTTTTTAATGGGGTAAAATTGCTTAAGCTATGCAATGATGTAGGTGTTTCAATTTTTGTAGAGTTGAAATTTTCAATTTTACACCTAAAGTCAAATCACATTGTAACTTGGTCTAAGTTTTAGGGTTTTATGCTTAATCATTCATCTAACCCTCATATCTTCTTATTTCTTGATCTCATCTAACATTTTGAGCATTTATTGTAGGGTTTAAGAGAAACATAGAGCATTGAAGTGAACGAAAAAGCATTTGATATCCATTGTACTAAATATCAACAAAGACAAACTTATGAAACTAAATAATGATTTGGCGGGCGATGGAGCTATTTAAGTACTTTATTTTGGTTAAGTTGGGAACATAGCTTAATTAAAAGATTAATGAAAACCATGTTTTTTATGCTTGATGGATGGTAGGCATATGCTCTCCCCTTAACTAGGTGACCAAAAGCTAGACCTATTCACTTTTTGTGCGAGTGTGAGTTGAAAGTATATATTGTGTGTTCTCTTTGCTTTCTGGCACAAACAAAGATTGATCAAACTATGGGTATACTAGCTTGCTTTTGTTTATCTTAGAGGACCTTCCTTGTGGGAAAAAGTAATCACCCAAGGGAATGACCCAACCGGTAACATGCTAAATTCAAGCAACTTTCAATCGAGATATAAATTTGGATACTTTAACAAAGGAAAGTATCACAAGGATAGTTTCGACGAGAAGGGCAGCAATGGTCTCGCCACATGGATTATCCCCCATGAAAAAAAAAATCGTACTAGAACCCTTGTTATAGTTTGACCAAAAACCTTTATCTATTCTTTGGTGCAGCAATGGTCATTGCAAAGGCATCCACATTCTCACAGTTTTTAGTAGAGATGAAAAATATGCCATGGGAGATTCATGGGTATTGATGCTTGGTTGCCCCATAGAAGTGAGTGTCATGGAGGGGAGCCAATGGGGTCAAGCATCTAATCATCCATTAAGAATAAGTGTGGTTGGGGTAAAAATCTTGTGGAATCCAAAATAATATTGTCCTACATAGCCCTAGGATTGTACATGCTTGATGTGTTTTTACCAATGTTTTTTCAAAAAAAACTTTCAAATGAAACATCACACTAGAAGTGAAAACCTTGGTTCAAAAATCATCCATTTGAGTCCTCAATTTCCATCATTCACAAGCTAGGAATCCAAAAAAAATTCATTGGTCAAAACATTGTATCCTTGGAAACACTCAATTCTCAAAATTCAAAGCCAAACAACTAGATAGAGTCACAAAAACACTAGTTTCTTCTAGATTAGTGCATCCATGTTCTGTTCTAGCACATTGCTGCCATATTTTAGCAAATCTGACATCTGTTTCAATGCATCCATACATTGTTTTGGCACATCCATTGCTTTTTCCAACACATTTGAGTCATATTTTAGCACATAGACATCAT
>VDFB02105785.1:535295053-535448738 GCA_007258455.2 Sequoia sempervirens | reverse complement strand
CTAAACAACCATCAACAATCTATTCGATCATATAAACACGTGCCATTAGGAATATATAGTATAATGACCCATGTAAATAATCTCCCAAAATTGTAAAGTATGATTTCAATCACTGAAGGAATGTGCAAACTATATTACACATACCCATTTACACTATATAAAGCCAAAAACTACATGTCGAACTACTGTTACTTGTAACTTTCAACCTGTTCATCCAAAATCATTGAAATCTTGATCATTGTTGTGCATAATAGCTAGGAATAACATACTATAAACTCATAAGCTAATCTTATTACACAAGAAATTTTGGACCAAAATAATGGATTAAGATGTCCCCATTTTGTTCACTGGATTTTAGAAAACTATCAACAATTAATGTTGGCATCAATGACAACACATAAAATGGTTCCTTCTTCATTCTTTCAAAAATCCCCCCCTTTGTCATTGATGGAAACATGTGTGATAAATGAATCTCTAAAACTAAAAACATACACCATCAAAAACTTCAAGCATACATGATCTCCCCCTTTCAAACTTTTTCCAAAAACATCTCTTATCACTTGACTTCTAATTTTTCCCAACTTCTCCAGCACCAAAAATTATCCCCCTTTGACATCAAGGACAAAGGGTGTTCCGATAATCCTAAACTTGATGCATATGTATAGATAAACAACTAAAGTATACTAACTCCCCCTCAGGGAATTATCCCAAAAATTTGATCTAACCATATGTAAAATGGAAAACCAAAAGCAACTGAAACAATGAAAGAATAAACATATGGAAGATATTCAAGTAGAGGAGGGGGCACCTTCTAGATCCTTAAGAACTGCTTTCCAAGCAAACTTCCCTTCATTCCAAGTCTTTTTGGCTGCAACAAGTGATTTATACATAGACTTCAGTTCTACTATGCTCTCCTCTCTCTCTTCTGGAGTACATAGATCCAGATTAATCTTTGCAAGTCTTTCTACATCAGTATGTGCTTGGTCTTCACCAAGTCCCCAAGCTATCCAAATCTCCTTATTATGTCTTCTTTCTGTCGTTGAAGAGTGAAAAAATTATTTTGCAGATCAAAAATGGTAGTCTAAGAAGTGTAATCTCTATCTTGTGTAGGTTCATAAGCTCTAGAGGCATTTGATATTTTTGAATTGATGGGGTCCATTAAATCCTTAATGCCTTGAGTGGCATTTGGCCACCTCATGCAATACAAGAAAAAAGTCTTGGCCTCATTGTCACATTCATGCACTTCTTTCAGACATTCCTTCACCTTGCTATGTGTAGATGCATATATGTCCTATAGCTCAATTAGTATCTTCTATGCAAACCTTTATTCAAATTATTTTTCCATCTAGCCCTTCGGACCAGATGCATATTCAAATTTTCAATAGGTGTTAAATAATTATCAACTATGGCACCTAGAGAACATCTTGTAGAGACTTGATAGCATCATTAATCAATTCTATCTCTTTTTGATGATTCTCTATGATCTCCTTTATTCTAGAGGCATGAAAAGCATCTCCAGTCTCCAAATTTCACATAGGTGAGGTCTTGTTCAAATCTACACTGCCTTGGTACAACGAGAGTTGTATCAACTGGGGAGGAATAACTAGTTGAAACTTCATCTACTTTGTCAAAAGACCCTTCAGAGTATTACTAGAGGATTCTCTAGATATCTTTGGAAGCTCCATGGTCTTTTGAGGCCCTTTTTCATTCTTTTCATCTTTGTTTCTTCTTTATTCTCCTCTTTTTCTTCTTCCTCTTCTTTTTCAGAGGGGTTTTCCTTTTTTTTTTCTCTATCTTCATCCTCCTTTTTCTCATCATCATCTTTATTATTGTTCTCTTCCCTTTGTCCTTGTCCTTCTCTATTTTATTATTTTCATTATCAGTTTCTTTATTCCACTTGTTAGCATTATCATCAACATCCTTTTTTTCCTTTTCTTGTCCTTGTCTTGTATTCTGATTTTCATTGTTAGCACCAATGGTAGTGTCAGTCTTCTGGAGGAGTAGAGATATTTAAAGAAGCATTTGTTTCATCTACCACATTGTCTATATCAAAAATTGATGGAATTTCTTCTGCAATATGAATATTAACTTTTAAAATAGGTAAACTTGTATCCGAAGGAATATATTCCTCTATATCAATGACCTTTTCTCTATCAAGCATGCTCTTTTGGAATATTGGAAAGAATGTATTCAATGCAACATCATGAGCTTTGTAATCATCTAATTTGTGCATATAGTCTAAGATTTGGTGACCCATTGGTATTCTCCTATCCCATACAATTTATTTCCTTCTAGGAAGCTCTCTCAAAAAGTAAAATAGCAAACACACAACCAAGGTTCCAAATTCAAATGCATACTTATTCTCTCTAGTTTGTTTCAAGTTTTCCAGAAGTTTCTACTAGAGAAACTCACATAAGTCATAATCCCTCCCATTCACCACCATATCATGTGCAACATAGATAGTAGTTGCAGACATTGAGTTATCTCGATTTGTTAAATAAATCTTATGACCTATCATGATTGAAGCATATCTCACAACATGATTTGTGATAGGTTTTGTTATCAATGCTTTTATATCAAAGGTGGCACTAGTTACCTCCATAAGCACTTCATTCTTTACATATTTTAGGTTCAATGTCTCACAATATGGTCATAGCCTTGATTACCTCTTTAGAAATTAGTTTCGACATGTTTGTCCATATGAAATTTTCATGTATTCTATAAAATGCTTGCCTCACATATTTTGCATCCATATCACTACTATACTTAGGGAACTAATTCCAAATATCTAGTTTCTTTTGCACTAGGGTAGCATATTCTAGTTTTCTCAAGAAGTCATCTCCAATCATCTCCTTAGTACATAGATCTTTAATTTTTTGGTGATTGTATTCATCCAATTTTCCATGTATATAAGCCCTAGTGTCCTCAATGGGTAAAACCCTATGAGAAATCTTTGAAAAAGAACCATCTGGGTCATTATCAAAGACTTTGCATGAATACCTCTTAAACTTATGTATAGGTCTCTTAGTAATGTTGACAAGAGTTGGTGTAGACATTATAACCTCAATTCAATTCCAAATGCTTATGAAATCACTTCTATTCTAAACCCACAAAGCATAGACAATTGTAAATAACTTATCTGCACACAATGGGATCTAGGGTTTGAATGTTCTACACCAAGTTGTCCTTCTAATCTCATTTGATTCATTCTTCTCTCTTCAAATGCACAAAAGTGATTAAAATCAACTTAGAAACTCACTTTATGCCTTTCTAATTTTCCCTAATTTTACATTAATTTATTCAATTTTCAAAAAGTTGGTAAACACTTCACTAATACACTTTAAACCCTAAAATGCTCCACAATTCTTCAGATTTGCATATTTTCCACCGGTTTATTTTTGGACATATCATTTACACCATATATCTTCGTTCCACTCCTTGACACCTCATATTTCTAAGGGTTATTATATTTTTTCGTTATTGCTCCCCCTGAGCCCATGCCTAGGTTTAGTTTCCAACAAAATTATTTGCACCAGAGGGAGGTACATATGTATTTGATTCATCTTTGTCCTCAAGTTCCTCTTTATTTCTCTAAATCTTCTCCATTTCCTTCTTTACTTCAGTAGGGTCAATTTTCTTCACAGGTTCATTCCTCTTTCCTAGATTAGTTTTCCTTCCATTCTTGCTTCTACAAACACTTGAAATATTTCCAGGTTTGTTGCAACTATAGCATACAACATTTTCTGACCAAACTGACTTCTATTCAGTCTTGATCTGCACTTGTTAGCTTTATGTCCAAATACATTGCATGTATAAAAGTAACCATTGAAAGATTGAACCATTCTACTAGTATTAAATCTATTCATCATCTAATTTCTACATTCAACAACTCTATGTCCAAACTTATTGCATGAAAAACATTGTCAGAGAAGGATCCAACATTCTGATTCATTCTACTTCTACATTCTACAACATTATATATCTAAATTTATTGCATGAAAAATAAATACCAATGAAATATGGGTACCTTTGAGTATTTGGTTGTCTAATAGGGGGTCTTCTAGCATTGCTTCTTTTATTTTTGATCTATCTATCATTGCCTTGAATCTACTTTTTATTTTCAACCTTGTTATGGGTTTGATTGGCCTTTGAGCTTTCTCCTTCTTCAAGTCCCAAACCACCATTTTATTTAGATGGTTTTGGTCATGCAATCAGTTCATCAAGCATTGTAGAACTTGTTTCTAATTTTTCCTCATGCCTTCTTCTTCCATAATTGATCTTAGGGTTACCACCTCTTGTTCAATTCTTGTGCATTCATCAATCTTTCTTTTTACCATTGCATTAAAACAATCCTAAATTCTTTTATTTTCTTCCACTTGCACATTCAGTCTAGTGATATCTTCACTATCTTGCTTCATCTGTTCATTGACTTCTCAATGTATTTCTCTAATTTTTTTTATTTGTTCTCTCAAATTTTTGACACATTCATTTGCTTCCTCGAGGTTTTCCTTCAAATTCTTGTTCTCACCTTCAACTCTGTCAAAATATTCAAAAGCATATTTAAGTTCTTCTTTGTAAATCATGCAGTCATCTTCTATGTATTCAATTGTATAAATTTCTTCTTGAGGAATAAGATCCTTTCTATTAGTCATGTGTTCAACCTCCAAGATATTCCTTAAGTTCTTAGGCTTCTTAAAATGAACTAGGCTCTAATACCAATTGTTGAACATGTGGAATATTGAGAGGGGGGTTGAATTAGTATTCCATTAAACCATTTAATCATAATCCATCTAATTAATAAAACATATCTAATTGCAACAATGAATGAAAGAATGAAATAATCAAAAGATCACATGACACATGAAAACCAAGATTTTTATGTGGAAAAACCAAAAGGGAAAACCACAGTGAGGATTAGCTCATAATATATTATAACCAGTTATAAGATATTGTAGAAGCTCACTGCTAGGACACACTATACAATAAGGCTCACATCCAAAAATAGATAGAAAACAAAAATGGCTACAAAAACAAAATATGAACTGATACAAAGTGCACCTTCCTTGTGCTGAATTTAGTTCCTTTGAATCTTTGAATAAAAAAATACTATTTTTCTTAGTAGTCATTCAACATTCACAACAAATTTTCCCTTATTCTAATCTCACACATACAAGTTCACATGTTCACACAATACCATATCTCTCACACATATCATTACCTCTACAATATAAAAAATGTCTTACATGTATATCCAATACATCTGCATACATCAATTAGGTCGGCCTAATTAGATGTAGCCCTATTTAATTCAAAATTACATTGTCGACTCTATACTTGATTTAAATACTTCTTCACACTCAAATAAAATGTGCAATACTTAATTCAGGTCAAAATGTACCTAAAATAGATCTCATTAACATCTGCAATACATATTTAATCTTCAAAACACATATCAAGTATTAGGTCAGCCAAGAATCAGACCCAATCACAAAATAAGTCAACTAAACAACCATCAACAATCCATTTGATCATATAAACACTCACCATTAGAAATATATAGTATAAAACTCTTGTAAACAATCTCCCAAAATTGTAAAGTCTGATTCCAATCATCGGAGAAATGAAGAATAGGTTACACATACCCATTTACACTATATAAAGCCAAAAAATACATGTTGAACTACTATTACTTCTAGCTTTCAACCTATTCATCTAAAATCACTAAAATCTTGATCATATATGCACATAATAGCCAGGAATAACATAATATAACCTCATAATATGATCTTATTACACAAGAAATTTTGGACCAAAATAACATATTAAGATGTCTCCATTTTGTTCACCAAATTTGAGAAAACTATCAACAATTAATGTTGGCATCAATGACAACACATAAAAAAGGGTTCCTTCTTCGTTCTTTCAACAATTTTTAGGGATGAATAAGAATATTATTTTTCTTTCGATACACTTGCACATGAGGTGAAGAAGAAAAATTCAAACTTGTAGCAAGAGGTTGAAGAGCATGGACAATTTGGATAGCGAGATAGCAAGCTTGAAAGAGGTGATGAAAATGAAGATTTGAAATTCTCATTTGATGAACTTCCTTATTTTGTTTATGAAGATGGAGTATACAAATTTCAATATCATCACAAGTTTTGGAGTAGATAATAGATGAGAATGAGCATGAATAGATGTTGGTCCATGAGGATGACAATGATGACATCTTCATTTTACAAAATGTAGAAGAAGTTGACACACACAAGGAGAGTTGCTATGAAGTCAAAATTAGTTCTCTTATTTAGAAAAGAAAAGAAGAGATTGCAGAAGATTTATTTTGGGATGATTTGGAGGCCTTTTATTCAATCTTAGATGATAAGCTAACACCTTTGGAAGAGTAAAATCATGAGCATTAGGAGCATAGTGCAAGAATCTCTATGTTTATACCAAAATAGTCACAAGAAAGGGTCTTCACAAGTTAGTAAAATGATGAGACAAGAAATAATAAGCAAGAAATCAGCAAGGAGAGATCAAAGTTTATCCTTTTACGAGGATGTCCCATTAGAAACCTAGCTAGGATGGAGGCCATAAAAGCACCACAATTCATGCTTGCACCCAAGCATGAAGTTACAATTGAAGAAGAATTCATTAAATCTACTTATCCACTTTAAAACAACAACATCCTTGGTCAATATAAAGACGTAAGTAGGTTTTATTTCATTCTCCAAAGGTTATTACAAAATATATAGTTAAAAAAAATTCATTTCTCCACCTCCTTTTGGCTGCTCATAAGCATGTGAAGGATTTGAAATTAATGAAAAAGGGAAGCTATTTCAAGGAGCCAGTCAATGGTTTTGTTTGAAAAAATCTTATTGCTAGTTAGTGTAGGCTATAATAGGTTTTCTTTCAAGTCAATAAGTGTTGTTGTTCAATGTTAGTTTGTCTTTTTCTCCAAGTGCTAAGGCATAGTTAGTTAGGTGTTTGGTTGGTTGTTCTTGAGGTGTTACAACTGCTATCAAATTTGGTTCTTAGTTTTTTGTAGACATCTCTTGACACATATGCCCAATGGATATGCAAGGATACTAGTCTCATAAGTTTTAGCGAGAAAAACCCCATTAGAGGTCACCAAAAATGTTAGTCTATTTTTACTCCTTTAAAGTCAAAATAGCCTTTTAAACAAATTGATCATGTCACTTTAAAAAGGTTGTAGTATTTTTAGGAGAATTTGAAAGAAGTGTACTTGGAACACAAAAATTATTAAAGGTATTTTCTCTATTTGTGAGGGATAAGTCATATCTTCATATTGGAAAAGGGGGTTTTAGTTTTGATAAGGTTGAAAATATCTTGATGTTGTGAAACATATTCAAAAATACATATTTTTTTGGATCGTTAAATCATTGCTAGGGGCAACACCCTATATTGGTAATGGAGAAATATTTACATATTCACCAGTATTTTTTGTTCTTTTCTCCATGATCACCTTTATCTAAAAATGGACTTAGCCATAGACTTATCTTGGACCCAAAACAAGAATTATAGTTCTTCCTAGCTATATTTCAAAATGATCCCTAGCTAGGAGAAAAAACCCATAGAACATCAATACCCCTTTACACACCAAAATATCATATATTGATCATCAAATTGACCTAAACCTATATGGATACCATTAAAAAATTAACACTATTAATTGATCATTACTCAAAAATGCAAGTTTAGACCATAGAGCCATGCCTTGCCCTCTTGCTGTAGTACCTACTATCATGCCTAAATCCTGCCCTGCTTTGCTTAGTCCTCCTCATTATCAAATACCTCCCACCTATTGAAAGCTAGGTAATTTTCCATGACTAGACAATCAACTCCATAGTTTTGATGATTTGGACCTTTTGCTTTATGCTCAAGGTCTCTTATGTCATTTGGAATCCATTTTTCATTTGTGTCAAGCATCCAATCATCATCATCTCCTACCTGATCTGAAAACTTTAGCGAGTGTGCTTACTCAACTAAGTCTTCACTTAATCGGATTTGAAACAATACTTATCCAAATCTATGCCAAGATTTTTAATTAATGGTTTGAATCCAATGTGTAAATTCATTCCATCAGTCTACTGAGCTCACTAATTAGTGTCTTCGTTAAATACAAAATAAAGAACAGTAATCAACATAAAAAAAGTAAACCATAAGATCAGAGACACGATTGATTACAAAGTTCACCTATTTGGGCTACATCTCTAGATCTGCTCAATTAGCATGATCAATTTCCATTAATGTTGAACCTACAAATTTCTTACAACATCTAGTCTTTTGAATGTGTACATAAAGTTGTCACTACACAGGAAGTTTCAAATCCCTACAAGCACTTCTTGAATCCACACTATACAAGTGCTTCCAAAAACAACAAAAAATGCAGTCCTAGTTCTTTAAGCATCAACTGAATGCAAACTCGATACAAAGGTACTTTGCCTTGTTTACAAAACTAAATTTAACATTCTAGAATAAACTCAAGTATTGAAAACACCTTGGTTATACCTAACATTGGGTGTACATATGCATAATTTCACCACAACCTCATAAGAGAAAAGTCTCCAAATTAGACTTTGTACAATACTCCTTCAAGCACAACCTTCTAACATCGTTTGTACATAGTTTCTAAATAACAATGCCTCTCTTAGGATGATCTTGAATATGAATATCTAAATTGGGATATGAATTCCTAGATCTCCATTTGATCATTATCTAACTGAGTATTCAAGCTAAGAACATACAGGTCACTTCTGACTATTCTCTGCAACTCTAAGTCCTAGATAGATATTCCATCTATCTTTTACAAAATTCTCTCCTAAAAGCTAGTGACATATTGAGAATTGTGTCACCCACTGGAGCACTCAAGAAATCTGCATTAAACAAGTCTTAACCTACAATAAGAAGCCTTCAAGTATTCTCCTTTCAGATTACAAGAGATATGGCTTCAAAATCCTTACAAAATCTCAACCTTAGAGTAATACAACTTCAGACAAATACTTGCAAACAATATCAATAGATTTTTTTCACTCAAAACCCATACTGGTTTTACATCAATTAACATATTACCACAATCCAAAAGGTAACATAAAATAAAATTGACACAAGTATTTAGTCAACATGTTTTCCCATCTCTTACGAAGTTGATCAAAGGAACTTTCCTCTTCCAACTGATCCTGTTTCTGCTGAGGTTCTTCACGGACTGCCTCAGGGATGGTAACCATAGGTTTTGTCTTTACCTTTTCAACCTCCTATTGATTGGGATCCTTTAGTGATTTTCAAAGCTTTGGGTGTAGCTTCTAACATTTCTCAACCCAATGCCTACTGATTTGGTAGTGAGTACAATAATTTTAGGATTTGTCCTGCATTGTCATTTCCTTCTTCAAAGAGGAACATTGAAGGTGTGTTGCATGCCTCGATGTCTCCTTAGCTTGCATGAATAACTTCCAACAAAGCCTTTTCTTCTTGCTACACTTTGCTACATAGTGGTTAGGGGCAAGAAAAAATGTGCATGGTCGCATATTCCATAAGGCTTGCACAAAAGAATTACTACTTTCAAAATTAACAATAGATTTAAAGTGTTCATCACCTTTAGATTTCCCTTGAACAACTTGAGCACTACTCTTCTTAGGAGAAATAGCTTTTCCTTTGTAAGGTTCTGTGCCCAACTATTGAAGGTGATCCACCTTAGACTTTCCTCCATTAGGTTCATATTTTCCAAGAAATGATTTGTAGTCACTATAGTCACCATAGTGTGGTTCACCTTCAACTTGACCTCTCACAAATGTGGTTTTGGAGAATTTTCCCATTTCCTCACTATTGTAACCCAGTACTATTTAACGAGGTCATTCTACCACCTTTATGGGACTAGCTATTCCTTGGCCATGAATTCCAAGGCCTTTCCCACTTTATCCCATCTTCATCAACATCTTCATATCGATACCCTTGGTATGTTTTTCAAATGCTGCAAAAACATGATCATGGTTAAAGGAAGGAATTGAAATTACTTCCTTTATTACCTTCTTTTTCGCTTGATCAACTTCCTATTTTTTTCCAATGGCTCCTTCTAAACAGTTGTAGACGATGCCTCCAAATTGTTAGGCTATGTGAGGGGTACATATGAGGAATCCTCTAAGTGTGGAAAAAAAGTACAAATTTTAGAATCTTCATTCCTATGAGGACTCTTTACAATAGAAATTTCTCCCATATGCTCTTCCACAACACTCTGCAACATTAGATGTAACTTCCTCTTTTCGTCTTCCAAGTCTTCAAGGTGACTCCTCAACTCAACATTTTCCATCTGGAGATGTACTGATTGGCTTCCTCAAGTTCTTGAAGCCTCTCACTTTTATCCTGGTGGAGTGTTTTGATCATCCTCTTCATGGAAAAGAAGTCATCCATCATGGATGTAGACATTGTCACTTTGGAAGATTCCCCTTTTTCGAATTCCATCTTCCTCTTGGATGTATGCCTGTTAAACTTGCAATCTTGCAAACCAACAAATTGTCAAACTTGCATAAATTGGTGATCTACTTAACCAAGAAAACCGAGCTTAGAAACTGCTCTGATACCACTTGATCTGAAAACTTTAGCGAGTGTGCTTACTCAACTAAGTCTTCACTTAATTAGATTTGAAACAGTACTTATCCAAATCTATGCCAAGATATTTAATTAATGGTTTGAATCCAATGTGTAAATTCATTCCATCAATCTACCGAGCTCACGAATTAGTGTCTTAGTTAAATGTAGAATAAAGAAAAATAATCAACATCAAGAAGTAAACCATAAGATTAGAGACACAATTTATTATGAAGTTCACCTCTCTAGGCTACGTCTATGGATTTTCTCAATTAGCGTGATCAATTTTCCATTAATGTTGAACTTGAAAATTTCTTACATCTGGTCTTTTGACTATGCACATAAATCTATCATTGCACAAGAAGTTTCAAAGCCCTTCAAGCACTTCTTGAATTCACACTATGCAAGTGCTTCCAACAACAAAAAAAAATGCAGTCCTAGTTCTTTAAGAATCAATTGAATACAAACTAGATATAGAGGTATTTTGCTTGATCTACAACACTGAATTCAATATTCCAGAATAAAGTCAGTATCAAAAACACCTTGGTTATACCTAACACTAGATGTACATATGCATATTTTCACCACAACCTTGGAAGAGAAAAGTCTCCAAATTGGACTTTGTACAATACTCTTGCAAGAACAACCTTCTAACATCATCTACATTGTCAACCCTTCATCTTCTACATATTTCATAGCCCAGCCACAGAGAGGGTTTTCCATCATCTTTGCCACTCTAAGAAGGAAGAAGATGCCTCTCTCCCTCTCATCCCAAAGCTTTACGAACCTAGTCAAGCCAATGGTTTGAATCAATGGAAATTTTATCACCTCCCCACCATTCTGGTGCATCATGTAGTAATTTTGCGGCATTGGAATCATCAGGTATCCATCAATGTTATCCAAGGAATCATTAATCTCATCCAGCCACACATAAATGAAGACTGGATTTGGGTTAGTTTCTTGGCTCTTGCCTTGGAAACACCCATGTTGATTAGCATTGCTAAAAAAATTGTTGTAATGTCTGCATTGGACCTGAACCTCTAATAAGATTTTAGGAACTCCGGCCCTAGCACCTTTTTGGTTTCCTAGAGAATCAACAAATGGGAAGAATGTAGTAGCCCTCTTAGTCTTTTGCCTATTATCTCACCCACAAATGATTGTTGTTGCTTCTCAGTGTTCAGAAACAACGGATTATCCATACTTCTTGAATAGACAACCTCTTGAAACTCTCTAGAACTAGCACACCTTACTTCTTCCTCTAGAGATAGCACTATCATAGTTTTCCTAAGCAGTCACCAGCCTTGGATTTTAACAACGATGGTGTTACCTCTTCGAGATGAACAATTTAGAGTTTGTTCCCTTTGAAGCATGTCTATCCACCACCATTTTGGTAATGTTACAAATACATTTGATTATGTGTGAGTGTGCAACAATCCCATCACTTCCTTTGCCTTGGGACTTTACTCAAATGTCCTTCCCTCACTTTTCAATTACAACTTATGTTTTGTCAAATTGCATCACTTTGATTTTGTGATCATTATATTATGTGCTTTGTTGGCTACTGACTATTTTGGTATCTTTGATGTCCCACTTTCTCTTTCTGGCCTAACACTACTCTCATCCCAGCTTCATCCTACTTAGACGATTCTTTGCTTACGTGTTAACTTTTGATGCATCTTTTTCCAGCTTGTCCACCTTGCTGTTACCTTCCCGGTATGTGTGGCTCATTTGGAAGGCCTCAAATTTATTTTCCAGTTTTTTGATGCTCTGCAACAAATGATTCAATTTCCAATTCAGAGGACTACCTCTTCGGATTGTGTTGATCATTATGAGGGAATCCCCTTCCAAATGTATATGCTTAATTCCTATCTCTAGACCCAAATGTAGTCCAATGGTTGTAGCTCTAAAAGTTGCTTCATTTTGCGTGCACTTTCCTAGGGATATGGATTTTTCTGCTAAGGTTTTACCTTGCACATCCCTAGCAATACACCCTGCTCCTCCTAGACCCGAATTCCCATGTGCAGCTCCATCAAAATTTATTTTGGTCCACCCTTCTTCTAGTTTTTTCCAAACTATCTCTGCCCTTTTTTATTTTTTTGTCTGCATCACATTATTTCCACTAAGTAGTGGTGGCTTCAAACCCTCAATTACTTTCATTAGGTTGTCATACCAATTTGTGAACATTCTTTGCTTGTCCACATTGGACTTGCATCTTCATTAACAAGTTCTACTATTTCCCTTTCACTTTTCCCCCAGATCCCTTCTTCACTCATCTCCTTCCCTTGGAAGGTCCTCCTATTCCTCTCCTTCCAGAACACCCATATTACCGTGGATGGGGTTAACTACCAAATTCCACCAAACACCAATTTCCTACCTCCTTGAGGCCACATTTTGAGCCAAGTTTCAAGATTTGCTGGCATGGGACACTATAGATTTAATTTTTTCCTGATTTTGTTCCAACATTCATTTTTTTTGGTGTAAATAAAGTCTTCTAACATGGTATCAGAGCTATATCTCAATTCTAACATTGTATCATATTATGTACATGGTGGAGATGGGAGAACTGTGGAATTGAAACTTGATGTTGTCATCATTCGAGACTTGGAGAGTCAAGAGATCATTGCTTCCGGGGTGGTTAATCATTCATCTTGGTTGTTTTCCTTTGCAAATTTTTCTTCTGATGGTGACATTGTTCCTTCGACTGTTGATATGAACCATGATTCAGAGGATAATTTTGGCTTCTTGAACTTGGGAATTCTCACATCAGATACAATACTTGAGCCATTCATTCTATCTCCTCTACCTATTTTTGTAGTTGAGGATGCTTGTGATCCAATAGTTTTGGCTCCTTGTGATTCAGTGCAGCAGGACATATATTGTCTTCAAGATATGGCTACTTGTGATGACTTCTTGACAGGTATTTTAGAATTGTTTTTGGAGTCTCATATTGCAGATTTGGAGGACACCATTGATGACATTCATCTTCTCTTTGATGAAGATGCTCCTTCTTCAGTTGTTGTGAGGGAACACCTTGATCCTCTTGTTCATTCCCTACATGATCATTCTTCATAGATTGATGTGATTGTGGATACTTTTGGACAACATTTGGGGGAGGCTTCTTTGTCTTTGGATTATGTTCTACATTCATCTCTACTCGATGTTGGATTGTCCTATTTAGCAGTGTGGCCTAGAACGCCTATTTGGAGTATGTTTTTTTTAGCATCAACATGGAGACACTTGAGCATGCTTCAGAGACATCATCCATCATCCATCTTCCTGGCATCCTGCATACATTCTTGGTTTTGTTTCTTCCTAAGGGGAGCAATGTTGTTTGGCGAGATTGGATCATCTTCAACATTCAATGTCGAGCTTCTACCATCATTGCAAGAGACTCAACATTGAGGGAGGGCTACCTTGTCTCTCTTCTACTTCTCTCTTATGGGGGGTTCTTTTTCCTCACATGGGGTTTTTACCTTCTCATGCATCATTGAGAGCATTTATATTTTATATGTCATCTCTCTTTTGGGGAGGAGTTTTGTCCCACTAGGTTTTCTCCTTTTCTCCATTTGTGAGAGATTTCTTTGTCATTTCATTTTGTTTGCATTATGTACATGGGTACCTAACATGGCCTAGTAGCTGGGACCCATCTTTGTGTCATTTTCATAATAATTTTCTACTCCCTAAGTTGCACTTAAGGGGGGGTGTTGGTGTAAATAGAGTCTTGTACCTAGTTCATTCATTATTAGGGGAATTATTGACAAATGCTAAGTTTACTTAGGTCCTAGGAAGGAATCTTTCTAGAAGGTGTTAGCTGTCATTAGTTGTTATCTTATCCTTTGACAACTACTACATGTGAACCTAGGTAAGTGTGATTAGTTGTCTCATTTTATATGATTAAGAAACTTGTCATAATCCTATGCCATCTTGCATCTCACCTTGGCTATATAACTAAGGGGTCTCTCATTGTACAATAAAAATCATATCATTGACATTGAATATAGTTTATTCTTGTCATATTCATCTCTCTTGTGCTTTCCATTTGGTCTCAAGATCTTGGCAGCCATATCCAATTCTAACAATTTGCATATGGGTAGGTTACTAATAAATGGTTTGCAGTTTCCTCATTCTCTTTGCACATTATATACCTTCCTAGACCTTGAACACCAAAGGTTACTAATCTATCCCTAATGAGAATTCTTTTCTGAATTGTCAACCATGCAAAGACATTGGCCTTAGGAAGGAATTTTTTCCCCCACATTAGTTTTCTTGGGCAGTCTTGTTTCAGCATGGCTATTTCTTTGATTTTTTAGCCAAACTTCACTTTGTAAGAGCTAGTGGATGATCCACACCATCTAATTACATCCTTGTCATCAGAGGGGATAAAATGCCTACTTTTTAGGATCACTGGAAGTGCATGTTTTTGTGCTTGTGGAGCATTGAGGGGTCTCAAATCATTCTAACTCTAGCTTGGGATTCCCTAAGTATATGTGATCTTGCCATAATTGGTGATCTTATGTCCCCATACTCTTATCATTTCATCTTTGATTTCTTCCAATCCTGTGGTGTTGCTAATGGGGGGATTCCCACACCATGAGTCACTTGAAAAGGAAGCGCTATTACCATCCTGGACCTCCCAGGTTACATGATTGGATATTATATCCCTATATTCGAAAATGAAGTTCCAAATTGTAGAGCCTCTAAAAGGGTTAATTATGGTATAAATTCTAGTTGGCTCATCTAAGTCCAGGTATTTTCTTCTCAGTATTCTAACCCACCTCTGCTCATTCTTTGTATACAGGTCTCAAACCAGTTTGGCTCCCATGGCTTGATTCATGACTGCTAGCTACTTTACTCTAGCACCACTGGGTTCCTTTGGAGTGCACACCTTATCCCAGACCATCAATGGGAATTTATTTTGTTCCCCTATTCCACTCCAAAAAAATCTCCTTAAAATGTAGGTCAAAGAGTCTTCCACTGCTTTTGGTATCTTTACACATGACATTGAATACATTGGAATGATCGACAGTATTGATTTCACCATTAATAGCTTACCTACTGATGACAACCACTTGCCTTTCTAGGTTCCCAAATTTTTTTTGCAACTATTTATCAGGCTCTCATAGTAGCAAATTTTGTTTATCCTTGCAAATAAAGGCATGCCCAAAAAATGCCCAGGAAGAGTTGCCACTTTTAGAATAGGAATTTTGGCTATATCTCTTTGTAAACTTGGTTGCGTATTGAGGAAGAAAACCTCTAACTTTCCCCAGTTGATGCTCTATCCTAAGGCTTTATAGTAGTTATCAATAAATTTCTTTATTACTCTTGCTTCCTTCATGCCTACCTCCCCAAATAAAGTGGTGTCATCTGCAAATTGTTGATGAGTAGTGGGTTCCAATCCATTTTCCACATGAACTCCCACCCATTTTCCTTCTCTTAGGCTTTGAATCCCTCTTCAAGCACCTTTGCCATGATAATGAATAGGTAGGGGGAGAGGGGGTCTCCTTGCCTCATACCCCTTGTTGATGAAAAGAACCCATGTGTAGCTCCATTCACTAGTACTAAAAATTTGGCTGTTGAAATACAACTCCTAACCCAATTTATCCACTTTTCATCAAATCCAAACTTTCCCAACACTTCCAAAAGGAATTTCCTATCTACCATGTCATATGCTTTAAGAATGTACAACTTTAACACCATACATGCTTCCTTGTTTTTCTTGGTTGTATGAATGGTTTCATGTGCAATGATTATACCTTTTGCAATTGACCTACCTGGAGCAAAGCCACTCTATTATTCTTATATGAATTCATTTAGAACTCCCTTGAGTCTATTTGCTATGATTTTTGTGACTATCTTATACATTTTATTCCATAATGTAATGGGTTTGAAATAACTCATCATCTATGGGTCCTTTTTCTTGGGAATTAGGGCCAGAAATGTATGATTTATTGCCCCTAGCATTGTCATTCTTCTTCTTGATTCTTCCACTACCACTGCTAGATCACTCCCTACTATATCCCAAAATTTCTGGAAAAATCAATCGGGAAGCCATCTAGCCCCAAAGCTTTGTCTGGATTCATTTGAAACACTACTTCCTTGACTTCTTCCGAAGATATTTTCTGATATAGTCTTTTGTTCTACTCTTCGCTAATTATTGAAGGAATTGAGTTCAACAACCTTTCCCTTATTGCTCTATCTTCCTAGTTTTCCTTGTTTAGGATGGTTTCAAAAAATATGATTGCCTCCTTATTTACTTCCTCTAAAGATTGAGTTGTTTCCCCATTTTCTTTCTTGATTTATTAATATTTTGTTTCTACTCTAGTTGTTGATTGTTGATCTGTGCAGGTATTTGGTGTTCCTATCTCCCTCTTTCAACCAAGTTTCTCTTGATTTATGTTTCCAGAAGCATTCTTCCCTCTTCATTAGCTCTGCTAATTCATCTTTTAGAGTTCTTTCATTCTCAAAATCTACAACATCCATTCCTTTCTCTATTATGTGCTCATTTAGGGCTCTAGTTTCTTCCTCCACCCTTTCTTTTTCTTTAAATTTGTCTTTGAAATGGGTCTTGTTACATTCTTTGAGTTTAGTTTTAATGTACCCCAACTTCTTGTTAATCTTGAAAAGCTCTGATTTATCCCAAAATTTGATCTCATTCCACCAACTATCTATTAGCTCTGGCAATCGTTCATCCCTCAGCCACATATTTTCAATTTGAAAGGACTTCCCTTTGGGGGATCATTCAGGCCAAAGGTAAGTATTACTGGAAAATGGTCTGACCCTGTGAAGTGTAACATTTGGGCTTCCTACATGGCTATTGACTCACCCTAGTCCCCCCATAGCAGGAATCTATCCAACCTTTCTGCAATGTTGGTGAAACCCTTCCTTCTATTCAACCATGTGTAGGTTCCATTTTTTGTTTGCAAATATACTAGCTGATTTATGTCCACAAATTCTTGAAAATCGTATTGTATGTCCATGATTCTTCCTAGGTCCTCTTGATTCTCTTCATTATTTAGGGTGGTATTTAAATCCCTTGCTACTATTCATTTCTCATTTCTCTATTTCTCCAATTCACTTGAAATTTTATTCCACAATTATATTTTTTTCATAGTGGCTATTGGGCCATATATATTGATGATGATGAAGAGTTCTTTTCTTATCAACCCCTTAAACCTTATCAACTGCTAGAACTTGTCATTTTATTTCTTCACTTCACATTCTATTGTCATAGGATTCCATACTACTCCTAGACCTCTAGAATCCCCCACCACCTCCTTGAATTTTCCTTTCCACTACCTCTAGTTGTTCATTCTTTTCTTTCCCTCTTCATTAATCCATTTGGACTCCTGAATTAGAACTATGGCAACTTTTCATTGGTCAATTTGGTGCTTGACCATATGCCATTTTTTATGGGAATTGATTCCCCTGACATTCCATGTGATGATCCTCATTTGCTCTTGGGAAGGAGGACATCCTTCCTAGCTCTCAGTTTCCTCTGTCCTGATGCATTGCCTGCAATTACTAGCTTAGCTCTATTCATCTTTCAGACCCTTTTTATTTTCATTTTTATGTTTGGTTTCCTTATTTTTGATTTATATTGTTCAAGCACCCTCTCTTCAATCATTTTTCAATATTCAGCCTCTTCTAAGTCTTCTTCTACTCATGTGAATTGATCGCTCTCTTCCTCCTCAAATTGTGAGCTATCTAACATCTTCCTCCATGATGCCTTCTTCTTTATCATTGATGCACTACAAAAATACTTATTATCTTGTAAAATTTGTGTATATGAGCTAAGGAGGGAAGTTGTTTTGAAAAAACTCACATTTTTTAAATATAGAAACTTCAGGTTAGGTTATCTTTTTCCTTGAAAGAGCATGTTGAGGAAAACAAGAGAATATAATATGACACAGATAAGTGTAGGAGTTTAATGTTTTTAGTTTGTTTTACTGCCTTGTTATTTTGCATGTCATGTTGCATACAAAAGGAGATGGAATTGAAAAAGGCTTCCACCATTCTTGGCATAAAAGATGCACCTAACCACTCTGTCTATGATACACTTTGGGAACATTGCAAAAGTCTATTACATAAGCTAGAGGATAAAGGGGATTTTGAGTTTCTTCCCTACATGGTTGAAGAACAATTAGATGTTGGTTATGTGGAAGAAAAATAAGGTTATGAAAACCCCGCGAAGGTGGAATTGGCATAAATTTAAGGTTTTCATTGTTTGAGAGTAGGAGATATATTTCATAGTTCTGTTTTATCCAAAAAAATGGTATTGATTCTTACTACTATCCAAATAAATAGTAAAGTGATAGTTTGAATAGGGATATTTTGGGGTAGGAAGCAAACCATTGAAAAGTAGTTAGAAAAATATTTTTATAAAAAGTGAAGAAGCACAAGGCCAAAATATGGTATAGTAGAGCAAGATTGGACAAAGTTAATGATAACATTTCATGTTTCCTTTCAGAGCTCTCATAGTTGTATGATGATTTGAATGGGAATGACAACATTTCAAATGTAGGTGGGGCAGAGACATTTTTGCATGGCTATCAACCTATGGATTAGATATGAAAGCATCAAGATCTAGATGTAAAGCTTCAATACATGTAAAAATCAATACAAGTTGCATTATATCAGCATATGTTTCTGGAAGAGCTAGAATTATGGCCATTATTTGACAGTCATTTTATTGCAGAAGAAGCAACACTTGTAGGGCCATTCTTTTGGGTGATAACTACCTATTTCTCCAAATCAATTAGAAGGGAAAAATCAAAGTCAAAATTTTGATGGTGATATAACATAGGCTGGTTGTTTATCCCAACACCAATAGAAGTTGAGGTAGTTCTCACTCTTAGGTTTTGTGTTACAAGAGCTTCTCTTACCACTAATATCTCATTATTTTTCTTGTGTTTGTGTATTTATGGAGCTTGAGTAAGCAAATTATATTTCTATCTCCCAAGTTGGAAGAGCTTGATTTGTCATTTAATGAAGTGAATAATTTATCCAACAATATCACTAACTTGATAGCCTTGAAATCCTTGATAGTTACAAATAGAAAACTGGTGAAGTTACCACTTGGAAATATCAAGTTTATCAAGATTGACAATTGTTGATGTGTTAAATAATAGATTGACATATTTTTTAGCCATTTTAGAAGCGTCCAAAGCCAATAGTTAATCACAGAGGATTCAAGAAGCAATTAAAAGGATTCTCCATAGAAAAATTATACACCCATGCACCAACATTAATGAAAATGAATATATATATGCTCTTATTGGTAGTTGCCCAATTTTCTCTTAAGAAAGTGGCACATCTTGGGAGTTCATTTTCATCTCCATGGGACACAAATGAAGACCAAGAGTGTTATAACAAAGGACACAATCCACAAGGACATTTATATGCATATAAGGTTATAAATAACTAAAGATGATAGTCAGGTTGGGTGATAGATGTTTTTCTCAAAAGAGTTGTAGTTTTTTTGCCAAAATCTATTCATTACACTAAGGGTTGTCATCATATTATGTACTTTTATAGGTAATTTCATGGCAATGAACAAATGAAACAAGCATAAAAGTGGAAATGAAAAGTATCCAGATGATGAACATGGTGAAATGCACATACATATTTAGGAATTCATGTTCATGCAACATACAATAGTCTCAATCATCCCTATGGTCATCATTCTTGTGAATATCAAACATGTGAGCATGTTCATAAGATATTTGGGCATATACAAACATAATGATTGTTTTAAGATGCATGGGACTACTCAAAAGATTGTTGATGATTATTTGAAAATGATTAAGACATGCGCCAGTAAGTACTAGTGTAGAGGAGGCATAAAGCATCCAAAGTGTTAGTTTGGCTAGTTTCTCTAGAATCTCTTCTTGTTGAACATGAAGATTGGGTATGTTCTATAAATTGGCAACCTCCTTTGAAGCGTTGTATTGATAACAATAATGCTTGTTGGATACAACCTCAGATTATTTTATTAGCATCAATAGATAATAAAATAATGATCTAGAGTGACCTAACTTGAAGAAAGAAATCTAGATTGAAATGATGTGATAGTTGGATAATTAATTCATTATACTTCAAGGTTTTATTGGGGTTTATGGAGTCTAGAAGGATATGTCATTTTAGCTCATGGATATGGTGGATTTTTTCATCTTTGAAAAGATATTGGTACTTAAATTGAGGATTGGAAGCCTCAACTAGTTCCATCAAGGAATTTTGTTACAGTATTAGATTTGGGATGAACCACATCTAGGTAGTTTATACTATCAGCTAGTCATGGTTAGATAACTTAAATTTTTTCTCCCTAGGAAAGGTGTAAATATGGTAGACTAGAAATATCATGGCATGAATTTTATCATCCACAAGTACATGGTCATGATATAAACTATATGACTATTATAAAATAAAAAAGGAAATCTTGAAGATCTGCGTACTTTGGAGGATCAAGTCAATGCAAAAGACAATCATAGTTAGTGACAAAAGTCAAAAAAGATGCATTAAAGGAAAATTATGTGTGGAAAGGTGTAGAAGAGAAGATGAGAGTAGTGCTAAGTTCATCATGCACTCTAAGAAAAATGAATAAATATGACAAAATATATAGAGGGAAAAAATTTTAAGAGTCTTTTTGAAGATCATGAGAAAATGATGACAAAGAGGTGATTATAATGAAAGTACACAGTCTCATCAAGATGACTAAAATACAATCTTATATGATGTCAAGTGATAATTTAAGGCATGAAAGGATAAAGTGCATTCAAGGAAGAACAAAGGTTAGAGATCATAAACAGGAAATAGTCAAAGGAACAATGCTTATGAGTGCATAAGGATAGCCAAAAGTTAAGTGGACAGTCATAATGTACATATACCTACAGTCATGGCACATGACAAGGACAAAGACCTCCAGGTTATAATAGAGTGCTCCATCTTCCCACACTATACAAGGAATCATAATGGACAATCACTAGACTATCATAGATAGTAAAAAGCTGTCATGATAAGGATGCCATCTACATCTCTGTGTGAAAAGGATTGTATGTCATGATAGAGAGGATGATGATCAAAACCTTTCAAGACAATATTGCATAGGTTAAAAGGAAAATCATCACTAGTAGAGGATAGAGTTTAAAAGGATAGCCATATTGAAGAGGACAGTACATATTTTCTAGGCTTGAAGCATTTGTTTAATAAAGAAGATAGTGCAAGAGCAGTGCAATTCAATGATAGCTCCATGTTAGTAAGAAGACAATCATAGGGAAAAATTATGATGATAGTGAGGGAATGCAATGGATAGGGCTCATAATCCTTGAAGGCTTTTTTAATCCATGGAGGAGTTATAATAAGGGATAGTCAAAGGTAAATGATAGAGGAAAGGACTATGACAAAAGTAAGACAATGGCACCAAGAGGGATAGAGGATAATCATGAGAGAAGTCAAAACCATAAAATAAGCTTACCTAACAATGACAAGATGTAATAGGCTTACATAATTTCTAAGTGATAGTCCAATGAAAAGTGAAAAATATGGTAGTACCATCATAACAAAGGATAGTTGGAACGATAATTACTACCATACCATGATAGGTTGAATTAAAAAAAAAAAATGTACAAGTAACACTTCAAAACCATAAATAATAAGACATTAAAATAGGTAATGGCATACATGACGTATGAATGATCCAATATACCTGAAAGTGGCAATTTGATAGAAATTTTACAGTGACACAACAAAAACTTACCAAATGATAATGTTTATTTTTGGATCAAAGCATGAAGATGAAGACACCATAAATACATCAAACATGCATCATTACTCAACACTAAGGATTATCATATACCCTCCTAAGTAATTTAAGCATTCTCAAGGCCTTTTCCACATGTCCTATGAACTTGGAGAGAAATTGAAGGCACTTTAAATGAATCAAAGAGAAATTATGGATAGTGGAAAGCATCAAGGAGGAGATTAAATGAGTTGTGCAAAACATGGAGAAAATATAGCATAGTTTGACCTAATTTAAGATAGTTGAGGGCATCTAAGAGCTTCTCAAGGAGTCTTGGCTAGTGGATAAGGTGAAGTTATAAATTTTTCTTCATTCAAGAACCTTTTTGGAGCATTTTAAGGGGCTCAAAAGTAGGGACAACTATTTTGTATGACTAAGAAGGTTTGACCTAACAAACCTATTTGAACACTTGTCTTTCATCTCTCAAAGCATGTTCCTAATCTCTAGCAAGCTATTGAGCGGCTTATAAGCAAGCCTAAGGGTAGATTTTCTCCAGTACTTACTCTTCTAGCTTTGTTCTACAACTTTTTTTTAAGGTTCTTTCTAGTAGGAGCATCAATGTGACTCATTTTCAGAATTGTATACAACTCTATAATACTTCTTTTGATCAATGAAGCCAAGTATTTTTCCTTCTCTAATCTATATGTTTGGTACAAATACAAATGATTGATGTATTTTCTTTGATTTTATGCAAATCCTCAATGTATATCCCATTCCTTTAGCAGCTTTATATAGATATTCACATACCTTATGCAAGTAATAGGTTATGACAATAGTTTGAACAACTTCTGACTATGAAAATATCTATTTATTACTTTTAGAATTGAGAAAAAATCATCTTTCCTATGAAATATTGATTTAAATAAGTATGTAGAAACCTAAGTTATGAATGAAACAACTTGCTCATTTAATCATATTATGAGTCCAAACAATAGTGTAGGTTTGAGATCAATTTTGTGCACCCTCATTAGCCCTAGGTTTCATTTAAATGTTTCCTTTCACCCTTTTCTCAACATGTAGCAATAGGATAGGTTAATTAAGTGAAGTTTCAAAGGGAACCAATCCTCTCTAAAAGATTATCTACATCATTTGCGCCCACACTCAGGGAGATCAACCCATGTTTCACAAGGTGGTTGAGAGATTTTATCAGCTTAGCAAGGGTGCATACTTTAGTGACAACAATACCATGAGGAACTTCCTTTCTCAACAAATTAGCTTCCCATGATTTCTTCACATGGTGTTCAACTTTGAGGGTGAAGGTTATCATCTTAGTATTAGAAAAGTGCTTCATAGAGAGATATTTTTGAGTTTTGATAAATAATCATCCATAATGTCTACATCAATCTTCCCCTAAAAATTTTGAATTTAAAAATTCACTTATACTTTGAAAGGGGTGTGACCAGCAAATGGTATTTTTGTTATATTTATTGTTGGTTAACCTAATTTTATTGAACTAATTGAGAGAACTAAGCCATCATCTCCTCTTGCTATTTTCTCAATACCTCTTCAACTATTCCTTGAAAGGATTTGATGCATCACCTTATTCATCCTCCATTTTCTATTGTTTGTATCTCACAGGGAGATATTTTGATGTATTTTGTGTCTCCAGTCCTAGCCTTTGATAGCCTGACTGCGTACAATCTGACATATAGGTTGTGCATGCATGCTTTGATACCAATGATATAAATTTAGTTGCAAATTTAGGTAGCAATACCTAGTGTGATAAACCTATAGTATTGTGAGAATATGAATGAAAAAAATAGAAATCTCATTTAAAGAGATGTTTGCTTCTAAAAGTTACCTTTTATTTAAACCAAAATTAGATATATACAATTACAAGGGATCTCAATAGTCGCCAAAACCTTTTGAACTCATAATGAATAGTTGGTTGTGAGATAATAACTAACAAAATTGATTTTCTTTTCAAAAAAACATATGAATTTAGGTACCCCAACTCGATCGGGTCATAAATTATAGGCTATTGATTGGAATATATAATTATTTACATCAGTGGAAATATTTTCAGATCTCTAATTTCAATTCCTTAAAATCAAGCATATGACTATTCCATTTAGAGGACCAATGACAGTTTTGAAGCCAAAATTCACTATGAAGGCCATAAAAGATGCGATTTAGTAAAACATAGAAAATACCAAAAATTTATGTTTTTGGTATTTTCATCTATGCTTGTGCCAATACCTCTAAAGTGCTCTAGATCACCCAATCATCTAAATTCTTTTGGTAAATATTTGGTAAATTTGTAAATTTCTAAAAAATAATTGTTGCAAGAGGAATAATGTAGAGAGGGTTATGAAATTGATAAAACATTATGCATAGACTTGAGCACAAACTTTTGGCTTTTCATGAAATCAATGCCATTGTGGGCTCTAGGATCAAACAGAGACATAAAATTGAGAATTACATTTACAAATATATACAAGAACACATCAACTATATTATGTTTGGACATTATTTATGATTACATTATTTGATGTCCTTTATAGAGGCTTCCACACTTTTAACTTTTACAACCAATTTTCTCATAGGGACCAATTATTAAATACTCAACATAAAATAATAAATTACTAAACGAACATTATATAGTAACAATAAACTAATACTTTTTTCATTATCATACCTAGAACTGTTCTATGATAATAGTAAGGCACAAAACGTATTGACACTATCATGTACATTAAATCTAAAATACACTTGACATATATTTTAAAATAATTAGAAATAAATAAAACAATTCTTTAATAAATAAAATAACCCTTAACTAAATAAAGATAAAGTAAACAATGAACAATAAGATAAAACTTTTAAACAATTTTGAAAATAAAATAATTTTAATATAAATAAATAAATTTTTAAATAAATAAAATAACTCAATTAATAATTATATATTTTTAATAAATATATATAATATATCTATAATAATAAATTTATAACATATATTATATTAATTAATTTATTAAAATATTAAAACACAAAAAAATATAACATAAATTATATTAAATATTTTTTCCAAAACATTCTAATATGTTTTTCCAAACATATTTACCTTCATTTACCTTAACCAATTATACACCTCTTCATACATATTTACCTTATTTTACTAACACTTTTGTTTGATATAAATCATGGCATATGATAATGACATATGAATGGGGGCAGTCCACTCATTTTGCATTTCACCATTGCAAGCTGATCCTAACATTGGAGTTATTAGCTTTCATTTTATTCCATAATTCCCCACCCTCCTCCAACATTTCTTGTACTCCCGTGTTATAAAAGCAGCACTCTTTCAGACTTTTCAGGAGCTCCAATCCACATGGAACTTTCTTTAGATTATAACAATCTAATACATCTAGTACCTCAAGACGTGGCATCGCTCCATCCTCTAATTCCAACTCCTCTAACACTGAAAATGATCTAATTGTTAAACTACGCAGCTGAGGGAATCCCCCAGCGTTCCCAAACCCTTTTGGAAATGCCTTGCAAAAATCATTTTCCCATAAATACAACATTATTAAGTTGGGCATCACTTCTAGTGCTGAATATTCAACACAATGGCAGCTGTATAACTCCAATTGCATCAGATTTGAGAAGCCACATATCCAATTTGGCACTGCAAACTTATATAAATAAAGATATTCAAGATCCTTCATAGCTAACATTTTCTCCGACAAATGAGGAAGACTACCTTTATCGACATGACCTTCTACACTGTTGAGTATTGTCAGTTTACGCATCTTCACCAACGTGGCAAGGATCCCATCTTCTATACTTTTCAATTCACCCTCATCACGAAAATATATCCGCACTTCACGGAGGTTGACCAAATTGACAAAATGCTCCAACTTTAAGAATTCATTATCTTCAACGGAGAGTTTGTTATGTTCATTTGTTTTCAGTACCTGTAAAGTCACAAGCTTTGATATTCCCTTGGGTATCAATCCGTTGATTTTTTTTTTACTTAGTAGAATTATACCCAGATGTTCCAGGCAATTGAGCTCACCAATCCAGTCAGGATACCGTTCTAGATTCTCACACCAAGAAATGTCAAGGAAGCGAAGACTCTTATTGCTTTTCACACATTCTGGTACCTCAGAAATTTTGGTACTACTTAAATTTAAAACTCTGAGGAGCTTCAAATTTCCAACACAATCTGGCAATGACGAGATGTCAGTGCTACTCAAGTCGAGAACACGCAATACTCTTGCACCACCAAGCAAGATTTCCGGAATGTTTTTAATGCCTCCATTTTGTGAGAAAGATAGAGTGCGAAGACGTGATGCAGAATATGCCATGTTGCTTGCCATTACATTTACATCACCATCGGCCATGCTCTTCTTGGCCATTAAAATCCTCCGGTACCTGCTACTCGTTTGCACAGTTGGACCTTTCTTGGATGCTTCCTCTACACTAAATGCACTTTGACTTTCTTTTGATATACTGATGGCCAAATCAAGCAGTAAATCATGCAATTTGAACCTTCTACCATATTGATCATACATGTATGGTAAGCCGCCTACCCTCTCGACCAAACATAGACTTTGAAGATGGCATATATACCTCCATCCAATATCTAGCTGGTCCTCTCCTTGAGGAACATATCCTTCTGCTACCCACAGGCTTATGAGATATTGGTAGTTTATTTCCTCATCCTCTGGAAAGAAAGAAAGATATGCAAAACAAGGCTTAAGATAAGCGGGGAGAGAATCATAACTCAACTTCAGAATCTGCATAATTGGATCCTCGGTAGACCATACTGCTCTTAGCTACCCCAATTTGGATTCCCACTCTCTTGACGATCTCTCGCCTGCCAGAGATGCTGCCACTGTTTTAACAGCCAAGGGCAATCTCCCACATTCCCCTTCTATTTGACGAGCAATCCCTTCAAGTTGATGGGGCGGCTGATTTAGCTGAAAGTCAGGGAAGGCAAAAGCACAAAAGAGGTTCCAGCTCTCTTCTGCTGACAAAGGTTGCAACTCATAGACACAAGCCTCCATGTTTCCGCACACATCTCTTCTTCGTGCGGTGACCACAATTTTGCACTGGCTGTTATTCCCCCATGGAATGCCGAGTGCAGATATCAACCTTGCGAGGTTGTGCAGATATCAACCTTGCGAGGTTGTTATATTCCCCAGTTGTCCTCCACACATCATCCAGCACAATGATAAATTTTTTGCCTTCTAAATGTTCATGAATCAACTTTGCTGCCTGCACCTCACTGCCCTGTCCATTGATGAGCTCGTTCAATTTTAATTCCAAGGCCATGTCAACTTGCAACTTTTTAAGGGAGTAAGTCTGAGAAATAGAAAGCCAGATTGACTTCTCGAACTTACTCTTTATTGTGTTGAAGACATTTTGCAGTAGAAATGTCTTCCCGACGCCGCCCATTCCAACGACGGCAATGACAGGAACGGCAGGATCATCGAGTAAGCGGACGACGTCTTCAACCTTGGGCTGAATAGCCACTGGTCGTGAACCGATCTCCATCATACTTGTTCCCCTCAATGTTGCATTCTGCAACGTACTCGTGGAGGGTTGCTGTGACTGAGTCAGCTCCCTAAAAAGCTTCAGCTCCTCTCCATCATCTTTCACGATGGACCTCATTCTATCTTTCACGACCTTTATACGACGTGCCATTTTATAGCGAAACACTAATTGAGAATAACGGAAAGCACAGACACAAGAGGATTGGGGACTTTCATTACTAGTAGCTTCATATTCAACAGCGCATTCGTCCAGGATGTCCTCTGCATCCAAAGCAATGTCTGCAACCTTCAGCAGCCATCTTTTCACGGACTTATCGTGTGCACCTTGGAGATCTGCTTCTCTGAGATAGCTATTTATGTCTGTAAGCTTCTCCCTCAGCCATTCAAACTCCTTTCTGAAGTTAAGAACAAGTGAACCCTCCTGACTTACCTGATCTATCATCATCCCGCCAAGTTTGTCAACTACAAGACCAACCAAAGCAGATTCCATAATTGATCTTTTTAACAATTGACAAACTGAAGCACTCTAAAATACTACTATGCACTACACAGATATAACTTGAAGCACTCTCAAACACTACTATGAATTCTTAAAATTTGATGTGCCCTGACTACTGCTAAACTGAAGATTAGTGCTCAGTTATTGACCAATTTGAACCAAGAAAAACCGACCAAACTCCAATGAATGTGAGTACATCAGGGAAATAAGTAAATTTATAAGAATGCATTCCCAGGCATCCGAAGGCCGAAGTTATTCTAATCCCTTTTACTTTAATTATTCTCTCCTTTAATAATTCTGGTTTCATCATCTGGACTTTGAATTATTCCCCCAGCTTTAACTTTAGCCAAAGAGAAGATAGTAGGGCCATCACATTCGATTTGTCCAGACGCCTTTTTCTTTTATTATTATGTTGATAGGCCTCAACTCTACAAATGGCATTCCGTTTTTTTTCTATAGAATAAAATCGAAATAAAAATCATTCTATTTTCATGTACAGAATAAAACAGAAACTCTGAGTGAATGAATGACGAAAGTATTTTAATTATTCTTTAATACGTTTCTTCCTCACACAAACTTCACTTTTTCCCCGTGGCACTTTCTTACAATCCAGATAAAACTTTGATTTATATTAAATCTTGAATTATATTTGTAAAAAGTGAAAAAGCAAGAAAATTATTTTTTCTTATAATCCAGATAATTTTTTTTTTAAATAAATTTTTATAAATGTAAAAATTATAATATTGTACTTTTTAATTAAAATTTATAATCTTGTTACAAACTACAATCCAATTACAAATTAGAAATTAAATTTTTTAAAAGATTTGAATTGTATTTATAAAAAGTGAAAAATATCAAAAGATATTTTAATCTTATTTTTTAGATAAAACTTATTTAAAAAGAAAAAATATTTTCATAAATCTAAAAATTATAATATTGTAATTCTTTATTCTTATAAAACTTATTTAAGAATGAACTTTTAATCTAATTAAAATCTCTAAATTTTTTGAATTATATTTATTAAAAAAGAAAAACCAAGAAAAAGTTTTTTTCATAATCAGATAAAATTTATTTAATAAAACATAAATTCTTATAAAATCTTAAAATTATAATATTGCAATTCTTATTTATAATTTACAATCTTGTTTCTTTTTTGGTTTTTTAAAATAATTTTATAGGTTTTTTGGAAGAAGTTTTTTGTCTTTTGTTTTTTTTTATTCTTGTTTTTAGTTTTCTTTTTCATAGTTATTCTTATGATATTTTTGTGTTGGTAGTGCAATTTTTTATTCTATTTATCTTTTTACTTATTGTAATTTTTGTTTTCATGTTTTTTTATTGTCTCTCTTTGTGATCTAAATTTAATTATTTCTTGATGCAAATAAATTTCACGTAGTTAAATCTAGGAAAAAAACATACTCAAGTTTTTACAAATTATTCTATTCCTTTTACAATTTTATGATTTTTTTAAAAAAACTGATTACTTTGTCCTTTTAAGTCACGAACATCTCATTTTGATTGTTTGAACTTCGTGTTTTTAAAAATTGAATGTTTGAATGGTGATTATGGCATTATCATGCCTTCTTCCTTGTGGGCTTATTTTTAAGCCGAAGGCATATTCTTATTTCATAGACATCTCATTTTGATTGTTTGAACTTCCTATTTTTCAAAAATGAACGTTTGAATGGTGATCATGGCTTTATCATGCCTTCTTTGTGAGCTTACTTTTAAGCCAAAGGCATATTCTTATTCCACGAACATTCTTATTTAAGCCAACTTAGGTGTAGTCTTATTATATGTGCAAATCCTTGAATAGAAATACCCTCCTGAGTATTGTGGAGCTCAAAGTGCAGAAGGATGATTATAGCCTTGTTCGTTGGCCATTCTTATCCCTGATGTGTTGATAGTGCAAGAACTTCATCTTAACCTCTTGATCCCTTGGTTTAGGCATTTTGTTTTTCCTTAGGATTGGGAGTTGCAAGAAAAAAACACCCACAACAATCCCTAGTAATGCCACCATTTCTTTTCTTTTTCCAAATTGAGTGGATTCCTTCTTTTCTAGTGTGGTATGGGAAACTAGAGGAGTGGGAGCTTAAAGACCAAAGGTAACTAGAGAATCCCATTGTAGCTTGCTAGCTAAATGTACTTATGTTCCCTATTAACTGCTATAAAGTAATTGAGGGTAGAATGAGGTTCCTTATTTTTGAGTTCATATGTTAATTCATTTCACTTGGTTACACGTAATTCTAATGCTTCTCTCCATATGTGTGGTGCTAGTTGTTTAAATTTTTTATGGTTGACTTCTCTATTGAAAGGGTTTTATTTTCCATTTTATTTTCTTCTATTAGTGCAATTATTCTTCCATCAACCTTTAGGTTTCTTTCACTTCTCATCTATTTTTTTATAAAAATTGATGTCTATAACTTCTTATATTATTACATTTGGAGAGTCAAGCATCTTTCTCTTTCTAAATAAATGAAATAAACACTCTTATCAAGAGATATCCAATGTAGAGTAGTGATTTATCTTCCATATAATAAGGCATCACAAGCTCATGTAAATAGAATTCACATAGTTGATTTGTCATGTCCCTTTCTTTTGAAGGATAAATATAGAGTGTAATCTAGGAATCCAATAACATTCCTCCATAGAAGCTCATTTCAATCTGCAGTTTGGAAAATAAAATCTATAGTAAAGGCCCCAAAACATGTCCAAAGATCATGGGAAAATGATAATGTGCTGTGAAGATATTTCCATTAGAAGATCATTAGTTTAGAATCACTATGAGCTAGAACATAATCTATTCCAACCTTCGCATTTCTCCACAGGAAAGCGTTGAGGTGTTTGGTTTAGAAAATAATACCCACGATGAAACTCACATCATATCCAAATATTAAGAGAGAAGGATTGGGTGGCAGAAAGATACAACTATTAGAAGAAAACTCTGTTAGTCAATTGACACCCACTTCTACAAGCTTGGAGGATAATACATCGTGGGATCTTGAAGTGGTAATAGAGAAGCTTTAGGAAGTAGAGAAGGGTATCACAAGTGCATGGAGAGGTCCACTAGGTGGCATTCCTATTGTAAAGGAATCTACGAACTAGCCTTAAGGTCAACCTACTATATCATGTTGGAAATTCAAATTTTGGGCTTTCATGCCAATTGGGATTAAGGCCAACCTATTCCTTATTGGGGAATTGTTGGCATATAAATGTAGGGAAACCAATTATTTGGATGAAAATTAGTGTTCACTAGGATTAGAGAATGAAATCCCTTTGGCTTTAGAAGGCATTCTCATTTATGGATTGCATTTGACCTTCAAAGATTTGTAAGAAAGTTAATACTATTGTATGATTTATGGTGATCTAGAAAATAATTCTAGATCATTGTTCTCAATTTTTTATTCGTGCATTTTGGAATTTCAATCATATTTGGGAGTAATACATGTTGTGCATACTTTTTGTTTTTTTAATTCCATTTGCAAATCAATATTTCTTAAAATTACATGTTAGGTACATTATAGTGTTATTAGAGCAAGATTATGCGAACCTTTATATTTTTATAATAATTAATGTTTCCAAGTGAAAGGGAAACAAATTCCAAAGGAGAGAGTTGAAGAAATTTGGGTAAGGAGAAACCATGGAGGATGAAGAAGCCAAAGAAAAACTTGATGAAATGATACAAGAGAAAATATATCTTGCCAACATATTTGATCAGATGTTTCAATGTATGTAGAATAATGCAAGGAAGGAGAAAGATAGTATCAATGGAGTCAAAGGTACTAGTGAAACCAATGGTGGAAAGGAGAAGATGATTTCTACACAAAGTTTCAACACTAATTTTAGAAATAGGCCCCTTAAGCCTAAATTCATTCAAAGAGTGGAAGAAGTATTAGGGGAAGAAATGAACCTCCAAGATGACATCTCAAGAGCTTATGAATAATATATGGATTTGGACCCTCCAATAAAATGGATCTTGTCTTTGAAATATTTCATGGTGTAGTGTCAAAATTTGTACTCCCTTCTTGGAGATAGTACAATTTTAAACTTAGTTTGGACCTATTTTAGCACCCTTGCATTCTTTCCCTATAAATCATGATTAATGGGCCCCTAAGACCCTTTATTATAGAGATCCCAAGGATTATTTCAACTAAATTTCCAAAATATTCAATAAATAAATCCAATTTTCTAACCTCCTGACATTCTATCACCCCAAAAATATGGGGTGGGATCAATACACCACCTTGGACATATGATTCCCCCTAGGTGGGACCCATATGGGTGTATGAGTCCTTTTTAGGGTTTGAGTGGGAAATTAAAGTCTTTTTAATTCAAATTTCACACAAATGTTGGCATTTGGGATCTAATAAATAGTAAATTAGATAAGATTCCTATAGAATATAAGTCACACTCATTTTTGACAATTAAGGAACTAGAGAAAACAAGACAAGTGATCAAGTAAGCAAGAGATTCAAGCATTTGTATTCAAGAGTTAGGAGAAAGAAAAGTTGAAGTCTTAGAGCAACATTATAGTGTTTTTGCAGGTTTTTAAACTCACTTTTGTTTCAAGATCTAGCACTTCCAAAGATTGATGATGGTTTCCTATAAAGGATCATGATGGATTCTAGGTTGGGGAGATGCAACTAGCCATTGAACCAAGCATAATGAATTGTTTCATAAGTGATTCCATCTTCTATTGTCATTCTAATTTCTACCTAAAGGAAGGTACATGCATTCATATGGCTTATTAAATTGAAGATCTCCCAAAGTGAGTCATCATCATTTTCATGTTTCATCTATGCATCCTATTCTAGCACATCAGAGTAGGGTTTCATTGCATTTTAAATCTCTTAATCTTAGGCACACTTAAGATTAGGACCTTCACACAAATTTCCATTTTAGATCTATTCTTTGTATCAAGGTTTAATTACCAACTAGGGGTTTGATTGAGGAAAACCCCCATAAGAAAATCAACACAACATTTTTTCTTGCAGAGTTTAATAGGTTCAGATTTAGAAGTGAAGTTTAGAAAACATAGGAAGGACGTATAGAGATAGGATAACAATTTTAGATCTTGCTTTTTTGAAAAGGAGTGTCAAGACTAAATTGCCACCTTGGGCATATGAGTTCCAATATACCCCTTTTCACTAGTTTTCTATAGATCTTGATTTGTCATCTAAAGATTCCAAATCCTACCCAAATTCCAATAGTAGGACTAAATCACCCCTCTGGGTATATGAGTCCTAGTGCACTTTAGAAATAACAATTTTTTAGGGTTTTTAGATCTTGTTTAGTCATCTCCTATCCTCTCAGTACTTTTATGTTTCTCTCAGTTTAGTAATTTGCATTCATGGTTTACATTTTTAGGGTTTAGTGCATTAGGGTTTACATTTCCCCTTTGAAGCTTCATTTTAATGGTGAACCCCCTTTTAATCACACCTATGGAAACTAACACCCTTTTGTGTATCCTTCCTTCAATTGAGTCACTTGATTGAGGCATCTTGGTTTCCTAATGAAATAAGAGTGAAATAGGTCCCTTCCCTTGGTTCAATCTCCTAAAAGGTGGAAACCCTATCCTATTTCCTTATGTTCATTTTGGTGAACCCGACCTTTGGACACTTGAATTTTTTATTTGGAGAACATTTGTAGTCCTAGATCTAGGTTAACTTTGCATTCCATTTTCATTATTTGAATTGCATTTAAGACTCTTAAATATTTTATGAGTGAAAAAGTGCATATAAGTTACATTTTTGAATCTTTCATCATTTAATTTCACTAAAAATATGTAATTTCACATAGTCATTTATCAACATACAAGTTATATACCTTAGAAACAACTTGTAATTTACTGAATTTGTTGTAAAAGCCCTAATCTGGGACTCATTTTCCCACCTAGGCAATTTAGTCCCTATACAGGTGGTTTTTATAGGCTTTTGGGAATTCTGTGTTATCTTTTTTTAATATTAAAACCTTCTAGAAACCCTAACCAGGAGTCATTTTCCCATTTGGGTGATTTAGTCCCATATCAGACCTAAATCTACATTTTATAGCATTAAAAAATTAATTTATGTACTCTTTTTTATTGTTGTTAGATCCCTATTTTAGTTCACTGATTTTCCATTTCAAGTACATATCTCAATTGTTGGTAGAATTAGATTATTACAATTCTATTTCATTTCTCACATTAGTTTTATTATATTAGATTACATTTGGCATTCATTAGAAAACTAAACCAAAACAACATTAAAAGCAAAATAACCATAAATCAATGAACCACTTGGAGAAAGCATAGTTATTTGAGTATGCCAAATCTCATTTTCCAAGTTAACCTAACCTTCAGGCCCTTTAGTAGCGATGACATTGATATGTTAGATGAATCCCTTGAGGATTTCATCTCACAAGGTTCATCCACTAAGGATTTTTATAACAAATCAAAACAAATAGAAGTTAATGTTGTCCAAACTCAACTCATCCTTTACCCACCTTCAAACAAACCTCAAACTAAAAAAAAACCCGTTCTCATCCTTGAACCATATAAGAATAATATTTCACAACAATCAATTTATAATACCAGTTCTCATACATATAACACTAGAAAAAATTCACAACCAAGACAAACAAATTCAACCTCCCTCCCTTTTCCTCAACCCATCTTGCCTAGTGCTCCTCGTTTTCCTTCGCATAGTGGGAAGGAGTATGATATTGTTGAGAAACTTAAGAATACTCGCACAATGATATCCCTATTGGATCTAATTCAAACTTCACCTAGTTATCATACTATGCTTCAAACCTTGCAACAAGTTGTGGTTCCATCTAGTTCAAATCCAAGTAATGTAGCAGCTCTAATTCAATGAATGAATGTGGTTAACATGGAAATTACCTTTTGAACATCAAAATGAGTTACCTCCCTTGGAAGTAAGAAATAAAAATGATTACTTCGTGGTAATAGCTAAATTCAATAGAACAAGAATAAAGGAAACCCTTGTTGATAATGGCTTAGCTCTTAATGTGTTTAGTATAACCCTTTTGGATAAACATGGAATGGATAAATCAAGAATTGAGCTTGATTCCTTATCGATTTGAGAATTTGACAATGTATGAAAGCAACCACTTGGCGTGATCACCCTTCCTATTATAGTTGGAAAGGCCATGTTACAAACTCCTATCCATGTTATTCCTCATGATATTTCATACAATCTTCTTTTAGGAAGACCTTAGATTCATGAAATGCCAACGGTGCCTTAGACTCTTCATCGTATCATGAAGTATGTCTATAACAATAAAGTGTACCAAATTAAGATAGGTCTTGAGCCTAAAATTTGCTTACAAATTGAAAAAGGAACGACAAGTATTCTAAACAAATTAATTCCAACTTCAAAGATAGAACTTATGAAAGAAGAGAAATAAGAAATGGAAAAAGTGGTGAAGTTATTGGAAGATGATTAGGTTCCTTAGAATTCACACCTTCATTCATGGGAGAATAGAAAATCACAAAAAAAATTGAAAAGCAAAAGCAACCAATTGTAATGTCAATGTAGAATTCAGAAGAAAACTTACAAGCATCTACTTCATCCACTCTAGAAGAAGCCACGAGCTATATAACAAAATTTTATTAGATAGACTACCAACAACCACCAAACGCGAAAGAAATGGAGAAAATTTATGGAAAAGGTTATGAGCTTGTGAAACAACTTGGCTATATAGTGGAAAAGGATGTGGAAGGAAAGAGCAAGGCATATGTGTTCCTATAGAACCTAACACACAAGAAACAAAAGGTGGCTTGCGCTATTATCCTTGTAAGATAATGCAAGAAGTGAAAAGACCCTCATTAAACATCAATACCATCATGTGTAACCCTAATAAAACATCTCTCACTTTGAAGCACCCTAAATTGATTGATACAACTTGTCAAGAATCATTGGAATACTTTGAAGATGATGAAGCCTTGAAATAAATGTTAGGAGTTCATGACAAGTCATTTACTCCTATTAAAATGAAATGGGATACATGTGCTATGGCTAGTGTTAAGAAAGAAGATGAAGAGAAGGAAAGTAATGAGAATGATAAGGATAATGAAGAATACAATCCTAAAATTCTAGAAAAATATGCACTTCCTTTGGGAGATACAATTAACATACCGATGGATATCAAGAACGAAGAGAAAGTGATTAAAATAGGAAAGTGACTTGATGAAGATGAACATGAGGACCACATAATGTTACTTCATGACTTTCCTAAAAAATTTGCTTGGACTTATTTGGATATGGTAGGAATTGATGTTATGACAGTGACACACAACATAGTCCTTGCAGTGGATGCTAAACCAGTTAGACATTTAAGATACAAAAGATGAATCCTAAGAAAGCCTTATTAGTTAAGGATAAGAATGAGAAACTCCTCGAAGCTGGTTTTATATGACCTATTGATTATTATCCTTGGATCTCGAACATTGTTGCAGTTGTGAAATGCGATAATCGTATTAGGATGTGTACAAAATTTCATGATTTGAATAAAGAATCTTTAAAAGATGATTTTCCCAGGCTTCCTAATATTGACATGATAGTGGACTCAACTGCGGGACATTCTTTTTAGTCATTCATGGATGGATTTTCTAGATATAATCATTTTTTTATCAACCCTCAAGATATATAAAAAACAACATTTACTATAGCTTGAGGAACATTTTGTTGGCTGGTCACGCCCTTTGGATTGAAGAACATAGGTGCAACATATCAAAGAGCTATTAGATTGATATTTCATGATTACATACACATGATTTTTGAAGATTATGTTAATGATATTCTATCCAAATATTTAACTAGAAAAGACCATGTGAATATCCTTTGAAAAATATTTTAAAGAATGAAAAAATATAACATGAGATTGAACCATAAAAAGTGTTTCTTTGGTGTAGATAGGGGAATTTTCTTAGGTTTTATCGTATCTCACAAAGGTATTGTGGTGGACATGAAGAAAATTGATGCTATAGTTAATATGCCACCCCCTGGAAATATTTCTCAATTGTGCACTTTACAAGGAAGAATTCATGCTATCCATCCTTTTGTAGCAACCTTAACAGATTGAACATTTTCCTTTACGCAACTCCTTAAGAAAGAAGTTTAGTTTATTTGGAATGAGAATTGTAAAGAAGCTTTTGAGAGTTTCAAATATTATCTTGCTACTCTACCTATTTTAAAACCCACTATGCAAGAAAAACCATTTATCATTTATATATAGTAGCATCAAACTAGGCTCTTGCAATATTGTTGGCTCAACAAGATGAAAGTGGTAAAGAACATCCTATTTATTACATTAGTAGAACTCTGATTGATTATGAGACATGATATATGATGATATAATTTTTTTTTTTGGCCCTTGTGTTTTCTACTAGTAAATTGAGACATTATTTACTGAATGCTAAAATCCATGTGATGAAAAAATTCAATCCTTTAAAGCACCTTTTCACTAAAATAGATTTATCAGGACGCTTAGCTAAGTGGTGTATGATGTTAACTGAGTTTGATCTTAAATTTGTCTCTAAAAAGGAAATCAAAGGACAAGCCTTGACCGACCAATTAGTTGATGATCCCTCTCCCCTAATGTTACCTAATATAGACTCGTTCCCTAATGATAATGTGTTGAAAATTGAAACCAATACATGGCAGTTATATTTTGAAGGTTCCAAGTGTAAACTAGCTCCAGCGTAGGGGTTATACTAATCCTTCCTGCAGGAAAGCCTATTCCCTTGTATTACTACTTAAACTTCCTATGCACAACAACACAAAAGAGTATGAAACTTTAATTGTTGGAATATGCACCACATTAACTTTGGGAGCTTGACATATTAAAATATTTGATGATTCAAAATTAGTCATTAAACAAATAAATGGATCATATCAAGCAAAGCATGAAAAATTATCAAAATATATTAAGGATCTCACAATGAATCTCTTACAAAAATTTGATTCATATACCATTGATAATGTCTCATGAAAAGACAATCGACATGTAGATGCAATGGCAAGTGCAACTTTCCTTGTATCTCCTCAAGATCCTTCAAAATATTTCACATTCATTGACCATACAATTATGCAACCATCAATAGAAGATATGGTGAAAGAAGTGTTATCAACCACCATAGAAAAGCTCTAGTGAATGGTATACACCAATATTTAATTGTTTGAAAGAATGTACCATTCCTGAGTTGACAACTAAGAATATTTGATCTTGCCTTTGAAAACTTGCACCTAGAAATATAATCCTTGCCAACGTGTTGTATAGAAGGTATTTTGTTGGTCTTTTGCATAGATTCCTTAAAAAATATGAAATCTCTATATAACTTGCGAAAGCTCATGTGGGTGCTTGTGGATGCCATTTTGGAGGAAGGTCATTAGTTTGGAAGCTAATCTACATATGATACTATTGGAGGCATATGGAACAAGATTGATTTTAATACATTAAGAAATATCACAAATGTCAAGAACATAGCAATTTGATTCTTGCTCCTACTTCTGAACTTCGTGCCCAGGTTCCTATCTAGCCATTCTCGATATGGGGTCTAGTTCTTATTGGAAAATATCACCACCTTCTTTCGCTGGACATACATTTATAATTACTACAATGGATTATTTCACGAAATAGGTAGAAGTTGTTCCCTTTCATTCAACAATCACTAATGTAATATGTTGTTTCATATTGGAACACATCATTTCTCATTTTGGACTCCCTTCCGCATTAGTTTTAAACAATAGGACACCATTTTATAATAATAATGTAAAGAAGTTCTTAGAGATATTTAACATATAACATGGATTTTCAACACCCTATTACTTGTAATCTAATGGTCAAGCTGAATCAACTAAGAAAACTCTTGAACAAATCCTAAAGAAAATAGTAAACAAACATAATAAGGATTGGCACACATGGTTGACATATGCATTATGGGATTATCATACTAGTAATAGAATATCAATCGAAAATACTCCTTATAGCCTTGTCTATGGTACCGAGGCAATAATGCCTTTGGAGCTAGAGATTATTTTATTATAAATCACTCTTCAAGGACTTATTTATTATAATAGTTAAAAAGAACAAAAATTGTACCAGCTTGAAATGCTTGATGAACATCACATCAACATTGTTGAGCATCTCCAAGATTACTCTAGGTGAATGCAACATAGTTACAATGATCATATTATCCCTCGTTCATTTAATAAAGGTGATTTGGTGAACTATTCAAGAATCAATGTAATGCCAATTCTTCCCTGACTAAAAAAGGAAAATTCAACCCTAATTGGTTAGGACCTTGCATAATTGATGAAAGTTATGGGTTTGGAGCATACACGTTAACAAAAATGGATGGTACACCTCTTAAAGATCCTATTAATTTCATGCATTTGTATTGGTACTATGTGTTGATTATGATTTCACTTGTGGAAAGTAGGGCATGAATAAAATATTCACAGACAAACTACAAAGAGCCTATTCTTCTTGAAAGATATGGAACAAAGACAATCTAAAAGGGGATTCTGCTTTAATAGGAAAAGATTGGCTTCATTTCAATCCCAAGTCTCTGATAACCAGGTCATGATTGCAATAGGGTTGTGCTCTAGTATGATGTGATATTGTTGTTAATCTCAAAGGGACTATGGTTATTTAGAATTATACTAGACAATGAGTTTCAAATTGGCTCATAAAGAAAAAAATTATGAAAATCCAATGATTTACAATAATATTTCATGAACATTAACAAATTCCTTGCTATCACTTAAGTAGATTTAGCATTAAGCATTCAACAATTTCATAGAAAATGAAATATTTTCAATAAAATTCCATCCATTCATTTAATTTTGGAACATTTTAAAGAATTTAAACATTTGTACTCTAAAATAAAGCATAAAAATACTGAAAATTAAAAATTTCTCTTGGTTATTCTCCATGCATGCCTCAAAGAATTAGCTAAAATAGAGCAAAACACTTTATATTTCACTAGAATTGTTCATACCTACGTATAAGATAGTGCAAGCTTTTAAAGAAAGGGGTTTGTTTGGACACCGAGTAGGTTCTATATGCACCCTTAAACGATGTAGCATACAGTATTGTTCGGCTGAACTAATAAAACCAACTACAAAAGATTCATGAGATAGGTAGCTATTCAATTGGATATGATATTAATCAATGTCTATGTGCATACAAAGTTTACACCGAAATAATTCAGAAAATAGGAAAAAATAACAAAACTTAAAAAACTTTTATGCTCTTCCAACATCCACAAATTCTGAACTTAAAATAAAAAAGGGGTATCCTCTGGCCTTTTATAGAACACAAGGCTCAAATAAGATAAGAAAAATACATAAGAGGAAATCCAAGGGACCAATCACATCAAGGAATGTGGAATGTTGTGACTTATAAGAGAATTGCAATGAAAGTCAATGAAGGTCAACTCCAATTGCATGTTGAAGCTCTTCAGGTTTTACTCTAATATTATCACTCTAGGATAATAACTTGAATTAGGATAGCACATGTAGGAACTTTCCATACATTTAGAATGATGGAGTGGAATTTTTTCCCCCACACTTTGCTTGGCTCTGAGTCTACCACTCTCAAAAATGGGCTCTCCCAAAGATTGACATAACTTGTCTCCACCGTAGGTGCAATACTAGGATCTCTAGTGTTCTAGTGGATCCAAAGCCTCTGCCTTATAATCTCCTAGAATAAGCAAACCAAATCGAATGCAATTCTTTCTGTGATTCAAGTTTTCCTGACCATCCATAGCTGAACTTTGCATCACAATCTATATCTCCTGCAATCTCAAATTCCACTCATTAAATCCCTTTTAATTTTTTTTAATAACATCTCATGTAAATAAAACCATGATTCAAATGTTGGTAGAGAAAAACTCATAAATAACATGCTTTCTAGCATAATATAAATCCCCTCATATATACCAGATTACCGGACTATCAGAATCATTAGATAACCTTTAAAAGAAATAAAATTTCAATTTCAATTCACTTTGCAACCCAGTACCCAGTACTCGATATTTAGCTTTACCCATGAACTTTCCCGGAGTTCGGTTTTACCAGAGTCCATATATCGGAACTCCAATATCAGATCGGTGCCTTTCATTCAAACTTGCATTACCTTTTGCTTCTCAAATCTTTCTGGTTCTCGATGCCTGGTACCTATACAATACTTACATTACGAAGTACTCTTTGATGAAAGATTTCCCTTTGCTTTTCACTTCCAGTGATCTTTCAACTTGCTAGTTTCTACCATAAGAGTTGTATATACATTTTTTTTACTTGGGTCGCCAAGTCTTTTAGTCTTGGGGCATGTTGTGAAACCACACAACTTGTAACCAATAAAACCAAATTTAAATCAAACTTAAAATTAAATCACTAGTTGTAAATTAAAATTTATACATATTTTAAAATAATAACTTCTACCTTTACCTAGATTCCAACATAAAAAAAGTAAAACTCCATTGGAAAAATCTGTGTGTGCTTTAATTAATTCTAGTTTTTGGAACTCAGTGAAAATAATCAGTTCATAAACATTGAACTACATAATATAGTAATCCTCCAAAGCTAGCCAGGGATAGAGCCTTGCTTCCAGTCAAGCATCCATAGCCCCGACAAGGTTATCTCCATATTTCCCCTAAACACAGCTCTACTGCCAGCCAGGTGTCAATAGCCCCAGTAGAGAATCAAGATGTTGTCCCCTTGACCAAAAACAACATGCCATTTGGATGGAAGAATCAAGTGTGGGAAGAGAAGACCATGTTCTCCAAAATTGGTGGAAGTGTGTGAGGAATAAGCCATGTGCTTTTAAAGATTGGTTGAAGATAATTCTAATTAAAAATTATAGTTATTTAATTTCACGTGACTTTGGTGAGGTGGGACAAAAAGTTGTAGAAATGTGCTCAAATTCCTAATCGAGATTAGTGAAGATTGATTAAATAAAACAAGATTGTGGAAATTGGTGTATTTAATTAATTTAGAAGAATATGTTTTAGATTTTAAGAATTTAGAAAATGAACAATATAAATAAATTGAGAGCTTATTTATATGCAATTGAAATATTAATTAAATAGCTAGTATTTAATTGATTAAAGGTGATGACCAATTTTAGGTGTATACATTTTCCCCCTCTTTGAAGTAATGTGTTTACATATTGCTTCAAAGAAAAAATTGATACCGGTGCTCAAATTTTTTTTTGATGCCCCAGACGTTGATTTTCAGGTGATGATAGATATATGCCCCTTTGGGAGATAAATTGGTGAATTTTTGAATTTTTAGGATATTTCTTCGATTTATCTCTTGATAAAGAAGATTGAGCCTGCCAAGTGATTTATTGATGCCCATGTGTTGCCTCCTTGTGTTTGATGTTTGATGATTGATGATGTTGATAGATTAGATGTCCATTGATCACATGATAGGTGAGATTGAATGATAGAATGATGATAATTGACCTCATGATAGGTGAGGATCAATTATGGTCTAATTGATTGATGGACCTCATGATAGGCGAGGTGCATTGAACGATTGATAAAACTCATGATAGGTGAGGTTGATTGATTGATTAATAAACCTCATGATAAGCAAGGTTGAATTGATTGATGAACCTCATGATAGGTGAGGTGCATTGATTGATTGATAAACCTCATGATAGGTGAGGTTGATTTGATTGATGATTGACCTCATGATAGGCGAGGATCAATGATAGATGCCTACGAAATTTGATGAAAGTCTCATTAGAGCTGATTAGATTTGACAGATTGACTGATAAGATTGCTGATTTGAGATACATTATGATCATAGGAGGATTTTTGCATCTGGTGCAGGCGGATTCAGATTTGATTGGGCAATGTGGTTTGACTTCTCTAATTGATTGATATGCCCTAGTATAGGATTGATTAATGTATTGAGACTTGATGATGTACCGAGACTTGATGTATACACTAATTTAGTTGAGACATTGATGATGTACCTATTGATTTGAGACATTATGATACATTTCCATTTTTCTATTGGTGTATCTCTTTATACCTTTGGATATCCTTGTACACTTTCACATAATTTTGAGGTATATGATACGCGAAAATGATTATGATTTTTGTGTCTATATGATTTTTATATGATGATGATGATGATTATGATGGATGCAAATGATGATGTAATTGATTTGTTATGATTCTTGATGAATGATGTCTATATGATGCATATGATGGATCTTATTATGGTATGTGATGTATTTGATATTTTTGTACTTTTTTGATGCAAATAAATGATGTAATGAATGATTGTATGATGGTACCTAATTATATGAGAATGTATGAAATGATGATATGACATGATGATTATGTGATATAGGCAAGGATAATATGAAATGATAATGCATGATGAATGATTATATATGTTTTATGGATTTATGCCAATGATGTTTTAGACTATGTGAAATGGATTTGATTATGCAATAATGATATGTGATGAAATTCAATGTTTATATTGATTATGTATGGATTGAATGTAAATGATATATGATGCTTCATAATGATGAATTATGATTATGTGATGCAAACGATTATGCAAATGATTGTGTTATAGGATCTTAAGCTTAAATGAGTGAATCTATCCAACTTCCAAGAGTTATGAGAAGATTTTCGTCAGTTGATTCTTTGTTAAATTAAGCTTTCACAAAACCTAACATATTTTCCCAATCATGTTGGAAATTTGAAGAGACTCACTTATTTAAGCTTAGTGAACCACATTCCTAATGCCACTATATATGAAATGATTTTGATTATGTAAATGAGATGTGATGCATGTTTTTTGTGTAAATGGGATGAGATGCAAATACAATAAATACAAATGCAATCTAGCATGGATGCACTCTACTCTAACCATGTAGATCTTGTATGCAAAATTTGTCATTCGTAACAACCAATTTGTCGTGCTTTTTATCATCATTGGGCCTTTAAAATTTTGAAAGTGAGTACAAGCATCAATGGTATATTTAGGCCATGATGAATTGAGTACTACTTCCATGATGTTTGATAGTGCAAGTTAACACAAGCATATAAGTATAATTAAACCGAGATGACCTGAGTATTGCTTGCGTAAACAAACAAGAGTTAATCCTTTTCCTATTCAAATTCAGAATGTCATTAGTGATACTTTGTAGAGAATGTCCCACAAAAATTTGCACAGTAATAATGATCAACTCACAAACAACAAACAAAGAAAAATCATACTCCTTCGTAGCTCTTGTAGTTTGATACATCATCAAGGTGCTCCAGAGATATGATAACAAAAATCCAAGTACAACAATTGAACATTTGTGTTTAATGTGATAAACCCATGATTCAGAAAGAACATCATCCATTTGAAGTTTGATTTTGATTTGATTTGGCTATTTTGACTTGGGTGTTCGATGCATTTTTGTTTGTGTGATTGATGGTCAATGTTGAGTTGCACTATGATCATTGTTTTGGGTTGTGTTTGCCCCACTAATGTTTGTCTGTTGGTTCAATCTCAAAGTTTATTTCCCCCAATGAGTTCAATATTTTTCCCCCAGTCTAGGGTGATACAAGACTATGATGCCAGGATATGTACATGGAGCGTTCAAAGGATAGATAGATGGATGGTGAAAGTGAATGGTCGACATGCTCAAATAGATGGAAAAGCTAGCCTATCACAAATAGTGCTTGTTGCTAGGTTTTCACTACTTTTTTTTATTGCACTTTTTCAGATTTTCAGATTTTTTTTTATCTTTTTGATTTTTTGATTTTGATTTTTTTTTTGGATTTTTGAATTTTTTCTAATTTTTTGGATTTTTGATCTTTTTCTATTTTTTGGATTTTATTTTTTTTAAATTTTTTTCATGCATTTTTCTCAGGATATTTAAGATGAAATGATATGACATGGATGATTGAAGGAACAAGATGCCCCACAATAGAGGTAATGCAACCATGGATAAATGATAGATCGAAATGAAAGATTCATTGCAAAAAATGTCACACAAGCAACATATCTCTTTTCAAAAATGATAATGGTTGATTGAGTAAAATGATAGGAATGATTAATTCCATAAGGCATGATCATGATAAGTACTTAGTATCATTGATTTCCTCTAAGTACAATAGGATTGATGATTGTTGATGATTGATTGACAAAATATATGAGGATTAGATAATGTTTTATAGCTAGGCTCAAATATGATTTGCAAGATAAGATTCAAGGTTGCAAAGGGACATGATGACATGGATTTTGATAAGCTAGGGGATATGGAATGGAAGAATTATAGGATAAGGATAATGAATGGGATGATCAAGATCAACTAGATAAGATACAAACACAAGGACCAAGTATTTACCCCCTATTCCTCATCAAGGCCAAGGACAAGAAGAAACGATGTACATATTTAGAAAGAATGATGGAATATGGATAAGGAAAAGGATATGGTATGGAAGATATGGATAGAGCATATAGGATAAGATAAATGATGTTCAAGAAGATCCTCAACCTTGTCGAGATCAAAGGTGGGAACTATGGAGGATAATATATGCATGATAGGAAGATGGAAGGACTTAAGCATCAAGTTTTATGACCAAATATCCCTTTAATAAACCATGTCAATGGGGATTAGACTCATAGATGTTGGCCTATCAAAGGTATTATGGAAGAACTAAGGACTTGTTTAAAGGTTTGGATTAAAGGAGAAAAATGGGGGATGAATGTTGGGTAATGTATAGGAGGTGGGAAGGATTGCTAATAGATAGATGTAAAGGATTGCAAGGTCAAATTTGGCACACACCTTGAAGGGTGGTGGAGTGATGGAGGAAAAATGGATTTGGAAGATGATAGGTTTTTAGATGACAGATTAGAGGAAGCTTTTGGATTAGCAAATTTGGATGCCAATTTAGATTTTATTGCTTTTATGAGACTTTTTGGAATCCACATGAATTTTGACTTTTATTTTTTCTTCATGGGCCTTTGTGGCCTTTGAGAATTTTCATTTTGATTTATGGGCCTTTGTGGCCTTGGAAATTTTCTTTTTTCTTTGATGGGCCTTTGTGGCCTTTTGAAATTTCCTTTTGATTTATGGACCTTTGTGGTCTTTGAAAATTTCCTTTTTGCTTTGATGTGCCTTTGTGGCCTTTTCATTTTTTTCTTTGATTTTGGATCAAATCTTCTTTTATTTTTGCATGCTTCTTCAAGGAGACATCTTGATCCTTTGACACATGTGGATTTTGATATGGAATCTTTTGACATTTGGCACCCAAATTACTTCCAAGAGCAATAGGAGAGATGGATGGAGATGAATGGTATGTAGGTATCATGGATGAGTCGCTGGAGGTAGAATTTTTAAAGGGCATCAAGGATGTTTTCCTTTGTTGTTCTTGAGGAATAGGATATGGACCTAGGATAGATGGAAGGTTTGATGACCTAGGATGAGGACCTAAGATAGATGGAAGGTTTGGTGTATTAGGATGAGGACCTAAGATAGATGGTAGTTTTATGGACTAGGAAACTTAAGTGTATAACCAAGGCCATGGTAATATGGGTTTTCTTGAGAAAAAAGAGGTTCTAGGATACCTTGTTCAAGAAGGCCTAATTCTTTGCCTTTGTAGTTCATACTTTGACACATTAGTTTACCAATGGGTTATGTATTTTTTGTGAAACAAGAAGCAAGTCAATTTTGGGGAGGATATGATATGGATGAAAGAATAGGTGTTGGAAGTAAATCAGACCAAATAAAGGTGTATGATCCCAATTTGTAGGTGTGTGGCTCATGGATAGCTTGACTAGGTGTGATAGGATTTTGGCATGTGGATGATGGGGTAATTTGATCTTGACTTGGAAAAGGATCACGAGGTGCAGGAGATGGAGTAGCTTTCTCTTTATTAGGTGTGGAATCATTATGAAGTGGTATGGAAGGCATATCTTGATCTTGATGAGGAAAGGAATCATGAGATTTTGTGGAAACCATATCTTTATCATTAGATGGTAGGACATCATTAGATAGGATGGAAGAACTATCATGCTCCTGGGATGCAATGGAATCATGAGATATGGTATGGATTCATTAGATGTGGTGGAAGGAGGACTTGGAAGAATCCTTTTCTCTTGAGATGAAAAGGAATCATTGTCTAGATGAAAAGTGAAAGGAGGGGATCATAATAGAATTATTGAGAGATGGGGTCTTGGTAAAGGATTAGAAGAACTTGTGGAATTTTGATATCATCAAATGAAGTGGAAAGAATTATTTGATCTTGATGTGTAAAGGAGTCTATGCTAGCATGGTTTGGACTGAGAGATTGACATGAATCATTGGATCTAGAAGATATAATAGAAGAAGGTGGTTGGATGGAATCGTTAACTATGGTGAAAGAATCCTGAGATTTATTTTGGCTTATGGGAGATGAAGATAGATGAATGACATGGTAAGATTGTTCAATATCATTTTTTTTTGAGGATTGAGATTTGGGCTTCTGATTTAATTTTTTCAAAAATTCAAAGATATTGAACTTGGATGATGTAGTTGTTGGTGAAGAAGGTGTCAAGTCTATATTTATGTTAGATGGATAAGAATATATGTCTAACAACAAATATATTTCTGTGGTTGTTTCCCTTTGCATATCCCAGATTTTTTGAAGTTTTTTCATTTTATGAGCTAAAGCATTCAATTTATCCTCCTTTATTTTAGGTTGATGAAATATGTGAAGGGGGTATTCTTCAGTCTTAGCCATGATGGTTTGATTTTCTGGTTCAAACAAAAAAATGGTGAATTTAACTCTCTGGTTTGATGTTAACTGGATGCGCTAAAATAGAGCCTGGATGCTCTAAAAGACTACAAAAATCCGCTTAAACAGAGAATGAATGTGTTGGAAGATTGCATAGATGTGCTATAATATTTATTGGATGTGCTAAAATAGAGGGTCGATGTGCTAAAATATGCAATGTATGTGCTATAATAGAGGGTGAATGTGTTGAAATATGATGTCTATGTGCTAAAATATGACTCAGATGTGCTGGAAAAAGCAATGGATGCGCCAAAACAATGTATGGATGCACTAAAATGGATGTCAGATGTGCTAAAATATGGCAGCAGTGTGCTACAACAGAAAATGGATGCACTAATCTAGAAGAATCTAGTGTTTTTGTGACTCTATCTAGTTGTTTGGCTTTGAATTTTGAGAATTGAGTGTTTCCAAGGATACAATGTTTTGACCAATGATTTTTTTTTGGATTCCTAGCTTGTGAATGATGGAAATTGAGGACTCAAATGGATGATTTTTGAACCAAGGTTTTCACTTCTAGTGTGATATTTCGTTTGAAAGTTTTTTTTGAAAAAACATTGGTAAAAACACATCAAGCATGTACAATCCTAAGGCTATGTAGGACAATATTATTTTGGATTCCACATGAGTTTTACCCCAACCACACTTATTCTTAATGGATGATTAGATGCTTGACCCACTGGCTCCCCTCCACGACACTCACTTCTATGGGGCAACCAAGCATCAATACCCATGGCATATTTTTCATCTCTACTAAAAACTGTGAGAATGTGGATGCCTTTGCAATGACCATTGCTGCACCAAAGAATAGATAAAGGTTTTTGGCCAAACTATAACAAGGGTTCTAGTACGATTTTTTTTTTCATGGGGGATAATCCATGTGGTGAGAGACCATTGCTTCCCTTCTCATCAAAACTATCCCCGTGATACCTTCCTTTGTTCAAGTATCCACATTTATATCCCAGTTGGAAATCGCTTGGCTTTAGCGCATTATCAGTTGGGTCGTTCCCTTGGGTGATTAGTTTTTCCCACAAGGAAGTTCCTCTAAGATAACAAAAGCAAGAAAGTATACCCATAGTTTGATCAATCTTTGTTTTGTGTAAACAAAGAGAGAACACACGCAATATACTCAACTCACACTCGCACAAAAAAAGTGAATGGGTCTAGCTTTTTGGTCACCTAGTTAAGGGGAGAGCATATGCCTTCCATCCATCAAGCATGAAAGACATGGTGTTCATTAATCCTTTTTAATTAATTCAGATACCTATTTTAAGAAAAAATAAAGTACTTAAATAGCTCCATCCCCTGCATAAATCATTATTAGTTTCATAAGTTTGTCTTTGACTGACATATTTAGTACAATGGATATCAAATACTTTTTCTTTCACTTCAATGCTCCATGTTCCTCTTAAAACCTGCAATAAATGCTCAAAATATTATGAGTTCAAAAAATAAGAAGATATGAGGGTTATATGAATGATTAAGCATAAAACCCTAAAACTTAGACCAAGTTGCAATGTGATTTGACTTTAGGTGTAAAATTGAAAATTTCAACTCTACAAAAATTGAGAAACACCTACATCATTGCATAGCTTAAGCAATTTTACCCCATTAAAAAAAAAGCTCTGAGAAAGACCTTCGTATGACCAAGATACAACCATTTTAATATTGACTATAAAAGTGCTAAAACGGTCATTGTATACGCTAAAACATTAATGTGCTAAAAGACTTCATGGATGCACTAAAACAGTCCTTAGATGTGCTAAAAGAAGCGTTAGATGTGCTAAAAGAAGTGTCAGATGTGCTAAAAGATCAGTCAAATATGCTAAAAGACTTCATGGATGTGCTAAAATACTTCATGGATGCCTCGTAATAGTCATTGTATGCACTAAAAGAACTCACGGTTGCGCTAAAACATCACGTCCAACCTGTTTACATGAAATTTTCCAGAAAATTGTTAGAAATGGGGTTGTGCCTCATAGTGGGGGCCATTTTGCATTTGTGTTAAATGTGTAAAGTTAGTATAAACACAAACCTTAATGAAAAAAAATTATATTTGAAGATTCAAAGCAAAGAAGCTACTCTAATTTGCAATTTAACAAATCTTCCAAGAACATTTCATTGTCATCTATTCTTAATGATTCTTTTAACCCTTTGGTCCTCATATTTCTATGTGCATAAATGCTATTAGAATAACACTTAAGAAATGAGATTAGTATTCAACATGCCAGCCAACTAAGCTCCTACATGTAACTATACAATGAAAAGGATAATATATTCCATGATGAATAGATGATGGTGTTTATGATGAATGATGAAGCAAGGGTGGATACTATGGTAGTGATCTATATGATGCTATATATGATTCTACATATGCTCAAATGAAAACTATGAAATACTAAGATGATACTCCATATTCTCAAATGCTAATTATGAAAATGCAAATCTAAAATGCAACTATGATACAAAGAATGACATAAAATGCAACTATGAAGCAAAGTGCTAGTCTAAGATTTAACTAACATGCAAAACATGATATAAAAATTAACTATAAGACTCCAAAGTGCTCCCAATTTCAAATGATAAACATGCATGATAAATTTACTTCAAATGTGGATGCCAAATACAATGCCAAAGGCTTGTATTTATAGCCTTTTCCAAGCATCTTGTGAGGTGGCAATAATCAACGATATAGATTCGAACAAGAAGAATGGATGGTGAAGATGGAGAGAATCAAGATGTTGTCCCCTTGACCAAAGACAACATGCGGAAGAATCTCTTGACCAATGGGAAACATGCCATTTGGATGGAAGACTCAAGTGTGGGAAGAGAAGACCATGTGCTCTAAAATTGGTGTGTGTGAGGAATAAGCCACGTGCTTTTAAAGATTGGTTGAAGATAATTCTAATTAAAAATTAGAGTTATTTAATTTCATGTGAATTTGGTGAGGTGGCACAAAAATTTGTAGACATGTGTTCAAATTCCTAATCAAGATTAGTGAAGATTAATTAAATAAAACAAGCTTGTGGAATTTTTTTATTTTAATTTAGAAGAATATGTTTTAGATTTGGAGAATTTAGAAAATGAAAAATATAAATAAATAGAGAGTTTATTTATACTTAATTGAAATATTAATTAAATATCTAGTATTTAATTAATTAAAGGCGATGGCCAATTTTAGGTGTATACACCCAGTACCCAAAACACTTACATTACGAAGTACTCTTTGATCAAAGATTTCGCTTTGCTTTTCACTTTCAATGATCTTTCAACTTGCTAAATTCTACCATAAGAGTTACATATATACATTTTTTTTACTTGGGTCCCCAAGTCTTTGTCTTGGGGCATGTTGTGAGACCACACAACACTATGTCTAACCTTCCTTCTTGAATAGTGTGAATGTTAAAGAAATGATGTTAGAGTTAGTAAATAGTATGGTATTCCTCTTTCATTGCTTCATTCTTGACAATCAATTCTTTGTGTGTCTTGAATATTAAGTAATTATTCAAATTATTTTTGGGTTGTTACTTTAGGTTTCATATTATTCAAGTTTATCTTGTATGTTTTGTTAGATTAGATCCTTATATGCATTTAATGTTCTATAATTAGCTCATAGATGCATTTAATTTAACATAACATATTCAATCATAATGTTGCATCTAAAAAAAAATTAAATTGATTTTATCATATAGAACATGATGTTAGATCATGGTGTTATTCATTAAATAGTCTTAAAAAGATTATTTGATAAATCACATTTCCATATAACTTTAACACATAAACATAAGCAACCAAACATCAATGATCATATATATAAGAAAGTTTCCAGTACATATCCTCAAATGTACAATGCTACTATAGCTTGTGACTCCAAGATCCCTCAGGACCTAGTGATCATCTCTACTGAGAGACAATAGAACACGATCGTGGTCTACCCGTGGATCCTAGTGCATCTTGTAGTCCCTCTACTTGTCCAATAGCCCTAGTATCCCATATGATAGCCTCCATACACTATCGATCTATGCAGTCTCTCTCCATCTGTAGCTTGACAACCTCACCACATAGTCTCTCGACCTCCACCGAATCTTGATGTGATTGAAGCTCATTGTAGTCAACTTGCAGTGCTAATAGCTCATAGATGGCTCGATCAGTATGTCTAGTATCACTCCTGTATGACATAAGGAATGAATAGATATGGATGTTTCTCCACAATCGGTGGGGGCATGCAATCTATGTCGATCACCTCATCTATGAGAAAAGGAGGAACTATCTCTATGGCATCCCATTGTTGGATATAATGTAGCTCTCTCACGGATCCTATGAGATGGAAATAATAAAGATAATCAATATGTATCATGACATATATACATAAATCAAAAGAAATAACATGATCATAATCATAAAAGAATAATAATAATCATAAATAATGAATCCTTACCTAGATCTCCAACCACTTGTGTATAAACAAACTCATCCTATGTAGGGTGTAACATACCAACCCTTAATGAAGTAAAAAAATATAATTTTTCACCTTATGAGTAAATAAACTATGTAACAATCCATTGTAATAAATTTTTTCTTTTCTTTATTGAGAATATGAAAAAAAAGATGCATAGCATAACAAAATAAGGATTCCTTTTCTTTTCAATAATTCATAAGTTACATTGATAAAAGAATGCATACATTTATATACATAGTTCAATGAGCTTTAGAACAAAACTTGTAAGATGGTCCAAGATCCTTCCTTTCAAATCTTGGTTCTTCTGTCACTTGTTGTTTAGGAGAAGCATCACTCATGCACTTTTCTTCCAACCATAGACTCTTAATGTAGTCCCCTGCACATCTATCATTCAATAAATGACCCTTCCCTTCGATGAAGAGATTGATAGAGTAACCAATAATGACAACCAATTGAGCATAGTGTTGTTTCCTACATAACGAGAGCTTTGCAATCCCATGATCTTGAACTAGTATGTAATACTGGATCACGGTGAACTGACAATGGAGAAAAAGGTCATCACACTACTTTGGACAAAGTCTTTCATTTAGTATGATGTACTGAGGGTCATCTATCACATATACTACTCATACATGTTAACAAAAGGGTCATCTATCAAGGCCGATTTGACTTAAGGCCATCTTAAACTATGCATAGGTATTTCCTTCAATGGATAATCCATCATCCCAGAGATAACCTATCACCATTTAATCTACTTGGAATAACCTACTAAACAAGTAAGTTCACAAACTCCCTCCCATACTAGACAAACCATCCTAAGAGTAAACACAAGTTAATCTAGCTAAATAAATAACTTAGCTAAGTGTATCCCATTTTCCACTTATGTTCAATCATAACTAGTATCTAATAAGTTCTATGATTAACACCCATCTCCTATTATGGAGTATTTAAAAGAACAACATGAAAACAACACAAAAGCTTTAATTCTCTTTTCAAAGATATTCTAATTTCACCAAATGAAAATACTAGAAAAGAAACTTCAAACAACCATGGAGAACACTTCATTCATAAATAAAACAACAAAGAAGAATATCCTCTTGCCTATTATCACTTATCCAAATATTGGTCAACAATGTAGCCTTTTCCTAATAACAAGAAGGTTGATGACAACTTCTATAGAACGTCTCAATGATCTCTAACTCTCAAGTTGATAGTTCACTTCACTCAAGCAACAAGTCTCTTTCAAATAAAATAGAGCACTTTCTCTCTCACACACAAATAAAATAGAGTGGAAATAATGCAGTATAGAAACTTTCAAGATGAATGGAAAAGATGATGCGTCCCTTCGAATGAAATGGCTCTTCTACTTATAGAGTAGCTTTGTAACTTCTTAGCCTATAGATTAGGCATGATAATGGACAACAATTTCCATGCAAATAAACACATGAAAATAAAAAAAATGCGGTGATCAAACATGCTTATAATCAACAATAACTTCAACATATCAACTTACAAAATTGTTAGCAAATAAAGACTCATTCAAATATGCATATGCTCAATTCGAATTAACTTAAGATAAAGACATCTATAACAATTGGTTTTCTAGAGGTGGTGCCAAATTCATCCATACTCTTCACTAGTTGGCATGGTTTCTTTTCCATCATAAATATTCAAATTCCATTTTGCAACAAGCAGTCATTGACTAGGCTTGGTAATAAGTTGGCTTAAGATATTAAATATGTTGGAAAAAGTCATTGAAAAATTTATTAAACATGGAAGAAATTTTTACTAAGTCAAAGGTAATTTCCATTAAAGGTGACGACCACGTCTATGCTTGTATTGATGTAAGACAACAAATCAAAATGTATTACATATGTTTCATAATACATGACATAGTGAGTGAGACTTAGTTTCATAAAATAGTCAGAAGCAAATTTCATTTAGCTTCCAAATTCATAGTCATTATTGACTATAATTAATGTCCAATATCATAGTCATTATCAACTATTATTAACCTTTATAAATCAGTTTATATTAAAGTAAATGTTAGTAAATAAATAATATATATATATATATATGTGTGTGTGTGTGTGTGTGTGTGTGTGTGTGTGTGTGTGTGTGTGTGTGTGTGTGTGTGTGTGTGTGTGTGTGTGTGTGTGTGTGTGTGTTTAAATATAATATATCATATACATATATATATACATATATATATACATATATATATATACATGTATATGTATATATATACATATAATGTTAATATATTTTTACATTTATATATATCATAAACTATCAACGTAAATATTTATACAATATTTAGACAAGTATACATTTGATATATAATAGTATAAATGAATTTAGTCAAGATAGTATTTGCATATAATCACAATATATAGAATGTATGCATATATAAATATGTATAAAATTATATGCCTCTATGTGTACACTATATGTAGGTATATCTATATCGATGCATCCATATAAGTGTGTCCATCTGCCAATGTACACATGTATCGGTACACATATACATATGGATATGTGTATATTCCATACATATATATATGTTCACATTCAATTCACATATAGCCATTCATAGTTACCATCATATTGATAAGTATTTATGTGTAGTTCATCTATACATGTGCATATACTTGTTGTTAAATCCCATTGACATGTATGTACATATATATACACTTACTCCACGTACATCACACTTATCAATATAATCGTAATAGAACAAGAAAATCTTCAAAGCTCAATCAAATAAACATCACCCAATAATGCATGAAGTAGTAAACAAGACTCTATCATGTAGACATATCGACTAAGGATGACTTACCAAATTCCCACAAACTAAATTAACTCAATCATTCTAATGTGGTGTGTGTATGCTCAAATAGTTTACATTACCGGTTACCCAACCAAGCTCTTCTTTCGAGTGATAATTCCCATCCACTTGGAGGAATGGAACATATACCTGCATCCACTAACACATGCATGCGATAGTTAGTTTTAACAACATATGGAGTATACGTAAAACATCTCCAAAGTTGGAATAATAATTCAATAACCATACATTCACATAAATGCAATACTTTCCCATGAGATAACATCAAATGAAATAACATCATATGATAACATGGTACAAGCACATTTTATTCATCTTTAGAATTCACTTTACATTCATGTTTACCCTATGTAGTAATAGTAAATAGTAATTACACAATTAGGGTGTAACATACTTCCCACCTTGTGAATCATCATCCTTGATGACTTTAGGTAGCATTATAAAACATAACAAAAAACAACATATTGTTTCAAACATCCTTGTAAGAATTAAGAACATGAGGAAACTTCTGTTGAATTTCCACACAGTCCTCCCAAATATATAAATCTTCTACATAACTATTCCCACTAGACTTTCCATTGCAAGAATTCTCTATTATGCAAGTGTAGCTTATGTGTTTCGAGCACATTGATGAGCTAGAAAGTTACTACTCTAGGGTCCCGTACCTATAAATCAGTCCAATCAATAACATGATTATCACTTGGTATATACTTTTTAAGGTAGTACACATGGAAGACATTATGCATTTTGGCAAGAGCTGGTGGCAATGTGATCCGATAAGCTACTAGATTCACTTCCTCAAGAATCTAAAAAGGTCCAATATAATGTGAGGCTAACTTAGAAGACTTTCCAAATTTAATGGAGCTCTTGTGAGATTTCACTCTCAACAGCACTTTTTCACCTATGGAAAAATTATGGGGCACTCTCTTAGCATCAACATAGCTTTTCTATGTATTGTTAGCTTCAACTAACCTTTTCTTAACAATATTGACTTACTCATCCATTTTAGCCAACATCTCTAGCCCAAGACTCACTCAATCCTCAAGTTTATGTCAACTTTTAGGAGTTTGACACTTTTAGCTATACAAAGCTTCGAAAGGAGCCATCTTTATCGTAGAATGATAAAAATTATTGCAAGAAAATTCCACTAAGGGAAAGTAGTCTTCCCACTTGCACTACTGATCCATGCAATACATCCTAAGTAGGTCTTCCAATACTTGATTCACCCTTTCAATTTTCCCATATTTTTCTGGATGATAAGATGAGCTAATGTTCAAATTAGTTCCTAATGCAGAAAAAAAAGTTTTCCAAAACCTAGAAATGATTCATGCATCTCTATCCAAGATAATCTTCTCAAGAATCACATGCAACCTAAACACTTCTTGCAAAAATTTCCTTACTATAACATATGTTCCATCGATTATATTCCTTGTATTAAAATGTGTGATTTTCATAAGCTTATGTACTACTACAAGAATTACATGGCGCTTATTGATAAAGGAAATCCTTGTAAAAAGTTCATACTTATGACTTGCCACTTCCTCTCTGGTATATCATGTGGTTATAACAAGCATATAGGATGACGATGCTCTCTTTTCACCCTTTGACACTCAAGACACTTATCCACAAAAATAGTAGCATCTACTTTCATACCTTTCTAGAAGTATAATGCCTTTATATTTTCCATCATTTTCACCACTCTCAGATTTATAGAGTATAGTGCTTAATGTACTTCCTTCCATACCAGATTTCTTAATTCCTTTACGTTGGGTACATATATTCTACCTTTATATCTAAGTAATCAATTAAGTTCAAAATGAAAACCTTCTTACCTAGAATCTTGTTGATTGCTAGTGAGTGTTGTTGATGAATTTTTTTGCAACTTCTCAACAAAGGTAATACATAGGTGCATCACCTCTCTTGAAAGACAATCTCCTACAAGTAAAATTCTGAAAACTATCCCAAGGTTTCAAATGTCAGGTCATGACAATGCTTGAAATATCTTAACTGGTTAATATGTTTTTTTGGTAATCACTAGGTTGTCTTACGGATGAGTTACAAAACATGGGAAGTTGGGTTTACTTCAAAGTGCTAGAAGTGAATGAACAATGGCTTCCCACTCAAAACAACAAGCTAAAACTCACCAAGTTCATCTAATTTAGCTTCATGCTGATGCTTGAGATCCTACTCTAACAAAGAACTATGAGAAATAGCAAAAGGGAAAGCGTTAAAAAAGTTGTTCTAAATCTAACCTATGAATGAAAAGTAACAATGGAGGCTGCTACAATAGAAAAACTTCTTAAACTGAGTTTTTCTTGACCAAGGGAACCTATAACTACACAAAACTAGTGCAATCTTCTATAGATTCCAGATTTTCAGATTGTACATTCACTTCATGAACATACAATAGAGGTTAGTTACAACAATTTCCAATATTTTAGACTAGCTTTACAAAGTGATTCATCATCAACAAATCACAAAAAGCATGAGTTGGAAATTCATCAAATACTATAGCAGTAAATGCCATTATCATAGCTATTCAAGAATCTACAAACTAAAACTATCATGGAAGTAGAACCATGATGCAAGATGAGAAAAATCAAAGAAAACATTGATAAAATCATGCAATGCTATCTTTTATTGTTGTAAATTCCCTTTACACCAACTCTCCAACCATATACAAATGAGGAGAAAGTCCCTATTTATAGTTTTCCAAAGCCCAAATGAATGGCTAGGATTGTTTTGCATTGCATGGTTTAGATTCATTACAAGTTAGGGTTTCACCTACCCTCCATTATATAGCAATTTAAAATACAAATTTTGTCTTTTCCCTATTTCATCCTTTAGTGGCCAGTCACTTTAGAAATTTTTTCTTCTAACATGTTTCCGTAGCTGAAAATTTTCAAAAGTTGCCTTCTTGTTGGTACATCTGTAGTATCCTTTAACCAATTAAGTGCATCCTTTTTGTAGATTGGTGTTTTTGAGAAGTAGATATGCTGCTCCTAATCTGAATTGATAGCTCCTGACAATCATCATCATTTGGTGGAAAATAAAACAACTCCTTCTTGTTCCTATGAAGGTCACTCTTTACAGTTTTTTCACTAACTTCCTTGACATGATAGGCCTCCTAATGTTAGCTTTTTTGATGGGTGCTATGAGGAAAGGTGAGCATAAAATGAATGATGAGAGGAGAAATGTGCTTTTCCTTGTTTAGCTTTCCCAATGGGCCACCCTAACGGACCCACGGTAGGTTCAATGAATACTGAATACATGAAGTGCAATAAGTGCTTTCATATGCAAATCAAGGAAAATGTTAGTGGAATCTTGAAAAATCATTATTAGATCCACCCATGCATCATTAAAAGATCATAATATTCATATTTGTAGCTCATTTGGGACTATAAACATAAATGAAGGTTGAGGGGTGTGGATGCCATAGAGCGGAAGGACGACGGATGATGGATGACAAACAACCTTCCGCAAGGACAAATTCATAGATGATAGATGGAAAACGGTGGATGGTGGTCGACAAGGAAGTTCCCACGGATGGAAATGGAGGGAAAAAATCCCATAAGGAAGTTCTCGTAGATGGCGAAAAAGGGATGGCAGCTTGCAATGAATTTCCCACATATGACAATAGAGCGATGATGACCCGCAAGGAAGTTCCTGCAGATGGCGACGAAGGGACGAAAACCCACAAGGAAGTTCCCATGAATGGAAACGTAGGGACAATGGCCCACAAGGAAGTTCCATTAGATGGAAATAGAGGGATGGCAGCCCATAAGGAAGTTCCCATAGATGGCGACGAAGGGACGATGGCTAGCAAGGAAGTTCCCTCATACAAAAACAGAGGGATGGTGACTCGTAAGGAAGTTCCCATGAACGGCGACGAAAGGATGAGAACCCACAAGGAAGTTCCCGCAGACGGTGATGGAGGGACAACAACCTGCAAGGAAGTTCCCATGGATGGTGACAGAGGGACAGTGGCCTGCAAGGAAGTTCTTGCAGACAATGATGAAGGGATAGTGGTTTGCAAGGAAGTTCCTGCAGACAACGATGAAGGGACAGTGGTTTGCAAGGAAGTTCCTACGAATAGTGATGGAGGGATGGTGACCCATAAGGAAGTTCCCGCGGATGGTGAAGTAGGTACAGTGGCTCACAAGGAAGTTCTTGCAGACAACAACAGAGGGATGGCGACCCACATAAAAATTCCTGCAATTTCACAAGACTTAGTAAAATTGATATTTTTCAATTTTAGCACATGGGGAAAGGGGTAGAAAGAGTGCCAAGATGTATTTCCTTAAAATTTGAATCATTTCAAAAAATGTGAAAATTTGGAATGCGGGAGCCGGAGGGTCTACCACCCTTTTGAAAATGACAATGAGCACACGGACACTCACACACAACGGCCTACAATAAATTTTTTGCAATGTCTAAACACATGGAAAATTTGATCCAAACCCCTTTCTAGGCATGTGAAGACACTCACCTTATGGGCCCTAGATGATGAAAGATTGAAGTTTGTACCCTTTGTTGGAAATATAAATATTTGGAAGGGGGAAGCCAAAGGGCCCACTGCCCTTTTAAAAATAGCAATGAGAACACGACAACCTGCACTACATGGTGGTCCGTAATGAAATTCCTACATATGGAAATGGATGGATGATGACCCACAAATGATGACAGAGGGATGGTGGCCCGCAAGGAAATTCCTATGGACAGTGGTGGAGGGACAACGACCCACAAGGAAATTTCTACAACTTCCCAAAACTCAACGAAACCTTGTCAATTCACTTAGGCATCATAGAAACATCCCAAATCCACAGGAAACAGGTCCCCAAAGTAAAAAAACTAAAGGAAAAGGCGAAACAAGTGAGCAGGGACCAAGTGAGCAGGAGTAAGGCAAAAAGCAGAAAAAAAGAGAGGGGGACTTTGTTTCTCTTCTCAAATTCAAACACCACAAGTAAAATGAAGGGTCAAAAGTATCGTTTATAGGCCAATTTCCATTAATGGTGTGTATTGATTTTTTGGTATGGTAGACCTAGGTTAGGTGAGATGCAAAAACCTACACTCGTTTGGATGCTTGGTCAAGGCTTGGATGGAGAAACCAAGTGCAGAGCTCACCATGTGGGTGGATGTCAAGGGTCGGCCAATGCTTGGTGGTGAAATGGAAGTGAAAACTTGCACGAGGTGACCCGCAACCATGGGTCCGTGAGACTTGAGTGATGTTGGGGAAAAAGATGAATGAACACCCATATGGGAATTTCCATGAAAGAAAAAGACTTAGTGAAAATTAGGTAGGTGAATCTAGTCAAGGGGAATTTGATCATTCTAAGGCATGTGACCCACTTGGAATCTAGGAAAGGGGTATGAAAATTGATGCAAGAGAAAAAATGAACCAACAGGAGTAGGAATGAATTTTCGGGAGTGAAAAAGAGGGGGATCCTTTCCTAAGGCAGGGTGTGTGATAAAAACATGTACAACAAATGGCAACTCACTGGGGAAATGCTCTAGAGCATTTTGATGATAAATTGGAATCATGAACCCAAAATCTTTGGCTTCGATCTTCATGCTAGGGAAAATGAACTGAACGTTCAACCAAAGGATCAAAACCACTAATCAACCCAACCTTCAGTATACTAAAAATCCAAGTGTGTGCAATTACATTAATTCACATCCTTCAGTTGCTATAGGAACCCAACCTTTGTCAAGTTAAGCTACATAGTTTATTCTAACTCCAAAAGCATCTGGGATATTGCCTTGCTGCCAGTCAGGCTTCCATAGCCCTGTGTCATAGAAAAATGTACCCTTTTCTTGACATAGGATTAATTCATGATTAATTAGACCTAATGAGGCCTTGATTCCAGTGTTGTGAGGAATTTTATGTGTCCACACTAGATCTTGGACCCTTGCAAATCAAATAACATGCTTTTAACGACATCTTGTAAAGGTGTTGTAGAGTCTTGGAAAGGAATTTCATGAATTTCTATACTTAATTAACCTATTTATCCCTAATTCAACATTATAAAATGTGTTTCGTAACATTATTACATCAATCTAAAATGTTCTTAACATAAACTTAGTGATAAACTACTATTGTAGTGTGATTTACACATTCACATTGGTTTTTCGTGCTTTTCTAGGCTATGTGGACCTAAGTTTAGTGTTGTAAAGTGTATTTAATCACACTTTCACATTGATTTATGTGTCCCAAGCTCTATTAAACATTTTCATTATCATTAATAGGTCTCAATTAACCCATATTGTGCATCCCAAGGTTCAAATTGATCAAAAACTTGGCGAGATGGCATTTTAGACCTTATTTCCTAATTCCTTGGCTTCTTAGGTGTTGGAATGGCCCCTATGGGACCCATTCACCATGCATAGTGAATCAGTCCCATCCAAGTGGGAACCATTCACCATGTGTGGAAAATGAGTCCTATCTGGCCCCATTTTGACCTTTAAGCAAGACATAAAGTGAAATTTCAATTAATTTTGCTTCATGTTGGCCTGTGATGAGGTATTATCAGGTACTAAGGCATAATTGTCTATAAATAAGTGTTTTATCCTCATTTTACAACTAACAACTCAATCCACATACATTCCTCATCATTCATCCATTAATCTTTCACTCCAAATCAAGCAAGTTAAGGTTTCTTAATTAGAAGTCTTTAAGTTAGCTTTCCAAGGCATTCAAGGGTTGAATCTTCATGTTATGTTGTAGAATTTCAAGATAAAATCATCATGACAAGGTAATAATCTTCATTATTTCATGTTTCATCACTTTGGTTTAATTACCTAAACGGGGTTTGACCAAGGCAAACCCCAATGCCCTACCATTCAACATATCTCTCTTTTGTCTTGTTTTTTTCCAAATTTAGAACTCTTGGAGGCTTAGGAATCATTGAAGATTTCATTTCAAAGCTATTCAAGTAATCTCTTCATCATTGAAGTCAAAACATCAACCAAAAAGTAACTTTTAGACCCAAATCCAACATTTTTCAGAAGCAGAGATTTGTAGGAGACAAAAGCACAAATCTAACTCCATAGAATAAAATCCTAATTTTTTAGATTCTTATAGGTGGAATAATACACCACCCATGGTGAATGAGTCCCCTCTATAGGCCTGCAAAGTGGTTTTCTCAAATTTCAGCTCCTAGTAGTCAAAAATAGGTTTATGAAACTTTTAACTAGAAGCAGGACTAATTCACCATCCATGGCGACTGAGTCCTAGTGGCCACTAAAAAAAGGTTTTTGAGACATTCTAAAATATTCCAGTGACATCATTTTTCCTCGAGGTGCACTCTATTTAGTCTCATTAGCTTTTGTTTCCATTTGCTTAAGTTTGTAGTTCATATTTGCAATCAACACTATGTTTTCCAGCATCTTACATTGGATTAGTTTACATTCTTTTGTCTACATTTCCATTAAGTTTCCTGCATTTAGACACATCTTCACACACATTCCACACTCCAAATTTTATTTTCATTATTCCATCCTTTAGTCTTGAGCATTAACATTGTGCATTTTGGCCCATTTTATCTCTCCTTCTAAGTGAAAAACCCTAAGAGGAGCTAAGAAGGATTTTAGTACCAAAATCCTTTATGTTCGGCCTTGACGAGGTTGTCGCTATGATTCTCCCAAACATTGCTCTACTACTATATGGGCATCCATAGCCCTAGTAGAGTTATCTGCATCCTCCTGAAAAGTTGATTTTCTTCTTGTTGTCAATAGATTTGCACCCTACTGAATGCAATATTTAACAATCTACTGAAACATGGAAACCTTATTCAGATGTGGGTGATTTGAACGAAGAAGGAATCTTTAGAGTGAGCTGGTTCTCCAAATGATAAATCCTATTCTAAACAACTTCTGAGGAAAGGGATAAAAAGATGAACTAAAAACAAATTTGAATCTAACTGAAGATTGATTTAAAACTTCTGATAGAAATTAGATCTTGCCACTCACAATAGTTCCTTTACTAAAATAGTTCCTACAATCTCACCAATACATGATTTCATCAATAATTCATAAGAAGATTTAGAGCATCAAATACAACATACAACCTAAAAACATGAAACCCTGTGCAAAAAACTCATAAAAGCAGGACATTAAGGCTTCAAATTTGAAAACACAAAGCATCAAACTGTTGTTACCAGTCTTGAGACAAGAAAGTGGAAAGAAGAACTCTGTTGTATTATTGAAACTGAAAGAGTGTCAATCTGTCAAAACTAAGTACAAAGGTTCACAAAATCCAAAGTAGCATAAGAGCAGGAAATGAAATTTGAACTAAGAGAGAGAGCTAAAAGACTAAGTCTTTTGAAAGGAATAACTCTCAAGAAACCCTAATCAGAGCTCAAAAAAAAGCTCAAGGAAAAAGGCCTCAAATTGTCTCAAAAACTACATAAAATAAGAAAAAAGCACAATGCTTTTATGATCACACTGTCAAGCCTCTAAAAATACGCTGAATTCACTTTAAAAGCTCAAAAAACTACTGGAAAATATGCCTCAGTCTCACAGGCTGAAATCTCTGAGAAAGCATGGTCGCTGTGACATTCAAGTTGTCTGGCCGACTGGCAGTTTAAACTTGTGTATTGCTCATGTCGCTAAGACAATACTTTTGTCTTGCCGAATGGACCTATCACTATGACATGGAGACTCATGGAGATCTCTTACCAACTGGGAGATGTCTGGCCGACAGTTGGTGTCTATCGAATGTCGGGGAGACTCATGGCGACTAATTTTTTTTGGGAGACCTGGCCGAAATGTTTATGTTTCGGTATGAGGTCTCACTGATATGAATGTCTTGCTGATTGTATGGTCTTCGGGTTCGCTATGAATCTTGGTGAAAGATAGTTCGGGATAACAAAAGGATTCGGCAGGAAGTCTTGGCGACCGAGAGAAGTCTCACCGATAAGTAGGTTCGGGGTGACTTGAACTCTCGAGAAGAAGTCTCAGCGACGATAGGAAGTCTTTCTGATATTGACATGACCTTCGGTCTGTTTGGTCGATAAAGAAATTGGTGACTTGTTCCTATCAGCATGAAGTCTTGGCGACAGGTGTTGGTCTCACTGATGGGGATGCAACTAAAGTGATCGGTGTAGCTCTCAGCGCCCGGTGAAAGGTCTTGGCGAAGTCAAATGTCTTGCCAACTTGACAAGACATGAGCACTCGGTATGTGGTCTCAGAAAAAGACACAAGTCTTTCCGACTGGTGAATGCAGCGCTCGGTGTGACTTAAGGCTTCGGTATGAAGTCTTGGCTAAAGCGATAAGTCTAGCTGACAGGACAGACTCAGAGTAACTTGGAACCTGTGGGGTGATGTCTTGGTGAAGAGCAATAGTCTTGCCAATGGAATCCTGACTTCGGTGTAACATGAAGCTTGGTGTGAGGTCTTGGAAAAAGACGATAGTCTTGCCGATGAGAACATTCATGTCTATGTGACTTGAAGACCTTGGAGAAACCTCTTGGTGATAGTTGAATGTCTTAGCGATAGCATTGGCAGATGAGTTCAACTGGAGGTCAGTGAGAGGTCTTTGCAATCATGCAGATGAGGAGACTCTTGCCGATAGATGGATGCCAATAGAAATACAATGGGTTTCGGTATGACTTGTGAGATTGGGGAACCTTTTGCCGATGTAGGTGACTCTTGGCGACAATGTGTAAATGGGTCTTGTGGCATCAGGGAGACACTTCTTGTGTCTCACCAACATGCGACACAAGTTGATCGATGTTAATCGAGTGAAGAATGTCCAATGTGGTGGGATGTGGACCAACCCAAGAAGGCAGAATGTGAACCATTGCAACCGTTTCTCTGTGGAAGGAAAAATCTACACCAGAGTGGAAACATCTTCGTGACAATGATGATGTTGGGTTGGAGATTTCTTTCTGACTGTTGAGAATGAATGCATATGTATGCATTGGACGTTCTGTGAAGATAGAGAAGGAAGATGATAAGCCAGAGAGAGAGTGAAGAAGAAAGGACCGAGTGGTTGGCCGAAAGGCCAAGGCCATGAGGATGGAATCTCTTCTTATCGTGGATCATGATAGATCTCTCTCGTGTTGATCTGACCTATATACTGTGAGGGTATTGTAACAGTGCAAAGGTTGTATAGTCTGATGGGTTGATCTGTTGTTACTAGTTGTATCAAGATGAACAAGATGAATCTCTGAAGAGGCTATGAGCCTGAATTTGTATTGTAACTGTTATGTTGTTGAATAATACAATGGCTCAATCTTTGGAGTGTGGGGTTTTTTATCTGAGAGGATTTTCCCCACATAAATCTTTGTGTTCTGATTTCTATATTATCTTTCATCTGTGTTGATTCTGTTTTTTAGAATCTATCATTTCTTGTTGTTGAATTTTACATGTGTTTCTCTCAGATAGATCAATGGAGGAAATGAACTGTGTTTGTTTTGCATTTGGACATAGTTGTACATGTCTTTGAGGTACTAATCGAATTGAAAGTTACCGAAGGCACTACTGTATGGAGTTTTCACTAGATGCGCTCCATAGATTTCCTTACAAGTGGTATCAGAGCCTTTTTCTGGTTGTTGGTTCTGGATATTTCTCCTGTGAATATTTCTTAGCTTGTCAGGCTAAAAGAAATCTAGAGGAATGGATTGATGTATTGATCCTTTGATGAGTGGAAGCCTTATGATATTCTGAGACAACATGCAGCTTGAAGGATGGTCAAGTTGGAAAAGGGAGTTGATCATGATGTGATCTGTCTCCTGACTGGTAGAGGTTTAACCTTGGAGTATTAGGTGGGTTTCTATGCTTCATGGTTGTGTAGCAGTAAAGCTTTCATATTGGTGTCTATGTGACAGGCTCCTGGATGATATGAAAAAGCCTAGATTGTTTCTCAGTCATGGAAGAGAGTGCTTATGCTAGGTGGTGGTTCTTGGTGTTGGAAGGCACTGTTTCCTGTTAACCTCAAATGCTTGAAGGCTATGGATTTAATCATTAGATGATTTGCAAGCTTTTGAAATAGCCTTTCTCTCTTTCTCAGATGCATGTACATGGTGGTGGTTTAAAGTTGGCCTGAAAGGGGCCTGGATTCTCTTGAACTACTATTTTCTTTCTAAGGATGATTTTTACTTGCATGGCTCTGTGGTTTTGCAGGTTTTACACGGTTAAGCAAAACTTGTGATCATGTGGAGTTGCTGTTAAGCTATTGTCTAGATAGTAGCCTTTTGGGGTGTTGCTGGATGAGATAGTTGCAGGTCTGCATGCATGCTTGGTGCATGGTTTTGAGGAGGTATGACTCTTTCTCTGCATGGGAGTGTTGGTAAGTGTTTTGTCACTCAAAATTCTTGTGGTAATGCTTGTGGGTTCCTTGATTATAGTGCTCATTGTGGACATGATTGGAAAATCAGATTTGGTGTGATCTGGTGTTTGAGTCATGTTGTCTACATGGATATTCTCTCTAAAATCTCAGTGTTGTAGTTTCCAATGTGATGATGGATTTGCATGTTCGATGATTATGATCTACGAGTTATGCAGTTGATGGATTAGCTACCCATTTGCTGCAGTGAGATAACTTGGATGTGGACTGTCTTTATCCATGAGGACCGATTCATTGTTGGTGCAGACTTGTTAGTTGGCCTTGTTGTTGGTCACATGTGCATTGGTGTGATTTTTTGAGATAAGAGGATGGATACTATAGAGTACCTAAATATTCGGTTATGGAACCTGAAGTAGTTGGTCATGATGCTTGGAGAGCTTGGATGTCACATTTTAGTGGGAGCTCTAGCAGTGACTGTGGATTCATCACATGGTGGTGAATGGTCTTCTTTGGTGTTGCAGATGTTTCTAGGGAGAGATTTTAGATCTTGTTGTTGTAGAAGGGTTCTTTCACATTTTCATGGACATCATTTGAAGAGGTACAACATCTTGGATCCATGGAGGACGCTTGGATTTTTTTGGCTAAGGTGTTGGTGGTGCTTGATAGGTGATGTTGGTTTTGAGTCTGTTTGCTTTATGTCATGAATACTCCAGTGCACTAGAGTTTTGGCATTGTGCATTGTACTTGAGACTATGTTGAAGTTACCTAAAGCATGGTATTTCCTAAGGGGATATGTAGATCATAGTGTCATGATAAGTTCCTGATTAAGATGATTGGAGCTTTGACAGTGGTTTGGTAATTCTTTGTGTATTGGGTGCTTTGATTACTTGCTTGATACTTCGTGATAGTGCAGTAATGAAGTTGAAGTTTAGCATGAGATGATCAGTTGCTAGTACTCATGGATACATGAAGAATAAGGTGAGGCTATTTTTCTCTTATGGGAGAAGTGTTGCTATTTATTACTCTTGTTGAAGTTTTTTAGGAGAAAGTCTAAGAAGCCTACACCTTGGTTGAATGTGAGTTCAATAAGAGACCTGTGAGGAGATTTCTCTTGGATTAGTCATGATGACTTGCATATCTTGAAAGGAGTATTCTCGTTCCCACTCGTGGTCTACTCGACAGTTTATCTGAAAGGTATTTGGCTCATTATATATTTCATATCTTGAACTACTGTTTAATGGTTTTGGAGGATTCATAGTGGAAGTTGTATAGTTTCTTTTATCTCCTTGTTACTAATAAGAATTGGTAGGAGATGATGTATGGGATGATTTCCTGAAATGGGAAATTTTTTAGATTGATCTTCTTTGAGAAGCTTACATCCATATTGATTACATGATATTAGAAGTTGTTTTGGTGATTGATCGAATGGATGTTGTTAAGGCTTTCTTTTGGGATGTGAAGAAGATCATTCTTGACACATCTGGCTGTTAGAAGTGTGTATATGAGGATGTTCTATAGGGATATGGTGTGCAGTGTTTCTTTCTTTAGTCTTGGTTCTCTTCCTAGATGCTTGTTTTCACGTTACAATTGTTTGTTGCGTGTGGAGATCTTGGGAGAACTGTGAAGATTGTGGTGAGGGAAATGTTTCTTGTAACAGTTTGTTGCAGGTTGGGCATGTCATTGTGGATATTTCCTTGGTACTACATGGTTACATATTCTATGTGCAGTTATTGGTAAACTTGTGATGTCTTTTGATTACTCGAACAGTGGGAGTTCCTGTTGTGTTTGGTCTTCTTCGACTGGTTGGCACTTGGAGCTTGCATTCACTGTTGATGGGTTGGTTTTGGAGCAGCATGAGTTTACTAATGCTTATACCTTTGAGGTATGTGAGATTGGATGGTATAGCATAAGCTGTGGGTGCTATTTTCAATCACGTGGGTTTATCAGTTGGATGGAAGTAGTCATTCTGATTGTTGTTCTAACTGATGTTTAGTTTCTTGTTTCTGGATAAGACTTCATGGTTGTGTTCTGATTGAAGCTTTGAAGTTGATATTGCTTATGTATAGTGTTTGAGCACAGTGAAGTGGTGGTAGTATCTTGTTGGTGATATCACTGGGATCTTTTGCTTATGTTCGTTGGAATGGTGCTTATACACCTTGGCTTTGTATCTTTCTTCCACACGTGGAAGATGACATGATTGTTTTATGAATGGTGACCATCTTGGATGTTGGAGTAGAATTCTTGATGGAGCATGAGAGCATGTTTAAGGTCTACGTGGTTTCTTGAAAGGTTGTGATCAGTTGTTTTGTTGGACAGTGAGTTGTAGTTGGTTTCCTAGTCTTTGTTGCAGATTGTCTAATGGACTGTTATCTGTGGAATCATGTTGATTGGGTGTCTTGAGTATTGCAGGGTTTGAATTGGTTGAGCTAGTGTGTTCTTAGTTCCTGGTTGCTTTGGAGGTGCATGTGTGATCTTCATCAAGTGGGAGAGTGTTGGAAAATATGCCTCGCTATGACATCTCTGAGAAAGCATGCTCGCTATGACATTCAAGTTGTCCAGCCAACTGGAAGTTTAAACTTTTTTATTGCTCATGTCGCTAAGACAATACTTATATCTTGTCGAATGGACCTATCGCTATGACATGGAGCCTCATGGAGATATCTTACTAACTAGGAGATGTCTGGTCGACAGTTGGTGTCTATCGGATTTCGAGGAGACTCATGGCGACTGATGTTTTCGGGGAGACCTGGCCAAAAGGTTTATGTTTTGGTATGAGGTCTTACCCATATGAATGTCTTGCTGATTGTATGGTCTTCAAGTTCACTATGACTCTCGGTGAAAGACAGTTTGAGATAACAAAAGGATTTGGCAGGAAGTCTTGGCGACTGGGAGAAGTCTCACCGATAAGTAGGTTAGGGGAGACTTGAACTCTCGGGAAGAAGTATCGGTGATGGTAGGAAGTCTTGCCAATATCAACATGAACTTCGGTCTTTCTAGCCAATAAAGAAATCAGTATGAATTGTTCCTATCGGCATGAAGTCTTGGTGACAGGTGTTGGTCTCGCCGATGGGGAAGCAACTGAAGTGATCAGTGTAGCTCTTGGCACCTGGTGAAAGGTCTTGGTGAAGTCAAATTTCTTGCTGACTCGACAAGACATGAGTGCTTGGTATGTGGTCTCAGCGAAAGACATAAGTCTTATCGACTAGTGAATCTAGCGCTCGGTGTGACTTAAGGCTTCGGTATGAAGTCTTGGCGAAAGCGATAAGTCTGGCTGATAGGATAGACTCGGAGTAACTTGGAACCTACGGGGTGATGTCTTGGCAAAGAGCAATAGTCTTGCCAATGGAATCCTAACTTTGGTGTAACATGAAGCTCGGTGTGAGGTCTTGGCAAAAGACGATAGTCTTGCCAATGAGAACATTCACGTCTATGTGACTTGAAGACCTCAGAGAAACCTCTTGGCGATAGTTGAATGTCTTAGCAATAGCATTGGTAGATGAGTTCAACTAGAGGTCGATGAGAGGTCTCACCAGTCATGCAGATGATGGGACTCTTGTCAACAGATGGATGCCAATAGAAATACAATGGGTTTCGGTATGACTTGTGAGCTCAGGAAACCTCTTGCTGATGTAGGCAACTCTTGGTGACAATGTGTAAATGGGTCTTGTGGCATCGGGGAGACACTTGTTGTGTCTCACTGACATGTGACACAAGTTGATTGTTCTTGACAGAGTGAAGAATGTCTGACGTGGTGCGATGTGGACCAACCCAAGAAGGCAGAACATGAACCATTGCAACCATTTCTCTGTGGAAGGAAAAATCTACACCAGAGTGGAAACATATTAGCGACAATGATGATGCTGGGTTGGAGATTGCTTTCTGACTGTTGAGAACAAATGCATATGTATGCATTGGACATTCTGTGAAGATAGATAAGGAAGTTGATAATCCAGAGAGAGCAAAAAAGAAAGGACCAAGTGGCTGGCAAAAATGCTGAGGCCATGAGGATGGAATCTCTTCTAATCGTGGATCATGATAGATCTCTCTCATGTTGATCTGCACTGTATACTGTGAGGGTATTGTAACAGTGCAAAGGTTGTATAGTCTGATGGGTTGATCTGTTGTTACAAGTTGTATCTAGATGAACAAGATGAATCTCTGAAGAGGCTATGAGCATGAATTTGTATTGCAACTATTCTGTTGCTGAATAATACAATGGCTTGATCTTTGGAGTGTGGGGTTTTTTATCCGAGAGGATTTTCCCCATGTAAATCTTTGTGTTCTGATTTCTGTCTTATCTTTCATCTATGTTGATTCTATTTCAAGAATCTGTCATTGCTTGTTGTTGAATTTTACATGTGTTTCTCTCAGATAGATCAATGAAGGAAATGAATTGTGTCTGTTCCACATTTGGACATAGTTGTACATGTCTTTGAGGTACTAATCGAATTGAAAGTTACTGAAGGCACCACTGTATCAAGTTTTCACTAGATGTGCTCCATAGATTTCCTTACAAAAACACCTTATCTCTCCAAGATAGGTCTCAAATCCGACCAAGAGGAAAACTCAACAAAAATCTGCTAAAAATAGCAAGAAATCATAAAACAATTTATAGGATATTGTTTACGATTCTGCTTTACAAGATTGCAGGTTTGCACAATTTGTCTATTTTTGCAATTAAAGATTAAAAATATTCGCAAAAAGAAAAGCTTCTTATCTCGCTATTACAATGATTTGATTTTCTCACAAAATCATAAAATATATTACCTAATTATCTTCTTCTCATCAAAATTCTCATTGATTTCTCTAAAATCAACTAAAAAGAAACAAAGAACCCTAAATGGACATTTGACCCAAAGCAAAAAAATTCTAAGTCATAAGGCATCCACCATTACATCTTTAATTGATTTCCTCTAAATCAATTACATAAGGCTCAAGTATACATATTTAACAAAGGCAAAGCATGAAAATCATAAGGACTTTACATGTCAACCTAGCATAATAATTTCGGCCCCCACATATATTAAACTTCATACTTGATAAATCATAATGCAGAGTTATAAGTCTCTGCCTCCATTCGAAATTCTCCATGTGCTTTGACCGAAGACTCTAGATGATCATAAGGTCAAATTAGGGTTTCAACAAAACCAAGTGAAACCCTAATGATCACTTCATTTCGCACTCTCCAGCTTGAAGGAAAAGAGCTTAGCCAGTTAACATGCCGCCACCATGATTGAGTTGAACTCGAGCTTGTGTTGCTTTGAGACTACCATTTTTCCTTCTGATAGTTGAAATCTCATCTAGGTAAGCTTGTTTTGTCTATTATCGAAGCTTCTTCACTTCATTTTGGAATATCAAAAGACCCTAAGGCCATGGCCTATCATTCTTCTTTCCAACCTTATTCACATTCCTATGTTTTTGGCTTGCTTGATCCTTCTTCTATGAACTCAAGTTCCATTGAAGGCTTTATGAGAGAACTCACGGGTTATGCTTCTGCTTCCTAGCACAAGGTAAGTTTCTTGTCATAGCTTCATGGCTCCTCATTCTTGTTCATTATGGCCTTAAGGTCGCAGCTTTACACAACTTCTGATGCCTTCTCTTTGCATTTTATGTGCTCCATTCTCATTATGAGAGCTTTGCTATCGCTTAAGAGCTCAGACTCTTGGCCACGGCTAGAATGCTCACTTTCAGCCTTGAATTGGTAATCTTCCACTCAAGCTCATATCTCCTCTTTGTTCTATAGAAACCTAAGGAATCTCTGTTTTATTTTATGAACTTCTGGCCATGTTCAGGTGACACCAAATGTGTATTATGGAAAGCATTGTTTAAGTTCTGGGCTCGACCCATCATAGGAAATTCCTCTTTATGTCTATTTGAAAGTATTTCTGCATATGGGTATCATGAAAAATAGAATAAAACTGTGTTTTCCTCATTTTTGAGACTCAACTCACTATAGGGAATTCGTATTTTAGTGTCTTCTTGCTGTCTCATACAAAATTTCATGTGGGCATCGATATTATTGCTTTTCCTACACTTTGAATGCAAACCTCAAAATGGGTATCATAGATGGTTGAAATTAATGAAAAATTGCATATTTATTAGAAACCCCAATCATGGGTACTTGAGATTCAAACTGCAACTCCATTTGTTTGGTTTTATTCATATGAGCTCAACCCAAAATAAATGATGGTTCTATTTCGAACTCCTAAAACATGGGTATTTGTATGTTTATGAAGAAAACTGTATTTCCCTTCTTCTAATGCTCGACCCACCTCAGGAAACTTGTGTTTTGTATTTTCTTGCATTCTCTTTACATGGGTTATCACTGTAATAGAACCCTTTGTATTTTGAAGCTCAAACCCTGAAAAATGGTTATCAAATATTCACTTTGCATTTAATTTATAACTCGGCCCATAATAGCTAGTGATACTCTTTGATATTCTGTGACTGTATTTCAAACTCCACCGTAGGATTCCTTAATATAAAGAAAAATGCTCCTAGAAGATTGTCTCAAAGTGTCTTTTATTTCTAACTTACTGCTCAAAAGAACCACATCCAATTGGGTAAATTGAAAATGATGAAAGTTTGATTCACATGGTATTTCACTTCTCAGCCTTCCTTATGGACATGTATAAATTCTGATCTTGAACGAGATCTTGTTCTGGGTATATAATACTCTGAACACATACTGTTTGTATTGCTTTTAAAAAACCAGATATTCTTTTGTTTCCTTTTTACACTTTTAAATGTCATTGACCCTGACCTCTTCCTTACAAACAAAAATGCCTTTTAGATTTAAATCTATATATCACTTACTCAAAGTATAATTTGTTCATTTTGAAAAATTGAAAATTACTTTTATGAGTTAAAATGCTTGTTGAAACTGTGCACACTGCATTGCTCCCTTGGATTCCTTAACTCTATCACACAACTTTTTCTTTCTACTCTTGGAATTTATGTAGAGGCTTTAAATTGAAACATTGTAACACCATACACATTTGTATTCAAAAGATTTCTCTTGTAACTCACTGAAGACAATTTTGAATGCATATCATACTTTTGATTGTTGTCTTCAGCTAAACACTGATACATGATTCTACTTGAAAGATTTCCACAGTCAGAATGAGTTGTTTCCTCCTGCCACTCCTTTCAATGAGATCTCACATGTTTCCTTACATAGATAACTCGTCAGAAACTGTTATCATTTAATCTTGTGATTCTTGATTCTGTATCAAATTATCAATCAACTGGAACTGGTGAATCATTTAATACTCGAAAACACTGTTTGTCTTTTGTACTCCTGAGCAACATGGTACTCTTCATGCATTTTTATGTTTCACTTATCAGACTACCTTCAAAATCTGCTTTCTTTCATGATGAAAATCAAAACAAAATTCTCTGTTAAGGCATAATGTATGCCTGTTCACTATCCTTGAACAACAATATCTGATGTAAATGTACTCAACTGAATTCATTTAGTGAGCTAAACTCACTGTTCACCTATAGCCTTCAGAAAGTATAACCTAATCATTATGAATGCATAGTTCATTTAATTACTTGATGGATAACTATGCTTTTACTCCTTCAATTGTGTTTCATTTCACTTGATGAACATGATGATTTACTTGTAAATCAGCCCATTTAATGAATAGGGCAGCATGTCGAGCTCTACCCTTGTGGGAGCCCATTTTCCTCCACATTCTTGGTCCTCGAGTAATGTTCAGCTTCGTGATTTTACCTATACCTACACAAGGAAGCAAACAATGTTAGCATAAAAAACAGAATATGATGATCATGATATTGTTGTCTCTCCTTCAGCTGATTTCTTCCATACTTGATTGATTGTTTCAATGCATGATTAATAGTAGGTTGTAGTATTGTGGGTGCCTCATATAGGTTACATCATAATCAGAGCCACTGACACCCCTCTTTCCTCTTATAGGTCGACGGAGCTCGCGAAGACAAAAGTGCACCATCATCGTCAAACATTGGCCAAAACATGCAATGATGATTATGTTTTTTACTTATGTGATTTCTTTTCCGTATCTTTAATAGTATAGTGTGTTATTAGTTACGCATTGTGACAGTTACTTCTACGACTTGTGTGGATATTTGATTTCCATTCTTTCTTTTCATTTGAAATGAAAATGCATTTAAATGCAAATGTTGTAATATCATTCTGATTGTTGAAATCAAATGAAGCCTCGTAAAATATGAGTTTTTTCATGAAATAAAAGAAAGCATCTGAAATGCTATTTTGCTTATTTGTTTAATTCTATATTTCTATCATTTCTAGAACATCTGAATGGCATTCTGAAAACTCTATTTCTTCTTTAAAAAATATAACTGTTACTCAATGAATAATGATAATAATGTGAAACAACATTTGAACTTAAACTGCAATTGCACCTTATGATAAAATAACTTTCAGCCAGCTCTACCAATTGAGCTGAGGCAAAAAATTGGTAACATTTTGGTGATTTCCGCTATATTGTTTCCTACTAAGCATAGATCAGTGGCCTTTAAAAAATTCATTGGGTGCAGAGTCAATTTTTCCCCCTTCTTGAAAACTCAGAACTTGAACAACAACACTCCAAACAATAGCAGTAAAACAAAACATAAAAGAAAGCAAACTAACAAGCCATAATGGCCAACAGAACAATGCGTAACAGTGCTTAGAGAAAGCAAAACTACTAAAATTATATGTGCGAAACAAAATTGTTTGCAAACTACTCTACTTAACAATGAGATAACTTATCTCAAAGGAAGTTCTTGAGGTGGATCCCATTTATTGGGATAGACAACACCTCGCCAATCATCTTTGAAAGTTGGAATGTGTTGTGTTCCTTGCATTCCGTGATCACATAAGGCCTGTCCCACATTGCATTGAACTTGGAATGTCATCCAGGTCTACTCCTAAACTCATTCTACTTGAAAACTAGATCTCCAACAATGAAATCACTTGGTCTTGCCCTCTTGTCAAAAGAATTCTTCATTTGAGCTTGATGTATTTTCAGCTGTCTTAGAACTTCCTTTCTAGTTTCTTCGAGCTCAACCAGCTGTGCAAACCTCACCTCAAGAGGTTGTTCATTTAGCAACTCCATTTCTTTAACATAATTGAAGGTCAGTAACTTAATTGAGATTGGTAGCTTAGCTTCTTTACCATAAGTTAAAACAAAAGGTGAAAAACCAGTGGCTCTTTTAGGAGTTATCCTATTAGCCCAAAGGGCTAGCTTCAACTTTTCATGCCATGTCCTTTGATTATCTTCAACAGTCTTCTTGATTATCTGAATTAGATTCTTATTTGTGGATTTCGCTTGACCATTACTTTGCAAATAATAATTTGAAGACATGTTCAAATAGGTGTTATTTCTGACAGACCAATCTGAAATCTTCAATCCTATGAAAGCTAAACCATTATCTGAAATGATTGAATCTAGAACACCAAATCTCGATATGAGATCTTGATAGAAATTAAGTACTGAAATCTCGTTTGCTTCCATTAAAGCAACTACTTCAGTCCATTTTGTAAAATAATCTGTGGCAGTAAGAATCCACTTATGACCCGCACTTGAAGTCGGATTGATAGGACCAATAAAATCCAAACCCCACTTAGCGAAGGGTTGTTCTACCTGAATAGGATTCATGGGCAACGATGCAAGCCTCTGTTTGCCAAAAAATAAAGCACATTTATCACATTTTCTAACCCAAGCAATAGCATCTTTAAACAAATCTAGCCAGTAATAACCAGCTCACATAACTTTCAGAGCTGTTGTTCTTGCAACAAAGTGACCTCTTGAAGGGCCATCATGAAATTCTGCTAGCAGCTTGTCGACTTGATCCTGAAGGCTGAATGCAATGTAATAAGACACCTTGGAAATCCCTCCTATAAAGAATTCCATCAATGATTGCATAAGGGATGGCTTGTAATTTGTAGTACCTTCTTTTTGCTCTATCTAAGCCTTTGGGGCACTCACCAATTTGCAGATAATGTATCATCTACTGCAACCATGTGGCAGGAGGTGCTGGGACAACACCGAGAACATCATTATTTAACACTATTTCTATATTTGCAGCCTCATTTGAGCTGTTGTCTTCATTTCCAACAATCTATTCACATAAACCCTTGCCTCTAACGAGCATGGTTACTTTTATATCGACATCAAACTCCATTACTTTGGTGATCCAACCAACACACTTATCATTAATATCCTTGTTAAGTAGAAAATCCTTAATAGTCGAATGAGCTACTAATAAATTAATATTGTTGTTGGAAAACATGTGTCTAAACTTCTTCAAACTTCTTACAACAACAAAGACATGTTTCTCAACAAAAGAGTATTTTACCTCATAATCGTGCAAGACTTGACTGAAAAATGCAATAGGTTGCTCTAAGCCTTCGTCATTTTGTTGGCATAACATAGCTGAAACTATATCCACTCCTCCAAAAGCATACACAATAAAATATTTATCAAAGTTTGGATTAATGAGAGTAGGAGCGGCTGCAAGTGCTTCCTTGATCTGCTTGAAGCTCCTCTTGCCTTCCTTGGTCCAACTGAATGGCATATTCTTCTTCAGCATAGAAGTGAGAGGTTGCAACAAGGCTGCGATATTTGGTATGAACCTCCTCACAAAATTTATCCTTCTAAGAAAGCTTTGCAAGCCTTTCTTGTGGGTTGGTAATGGCAATTCAAGAATTACAGAAACTCTTTTAGGATCAATTGAAATACCTTGCTTTGAGACAATGTGCCCAAGTAGTTTTCCTTCGTGTACTGAAAAATATACACTTCTTTGGATTGAGAGACACTCTGAACTCTTTGCACCTCTGAAAAATCTATTCTAAATGATCCAAGTTTTCATTAGCATTTCTGGAAAAAATAATACTATCATCTAAATATATCAGAACGAACTTGTTCATGAGGCTGTGAAAAGCCATAACCATAGCATGCTAAAAAGTTGCTCCAGCGTTAGATAAGCTGAAAGGAATCTTTTTATAGGCTACTGTGCCCCACTTGGTTGTAAACATTGTTTTGAACTGGTCTTCTTACTTAACCAGAATTTGGTTGTAACCCGAGTAACCATCTAACAAAGAAAATATGTCAAAACTAGAAACCACTTGTAAAATTTTCTCCATGGAAGGAAGTGGGTAATGGTCTTTCAATGATGCTCTATTCAAATCTCGAAAATCGACACATAATTTGATTTCCTCACTCTTCTTCCTAACTGGCACTAAATTTGACACCCAAGAGGTGTGCTTGATAGGAAAAATAATACCGCTTTCAACTAGTTTATTAAGCTTAGCCTTCATAAGGTGCACTAACTTGGGATTAAGCGGTCTCTTCTTCTGCCTCACTGGTTTTGCATCAGGTTCAAGCTCGATGGTATGTTGGGCTAGTTCAAGGTTAAAAACCTCTCAAATCCTTGTATTCCCAAGTAAAAACATCACTATATTTCTGACATAACAGAATAAAGGCTTGTTGTTCATCTGGATTACATACCTTTCCTAGCTTGAGAAGCTTTCCTTTGAAAATCTTGATGGCTACGTAATTTTCTTCTCTAACTATCAAGTTGTACTTGTCCTTCCGTACTTGATCATCTGAGTTAAACATAGATTCTAAAGTCACCAATCCTTTTGGTAGCTTATTTTTTTTTAACTGCACGATTTGATCCTCATACTGCTGCTACCATTTTTGCTGATTTCTATATGTGAACTCAGCTTCAGCAATCAGAATATTCACGATTTTCTCATCATTGTCAAAAACCTGCCAGCTCACGTTATTGTCAAGTACAGAAGGTCTGACTACTGTTTGCACATATTGACGTGCTTCTACCTTATGAATTTCTTTGGGAATGTCAAACTAGGCTCCTATGGCAGCAAGCCTGTCAGCATGCTTATTTTGATTTCGAGGAATTGCCATGATATTAAAAGCATGAAAATCCTCCATTAAATCCCATACACAATGCTTGTATTTTTTAAGCAAATCATTCTTAGCAGCATTTAAATTTATGACCTGATTAACAATCAATTTTGAGTCACCAAAAACCTGCAAGCATTTAATACCTCATTTGCGGGCCCACTCAAGGCCATGCACCAATGCTTCATACTCAACTGTATTATTCAAACAGCTGAAAGCAAATCTGCAAGCTAAAAAATACTTATCTCCTTTGGGTGATATCAACATAGCTCCACCCCCGACACCAACATTTCTCCTCGAACCATCAAAATAAAGCTTCCAAAGCTCATTATCTTTTTCTGTAGACGGTTCATCCTCTTTACAAAGATTAGGCATGTCACAATCAGACTCTCAAATCATATAGACTCCTAATCCTACCTCATCTGTGTTCTGAAATGGATCAAGCTCGTGATCTTTGGCTGCCCATTCATCTAGACTGATATTGTCTACATGGGTGCCACAGTCTAAGGTCATGGTTTGTTCCTCCATTGTAGAGGTGGCGTAGAGGTTAGCATTTATAGGATTTGGCAAGTATGGTTTTATATGGTCTTTGGTGAGAGGCTCGGACTTTATGGTCACTTTCGTACCATACCTCGTTCTAAAAAATAGATGAGACCAATAAGAAGACAAAAACCCACCCAATTTGGCTGTAAAATCCTTTGATAGACAAATGGAAAAGTGTGGCGGCAAGTCTATGACATGAATATCTTGATGAATAGAAAAATTTGGGGATGCGTGCAAAGTAAAAGATACTTTTTTTATAATACCAATAGTATTAACATCAGACCCATCTGATTGCACTATGCCTTTCTAAGGATTAGGCTCATAAGCAAGACCTAATTTATTAGCTAAACTCTTAGGCATGACTGAACTACTAGCACTAGAATCAACCATACAGTTATGAACAATTTTATCACCTATGATCAGACTTAAATAAAATAGAGGGGGATTTACCTCTTTTTCTTTCTGCTCATTTTTATCCTCTAGATCATTAGCTAGCACAACCTTCGCAACTCCTTGACCAGCATTGTTAGAAATGGACAACTCAGCCAAAGTATTATGCAGTAAAATTTTCTGCCCTGGAAGTTGCAGAGCATCTCATATCGACATGCTAACAGTTGTTTTCTTGAGATGCTCAATAATATTGAATGATGAGGAATTTACCTTTTGCTAGTTTTTTGTGACAACAACTTCATTTTGCCTCTGCAAAGGCTGAGAATGCATTTTTAGTTGTTCCTTGCTAGGTATCTCCTGCCCTCTTTGGAGAATATGCAGTTTAGGCTGCGTGGCAGTGTTAACTTCTGATAAAACAAGTTGTTTACTCTCTAAAGGCTGCTGCTATGAACTTCTAGCTTGTTGTCCTAGATCCATAGCTCATTTTTTAGAAATTGTATTAACTAAAATAGGAGAATTTTGCCGACTTTAGCCATTCACACCACATAATTTGGAGCTCTACCAGTTTGGCAAGGCGACTTCTAAATTATCTTGTTGTTCTTGATTATGATCTGCAAGATTTTCTAGAACAACATAGCTATTTTGAACCATTAAAGCTTGATTCCTCATTCCATTGGCACACGCTGATTGGCTATGGGGCTAATTGCATGGATAACACTAATTGCAATCCCGAGCAACATTATTTTGTGGCACAAGTTCCTTTGATGAACTGGCTGCATTTGGATTGTATGGCTGGAATGGTCTAGAGTTAAAATTTCTCCATTGGGCTTGATAGTCATTTTGAAAAGCGAGTCTACTTTGTTGGTTTTGTTGATAAGGGGCTTGATAAGGCTTGTGTTCCTGACCAACGTGCTTTTCAATAGTCATGAGATCATTTCCAAAGGTCTTCAATATGCTTTTAATCTCTTGCATCTCTGGATTTGGGGCTGTAACGACTTCTTGGGTTGTACTATGGTATCTTATCACTGGAACAGGTGGGACAACAACCAAAGGAGGTATAGAAATAGGGATAGGTGGTTTTATTTCTAGAAACAAGGGAATAGGAGGCCTAGGAGCTATGTTTCCATCTTGAATGAGGCAATTTTTAGTGTTAATGGAAATATTATAAGCGTTAGGAAGCGTTAGACCACCCATAGACTGAGTCATGACAACAATCTTACTGTTCAAAGCTTTTAAATAAAATAGAAATGCATGTGTCAGTAAGGGCTTTACCATTGCAGGGATTCTATCCTAGGTCCTCTGAAATTTGTAATTGAAATCCGCCAAGTGTTCATGTGGTGCCCTTTGAATGGTGCTCAACTGCTCTAGTAAGGACAAATTGTCAGATTTATCAGCAAAATGTTGATACAAGCCATTACCTAACACATCCCATGTTGCGATTGAATTCTCCATGAGGCCTCTAAACCACTATAATGCCTTGCCTTTCAACGATGCAACTAATAGCCTTATAGATATGTTCTCCTACATGATATTGTGCACCGAGCATAGCGTGGCCATGTCACGGATGTGCTCAACAGGTGTAGTGAAGTCTTCGTCGGTGAAGTATGGCAGTCCCCTAAGGGATGCAGCTGGAATATCATCATGCTAAAGTATGTTTAACGAGGTACCGCCATTGAAGGGCGTGAATGGATGTTGCCTTCACAGTGCTGCCTGGTGGTATTTGCGAGATCGGAACTGGTGCACCAGGTGATAGAACTAGGGCATCAAGAACGGGAGGTGTTGAGTTCAATCTTGTAGGATTTTCAAAAATTCTCCTCATTGTTCTGCCTCTTCTTCATGGTGAGGACAACTCTCGATACTCGAACGGTGCTGAACTTGACCTTGTTTGAATGTTTCTCATGCACGGGCTACACTAGGATGCAAAAAACAAAACCAGACTCGCCAAGTACATTGTAATAGCCTCCAGAAGGTTGGAAAAATCTATTGCATACACCAAACAACAAACTGAAATATTAGAAATTCTCTAAAAGTAGCTTTCAAGGTCCCACTGGGTGTGCCAAAAACTATTGTCAATAGATTTGCACCCTGTTGAATGCAATATTCAACAATCTACTGAAACATGGGAACCTTCTTCAGATGTAGGTGATTTGAACGAAGAAGGAATCTCTAGAGTGAGCTGGTTCTTCGAATGATGAATCCTATTCTAAAAAAATTCTGAGGAAAGGGATAAAAAGATGAACTGAAAACAAATCTGAATCTAACTGATGATTGATTGAAAACTTCTGATAGAAATTAGATCTTGCCACTCACAACAGTTCCTTTACTACAATAGTTCCTACAATCTCACCAATACATGATTTCATCAATAATTCATATGAAGATTCAGAGCATGAATACAACATACAACCTGAAAACATGAAACCTTGTGCAAAAAAATCATAAAAGCAGGACATTAAGGCTTCAAATTTGAAAACACAAAGCATCAAACTATTGTTACTAGTCTTGAGACAAGAAAGTGGAAAGAAGAACTCTGATGTATTATTGAAATTGAAAGAATGTCAATCTATCAAAACTGAGTACAAAGGTTCACAAACTCCAAAGTAGCAAAAGAGCAGGAACTGAAATCTGAACTGAGAGAGAGAGCTAAAAGACTAAGTCTTTTGAAAGGAATAACTCTCAAGAAAACCTAATCCGAGCTCAGAGAAAAGCTCAACAAAAAAGGCCTCAAACTGTCTCAAAAACTGCATAAAATCAGAAAAAAGCACAATGATTTTATGATCACACTATCAAGCCTCTAAAAATAGGTTGAATTCGCTTTAAAATCTCAAAAAACACCTTATCTCTCCAAGATAGGTCTCAAATCCGACCAAGAGGAAAACTCCACAAAAATCTGCTAAAAATAGCAAGAAATCATAAAATAATTTATAGGATATTGTTTACGATTTTGCTTTACAAGATTATAGATTTGCATAATTTGTCTATTTTGCAATTAAAGATTAAAAATCTTTGCAAAATGAAACGCTTCTTATCTCTCCATTACAATGATTTGATTTTCTCACAAAATCACAAAATATATTACATAATTATCTTCTTGTCATCAAAATTCTCATTGATTTCTTTAAAATACTCTAAAAAGAAACAAAGAACCCTAAATGAACATTTGACCCAAAGCAAAAAAATTCTAAGTCATAAGGAATCCACCATTACATCCTTAATTGATTTCCTCTAAATCAATTACATAAGGCTCAAGTATACATATTTCACAAAGGAAAAGCATGAAAGTCATAAAGACTTTACATGTCAACCTAGCATAAGAATTTCGGCCCCCACATATATTAAACTTCATACTTGATAAATCATAATGCAAAGTTATAAGTCTCGGCCTCCATTCGAAATTCTCCACGTGCTTTGACTGAAGACTCTAGATGATCATAAGGTCGAATTAGGGTTTCAACAAAACCAAGTAAAACCCTAATGATCACTTCATTTCACACTCTCCAGCTTGAAGGAAAAGAGCTCAACTAGTTAACATGCCGCACCCATGATTGAGTTGAACTCGAGCTTGTGTTGCTTTGAGACTACATTTTTTCCTTCTAACAGTTGAAATATCATCTGGGTAAGCTTGTTTTGTCTATTTACGAAGCTTCTTCACTTCATTCTGGAATATCAAAAGACCCTAAGGCCATGGCCTGTCATGCTTCTTTCTGACCTTATTCACATTCCTACGTTTTTGGCTTGCTTGATCCTTCTCCTATGAACTCGAGTTCCATTGAAGGCTTTATGAGAGAGCTCACGGGTTATGCTTCTGCTTCCTAGCACAAGGTAAGTTTCCTATCATAGCTTCATGGCTCCTCATTCTTGTTCATTATGGCCTTAAGACTGCGGCTTTACACAACTTCTAATGCCTTCGCTTTGCATTTTATGTGCTCATATATGTTATTTTTGTGCTCCATTCCCATTATGAGAGCTTGGCTATCACTTAAGAGCTTGACTCTTGGCATTTAGATACCATCTGGAACTCTTGGCCACAGCTAGAATGCTCACTTTCAGCCTTGAACCGGTAATCTTCCACTCAAGCTCGTATCTCCTCTTTGTTCTATAGAAATCTAAGGAATCTTTGTTTTATTTTATGAACTTCTGGCCATGTTCAGGTTGCACCAAATGTGTATTATGGAAAGCATTGTTTAAGTTTTGCGCTTGAACCATTATAGGAAATTCCTCTTTATGTCTATTTGAAAGCATTTTTGCATATGGGTATCATGGAAAATAGAATAAAACTGCGTTTTCCTCATTTTTGAGACTCAACTCATTACAAGGAATTCATATTTTAGTGTCTTCTTGCTATCTCATACAAAATTTCATGTGGGTATCACTATTATTGCTTTCCTTGCACTTTGAATACAAACCCCAAAATGGGTATCATAGATGGTTGAAAATAATGAAAACCTATATGTTTATTAGAAACCCCAATCGTGGGTACTTGAGATTCAAACTACAACTCCATTTGTTTGGTTTTATTCATATGAGATCAACCCAAAATAAATGATGGTTCTATTTCAGACTCCTGAAACATGGGTATTTGTATGTTTATGAAGAAAACTGTATTTCCCTTCTTCCGATGCTCGACTCACCTTAGGAAACTTGTGTTTTGTATTTTATTGCATTCTCTTTACATGGGTTATCACTGTAATTGAACCCTCTGTATTTTGAAGCTTGAAACCTAAAAATGGGTATCAAATATTCACTTTGCATTTAGTTTATACCTCGACCCATAATAGCTGGTGATACTCTTTGATATTTTGTGACTATATTTCAAACTCCACCGTAGGCTTCCTTAATATAAAGAAAACTATTCCTAGAAGATTGTCTGAAAATGTCTTTTATTTCTAACTTACTGCTCAGAAGAACCACATCCAATTGGGTAAATTGAAAACGCTGAAAGTCTGATTCACATGGTATTTCACTTCTCAGCCTTCCTTATGGACATGTTGTATAAATTCTAATCTTGAACCAGGTCTTGTCCTAGGTATGTAATACTCTGAGCACATATTGTTTGTATTGCATTTAAAAAACCAGATATTCTTTTGTTTCCTTATTTACACTTTTAAATGTCATTGACCCTGAACTCTTCCTTACAAACAAAAACTCCTTTTAGATTTAAATCTATAGAACAATTACTCAAATTATAATTTGTTCATTCTGAAAAATTGAAAATTACTTTTATGAGTTAAAATGCTTGTTGAAACTATGCACACTGCATTGCTCCCTTGGATTCCTTAACTCTATCACACAAATTTTTCTTTCTACTCTTGGACTTTATGTAGAGGCTTTAAATTGGAACATTGTAACACCATACACATCTGCATTCAAAATATTTCTCTTGTAACTCACTGAAGACAATTTTGAATGTATATCATACTTTTGATTATTGTCTTTAGCTAAACACTAATACATGATTCTACTTGAAATATTTCCACTTTCGGAATGAGCTGTTTGCGCCTGCACACTACTTTCAATGAGAGCTCACATGTTTCCTTACATAGATAACTACTCATAAACTGTTATCATTTAATCTCATGATTCTTGATTTTGTATCAAATTATCAATCAATTGGAACTGGTGATTCATTTAATACTTGAATACACTTTCTATCTTTTGTACTCCTAAGCAACATGGTACTCTTCATGCATTTTTATGTTTCACTTATTAGACTACCTTCAAAATCTGCTTTCTTTCATGATGAAAATCAAAACAAAACTCTTCGTTAGGGCATAATGTATGCCTGTTCACTATCCTTGAACAAGAATATCTTATGTAAATGTACTCAGCTGAATTCATTTAGTGAACTAAACTCACTGTTCACCTGTAGCCTTCAGAAAGTATAACCTGATCGTTATGAATGCATAGTTGGTTTATTTACTCGATGGATAACTATGCTTTAACTCCTTCAGTTGTATTTCATTTCACTTGATGAACATGATGATGTACTTGTAAATCAGCCCATTTAATGAATAGGGCAGCATACTAAGCTCTGCCCTTGTGGGAGCCTATTTTCCTCCACATGCTTGTTCTTTGAATAATGTTCAATGTCATGATTTTACCTATACCTGCACAAGGAAGCAAGCAATGTTAGCATAAAAAATAGAATATGATGATCATGATATTGTTGTCTCTCCTTCAGCTCATTTCTTCCGTACTTGATTGATTGTTTCAATGCATGATTAATAGTAGGCGATAGTATTGTGGGTGCCTCATATAGGTTACATCATAATCGGATCCACTGACACCCCTCTTTTCTCTTACAGGTCGATGGAGCTCGTGAAGAAAAAAGTGCACCATCATCATCAACCATCAGCCAAAACATGCGATGATGATTATGCTGTTTGCTTATGTTATTTCTTTTCCACATCTTTAATAGTATAGTGTGCTATTAGTTATGCACTGTGATAGTTACATCCACGGATTGTGTGGATATTTGATTTCCATTCTTTCTTTTCATTTGAAAAGATAATTCATTTAAATGCAAATTTTGTAATATCATTCTGATTGTTGAAATCAAATGAAGCCTTGTAAAATATGAGTTTTTTCATGAAATAAAAGAAAGCATATGAAATGCTATTTTTCTCATTTGTTTAATTCTATATTTCTGTCATTTTTGGAACATCTAAATGGAATTATGAAAACTCTATTTCTTCTTTAAAAAATATAACCATTACACAATGAATAATGATAATAATGCGAAACAACATTTGAACTTAAACTGCAATTCCACCTTATGATAAAATAACTTTCAGCCAGCTCTACCAATTGAGCTGAGGCAAAAAATTATTAACACTTCTTTCTTTTGATTTTCTCTTTTCAATTCATTTCATTTCAACTCATAAGGAATAAAGCTCACGCTCAGGGCTTAGAATCACAATGGTGTTGAAACAGAATTTTAGATTTTTCACTTAACTGGACTTTGCAAGAGGACCTACAATGACCTCTAGATTCTTAAATTTTGAAAGAGATGTAAGATTTTAGAATACATCAGGAGCAGACCAACTAACAACTTATTATCTTCAAACCAAACATCTAGGTCACTTGACACTAATAGAATACCTTCACTATCCACTCTAAAAAATTGATTAAATTTTATCGAAGAAATATATAGAACAACCTCCATGCAATAAATAAGGTTATCATGCACATGAATGCACCCAACTAAAAGCAGAGGGACCCCGAGCAAAATGGAAATAAAATAGAAAGCAACAACCTAAACTAACCAGAGCAGGAAATCAAAATCAAACAATAAAGGAATTACTCTAATGCAACCTATTCTATGACAAACCAACTACTCTAGCAAAAGTAGGAAAGTGGGACCCTATACATGAAACCAAAATATGTACATGAAACCTACACTACTCAAAACAAACAATCTACAAAGATATTTACAAAGCACTATGTTTAGGCAAGGCAAACTGATGTTAACACTTGTTGGGTTTCACAATGCATGCACAAGCAGATGGGTGATTGTTACAATTCTAAGCCAAAAGATTTATAATCCTTATGTTTAGAAAAATAAAGATCAACATTGCACTAGTCAAATTCAATCACATATTCAAGAAAAAACAACAATTGAGGTGATTTGTTAAACCTATGGTTAATCCATAAACATGTTCGTCTCCCCTCATTGCCATAATAAAAATGATAAATGTAGTTATGAGCATTCACAAGAAAAAGAAAAGAACTTGGATTTCATTATGTGAAGGTGGTAGCATTTGACAGTCAGTAGCAGGCACTACATTGTCAGTCATTTTTTTGACTACCTTGGGTGGGGTCACTGAGTGGTGCAAAATTTCTAGTCTTGTGCTTGTATAGGGTTGGGAGGATGGGACAATGAACACCTCTTGCAAGCCTTATGTGGGATATGCAACCCTTTCCAACTATTCCTCAAGGAGAAACATTTCATCATGTTGATCTTCCGTCGTCCATGGCTCCACTTGATTGACCAAATAGTAGTCAAGGAAGAAGGACCCTCAATTGCATCTTGTAATTGACCAAACATGTCATAATTTTTGGGAGTCATCAAAACAACCTCACCTTTGTCTTCTTCTTCTTGTAGTTCATGTATCTCACCATGACATTCAATTGTCTCCTCTTGTTCACTATCATTGTAGATGGAGAAGTATTTCCTTTCCCATTTTGGAAACTCTAATGTATCACCATCGAGAGGTTCAAGTGATATGTCTTCATCACCACCCTCTTTTGAAATGTACTCCTCGGTGTTGCTACACCTTTGTGGCATGATTCCAAGTGGGAAGAAAACAGCAAGAGACACTAGTCCATCAAGAGGGTCAATGAATGATGAGTGATCCACCTCCGAAAGTCCTCCATAAAGTTTATCATCCATCACATACAAGTTTTCTTCAAGAGGGAAAGGTTCTTGGTGTCTGATTATGTTGTCCTTCCTCTATTTCTGTCCCAACACCCTCATGAGGGCTTCCTTCAACTAAATTATCACTTGGTTCCAACTCTTGCTCCTCTGGTTCATCTCTTAAAGAAATTGCAAGAGGCAGTGTACTTGGCTTCCCCACTTCTTCCTTGACTTGTCCAATGGCCTCTAGACACATTTCACATGTGAAATCCGATTGTGATGAATCATGGAGTCCACACCAATTTGGTAATAACAACATCTCCAAATTCACTTGATGTCTGAGTTCTGACTGGTCCGTTGCTAGTCTTGAGACAAGTTCATTGTAACTTTCCACTACTGGTTCTCATCATCACTTGTGAAGGAATTTTGATAGTAAAAAACCATGATTTGTGATTGTTCCCACTCCAAATCTTCATTTTCATGTGCTTGATCACTGTCATTTATGTAGGAGAGGTCCTCCAATCTTAGCCCACTTATGTTTTCATCATCATTTTCTGTTGCCCCAAAAAATTTGGCCTTTTCCTCTTTCTGATCTGCAGCATGTACATTGGTTGTCCTGACATATATGTTGCTACAAACTTTTTCAATTCATCTTTAATCGCCAATGGATCCTCTTCTAGAGTGGGGGACTATTCTTTATTGATGGAGGAAAAGCTTTTGATTCCTTTCTAGTTGGGTTTTCATCAAGACTATTTGCTGCCCCAAGGAACTCAACTCCTTCCTCTTGGTTTTTAGTCTCTATGTCTATTGTCCTAGCACTAACTTGTGTCAGATTTCTTGGTTCATCTTGAATGTGCTGACCTCCAAATTTTGATAGCTCTCCCACCTCATGAGATGAGTTCACTTTATTGAGAGATGGCTACTTTGACTTGTTCAAACTGCCCTTGACTTGAGTGATAATGGTTGCACATGATGAACAAGTAAATTCTAAATGGGGGGCATTATGGAATCTGCACCAGCTAGACATCAACACCTCTTCCAATCTTAGTCCATCCTTGCTACCCAAGTGTTCTTGAATCAACTCTTTAAAATCCTTGGTTTCCATGCTAATCATTTCCTCTTCTAGGTCAACAAGAGAAAATGGCTGATATATTTCCCAAAAGGGAATATCTCCTTGCAAGAATCTTGTAATTCTCTCCAAGAATATTAGACATCCCAATTTGTCGTGTCTACAAGTGTAATGGATTCTACACTTGTCTACCAATGCAAATTGCTACAATGGTCTCCTCAATCTCCTATTTAAATTTGCATGTAGCTGAGTGATGTTGATTTCCAAAAGTTGTTCCATCTCTAATCAACTCTTGTTTTCCTTCAAAAAGTTTTGATTTTAACTTTCTAGCATGTAATGAGATCTCCTTATCTCATATTTTTACCTGAAAGTGCTCTTTTCCACTTCCAATTTTCAGCTTTGTAGCCTCAACATGCCATGCGCTCCTTCTAGCACTAGTTTTATTGATGGGTGTTTTTGCACCTTCTTAACACAGGTAATGCATAGGTGCATCACCTCTCTTGAAAGACAATCTCCTACAAGTAAGTTGCAGAAAACTATCCAAGGTTTCAAATGTCAATTCATGATAATGCTTGGAATATCTCAATTGGTTAATGTGTTTTGCTGGTAATCACTAGGCAGTCTTACGAATGAGTTACAAAGCATGAGAAGTTGGGTCTGCAAGTGGATTTTCAAAGTGCTAGAAGTGAATGAACAGTGGCTTCCCACTCAAAACAACAAGCTGAAACTGACCAAGTTCATCTAATTTAGCTTCATGGTGATACTTTAGATCCTGCTCTAACAAAGAACTGAAAGAAATAGCATAAGGGAAAGGGTTAAGAAAGTTGTTCTAAATCTAAGCTATGAATGAATAGTAACTGTAGACACATAAAATATACCGATTGACATTGTACACTTGATTCCGACTACTAACATTATTTCTTCTAGAATCATCCCTCAGTCTAACCAGTTAGTCAAATCTCCTTATCTAATTAAATTCATCAATTTTTTTTTCTTAATTAAATAAATCATTTTATCTAATTAAGTCACCTCTTTTGTTAATTAAATCAATCCTTCTGATCTAATTATCCCTATTTAATTAAATAATTAATTTTATTTGATTAAATATCTAAAGTCTATCCATTAAATTAAATAAATTAAAACCTTATTTGATTTAAGCTAACACCATCTCTTTTAATTCAATAAATCAAAATCCTTATTTAATTAATCATTTATCATATTCCTCTCTTATTTGATTTAAATAAATCCATAAATTTGAGTCAAATAGGTCACATCATCGGGTTGGGGCCCTAGCTCGGTTGGCTAAATATTTCTTGTTGCAGGAGGTTGGTCATGAGGTCTAGTCTCCCCCACCCCCGTGGTACCGGAGGGGGTGTCGCACCAGCGCCGCCGGTCACGTTAAAAAGTTTACCAGGCACACTACAATTTATATGGGGTCATGCTACTCGATTCCTGCAGTCTAAAATAAAAAATAGGTCACATCATCTAACATCTCTCATTAAATTAATTAACCCTTGATTAATTTAATCTCATCTCATGTCCCATCATCTAGATTTTGCAAGTTACACATGAAAATAGATTTAATTCATTTATTAAATCTCTATTTTCCTCACAAGGCATCTTTTGGAATATTCTCTCAAATTTGAATTCAAAAATTCCAAGTCAACATGTACATCCAACAAGGCAATAACTTCATCTTACATGTCCTTTTCTTTGAGCCAAGTGGCATTTATTGCAATTTCCCTTCCCTCTTGCAAGTCATTTCAATAAATTTTAAATTCAAAAATATGCATTTATTGGCACATTCCCGAAATCATGCACATCCTCCATCCATTCATAAATTGACAAGTGGCATCATGCCATTGGATGAATGTTAGTCCCACATTGCTCAAATTTGGACATTCATCCATCTTGTCATTCTATAAATAAAGATCTCATATCCTCATTTTATCATCCACAAATTATGCAAAGTTATTATGCTAAAATATTTAGCCATATTCATCCATCAATCTTGAGTTCTTAGCTAGGTTTTTGCAGATTTTGGCTTGGAGGTCTCATTATTCACCATCAAAGTGGATCAATCTCCATCAACATATAAAATTTTCATCTTAGGAATTGGGAAAGGGCCAATTTTCACATCAAATTGGCACCAATTCCCCCATGGGAACATGAGTTTGCACATTTAAATTAGGATTAAATCAATATTTCTTTGTTTCATTGTTTTCTTTGTTTTTTTCTCTCCTATTTCGAAGTTGTAAATGGATTTCATGTGGAATCCTTGTTTTAGCTTGCACTCTCTTGTTTAACTTGTTTATTCATGGTGTTTTGCAGGTACTAGGATTGGGGTTCGTACAGTAACAATGGAGGTTGCTATAGTAGAAAAACTTCTTAAACTAAGTTTTGTTTGACCAAGGGAACCTACAACTACACAAAACTAGTGTAATCTTCTAAGGACTACATAATTTTCAGATTGCACATTCACTTCATGAACATACAATAGAAGCTAGTTGCAACAATGTCCAATAGCTCATACTAGCTTTACAAAGTGATTCATCATCAAAAAATCATAAAAAGCACGAGCTAGAAATTCATAAAATATTGCAACAGTAAACACCATTATCACAACCATTCAAGAATATACAAACTAAAAGTATCATGGAAGTAGAACCATGTATGCAAGATGAGAAAACTCAAAGAAATCATCCATAAAATCATGCAATACTATTTTTTATTGCTGCAAATTCCCTTTACACTAGCTCTCCAACCACTTAAAAATGAGGAGCAAGCCCCTGTTTATAGTTTTCCAAAGCCCAAATGAATGGATAGGATTGATTTGCATTGTGTGGCTTAGATTCATTACAAGTTAGGGTTTCACCTACACCCCATTATATAGCAATTTAAAATACAGCTTTTGTCTTTTCCCTATTTCTTCCTTTAGTGGCAAGTCATTGTAGCAATTTTATCTTCCAGCTGGTTGCCCTTTTGCTATAGCTGAAACTGTTCAAAATTTGTCTTTTTGTTGGTGTATCTATAGTATACTTCAATCAATTAAGTGCATCCTTTTTTCCAGTTGGTGTTTTTGACAAGTAGATATGTTGCTCCTAATTTGGATGGACAACTCTTGACAATCATCATCATTTGGTGGAAAATAAAACAACTCCTTGTTCTTTTGAAGGTCACCCTCTGTAGTTTTATCACTGAATTCCTTATATAAGCCTCCTAATGATAGCTCTATGGATGGGTGCTACGAGGAAAGGTGAGCTCAAAATGAATGGTGAGAGGAGCACTGTGCTTTTCCTTGTTCAACTTTCTCAATGGGCTTCCCCAACAGACCCACGGTTCCATGAGTCCTGCATACATGAAGTGTAGTGAGTGACTTCATACATAAATCAAGGAAAATGTTAGTCGATTCCTGAAAAATTCTTGTTAGATCCACCCATGCATCATTAAAAGATCATAATATTCATATTTGGAGCAAATTTGGGACCATAAACATACATGCTGGTTTAGGGGTGTGGGTGCCATAGGGTGGAAGGACAATAGATAGTGAATGATGGATGACCTTCTACAAGGGTAGAACTGTGGATGACATATGATGAATGACATATGGAAACCCACAAGGAAGTTCCTGTGGATGGCAATTGAGGGAGGATGACCCACAAGGAAGTTCCTATAGATGATGACGGAGGGATGATGACCCAAAAGGAAGTTCCTGTATGAACCTTAAATCTGCATTAGCTAAAAAAAAAATCCCTTAGCATTGTTGTTAAACCAAAGCAAACAAAATATTCCCTATAAGATTCATCTGATCACAAGAATAATGCAAAAGAAGAAAAACATAGAAAAATATCATTCTAATAATCAAACTAGCATCTTATAGTGGATTGGTGCTTCTATGGAAAGAAGCCCTTTCCCAATCCTTTCTTAAGCTCCATGATGAAAATGCTATGAAGAATGATATGAAAATCTAAGATGATGTGGATTCAAATGACAATGGTGCATTTGTGCTTGAGATTGTGGAGTTGTGGAGTGAAATGGACAAGATCAGTTCTCAATTGAAGAGAGTGACCTTGCATGAGGATTGTGGATGGATTTGATAAAGAATCAACCCTCTATTTAAAGATTTTCAAATTGGAAGAATGCCAATAAGAGAGCAATGTGGGATCAAAAACAAGCCAATGAAAAGAGGCCACTTGTCAACTTGTGAGTGGTTGAGGATTGTGCAAGATTTGGGGATTGTTCCAAAGAGAGGGAGATTTCAAATTTGAATTTGAGAGTAAATGCCGAGTTTGACTTGTGCAAGGGACATGTAAGAGCCATGTAAGAGCTCATAAATGCTTTTTTGGATGTACATGTCCACTTTCATTTGAATTCAAACTTGAGGGAATATTCCTCAAAGATGCCATGTTGATGGAAAATACTGATTTTATAAATGAATTAAAATGATTTATTGGTGCAAGTGGGAAAAGCTAGAGGATGTGATGGGTGATTAGATTAGGTAGATCAGGATTAGATTAGCTTAGGTGATGATTAGATGCTTTGACCCTTTTGACTTGATTTATTTGATTTATTTAAATCAAAAAGGTGATTTTAGACTTAATTAAATAAATGTTTGATTTATTTAATTGAGGGTGATGTTAGGATCAAGTTGATTTATTTAATTTGAATTGATGACTTTAGAATATTGACCAAATAAACTTGATTTATTTGATGAATGGAATATGATTATGCATGATGTCAATTTTGCGTGTCTACATTTTTCCCCTCTTTGAAGCAAAGTACTTGTTGTGTTGGTTCAAAGAATAAACTTGCTACGATCAAAATTCAAAAAAATTATATTTTTTCGGATGCCCCAACGGAAATAAGTACACTAGTACATTGTCCCCTCGAGAGATTGAGCAAAAAGATTCTATTTGAGGGTCGATCTCACAATAAAGAGGTTCAAAATGGATGGTTATGGATGATGATGCAAATGAGATGATTTTAAGATGCTTAGAATAACAAATCTATATTATTCTAAACAACTTAAATGATGATATGATGTGAGATGGATGAGATTGATGATGTGATATGCTATGATTATGCAATGGATGATTTATGAGATGCTTAGACTAACAGATCTATATTATAATGATGATGCAAATGCAATGCATGTGAAATGATTGTTGTTTCCTATTATGATATGAATGATATGTGGCATGTTAACGATTTTTCGATGTAGGATGGATGCATGATGGATGCATTGGTGATTATGATTAACTATTCATGACATGATGTTAGTGCGGAAAAGAAGACATCAGGTGATGATAAGAAGATCCAATAGGCCAACTTTATGAGAGATGATAATGAGAAATGATGATGATAGATGGATGGTGAAAATGATTCACTTATCAAGGATTGGGACTTTAAAAGGGCTACTTACCTTATGTTTGATAACACACATATGTGTGATGCATCGAGGTATAAAGAACCAGGATGGAATTGCACCTAGTGAGATGGAATTTGACTTGACAAATAGATGAGTATTCTTGCTCACACTTAACATATGAAAACCTTGCTAGGACGTACCTAACAAAGCAAGTATTTTCCAAGTTATTTTACAAGAACGTCCAAGCACAACAGACAAAAGGATAATGATCATTGCCCCATTCCTATCTCTCTAAATCCTTCATTCAGATATTATCGAGAGGTCCTTGGAATGAGCGCAATATGATAAATCAAAATAAAAGATCAAGTATGCAAACAATTCAATGTTCTTCATACCTCTAGGCAAAGGGATTTGTTTTGATAGGATAAGAATCCAAGGTGATATCCAAAATGATGCCCATTATCGGAACGATATATCCTAGGACATGCATTTTATAGGATGATGATGGGTTGATAAGTTGATTGATAGGATTTTGATATAAAGTTGATTGACATGTTTGAAAATGATCAAGAGTTTGATTTTGCATTTAACAGTTTGTTGCTTCAATTTCGATTTTGTGATTGAAGCTTGATTTTGCTAATTGTTGTGGTTGTTTCTATTTGTTTTGCCAAAGGATGAAGGTGACAATCAGTTTATTATGGATGTTTGATTATTGCGGGTGCAAGCAAGATGAGATGGATGGATTTTTTCAAATATTTGGATGTTTTTGACATTTTTGGAATGTTTTGAGGCTATTTATGGTATTTTGAAGATTTTTCAAATGTTTTGATTTTTGAATTTTCCAATGTTTTGGGGTTTTCTGAGATTTTATGAATGTTTTTGGATTTTGTGTGTTTTGGATGTTTTTGGATTTTTTGCATGATTTTGACGATTTTGATATGGACACGTGTGGTGATATCAGTGCTTTGTTTAGGATTTTGTTCAAAACCAAGCTAAGGTTGATTGATTAGATTGATGGATTGATGATGATGATAACATTGTTGAGGATACACAACAATGCAAGGATTTGATTGATCAGGATTGATGATGATGACATTGTTGAGGATGCACAACAATGCAATGATTGATTGATTAGGATTGATGATGATAACATAGTTAAGGATGTACAATAATGCAAGGATAGTGTTAAGAAACACAATGATATCCCAAGATTATGGATTGATTAGATTCGATTGATCAGGATTGATGAAGCTTGATTTGGAAGAAAAGTTGTTTCGAATGATTAGATGTGATGTTGATGTGAAAACTAGATGTGATTGATAGTGATTATTTGGATTGATGTTCGATGAAATATGAAGCTTGATAAGGGATGTTTGTTCATCAAAATATGCCATGGGCTAGTGATTTGGATTTTGGATCACAAATGCTTTGACCAATTTGGTTTCACATTTTCCAATGTTCGGATCACCATATAAGGTGAAGGATATAGATCAGCATTTATTTTCAAAGCAAGATGTAAATATCTATCCCTAGTGTCTAGCAATGTATGGACTTCCATGGGTGGATGCTCAGATAGGTGTATGGAAGGGTGAACATGAATTATCTTGCAATAAGATAAGGTGTTTGGATCAAGAAAGCTCATTGGATGATGCTTCATGGCTTAGATAATGATGCATAGGATAAGCTCAATGAAAATGACCCATGTCAAGATGTTTACCATAAGCAAGCATAAAGTGTGCACCAAAATTTCATCAAGATCAAGATAACTAAGATGATGGATGCAGATATATGCGAATGGATTGGATAAATGGTTCATGGATGAATGTATTTATTATGGATAAGATGGATGAAATGTTGGATTTATTATGGATGGGATGAGATGCTTCCACCTAAAATAGTGCATGCAGATGCTTGATTCTACTCATGACACCTGTTTTCCAAGTTTTCACCATGGTCTTGCCCAAAGCGCCACCGTAGTGGTTTTAACTAGAGGATGATTTTTCTCTTTATTATTTTCAATCATTTTTATATTTTTTTTGGACTTTCATATTTTTTGTTTTTTTGATTTGTTCTGTTAGCTCTCAAAAATGCAGGTAAGGATACCTCAAGAGGCTGCCAATCTCTTGATACGTTTTAGGGTAACATAACAAGGTTTGAATGGATCAAACCTTCTACTCTTCAGGTGTTGCAGGACCTAGGCGGGTGTACCTAAAATGGATGAAGCAGACTTAACTTTTGATCTTCTCTCTTGCAGTGATTTATCCATAATGGCAGATGGAAGTGGAAAAAATGGATCAAATTTGGTATAAATTGTATACTAAAATTGAAGACTAAATCCTAATATGCTCAGTTAATAGATGTAACAAATATGAATAAGATTGAATGATGAAAATGGTGAGACTAGTGCCTTCTAGGGTATGCAGAGTCAAAAGAAATCTGAGACAAGTACTCTATTCTGGCAAGAATTCAAGCTGTTCAACATACGATTTGGTTTATAGCTTATATAAACATGCAAGGTTATGATTACCGAATTCTTCTTAGTGATCCAATTGATATTTTCTAATTACTATGATCAACTTAGAGGGTTTAATCTTTATTGGAAAGAACCAATCAATTGATCATATAGCGATAGAAAATGTGCACTGACAAACTAGAGGTAAACTTGTTACACCAATTTAAACAATCAGAGAACATCACATTGGAGAAAACTTCAATAATACTTTCAATGAACACAATAAACAACTGAAACTAGAAATAACTGCACCATATTAAAAGATTTCCATTGATATCTCCATGATTTTATACATGCAACATAGTCTCATTTTGGTGAAACATTCTTTTGAACTGTATCTATTATATCCTATTATATTCTACTACTTATTCTATTATCTATTTTAAAATTTGAAATGGATATTTATACATCGCATACACGAAAGGATGCGTCCTTTCGGTAACCATATGTTTACATAACAAAATAGTTTAAAGTATAATTAGGCTCTGTTTAGCCATAAGTGAGTTTTAGCGAGATGATCCAAATAATCCCAGTGCTCGTATGTGTCAGCATCTCCAACTGCATTCCAGATTGTGATTTCCATCTTAATCATCTCCTCATTCCGCTCGCTCACTTCCTCCAGTGTTGTATCTTCTGCAGAGGCTATCCTCAAGACTTCATTCAATATTGATTCACATTCATTCTTCCATTTGGTGGCCTCCTTCAATTCCCCTTTGTAATCAGAGAATGTAATCACTATCCTCTTGGAAACATCCATCAACCCCTGCTCATCCCCCTGTAATTCAACATAGAAGTTTCGATGATGATTGATAATATGATTTGCAGCTTCAAGTGTTGCATTGTTAGAAACATCACTTTGAGCTAGTTCATGAAACTTCTCCATGATTCTTCCATCCATCCTTGTGTGCTCCTTTAATGCAACAAGGGTATGAGAGTACTTTCCCCATAATTTATTTAACCAAGATGTCAAATTACCCTGCCTCTTTTTGACAATTACTGCAATTGCATCATGCTTTCCCTCAGAATAAGAACTTGATCCTACCTAGTGATCTTTTGCCTAAGAACTTTCTCCTTGAGTGAGCATTTTGGTTGGCCCCATTGAAATACCAACCAAGTTCTTCAGTCTCTCATTTCTTTCTTAACATTCTTTCATTATTTTTCTTATACATTTCTCTTTCTTTGATCAACATTTGGATCTGTGCTTTATTTAATTTTGCAATATTTACCCCAATTTCTGCAGTAGCTACAGGATCAGCCTCTCCAACTTTTAGGGTCATGACATGGCCAAATTCCTTCTCTATGTCAATTACCACTGATTTCTTGTGGGGTGGGTATAAGGCCCAAATCATCAATGATCCTTCATTAGTATTGTACTTGGATCCAGCATACACCTCTGTTACACTTTCTTTGTCAAGCTTATGTGTAGCATTGCTATCTCTTAAGAAACTATCAAAAACCATTGCAGTATTCAAATAAAGTCTAGGAAAGATCATGACACCAGCACTTTATAACATTTTCCTCCCTTTTTCAGGGGTCATATTTGTCATTTCATCGTCCACACACTTTCTTAATTGGCTCAACAATTGTTCCTCATTTCTTGAAGTGACATCATCAACTTTTTCTCTTATTTCCTTCCCCTTCTGCTTGTACAAGAATGCCTTGAACTTTGGGGAATTTATAAACTCATCATCTGAGACAAATGATCTATATTCCATGTGCCTTGCATCTACATCACCACTTTCAATACTCTGTTCTCTAGTCGGGCAAACATAATGTTGTGTTCTCAACCTAGACACTTTTATGTTCTGCCCTGTGGCACATTATCCATTAGTGTTTCCTCATCTCAAGAAGACAGTATCTCTACCTCCAATAGCCCTTGGTTATATCTCTTAGCTACTATCTCAGCTTCATCTTCATCCAAATTCCTTATCATATCATCAAAAGGATAGGGTACATGTTGATACCCTCCAAAGTTTATCTTCATCTTAGCAGAATTTATGTATCCCTCTGGATCAAAATCCTTTCTGGGTGGTCCTCTCTTCATATTATAATGTAACAATCTATCAAGAATTGAATTGTATCCTTCCTTGGCCAACACAGTGAAGTCACCAAAAGACAGTGTACTAGGCATAAAATCCTGCTTCCCAAAAGAGCTAAAATGCATTACACTACAATAATCCATCTGCCTGACAATCTCTAACTATGCAACTTTGTTTGGAACTGTCTTTGGAAAAATGAAAGGGGCATCTTCGAACCCATAGACTCTGATAATTGTAGCTCCCTCCAAACAATACCAATCTCCCTAGTTATGATCAATTGGCCCATTGAAGTCTTTTGGCTAAAGGAATCTCTTAATCTCATCTGTCAATGAATAATTACAAGGATACTGATACAATTTATACAAAGTTTTTACAAAATATTCCTCAAAATGAATGAAACTAGAATTAGCAAACCTGTTGTCCCAGATAGCAGTCCACAATTGAACAGGCAATGCTTCACCCTCCTTACCAATTTGAGAAATTATTATCTCTAGAGGCCACACTCGCAACTCCTGTCCAAAATATAGTACCAAGTGCATCAACAATGAATAGTGCCTGAGATGAACAATAGAAGCTCCACCTTTGATAGCCATCAATCCTGAATCAAGCCCCTTAAAAATGTATGAGGCATAGTCAAATGGCCTGGAGTTGTGATACTGGATATCTGCTGTGATGATCATTGGAAAAATTAACATGAATTATGGGGCATCCATTCCCAACACCTGACACACTAAAAAATAGGTGTACTTCATATAGGGCTCAAACAAGTCCACATGATAAGGAGGCCCCTCACTATCCTACAGAGGATCTGGCTTGCTGCCATGTTTGACCTTGTGAATTGGCAACCTCCAGCCCTTATAAATCATATCCATTCTCGAGAATTCCTTCTCCAATTCTTTAGGAATGATCTCCTCATTACATAATCCTTCTAACTTGAAAACCTCACCTATTGCTTCTTTAGACAAATATATCTATGGCTTTCCAAATGGGTCACAAATAGCTTTGTATTTTGGTTCATAATAATCAGTAAGAAATTTCACTAATTCTGCATTTACAAAAACATTAGGGCACACCAGTTTCCTACATTTAGCTTCCATGGATTACAAACTGGTTCAAAATGGTTTCTCCTATGATAGTGAAAATTGAATAGTTCATACCCCCTTATGGCAGTCCAGACATCACCTATGAACTTGCATTTATCATCTAGTTTATCAACTTATGCCCTTAGTTGTGCAGACCTTCTGGCTTTAGGCCCTAAACCAGGTAGCTGATCAATAAGGTCTTGGTTTAGTCTTCGTTCAATGCCCTCATGTTCCTTATCAACCTTTTGTTTCTTTCCTTTTGACTGACTACTCTCACCAAGTTTTCTACCCTTAGCCTTCCCAGAACCAAAAGACTCCATTCTTCAAGATCACATAAATTAGAATTGGAAGGCCTAAAATGCAATAACTTATAGTATTCTGCTCGAGCTCCTTAGGCTGAAAAATGTCCTGGTTCTCTATTTCGCGCTGATAATTCTTCTGCAATCAATTCAATACTGATGCATTGATTAAACATTCACTGTTATATGCTATCGATCCATTAATGAAGCACAAACAAAACTCATTTGAAACTGGTACTGTCACATCAGATGTCTTATCATTGAGAGATTTTCAAATTTGGGGTGAAGTACCTTTGAAACGTTTATTAAACCATTTTGCCAAGACATTCTGCAGTCATACCGACACTTGGAATGGCTATAACTTATGTTGTTCATGTCGCTGTGAAAATTCCAAGTCGGGGAGATGTCCCATAGATTTCATTGCATCTTACCAATATGCATTCTTCAATGTATTCTCCAGTCACCGAGACATAATCACCCCTTTCACCGATGAAATCCTATTTCAGTTTGACCTCAGAGTTTCTGACTGACGAAATAAGTCTTATTGATGAAGCCATTCCATTAGCAAGACAATGAACCTTCAGAAAGACTTATACCGATGCCAAATGTCTCACTGAACCCATTCCTCCAGATTATTCGCTAAGACCTACCCCAATATACTTTGTCGGTGAAACACCCTAATTTCATTGAAACTCATGCTGAAGACCCCATCTCCTACTGATGCGTCTCTTTATTGGCATAAATTTTGAATTGGAAAGACTCCATAGCTTCTCCCCGATAGCCTTTTGATGAAACCCCTTTACACCTTATCGACAAGACTAGTTGCCTTCGGCAAGACACTACTCTAATATATTTTAGTCTTACTGATATGCATATCCTCATCGCCGGTCAGTAAGATAATTCAAACTCGCCAAGACCTTATCCCGAATACCTTTAGCTTGTCCGATATACTTCCACATGTGTCGATCGGTGAGACATAATGCATTCGCTATGACTTCATGCCGATATCAATCAGTTTGGCCGAAATGACCCTTCTATGTATTATTCGGTAAGACACGCTGAGTTCATCATGACATTATATTGATGTCTCAACCCTACGCTGATGGAACTTTTCATATGCCTTTCGACAAGACATTAATATTTTGCTATGACCTCCACCCGAATATGATCCTTATGCCGATATGAATCTTTTCTCTCGCTGAAACAAAAACTATGTCTTGTCGATAACCTGCAACAAGTATTAGTGAAAAATACATAGGTCGGGGAGAGATTCACTCTATCTTGTCGATATGGATAATATAAATGAAACATCAAAGACTAGATGGATTCAAATGGATAATATGACAGAATATAAGCAAGGAAACATGAGGAAGGGATTTTATGCTTATGGTGAGGACTCATTTTGGAAAATCATGAATGCAATTGACTATAAATTTTTTGAAATTTCTCAGTTCTAACATGCTCGAATGATTTTAATCTCATGCTGAATCACAAGGTGTTGTTGATGTAGATTCTCCTATCATAATGTGCCATTGATATCCTACTTGAAGGAGCTTCTTTGCTAAGATACGTGCACTTGAATGCAACTTTTGAGATTCTTGATCTGCTTTGTCGATATCGGAGTTGACTTTGTCTTGGTGCGTACATCGTAATAGAGTTCCCTCTAAATCCTTATGATGAAGGGTCGTTGCCAATACATGGTCAATGTGAGAATTGGATATCATGTTTGGAGGCATGTATGGAGTTTGTTTAGGGATAAGAGATGGATTGGTTGACAGTTTGGAACCTTTGAGTCTCTAAAATTGGGAAGATGAGCAATGATGGGTAGATATGAAAGTGTTTATAGAATTAGGACCAACTGCTTGATATACTTTATCTGTTACTTGAAAAGCCTTATTTTTATTTTGTGGACATCTTTGATGGATACTTTTCCCTCTTTTATTTTTCCCCATAGTTTCTTTGACTAATGGAGTTTGATAGGGATGATATTTCTTTGTATTTTTTGGTATCCATGTGTATTTGATTTGTCCATTATGCTTTCCAAATTCTTTTTCTTTGATAACATTTTTCATACTTTGATTCATTTCTTTCTTTTGATGTTGGTCCCAATTCACGGATGGGGTGATGGGTGGATGCAGATTCATGACATGGCTAGTTGTAGTATTGACATCAGTTTCATCATAAGGATTCTTTGTGCTCCCTATGTTGATGCTTGCACTAGATAAAGTTGCCCCCAGTATAGTGGTAGTGGCACCTTCCTTCCTTGATTTTGCTTGATTTGATGTCTTGTTCAATAAACATGCTCTGACAAATGACCACTATAGATGATGTTATTTCGATTGGATGCTCTGCTAACTACGGAATATCCTATTTTGTCTAACCTGCTTCCTTGAGTGGATAATGTTGGATATCTTCATACATGATGTCTTCAGTCTAGATTTTGGATATATCTAACCCTGATGTTGACAACTCTATTTGGTTGTAGGAATCAATAACCTACTTTTTTTGTGTAATAATATCAAGAGTAAAGGAATCCTATTTTGAATGAAGATCATCTATGTGTCCATCCATAGAAAGCATCTCATGGGTAGATGGAGGAGTATCTGCTACATGGATATGATCATCTTGCATAGATAGGAGAGTGTCCATTAGATTATTGTAGTATCTTGAAGATACAAATTCTTGATCTTGAATGATTTCGGAGTTGCTTTCGACATGCTTTTTATCAAGTTCTTGACATGGGTCAGTTTCAATAGATGGATTGCTTACAAAGGGTTCTTGGATGTCGTCATTAAACATAGTAAGTGGTTCAATATCCTCAAGTGTCGAGTTTAGGGTTCCTTCAGTATCTGTAACCATGAGGTCGAAGGATGTCAATGTCTTGGAAAGGGCCATTGCTAGACTTTGGTGAAGGATTTTGATCATGCTTTGGAATAAATTCTTGAGATATGTCCTCTAACTCATAAGGCAATGTAGAGACATTTTCAATATGATTATTGGTTGATGGATCATGCATTATGTCGATAGGATCAAGTAATCCTAAAAATCCTTGAAATAGATCACTAAAAAGTGGCTCTTGATGTATGGTGAGTTGATCATCAAATGGGGTAAAAATATCTTCAATATGCTCCTTAATTGAGAGATCTTGAACATTGTTTTCAACAATTGTGGTAGAGAAATTGTGAATCTATTCAACCATAGTGTCAAGTGATGTTGACATTTCTTGAATTTGATTATTGTAGAGTATTGTTGGTGAATTTTTATCATAATAAAAAAGTGACTCTTGATGTATGTTGATTTCATCTTCAGATGAGGTAGAAACATCTTCCATGTGTTCATTGATGGATAGGTCTTGATCATGTGATTATTGACTTGGATCAATACATGGAGTCGTTAACATTTTGTTTGGAATTTGAACAAAATTTTCTTGTTGGGCTTGGTATTGGGCTTTATCTTTCTTTTTCACTTGAGCCTAGGCTTGTGCTTGTTGGGCTTGTACTGTGGATTGGGCAACTTGAGCATCTTGTGCAGCCTGTCAGTTTTGGTATGCCTTCTGATAAGCAGCCTACTGAGTGGCTTGAAATGTAATGCTATATTGGTTTGATGTGTTTGGTTTGGGTGGGGGTGGTGGCAAATTCAAAATTGTGTTGGATGTAGTGACAAGTGGTTGAGATATGCTTGGAGAGATCATGGTAGTGGGGGGTTGAGATACGATGGGTGTGATAGGGTTGGTTGGAGTGATTGAGGTGATAGGAATGGCCAGAATGACTAAGGTGATAGATCCTTGGGAGACCATATTTTGATTTTTCAAGATTGATGTTGTCATTTGATTAGATACCATCTGTTGGTGTGATGTCGATGGTATATTAAAAGGATTTGATGTGATGGCTTGATTGGTGTTAGGTGGATTGATTTGGATGGAGTGATTGGTGCTAGGTAAAGGGGGAAGCCCTAAAACAAGGAACGATGTTGATATGGGTAATGGTGGTGGAGATTTCTCTTGGCGCAATGACTCAACTATTTTGGTAAGTGTAGCAATTTGATCTTGCATAATTTGATCTTGACTCCCTTGATATAGTTTATTTGTCTTCTGTTCAAGCAGATTTGGGATGCATACTTGTGGTGTTTGCATGGGATCATGGAAAAATTGATTTTGGACAATGTTCCAATTTGGGATGATGTTCGGATTTGGAATGATAGGTTGAAATTGAACATTGTTGATGTTGGGAATCACATTGCCTTGTTTTAGGTAACTTTGATTTTGCATGGTGTTACCTTGACTTGGAGTCGTTAACATATTTTTTGGATTTTGAACAATATTCGTATGATTTGTAACCATATTTATGCCAAAGTTTTCTAGATTCATGTTTGGAAAACTTGTACTTGGTACATTCTCATTTGGCATGTAGGGATTTGGTGGGATGATGTTGTTTGTTTGAAGGCTCATGCATTGATTGTTCAGTTGGTGGATTTGTAGGTTTGGACTTGGATTTAAATCTACCATTGGGAAAGGTGTCACAAACTTTGATTTGTGCATACTCACATTTGTTGTACCATTGATGTTTGTAGGGGATAATGATCCCATGTACGGATTGCATAAATGTGAGTTTTGATAATCAATCGACATTGTAAGGTTTTGAAAGTTTAGTTGATTTGGATTACTCATGATGTATGGATCAAGTTTATATTCCATTTTCCTCTTGTTTTTTTGACCTTGTTGCAAAAGTGACCTCTAAGGTTCTTAGGACCAATGATGAGATGAAGGATGAAAATGGAAAATTTTATGAGTGTTGAACATTTAGGGACTTTGGATCAATGCCAGACTTAGGGTTTGATTTTGATTGGCTTGATTGGATTTGGATAATGGACTTGTAAACCATAAAATGTTAGATATTATCTTAAGATAAATTTGTTCAAAGGGGTGTTAATTCAATTAAATGTATGAGAAACGATGCATTCCCAAAAACCTAACTAAACAAGGTGATTTTGATTTTGATGATTTATCCAAGTCTAGAATGATGTTTCCAAAGCTATAAAGTTGTTTGTGGGATGAATATGATAAAAAATTTGATGGATGAAGTGTTTGATTTTGATCCTAAATGAATCTAGGAAGGACTTGTTTACAAGACCAAGATAGTGAAGAACATGCTTTTCTCTAAGAGTAATTCAAAATCAAAAGACCAATGTTTGCATGAAAACCATATGATCAAAAGATGTCAAGCACATATGTGGGGTCCAATTGATTTAATCTTTGCTTAATGGATTCTTTTTACCACAAACACACTCTTGATTAGATTTTGAATCTAGATGTCTAATGTCTCAACTTTCCCCTTATCCTACAAAGTGTATTATGCGGAAACCAAGGAGATTTGAGGCAAGAGTTACCTATTGTTGACCTTAGTAGGAGAAAATTGAGATGAAATCCAAATGCTTAGAAGCCTCTAAGGATATGAATCCCAAGGGAAAGCAATAGGATGTGAATTCGTTCAAATATATTTTCCTCTCCTAAAGGGTTTGCAAATTTGATGATTCGTTGAATGTTTGTTTTGATGTTTTGGATACAAGCATTGTGTTTTCAAACTGACTCACAAACAATATAACATCCTAGATCAATTGGTACATTTTTCTTGGTGGGCTTGCCTCATGCCCTTCGTAGTAGAAGAGATGATTTTACATGCAACCAAGGAAAAAATATAATGGTATGTTAAGAATGAAGTCTTAACCTCTATATTTTAACCAAGATCGGACATGGCAAGTAACTTCTTGGAATCTAAGTTCCAATGCACCACTTTGATAAACTCATTGAATGGATTAATAGGCCACTACAAACAAAGGTTTTAGTTCTAACTTTTCGTTCATGGAGATTGACCCATACGGTGAGAGTCCCCTTTCAGATCCATCTCGTCGGAGCCAACCTTGTGATATTGGCATTTATTCCAATACCCACATTTATATCCCAGTTGGAAATACTCTTGACTTTAGAGTATTACTGGTTGAGTCGTTCCCTTGGGTGAGTAATTTTTCCCCAAGGCAGGCCCTCTAGGATAGACAAAAGTGAGTAAACTTATTCATAGTTCGATCAACCCTCGTTTAGAAACAAAGGGAGAACACACGCAATAAGTTTTCTCACACTCACAAAGTTTCTTGTTCAATTTTAAGCCCAAATCGAAATGTGGAGGCAATATTTTATGCAAATTAATGTCATTAAAAATACTTTTGATTCTCAAGATCACTATGAAGCATGAGAGAAGTGCATACGCCTTTTTAGATGAGATTACTGTGAATAAGAGATTACGAAACACGAAAAAAACATGTTCATTTTAAGCCTCAAAGCAATGATGAATTCGTTTTAAAGCACCAACTCAAAAGTGTGAGGTTTGTTTGTTCAATTTTAAACCAAATCGAAAAGCTAGTGAGCTTCTAGGGTTTAGTTTTAGCCCATCCTTGAAAAAAAATCAAAACAATGATTGATTTAAAACTCAAGTTGATCTAGTTTGGCCTAAAATAAAAGCAAAAAATGAATGCTCTAGGATAGTTTAATAATCATTTAATAATGTTTTTTTTTTAAAGTTTGATAAGCACTTCTCCAACTCCAATCTGATTATTGTTTGAGAGAAAACCATTGTTGTTTCCCGATGTCAACTTGCAATCATTACAAAACAATCACAAATGAGATTTATGATATTCAAGGAATCAATGATAACTTGACATAATGAACACATTCACAAGGAATCAATGATAACATAATAAATGCATGTAATTTCTCATCCTTGTCTCATCAAAAAGAAAAGAAAGAAGGTTATTTCATTGATGATCTTTTAAATGTATCCTTTCCTTATCAATTTTAAACATTGGTGTTGTTTTTATTGATTTAATTGGTAAATCACTTCATAAAACACCAAAGGCCATTTAACCAAAAGAAAACTCCTACACTTGCAACTTGAAAACTTCTTTTTAAATTGATATTGTTTTAGTTTTATCAACAAAAAATTCCAAAAGAATAGAAATTGTAATTGTACTTTCTTTTGAGTTAGTTGAGGTGCATTTAAAAAAAGTTGATATCCTATCACACAACATCCCATCACAAACTTTCCCTACAACCTCATCATAAACAATCAGCCTCACAAAAAGAAAGATTTTGTAGGTGATGATTAAATTAATGAAGGAAGATTAAAGCTATGTGAAGACCATTGCAGAGATGACATAAATGCAGGGAAATAAATTAAAAAATAACACGATCCCACTATTAACGGGGAGACAGAGTGACAACTAAGAGAACAACTGCTAGTGCCAAACCCCTAATTTAGTTAGAGTGCGATCATCAGAACACCAATAATTTTTTTGATATAATTCTCTCTATTAGCTACTATAATGAATAGATAGTTGGAGCAAAAGTTTATATTTAATTCTATGTCAAAATAGGTGCAGCTTAGGAAAAAACCAATCTTGTCATGGAAAAAAAAGCACATGGAATTTGAAAGAGTGTTAGGAAAAAGGACAACACATAGGCAAAGATTTTAAATGTGTTAGTTCGTTGAGACAGTATGGCGCCTGAATTTCTTTCAAAAAATTTCTATCTAATCACCATTGGCAGGTGTAAAACTACGCTCCACTACTATTCAGAATTCTTTCAAACTAAATGCTATTGGCCTGTGCAAAGCTGAATCCTTCTCCCCTTCTATCTTGATCTTTGCAAAGAACGATGTAGAAAACAACATTTATTTCTCCATTTGACTATAAGAAATAACATTACACAACAATATTCATTAAATGCAAATGGTAGGTGCAAAGTTGTGCCAAAATGTAAGTATAGAGGGGCACACAAAATGTTTAACAAAATTCCTTTACCAGCATCCTCATTTCCCTAGTAGATGTGTCTATAGCATGTGGAAGTATAGACAAGTCACATGAACTTTTTCACAGAATGACTCAAAGAAATGAGACAAGGTACGTGCACTGTTTGACAGGATGCCTCTTCAAAATTTGATCTCACATAATACAATGTTTGCAAGATATGCCTGAAATAGATTTATTGAAGATTCTTTAGAACTCTCAAGAAAAAGAGATCCGTAGATGTAGGGTCAGAACTTGCAACCTTTTCCCGTAGGGTTTGGATAACGATATCGGGTGGGAGAGTACATTAGACAGTACCCATTTGGAAGGAAGGGTGCACATATACGTAAAGTTTATACCATGGAGGGGATGAGTGGTGATCCAGTATGTAGTGAGAGTGAGAAATTTATTAAAGAGAAGGATGGGTTGTTGAAGTTATCTATTGAGCGAGTTAACGAAGTTGAAGAGAAACATGAGAGTGATGGAAATGAAACTGTGGGTGCAAGGCATTCCATCGGTTTAGAACTAGAGGTTAAGATGGAGTAGGGAATACAGTGGCATATGTCTCAAAGCAAGGCTTGGTTTCAGGTATCAAAGATGGTACTTCTGTAAGTGATGCAATGAATACTCAATTGAGCCAACAAGAGCTGAGCCAATATGGATTTCTTGAGAAGCTACGCCAATTTGTCCTACATTTGAAGGGCCAATCTATTCTGCCCAATTGTTGGCCTTTCTTTAACAAATGTTAAACAAGAAAATGGAAAATTTTGTTCCACTCTTTAGTCAAAACACTTCTGTAAAGTTGTTCACAAGGTGATGAAAGCAACCAAAGAGACTTAGTGTTACGCTAAATAAAGCACAAAACTGGTCAAAAAATAGCAATGATGCACATACGGACTGCAAGAAAATTTTTCTTTACTTCTTTTATATTCCTGAAACGGTACCTACCTAATCTTGTTTAAACCTTTATTGATCCTATTTTCTATAAAATTGCAACCTTTTGACTGTACCTACATGCAACAATTGTTCTCTATAAGTTCAAGGTCGAAAGGTATTCAAATATGGCCAAACAAGACCAAACAATAAGAAGTTAATATTTTATGATCTGAGCTCTAAATAGTAATTGGTAATGATGCATTGTCTTCCCAAGGAGAAATACAGGAAATCAATGTTGGAGAAATTTGAACCTCCCTACTAATAACTTGGGCACCAAGCTAATTGTTGTGTTGAGGAGGCATGTTTGACATAGCAAGAAAAAAATTAAAAAGAAATGTGCACAAATTCAAATTTTATTGTAGTGTTGACATTGTCAGCTTAGTGTACACACATTTAAAAAAAGAATAGCTGTCAGAAAGTTAAGAATAGTTTAGTTCATCCACCGAAATAACAAAGGACATGATTCAAACATTTTCCATTTACCACTTAGAAGCGTGCAAATTTTACATTTTAATGAACAAAAGACATTGCATTTTGATCTGAATCAAGAATCAACAAAGCTAGAAATAGAAACATAGAAAATGCATGATAAAAAAAAGTGAAGACTATATTTTTCTCTACCCTCCTTCTAGCGCCATTTGTATGAACCCTAAATCTGCATTAGCTCAAAAACAAAAGCCCTTAGCATTGTTATTAAACCAAAGCAAACAAAATATTCCCTATAAGATTCATCTAATTACAAGAATAATGCAAAAGAAGCAAGAAAAAAATAGAAAAACATCATTCTAATAATCAAACCAGCATCTTATAGTGGATTGGTGATTCTATGGAAATAAGCCCTTTCCCAATCCTTGCTTAAACTCCATGATGAAAATGCTATAAAGAATGATATGGAAAGCTAAGATGATATGGATTCAAATGACAATGGTGCATTTGTGCTTGAGATTGTGGAGTGAAATGGACAAGATCAGTTCTCAATTGAAGAGAGTGACCTTGCATGAGGATTGTGGATGGATTTGATAAAGAATCAGCCCTCTATTTAAAGATTTTCAAATTGGAAGAATGCCCATAAGAGAGCAATGTGGGATCGAAAACAAGCCAATGAAAAGATGCCACTTGTCAACTTGTGAGTGGTTGAGGATTGTGCAAGATTTGGGGATTGTTCCAAAGAGGGGGATTTCAAATTTGAACTTGAGAGTAAATGTTGAGTGACTTGTGCAAGGGACATGTAAGAGCCATGTAAGAGCTCATAAATGCTTTGTTGGATGTACATGTCCACTTGCTTTTGAATTCAAACTTGAGGGAATATTCCTCAAAGATGCCATGTTGATGGAAAATGCTAATTTTATAAATGAATTAAAATGATTTATTGGTGCAAGTGGGAAAAGCTAGAGGATGTGATGGGTGATTAGATTAGGTAGATCATGATTAGATTAGCTTAGGTAATGATTAGATTCTTTGACCCATTTGACTTGATTTCTTTGATTTATTTAAATCAAAAAGGTGATTTCAAACTTAATTAAATAAAGGTTTGATTTATTTAATCAAGGAGGGTGATGTTAGGATCAAGTTAATTTATCTAATTTGAATTGATGACTTTAGAATATTGACCAAATAAAAATGATTTATTTGATGAATGTAATATGATTATGCATGATGTCAATTTTGTGTGTCTATAGTTCCTACTGATGAAAACAAAGGGACGACTACCCACAACGAAGTTCCCATTGACGGTGATGATGGGATGATGACCCTCAAGGAAGTTCCCACAGACGACAATGGAGGGATGGTGGCACGCAAGAAAGTTCCCATAGATGGCAATAGAGGGACAACAACCCGCAACAAAGTTTTTGCGGATGGCGACGGAGGGACGACAACCCGCAAGGAAGTTCCTATGGATGGAAACATAGGGATGAAAACCCACAAGGAAGTTATTGCAGATGGCAAGGGAGGGACAACAAACTGCAAGGAAGTTCCCGTGGATGGTGATAGAGGGAAAACGACCCACAAGGAAGTTCCTGTGGATGGAGATAGAGGGATGACGACCTGGAAGGAAGTTCCCACAGATGGAAACGAAGGGACAGTGACCCATAAGGAAGTCCACATGGATGACAATGGAGGGACGACGACCTACATAGAAATTCCCACAACTTCACAAAACTTAGTAAGTTTGATATTTTTCAATTTTAGGACCTAGGAAAAGGGGTAGAAAGAGTGTCAAGACATATTTCCTTAATATTTGAATCATTTTGAAAAATGCAAAAAATTGGAATGCAGGTGTAGGAGGGTCCATCACCCTTTTGAAAACAACAATGAGCACACAGTGACTCACACACGGTGGCCTGCAATGTCTAAACACATGGAAAATTTGATCCAAACCCCTTTAGGCATACGAAGACACTCACCTTATGGGCCCTAGATGATGAAAACTTGAAGTTTTAACCCTTTGTTGGAAATGTGGAGATTTGGAAGGGGGAAGCCAGAGGGTTCACTGCCCTTTTAAAACAACAATGAGAAAACAACGACCCACACATGATGACCCACACTGAAATTCCCACGGATGACAATAGAGGGATGACGACCCATAAGGAATTTATCATAGATGACAATGGAGGGACAACAACCTAGAAAGGAATTCCTGTAGATAGCGATAGGGGGATGATGACCCGCAAGGAAATTATTGCGATTGATGATGGAGGGACGATGACCTACAAGGAAATTTTTGCAACTTCCTGAAACTCAACGAAACCTTGGAAATTCACTTAGGCATCATAGAAACATCCCAAATCCATAGGCAACAAGTCCCCAATGTCAAAAAATGAAGGAAAAGTTGAAGTAAGTGAGCAAGGACCAAGTCAGTAGGAGCAAGGAAAGAAGAAAAAAAGAAGAAGGGGGGACTTTGTTTCTCTTCTTAGATTCAAATTCCCCAAGTAAAATGAAGGGAAAGAAGTAGCATTTATAGGCCAATTTCCATTAATTGTGTGCATTGATTTCTTGGTATAGTGGACCCAGATTGGGTGAGATGTGAAAACCCATAGTCATTTGGATGCTTGGTCAAGGCCCAGATAGAGAAACTAAGTGTAGAGCCCACCATGTAGGTGAAAGTCAAGGGTCGGTTGCTTCTTGGTAGCAAAAACCCACATGAGGCAACCCATAGTCGTAGGTCCGTGAGGCTGAGGGATGTTGGGGCAACAGACGAAGGGACACTCGTAGGGGAGTTTCCACGAAAGAGAAATACTTAGTGAAAATCAGGTAGGTGAATCTAGTCAAGGGGAATTTGATCATTCTAAGCCATGTGACCTACTTGGACTCTAGGAAAGTGGTACACAAAGTGAGGCGAGAGAAAAAATGACCCAACAGGAGAAAGAATGAGCCGTTGGGAGTAAAAAAGAGGGGGGTCCCTACCTAAGGCAGGGTGTGTGCTGAAAACATGCACAAGTGCTTGCTTGAATTGCAAGTAATACTCACCTTCCCTACATTTTTGCAACACTTTCCCTTTGAAGTCGGTTTGAATTGTTACTATAGAAGCAATATAGCGTCTTCAAATTAGAGCATTGACAACCCAATTTTCTTTCCCGTTAATAGAAATGATATTAAAACTATAGTTAGCTATTAACTCTAACCATCTTCTATGTATAGCATTTAGATTAGGTTGAGTAAAAACGTACATTAACCCATTATGGTCAGTTTTCATCTCAAAGGGTTTTCCTAATAGGTAATGCCTCCACATTTGCAATGTGTAAACCACAACTGCTAATTCTAAATCATTTCGTGCATAATTCATTTCATATGGTTTTATATTTTGATATTCATAAGCAATTACTTTCCCATCTTGCATTAATACCCCTCCTAACCCTTCACTGCATGCATCTGTGATAACCGTAAAGTTACCCTCAAAATTTGGTACTTTTAAGATTGGTGTGGTGGTTAATTTCTCTTTGAGTAGGTCAAAATATTCTTGAAACTTCTCAGTCCATTGAAATTTCATTCCTTTCTTTTGTAAAGAAGTAATCAGGAATGCAATCTTATAAAAGTTTGCAACAAACTTCCTATAGTACCCTATTAGACCCATAAATTTTTTTACCTCTGAAATATTCTTAGGTACGAGCCACTCCAGTACTGCCTTGATCTTAGCTAGATCTATAGAAATTCCATCTGATGAGATCAAATGTCCTAGATAATGTACCCTCTTTTGGAAGAATGAACACTTGGAAATTTTACCATACAACTTATGTTCTCTTAAATGTTGTAGGACCATTTCTAAATGCTTGCAATGTTTTTTTTCATTTCTAGAATAAATCAATATATCATCTAGAAAAACTAATAAAAAATTATTAAGAAAATCCCTAAATACACTATTCACCAGGTTCATAAATGTTATAGGTGCATTTTTTAAACTAAAATGTAAAACAATCAACTCATAATGTCCATACCTGTTTCTAAATGTAGTTTTAAAGATATCATCATCTTTAATCCTCAAAAGGTGATATACAGATATCAAAACTACTTTAGAGAATATGGCGGCTCCCCTCATTTGACCGAAAATGTTGTCAATGCATGGAAACAAATACTTGTTCTTAACCATAGCTTTGTTAAGCATACGATAGTTGATGCACAAATGAAAGGTACCATCCTTCTTTTTAACAAAGATGAATGGTGCTCCCTAAAGTGAAACACTTGGTCTTATCAATCCTTTAGACAACAATTCATCCAATTGTGCCTTAGGTTCCCTAATTTCAATGGTTCTCATCCTATAGGGTACCTCAGAAATAGGTTTTGACATTGGAACTATATCAACAAAGAAATCAAATATTCTTTTAAGAGGTAACCCTGGTAACTCATCTAGAAACATGTCCAAATTTTTTCTCAATATTGGATATTTCTCATTATCTGAATTTCTAGTTTCATCTATTTCACCATCTTCTAACTCCTAAAAAAATTATATCTCCAAATCATCACTATCCTTTCCAATTTCATCAATATTTACAACAAATATTTTACACCCTTTCTTCTTAGCTCTTATAAGTTTCATTGTTGTGATTTGTCAAATCCTAACCTCTCTAGGTACTCCTTGGAATTTTACTTGATTTCCAAAATCATCTAGGAATTCTACATTTTTTGCATGGAAATATACTTTATCCCTAGGTCTCCACAACCAATTCATACCTAGGATTACATCATATGATCTTAGAGGTGCAACATAAATGTTTACTTTTGCAGAAAAACTGGGTAGTTCTATCCTAGCCTTAAATAGACATAGATCCACCTTTTCTCTTGTCTAGTTTGCATACTCTACATCCCAAGACATTGCCATGTATCCTTTCTTCCTAGATAATTTTGTAGCTACTCTTGGTGAAATTAAATTCTTAGTTGCACTAGTATTAATAAGAATAGAAATAGTTAAGCCAAACAAAATACTTGGCGTTTCAACTAGAGTTACTTGGTACTCTACCTGACGATTGTCCACAACTGCATTTATTCTTTGATTAAACATAGCCTGCTGGGTAGGTAATGGATTACCACATGGTCATGATCCAAAAGTTTTATTGGGACAGTCATTAGCATAGTGATTGCATCTACATATAAAGCATCCTGTAGCCGGTCCTCTTTTCCCTATGGTTTCTCTAGACTTGTTGACAGTTTCACTAGTCTCATTGGTATTACCCATATTAGAGTCATTCCTTTTACACTCTCTTTGAGACTCTTTTCCATCATTTCAGAACCTCTTTTCTTTTTTCCTTGGAACATTTTGTAGAGGTTCCACCTTCTTTGGAACTATCTTGTCAGGAACTTCCACATCTTTCTTTTGCTCTCTTCTTTCTTGATGAGTGGAATTAGCCTTAAGCTTTTGCTCTTCCTTAATTGCTTTCTCATATACAAGATCCATTTCTATTGGATCATGCATATCGACTTCAAATTCCCATCAGCTCTGATCTAACTTATAAGTCCCATTATAAATTTTACAATGTGGAAGTGCTCATCTTTGTGATATATGAGAACATAGCATAGAAGCCAGGTAAACTACTCCTAATATTTGTTGACTAGTATGTTACCTTGTTTCAACCCTTGGAAATCCAAGAGTTTTTGGTCATAGTATAGTTGTGGCATCCATCTCTTATGAGAAATCTCTATGAATTCCCCCCATGTTAATTTCCATGAGTTAATACTAAGTTCCAACTTCTTGTTCATCCACCAGTTAGAGGCTTCTCCCACTAATTGTTACACACCCAGTGTGGCTTTAGTAACCTCATCATAGTTTCATATTTCAAAATACTTTTCCATTTGAACAAGCTACACTTCAGCCTCATTGCCTCCAACACTACCATCAAACTTGGGTGGAATAATCTTCTTCATTTCCTTGAAAATTTTGGAAGCCATGAGCTTCTTATTCCTTTCCTTGGGAGGTGTAGGCGATTTTTCCCTTTCATGATCATGGGTTTCTTCATGTCCATGAGAATATTTTTCTCCCTCATTCTCATTAATGGGAACATCATTCTCTACCCTATCCTTAACTCTTTCTTTCTCAAGATTAGCCAACCTTGCCAAGATTTGGTCAAGTCTAGCCTCAACTTTAGTAGTTCCTTGTCCAACCTCTTGACTTCCACCAGGGTTAGTTCATGTCCTCACCATGCTTACGAGATTGATTTTTACCTGAATTTTTATCCATGTTAGACTAAATTATGTTATCAACTATCTTAGGGAAAATATTAAAAATGACATTCATACACACATAAATAATTCCACATAAGATTAAGCACACACACTTTTTGATAAACACATAATTTTATTTTTTCATGGGGATTTGAATATCCCTTCGATTACATAGAGTGACTATTTAGATAGTCGAGTGGTGAGTATCTTTTGGATTCACTCTTTGACACATAACTAAAAAGAGTATAACCTATAGATTGAGATATTTGTTATTCCCTATCCTTTTGTTCATCCCTCATTTGTTTGTACCTATCCCAAAAAGAATAATATCCTTTGGTTTTATCATTTGACATATAATTACGAGTAATATCAATATGGTGTTCATCAACAATGTAGTCCACCCTATTCACAAAAAATTGTTCATGAGACCATTTCTTGTTTGGTGGTGTCTGTGGTACATATCCCTCAAACTCGTTACTCAAAGAAATTACTATTACTTCAGCCAATGGAAGAACCCTAGGGTCACTAAAGATGAATTCTAGACTAACACTTCCTTCTGAGGCCATATCCTTGGAAAGTGGTAATGACCCAGACTTTTCTGGTGAGATGGTTGGTATGTAGTTGTACATAGCCTCCATCTTCATCTTTCTCTTCACATCATTGATCTGAGAGAGTGCATGACTAAAGGTTTTAGTGTCACTCAACTAGATGGAATTTTCATAGTTAGTTCCCTCAATTTTTCTAACAATGGCTTCCCCTTCCTTCTTGGCCTTGAGGTAGCTCTCATTTCCAATTACTGACTTCTGAGCCTTTAATATGAGATGCACCATCTTGACACAAGAATTCACAATATTAGATAACATTGGACAAAAATAATGTTGAGCTCATAGATTTTAGAGTTAAACTTGGTACCTTTGATACCACATGTAACATACCAACCCTTAATGAAGTAAAAATTTCTATTTTTTCACCTTACAATTAAATAAACTATGTAACAAGGCATTGCAATAAATTTTTTATTTTCTTTATTGAAAATATATGAACAAATATGCATAGCATAACACAATAAGGATTCCTTTTTTTTTTCAACAATTCATAAGTTACATTAATACAAGAATGCATTCATTTACATACATAGCTCAATGAGCTTTAGAAAAAATAGTTGTAAGATGGTCGAGGATCCTTCCTTTAAAATATCGGTTCTTTTGTTGCCTTCTATGGAGGAGAAGCATCACTCAAGTACATTTTCACCAATGATGAACTCTTAATGCAGTCCTCCACACATCTATCATTCGATAGATGGCCATTCCCTTTGACGAACAGATTCGTAGAGTAATCGATAACGACAACCAACTGAGCATAGTGTTGTGTCCTACATAACTATAACTTTGTAATCCCACAATCTCTAACTAGCATGTAATAATCAATCACGATTAATTGAAAGCGGAGCCAAAGGTCATCACACTACTTTGGATGAAGTGTTTCATTTAGTATGTTCTATTGAGGTTTGAATCTATCACACACTACTTAGGTTCGATTTGACTGAAGGCCATCTTAAAATATGCAAAGTTATTTCCTTGAATGGATAATCCATCATCCTAGAGATAACCTATCACCATTTAATCTACTTGGAATAACCTACTAAACAAGTAAATTCAGAAGCTCCCTCCCATATTGGAAAAACCATCCTAGGAGTAAACACAAGCTAGTCTAGTTAAATCAATAACTTTGCTAAGTGTATCCCATGTGCCACTTATGTTCAATCATAACTAGTATCTAATAAGTTCTATGATAAACACACATCTCCTATTATGGAGTATTTAAAAGCACAACATGAAAACAACTCAAAATATTCAATTCTCTTTTCAAAGATATTCTAATTTCAGCAAATGAAAATAATGGAAAAGACACTTCAAGAAAACATGGAGAACACTTCATTCATAAACAAAATGACAAAGAAGAATATCCTCATGTTTATTATCACTTACCCAAATATTGGTCAACAATGTAGCCTTTTCCCAAGAACAACAAGCTTGATGACAACTTCTATAGAACATCTCAATGATCTCTAACTCTCAATTTGATAGTTCACTTCACTCAAGTAGCAACTTTCTTTATATAAAATAGAGTACTTTCGCTCTCACACACAAATAAAATAGAGTGTAAATAATGCAATATAGAACTTGCAAGATGAATGAAAAAGATGATGCGTCCCTTTGAATGAAATAACTTTGCTACTTATAGAGAAGCTTGGTAACCTCTTATCCTATAGATTAGGCATGATAATGGACAAAAAAATCCATGCAAATCAACACATGAAACTCAACATAAAGGTGGCAATCAAACAAGTTTATACTCAACAAGAACTTAAATAGATCAACTTACAAAATTGTCAACAAACAAAAACTCATTCAAATCTACATATGCTCAATTTGAATTAACTTAAGCAAAATACTTCTACAACAATTGGGTTTCTAGAGGTGGTGCCAAATTCCTCCATACTCTTCACTAGTTTGGACAGTTTCTTTGCTATAAAAAATAGTCAAATTTCAATTCACAACAACAACCAATCATCGACTGGGCTTGGTAATGAGTTAGCTTAAGATATTAAATATGTTGGAAAAATTCATTGATAGATATATTAAACATGGAAGAAATGTTTACTTAGAAGTCAAAGTTAATATCCATTAAATGTGTCAACCAAGTCCATGCTTGTATTGATGTAAGACAACAACTCAAAATGCATTAAATATGTTTCATAATACATGACATAGTGAGTGAGACTAGGCTTCACAAAATAGTCATAAGAAATTTTCATTAAGCTTCCAAAATCATAATCATTATTGACTATTATTAGCCTTTATAAATCGGCTTCTATTAAACTAAATGATAGTCAATAAATAATATATATATGTTTAAATATATATATATATATATATATATACCATTTATATATATGTATATATATACATATATATATACCATTTATATATATGTATATATATACATATATATAAATACCATTTATATATGTATATGTATTTATATATATATACATTTATGTATATCATAAACTATCAACGCAAATATTTATACTATATAATTTATACAAGTATACATTCGATATAGAAAAGTATAAATTAATCCAGTCAAGATAGTATTTGCATCTAATCATAATATATCGAATGTATGCATATATAAACATGTATAAAATAATTTTCCTCTATGTATGCGTATATGTCTATAGGTATATCTATATCGATGCATCTGTATAAGCATGTCCATTTTCCAATGTACATGTGCATCGATACACATATACATATGGATACATGTATATACCATACATATATATATGTTCACATTCAATTTAAATATAGTAATTCATAATTACCATCATATTGATAACTATTTACATGTAGTTCATCTACACATGTGCATATACATGTTAAATCCCATTACAATGTATGTGCATATTTATACAATTACTCCACATGCATCCCACTTATCAATATAATTGTAATAGAACAAGAAAAATATCCAAAGCTCAATCAAATAAACATTTGAACCCAATAATATATGAAGTAGTAAATGAGACTCTATCAATGCAGACATATCGACTAAGGATGACTTACCAACTTCCCACAAACTGACTTAACTCAATCATTCTAATGTGGTGTGTGTATGCTCAAATAGATTATGTTATCAGTTACCCAACCAAGATCTTCTCCTAAGTGATACTTCCCCTCTGCCTAGAGGAATGGAACATATACCTACATCCCCGTAACACATGCACATAGAAGTCAATTATTCACAACATATGTAGTATACGTAAAACATATCCAAAGTTAGAATAATAATTCAATAACCATTCATTCACATAACTGTAGTACTTTTCCATGAAATAACATAAAATGAAATAACATCATATGATAAACAAGGTACAAGCACAATTTATTCCACTTCAAAATTCATTTTACATTCATATTTACCCTATGTAGTAATACTAAATAGTAATTGCATAGTTGGGGTGTAACATAGGGGGTATAGAAGATGTGATACCCTCTTTGTGTTTATGAGTGTTGGAACATGCTATGACTATTGACTGTGATTTGGTATCTTGAGTAGGAACCAAATATCTCCACTCATGGGCAATTGGACCCTCACCTTTTGTATCACTGCCATCACTCATCAACTGGCTCGCCTACTCCTCATCATCATTCTCATCGTCATTTTCCTCCTCCTCCTCATAGTCTAAGTCATCCTCGTCTACCTCATCCACAAACAAATATGTAGCCTTGATATCCTCACCTATATCTACCATATCATCCCTATGATCTAGAAGAGGTCTTGCATAGCCTACAGGCTGATCCATAGGAAAGATTAGAGTTGGTTGTGATACAACCCACCACTCCTTGTAAGCATTTATAGAACCAATGTCATCAACATCAAAGATTAGGGGAATGTCAAGATCCTCATCATCTGAATCACTAGATATAACATCATCAACTATGAGTTGTCTCATATCTCAAAGCCCATTGGAACTTCACACCGATGGTCTATAGAAATTTTGTGTAGTTGGTGGTACCTATATCTATCTAAACCGCCTCATTACATGATCATAATAGAATGGTCTCACTACGTAGTTATGCCTCCCTAATAAAAATTGGTCCCTCTACATCCTAATCAATTAGTGTATCTCATTTGGCCACTAAGGTATCAATTGGCAAGGTCTCCATAGGATCTCCTCTTGATCAAGATAGTCAAACTTGACTCTAGTATAATAGATCCCCATAGTTCCATGCTCATCTAAGTGGATAACTAAAAGAGCGCAGATAGACCAAAGCACCAACAAAAGGAAATCATGTCGATCTGGTGCATGTGATATGCTCTAAGAACCAAACCTGTAGTAGTGTACAATGAACCATACTTTCCCCATCCTAATAGGTAAACTGTCCCAAGTCATATTACATATAGGCCAACATACTACAACCCTAGGTATAGATGGTCCTCTTCTACTCCATATCCCTAATCATGTGTACTATTCCTCCATCTAGGTGTGCTCCTTATCCATCTGGGACTTACTAGTACTGGAGTAAAAATTATAATTTTCCTAAGGAGTGATAATCATACACCACCTCAACTCAATACATGGCCCTATGATCCAGGATGTATGCTCTCATCTCTCAGTAAGATTAATCCTCTATGAAATGTATATTCTTTCCTTAGACAGAGATCTGAAGAATGTGATACACATCTTCCAATGTAATGGTCATCTCCCTAATGGGAAGATGAAAGGTGTAGGTATCTACATCCCATCTCTCAACCAATGTCATAAGCATGGCATTATCGTATCTCACGGGTGGCATGGGATACACCCAATATATGTTTTTCTATTCTAATGTATTTGCATCCTCATCTAAAAGTGTTGTGATGAGCTCTCGTAGGTGAAAAAATAGTCTGTTGCCAAGATGTTGTCACAATCAAGGTGGAATCTAGTAAAAAAGAAAAAATATCATCTATAAACATCCTAAAAATAAATCTATTTATCAAAAATCAAAAAGTGTTCTAAATTTTCTCTAAGGAACTTTTCTAGGGTTCCTAGACAATTTATTCCTTATTTGGGACACTTTGAGAAAAGTGGGACGCTTTGCAAAAAAAAGGGACACCTTGTGACTTTTTCTTCCAAGGTCCTAAATCTATTTATAAATACATAAAACACAAGGTAAAAGCATAAAAATGAAGCTAAGGTAGAGAAGAATCCACTAACTATATGTTTTAGATCACACCGTCCCACCTCATTGTGTAGGCTCTTGAGTCTTAGAGGCATGTAAGGTTGTATAATCAGCATCATCAATCACTCTCCACCAAAGTCAAGCTACAAAAAGGTAAAATAAAAATGATCACAAATTACTTAAATTTTTCTTCTTATATACTCAAATTAGGTTATTTGCATATTAAAGTAAAAAGTGCTTTTTAGTTTTAAATTAGCATATTGGGGGCTAGAGAATCATATTTTTGGAGTTGTTTCTTGTGTTGGATTCATAATTCACCCCTGGTCTCATCAAATTTCAATCATTATGCGGTATGGTACTTGGAAATACCTTATGATATTTCATGCAATTTGATGCAGTTAGACTCCTACCTTGATTCCACCTTCATAAAGCAAGTTGAATCAAGGGGGAATACATCTACCCTTGAATTTGAATTCTTCAATAAGTTATATAAGAGGATTTTTTTTTTAACAATTATCGAAGTGGTTTTTTAGGATGTGGTTCCTAACATTGTGGTTTTGCAAATAGCTACAATGGGGGCTTCATTCTCCCACGTTTGTGAAAATTTATCCATATGAGTACCCTTTTATGAGATAAATTTTACTGTTTGAATTCCTTTAGCTTGCATATGCACATAGAGTCATATGGGCGCTAAAGTGGGGGCTAAATGTATTGTCAAAAATTGTTCTTCCTTCTTGGAGATAGTACAATTTCACTTATTTTGGACCTATTTTAGTACCCTTGCATTCCTACCCATTAAATTATCATTGATAGGCCCCTAAGAACCTTTATTATGGATCCCAAGGATTATTTCAACTGAAATACTAACAAATTCAATAAATACATTCAATTTTCTAACCTCCCAACATTCTAGCACTCCAAAAATCTGGGGTAGGATGCATATGCCACCTTGGCCATTTGAGTCCCGTTTGTGACCTTTTTAGGGTTTCAACAGAAAATCAAAGTCTTTTAAATTCAAATTTCACAAAATATTAGCATTTGGGATCTAATAAATAGTCAATTAGACAAGATGCCTATTAAATCTAAGTCACACTCATTTTTGACAATTAAGGAACTAGAGAAAACAAGACAAGTGATTAAGAAATAGATTCAAACATTTGTATTCGGGAGTTAGGAGAAAGGAAAGTCGAAGTCTTGGAGAAACATTATAGTGTTTTTGTAAGTCTTCAAGCTCACTTTTGTTTCAAGATCTAGCATTGCTAAAAATTGATGATGGTTTCCTATGGATGATCATGATGGATTCTAAGTTGGGGAGATGCAACTAGCCATTGAACCAAGCCTAATGACTTGTTTCCTAAGTTATTCCATCTTCCATTTTCATTCTAGTTTCTACCTAAAGAAAGGTACATGCATTCTCATGGCTTATTAGGGTGATTGAAGATCTCCCAAAGTGAGTCATCATAATTTTCATATTTCATGTACGCATCCTATTCTAGCACATTAGAGTAGGGTTTCATTGAATTTTAGATCTCTTAATCTCAAGCAAACTTAAGATTGGGACCTTCACACACATTTCCATTTGATATCTATTCTTTCTATCAAGGTTTAATTACCAACTAGGGGTTTGATCAAGAAAAATAAAACCCTCATAAGAAAATCAACACAATATTTTGTCTTGCAAATCTTAACAGATTTGGATCCAGAAGCAAAGTTTGAAAAACATAGGAAGGAAGCACAAAGATAGGAGAAAAAATTCAAATCTTTCTTTTTCAGAAAGGAGTATCAAGACTTAATCACCACCTTGGGTGTATGAGTCCTAGCATACCCATTTTCACTAGTTTTTTGTAGATACTCATTTTCCATCTGAATATTCTAGGTTCTACCCAAATTCCAGTAGTAGGAATAAATCACCGATTTAGGAATATGAGTCCCAATGCACTTCAAAAACAACAATTTTCAAGGTTTTGAGATCTTGTTTAGTCATCTACTATCCCATTGATACTTTTATATTTCTCCTTTTTACTAATTTGAATTCATGATTTAAGTTTCTAGGGTTTAGTGCATTATGGATTTTCATTTCCCCTTTGAAGATTCATTTCAATAGTGAACCCCCTTTTAATCACACCTAAAGAAACCTACACCCTTTTTTGTATCCTTCCCTCAATTGAGTCTCTTGATTGAGGGATTTTGGTTTCCTAATGAACTAAGAGTGAAATAGGTCCCTTCCCTTGGTTCCATCTCCTAAAAGGTGGAAACCCTACCCTATATCCTTGTGTTCACATGGAAATGAGGAAGAATAAAAAGGGAACTTACCATTCACCCCTCAAGACAAAATAATTGGAGCATTCATTGAGAAAGTTATCTAATTTCCCTTTGATAGATTTGAGAAAAGAACTATTAGGGAATGCTTGCAAAAACTAGATACATATTTGGGACTCAAGCCAATGTTGGAGGAAGATGCCATAATATTATCCACCTTACAATTGAAAGGAATTAATCATAGTTGGTGGTACCATGGTCTAATCACTCAAGACCATAAATTGATCAAACCTTATGATGAATTTTGTAGTAGACTAGTTGAGAGATTTGATAAGAGATATTTGGAAGAAAATTTTAGAGAATTGGCTCACCTCAAGCAAAAATAGAGTGTGGAGGAATATTTTGTAGGTTTCTAGAAGCTACCAGTCATGGTAACAAAAATCTCAGAGAAGAGACCCATAGTCCTATTCATTTTGGGATTGGAAAAACAACTCAACAACTGGTGAAATATTTCCAACCCTCAACACTTTAGGAGACTATCTGGAAATATTTAGATTTGAATAATTTTGTTCCTCAATAGAAATAAAAACCATCAATATGGAATAAGTCTAAAGGGAGTTTGCAAAAGAAGCCTTGGATTTCTCAAAAAATTTCTCTCTATCACACAAAGGAATAGTAATTTTGACACAAGTTGTGAGCTTAAAAGGAAGAAGCTTTGTTTCTCTTTTAGAGAGCCATGATCTTGGGGACATAGGTACCTCGAAAATTCCAAAACTAGATCTAACAAGTTATGCATGGTTCATAAATCCACTTAAAATGTATGGTGATTATGTTTCATCTGTTTCTTTGATTTCTAATGATGGAGAACCTAGTTTTTATACCAGAGTAGTTGATGGTGCTAGAAATGCTAAATGGAAAATATAAATGAATAAAGAAATTGATTCCTCGGAGAAGAATAAAATATAGGATTTAGAACTCCCAAAGGTAGGAAAGTTGTTAGTTGCAAATGGGTCTTCAAATTGAAGAAGGGTGTTGATGATAAAGTTAAAAAATGCAAAGAAAGACTTGTAGCAAAAGGGTATTCTCAAAAGGAAGGTATTGATTTTCATGAAATCCTTTCACCAATTGTTAAGATAGCTTCTATTTGGCTTGTTTTAGCACCTATTTCTTTACTTCATCTTGAGTTGGAACAATTATATGTTAAAAAAATGTTTTCCACATGGAGATTTGAATGAGATATATATAGAAAAAACATAATGGTTTCTTCAAGATCGCAACGTGAAATTTGTTAGATTTATGAGTAACACGCACCACTTGATCAAACATCAAATAAATACACCTTCCATGCAAGATATCTTCAAATAATATATATAATATTCCTCAACAAAAAATCTATAAAATGAACCTTAAGAATCTTCAAGGAAAACAAAAGTCCTCAAAGGTTGAGAGTAAAGCTCTAAAGTGATAATACAATGAGGGTTGAGTGCTATTTAAGAGAAAACCTAAATGAGAAAGGGATTAGATCATGACAACTGCCAATATCTCATGTAATGAGACAAAACGATCTAATAATAGCTCAACTAATAAAAACATAAAATCACTCATAAGTTTAGCTTAAGTGCATGAGAATAAATTATACTAGTAATTAATTATTAGCTAATGCATGATTACTCTAACACCCCCTTAAGATGAACTTAGGGAGTAGCTAAAAACACTAAAAAGAGAATGCAAGATGTGTCCTGGTAAACAAGGCCTGGTGAGGTACCCTTGTACAAACAAAAATTCTCTCACAACTAGAGAAAAGGAGAAAACCACATGGGAAAAAATCCTCTTCAAAAGAGAGAAAGGTGAATGAAGGATTGAAAATTCTCCAAATTAAGGTGAAGGACTAAGAAGCCTCTAATAAAAAAAATGTCCCAAAAACAAGAGGAACATGAAGAACATCACTGAAGCACAAAGTTGTAGACTAATTTCAAAAGTTGATTGATATAGTGCTAAAATGAAGAACGTCTAGAAATAGGAATGCAATATTTTACATATGGTAAATGATCCATCTAACTAAAATGCATGTAACCAACCACTGATTTATGTTGCATCTAAAAGTACATAGGAACAAGAGCTAGATACATATATCACTAAAAATATGAAACTAGGAAGCGTTGGCACCTACAGTAAAAACCCCCCATAATGTTGAAAAAGGGATAGGTGTGATAGGTACACTGAAACTGTGTGAAACCAATAAGTGCATGGAGAAACAACCTACAAATAAAAGGGTGTGCAAACTAATACACACACACATGAGGCAATAATCACCAGGATTCACTACTATCGTGGAAGGGATACTCAATTAACAAAGGTGTGATGGAAAACCAAAGGAAAACATCAACCCCCCATGGCACTTTATATCATAGTCTAATTACCAAAGGCATAATATGATGTGCAAAATCCCCAAAACTTAGACACCAGTATGGAACTTTATCTCAGTGCATCTACAAAAGAGAATGTGCATGAAATAAATGTCTACAATGCCCAAATAGGACATAGTACTATAAATACAAAAAGAACAACTAAAAATGAGTCATCCCACACAAACATGTTCCCAGAAGCTAAAACATCCAAGAAATTAGCTAGAGTGCGAAAACACAAAAAAATAAATAAAATGTACTTGAAGAGCAATCTAGAAAAATGCATGAATGGATGTGAAGAGCTCTAAAAGATTGTTCCAACACCACCAAAATCATGAAAAATAGATAAATCTAGGTTAAAAGTTATGAGATTGAGATTGCAAAAAACACCCATGACTTTAAAAGATAGTAGAATGTACCAAAAGAAAAATTAGCTTATGATACCCACACCACTAGAAAGTTGGTGGAACTAGATTTATGATAATATCTTGTTTTCCAAAATTTGATACCATAGGTCCAAGTTATGGCCAAAAGAAAAAAAAAATCCATTAGGGCACAAGGAGGGTTCAAAGGGGCCCCTACAATAGTTTGTACTGCTTATGTTAGCATGAAATCATGATGATATTAGTAGTAATATGTAGTGAATATTCCCTGCTGCCAAAACGAATCTAGCCCCCTCTGCAAAAATGTTTGCTAGAATAGTCAAAATTGGACCAAAATATTCTAGGGTTTTCACTGAAAAAAATGTTGCCCACTAGATAAAGGCTGACATTTTCTGAAATAATAATGGCATTAGAAAGTTTGAAATGTCATGGAAAACCCAAAAACATGTCGAAAATGTTTGCATCGTTGCTGGAAAAAATTTCCTAGCTAGGACTAGACACCAAAGCCCATCATCACCGATGAGACTATCAATTGATAGGGTATGAGAGGGGCCTACAGGCCTACCATGGCAAGTACTTATGAATACCCAAAATTTAATCATCCCCTTTTAATTTTTTTTATAAAGGCTCTCAATTCTTTTTATATTTTTTTAAAATTTTTAAAAATATCTTAAAAACCAAAAATTAAAAAAAATCAATGTAGACTTTTTTTTGCTTTTTTTTAATCCACATGTAGGTTATTGTACAAGGGTTGTACAGGGCTCTGTACAATTTTTTTTCCTCAAAATATTTCAATAGGGAATATACGTAAATTTATAGTCAAAATTTATCGAATTGGCCTCCTAAATCCAATGACGAGGTTCTTTTCATGCCAAAATGCACTTAAAAAATTCTCACTTCCAAAAATTACAAAAGAGTAATGAAGAATCCATATTTGAAGACTATAACCCTTGTTGAAGAAAAAAGCTCTTATATGAGAAAGGGGTCCGTTGAATTCATGCTATAATACCATGTTAAAATTGTGAAAATCATGAGCCACAAGATCAAACAACAAACAAAGACACCTTCCACACAAGAGATCTACAAACAATATATGCAATATTCCTCAACAAGAAAAAGATACAAAATGAATATCAAGAATCTTTAAGGAAAAAAACAGTCCTCAAAAGTTGAGAATTCGAGAGTAAATCTCTAGAATGATAATACAATGAGGGTTGAGTACTATGTAGGATAAACCCTAAATTAGAAATGGATCAGATCATGACAACTGTTAACATCTCGTGTAATGAGATAGAATGATCTAATAATAGCTTAACTAATAAAAGCATAAAATCACTCCTAAGTTTAGCTTAAGTGTGCAAGAATAAATTAGACTAATAATAATTAGTTAAATATTAATTATTTATTAGCTAATGCATGATTATTCTAACATTTCTTTTACAAACTCAAAAATTCATTAAATGGCTTGAAGTAGTCTTCTAGACAATGGTAAAATAATTTTGATTCCTTCATGGTGAGCCAAAATTTTAGAGTGAGTATGAGGTCGTATTGTGTTTACTTTAAAGGTTTCAAAAATGGTTTATTCATTATCTTAGTGTTATATGTTGATGAGATGCTTGTAGCAAGACAAAATATAATTGAGATCAATGGGTTAAAGGCTTAGATGGCTAGGGATTTTGATATGAAGGATCTAGGAGTTGAACAACAAATTTTGGGTATGGAAATGCTCAGAGATAGGAAACATGGTAAGCTTTGGTTATTGCAATAGAAGTACATAGAGAATATTCTCATAAGTTTCAATATGAAGAATGTGAAACCAATTTAAATATCCCTTTATCTTCTCATTTTAAGCTTTCTTCAATTATATATCCTAGTTAATAAAGTAGAAAATGTTATATGTTTTGTGTATCATATGTTAATGTAGTAGGAAGTTTAATGTATGTGATGGAATGTACATGACCAAATGTTTCACATGTAATTAGTGTTGTTAGTAGATATAAATAAAATCCAAGTAAAGAGCATTGGATAGCATCAAAATAGGTGCTTTGGTATCTTAGAGGCACAACTAATTATTGTATCACCTTTTATGGTTGTAGTGGTTGAGTTTGTGGTTATGTTGATTCAAATTTTGCAGCTGATTTGGAAAAAAGGAGATCTACATTTGGTTGTCTTTACTGTTGTATGAGGACCAATTTGTTGGATGTCAAAGCTTCAAGAAACAATTTCTTTATCCACTATTAAGGAAGAGTATATGGTTATCTCACATGCATGCAAAGAGGCAATTTGGTTGAAGGGTCTTTTGGGTGAGTTTGGAAAATTGTAAGATAAGTTGATTATATTTTGTGATAGTCAAAGTGCTATACATATAACTAAAAATTCAACTTATCACAATAGAACTAAGCATATTGTAATTAAATACCATTTTTTATGACAAGTTGTTGACGAAGGTGGTGTAGCTCATTAGAAATTTCATACACTAGAAAATTGTGTAGACATGTTTACAAAACCAGTAAAGTTAAACAAGTTGAAATGGAGTTTTACTTCTCTTGGCTTGCAGAAAACGTGATGAATGAGCATGGGCAAGTATTAGGTAAATTTTTGTCAAGGTGGAGATTGTTCGGTAATGACAATAAGAATATAACTAAAGAAGAATTTTATCTTTGGTACAGATAAAGGAATAAAATGAAAAGATAAAACAATAAAAATAAAGGAATAAAAAAGCTATACTTTTCTAATTTTGATAGAAGTTGAAGATATTGTATATATCTTGTTGCCTTGAAGGCTAAATCATTGTAATTAATTGTAATTGAAGAGCAACAATTGTGTGATGTTTGTAAGCAATTTCTTTGAGCAATAAGAAAATTGATACTTTTCTTGGTGGATGTTTCCTTGGCACAATGTCAAGGTTTTACCACATAAATCTATGTCTTGTCTACTATTCTACTATTCTATTTTATTTTCTTCTTTATTTATTTGTAACTAATTTGTGTTGCAATATTCTAAGTTGTTGGGTTTTACACTTCCATTTCCACACAATAGTATTCCTAAGGCTAAAGTTACTTATTTTACCTTGTTTATTCTCATCTTTAATGATTCTAGTTTCATCATTTTCACTTGGAATTATTCCCCCTAGCTTTGATTTGGCCATCAAATTTAATTTTTCTAGGCGCTTTAAATTATTTTATCAACTAAAAGAGAGAGAGAAGGGTCAAAGATGAAGGAAGAAATGAACACAAGATTATTTTAATTATTTTCTTCCTCAATATAACTTTAGCTTTTCTTCCCATGAAATGTACTTCAAATAAGGGAGAGGGGTCACTAGTTGTGTTGGGTAACTTTGTGAGCATGCAATGATTTCCTAGAATATTGTGGGACCTTCATTTTCTTTTGAAATGTGGTCTAACTCTTATCTATCTATAACTAAGGTTTGGAGGAATGACTCATCATGCAACTTGCTACATTAGTGCATCTACTAGGAACTGTCCAAATTTTAACTTTTTAATGATTTGACCAAAAATTAATCATAGTACCCCTAGTATTTGAACAAAAAATTATCATTTGTTGCTTCTAGAATATCATATTTTTATTTAAAATAAAACTTATATGCAACATAAATGGACAAAATACCTATTGGTAACCATAAATCTTTGTTATCTCAATAGTTTATATTCAACACAAATTAACCAATAGTTGAACACATAAAACTATTTTTTGTTATAAAAACAACACACAATTATTTAAAATACAACTTATATCAACAAAAGAATGGAATAATAGTTGAACACTAAAACAATTTGAAATCATTGAGATTTAATGGGAAAATACATGATATTTATTGTGTTCACCTTTTATATTTGTGATGGGACAAAATAGTAATATGAAATACTCTAATGCATGTATATTACCCCAATAGTTGTACACATTAGAACAATATTTTTTCACTATGATAACAATACTTGTTTAAATGAATGTCTTATTTTATTAAATGCAAATTTTATTTTATAAATGATACACTTATAGTGGATAGTTATGATATTTTATTTGAGACAAAAATTATTTATTTCACTTCTTCATAAATGTGTTTATGCTTTTTTATATAACATTCATAGTTTCTTATGTGTTAATGTATGGATACATTTTGACCAACATTTGGTTATTTTTCTATTTACATGTGGACTATTTATTTATAATATACAGTATAAATATGTGGTAAGACTAAGTATTATAAGAACAAGTGCTATAACAACAAGTGGACCTTGCACAAAACCGTCTCCATTAATTCTATGGATTTTTTAAAATTTGATAGTGTCTTTTTATGTCACAAGAATCTTTTTTTGATTATTCACTTCTTTTTATTCAAGGAACACATGAATGGTGAAAATTACATTATCATTCCTTCTTTGTGATATTTTTAAGTGTTTTCATATAATAATGTTGTGTCAATATAGTATATTTGAAAGTCTAAATGGTAATAAATAATTAAAAAATTAATAGAAATTAATTTATGATTTTATATTTTTTATAAAATTTTATATTTTTTATAAAATTTTAAATTTTAATTCATAACAATCTACAAAACTATTTCATAATCATGATTATAATCAAAATTTATTCCATCAAATAGAATATTTGTAATTTATATTCTAATAGGTATCATTTAATATTTAAATATTACTAATTAATGTTAAATTATTATAAAACAATATTAGTTATGTATAATTTAGTAAATAATATAATTAGTATATAATTATATAATAAATATATAGATATATTGTTAAATATAATTTAATTATTGAATCCCATGCATCAAAGGTAAAATTAGAGGTACCACAGTTAGCATGGTCACTTTCAGCATAGTTTATTAGTATAGATAGTGTTGGGATGTGAAGCCCAACGGTCATTCAACCTTTCATCTCCTCCCAACTCTTCAGTTCACAGCTGAATATGAGTTTATTAATATATGCGTATAGTCCATGTATTGTATTGGGTTATTGGAGATTAATAAGATTTTTTCCCTACTTTCTTGGTGGATGTAGCCATTTATGGTGAACCATGTTAAAAGTTGTGTTATGTTGCTTTGTTGTGTGTGTTTATTTTCTATTTATTCATCTTGTTGTTAGTTATGTTTTCATTTGCTCCTTAATACTCAACAATTGGTATCAGAGCTCAGTTACAACCAAGGAGAAACTATGGAAGATAGTGTACCTCTGTTAACCAAAGAAGAAATAGAAACAAATTCTTGGGTGCTAGATACAAGATTTTTTTAAAACCTTTCAAAGTAGTGTTTTTGGTAAGGTCCTTGTAGATAATAAATCTCTTGATATTGTTGGCATAGGAGATGTTTTGTTGAAACTATCCAATGGAAATAATTGGCTGTTAAAGGATGATGTGGTTGTCACCCCTTTGATGGAGTTTGTTTGGCAGAAGTGGGCTGCAAAAAGTGGACTGAGATTATCAAGTTCAGGCAGAAAGTCAGGAAAATGGCCCAGAGGAGCAACTTCATGTGGTTTGGTTAATAAGAGGGGTATTGAGAGAGGCAACCGAATGATGTTATGTATGTCTTGAGGGATGTAACATGGGTTTCAAGCAACAAGGAGTAATTAACATTCATTTTAGTTCAATAAAGGGATCAACAACAGTGTTGCATCAATGAGATATCAATTGAGAAGAATAGGAAAAATGTTGATGCAAAAGATCAACATAATTACTCTGAGTGCATTAAACTAGAAGAGCTTGGGGTGGAGGTTGTTTCTAAAACTTATGCCATCGAAGATGTGATTCCTGGCTCCTTGATTGCACACAAGGCAGAGAAGAAATCCCAGTCTAACAATGAGACAGTGACTAATGATTTTGATTTTGTGAAGACAACCATTATAATTGATTTGGGAAGTGGAGCTGAGATTGTTGCCTCTAATCTTGTTGTCTCATTTAGAGAAACTGTATTAGAGAAGTCAGTTTGTATTGTAATGAGTAAGTGTCCAAATCAACCCAACATGCTTTATTTTGAAGCAAGGCCTGTTGATAAAGGTCTTCTAGAAGTAATTCTCTCCAAGGAATTTGGATGGAATAAAGCTCTGGTTAGGAAGATTTGGTTAAAGTTTGTCCCTGGCATGAGCAAGGATGAGGTTGAAGTACTGGTAGAAAATTGATTGTTTTTAGTTACTCACAACATTGTTGAAATTTGGAGATACATTGTGGATCTCTGTGTGTGCTTGTGACCATTACAGGGGAGGCGAAGCCCTTGGAAAAGCTTAGAGATACACCTGCAAGTTGGTATATATGGTAGGATTGGAGCACTACTAACAGGTTTGAGATGCATGAAGAAAAAAAGTATGAAAAGGGAGTTGTTGATGGCACAAGACTAGATGGTCCAGTTGCAACAACTTGTTAACTCTGATTTGGCATGTAGAAGACTAATTCACTGTGTTCATGAGGAGTCGTTAGAAAAAATCAAATTTTTGATGGGCCTGGTTGTACTCTCAGTTCGTAGGAGAAATGTAGGGGATTCCATGCAATACGTGGTTGTACGGTTGGAATTCATAGGGGAGATTGTTGGGATGTGAAGCCCAACGGTCATTCAACCTTTCATCTCCTCCCAACTCTTCAGTTCACAGTTGAATATGAGTTTATTAATATATGTGTATATTCCATGTATTGTATTGAATTATTGGAGATTAATAAGAGTTGTTCGCTGCTTTCTTGGTGGATGTAGCCATTTATGATGAACCACGTTAAAACTTTTGTTATGTTGTTTTTCTGTGTGTGTTTAGTTTCTATTTATTCATCTTGTTGTTAGTTATGTTTTCATCTGCTCCTTAATACTCAAAAGATAGGCCCTAGTAATGTCACAGTCAACATCAGTAGGTAATGCGTTGGAAAGGGTACACATTTTTTTCAGAACTTAATGTCATTAAGAGATGTTAATGAAGATTGTGTGAATATCACATTTAAGTCTGACTGCTCAAGATTTTATTCGAAACCTGTGGTGGCTTTGGGGTTTCAATTATGGGCATGCCTATTGAGGTGAGGTTCTCTTGAAGGGTTGGGCTTAACCATAACACACTAAACTTTGACTGCTTAGGTGGCTGGTGCGGTCCCTTTTCCTTTTCACTATCTATTTCCATTGAAATAACACTCACCATTAGCTATTTGAATTCAACTGCTCCTGCGTGAAAGTATGGTGGCTGCCCATAGTTTTATCTCCCTCTTCATTTGATTTTGTCTTTTTTTTTTTTCATACCTACATGTCTTGCTCCGCGGCCATGATAGAATAAACTTACCACTCGAAACAGGGCTTCATTGGAGATTTATGTTTGATAATGTTGCCACCACCATTTTGAGATGTGGGTATTTTTCCTCTTAAAGGGTGATTCATTAGATTTTGTTTATGAAAATGGTTGTTGCGTTGAGACAATGAGAGCTTCGAAATAGGGTATGGACATCTATCAAACATAATGGAAGGGGGGATTAGACTCAGATATTACAGTTGGAAATGCTCTGCTAAATATGTATGCAAAGTGTAGAAGCATAGACAAGGCACGTGAAATGTTTGACTAGATGCCTCAAAGAAATGTGGTCTCATGGAATGCTATGATTGCAGGATATGCACAATATGTGTTCCTTAAAAGGGATTTAGAAACTTTTAGTCAAATGTAATTGGTAGGTGTAAAGCCACATTCCATAATCTTTGCCATCATCCTCCTTGCTACCAAAATTAGAGCTTTGAAAGATGAATTGTATAAGATGTTGTAGCTGCAATTGCCTTGGTAGAAATGTATGCAAAATATGGAAGAATAGACAAGGCATGTATGAACTATTTAACAAAAGGCCTCCAAGAATTTTTTGACAGAATGCCATGATTGCAAGATATACAAAATGTGGAAGCATAAACAAGGCACCTGAACGGTTTAAAGCACACTCTTCTCATGGAATGCCCTGATTGTAGGCTATTAACAAAATGGATTTGTTGAAAAGGTTTAAGAAGCTTGCAGCCAAATGCAATTACAAGTGTAAAGCCAGACCCTACAACCTTTATCAGCATCCTCCCAGCTTGTGCAAAATGAGAGCTTTGGAATAGGGTATGGACATCCATCAAAGCGTAAATAGGGGAATCTTTTCAGAGGTACTTGCAACTACTCTGATAGACATTTATGCAAAAATAACTACATATTCCTATTTAAATAATTTTCATACCATAGATAATTTTAGCTACAATTCACCATACACACTAGTGAAGAATTTCTAAGTTTAATGGAGTTGAGGAATGTTTAGATGATGTATATGCTTAGGTTGAAACTAGTGAAATAATTTTTTTGTAGAACTGTATTATGTGCATGTGACTCGTGATGATATTAAATTGTGACAATCTATGTCCAAACTAGAATTCTCAATTTAAAGTTGGATAGTTTTTACTCATACTCATACAAGTACTACCACTATCCTTGTCATCCTATGACAAATCTAGATTTATAGTCTAATTTTTCCTTCCATTACCATTCCAATCCCTCTAGTACCTCTCACTCTCTTTATAAATCCTCCATTATATCAATGCTTCTCATACCACTACTACCCACACTTCTAAACCTTCCATAAACTAGTGAAGTAGTTTGATCAACTTAAGAAGAAAGTGGATACTATGCCTATAGCTCTGATTGTATTACATATAATCCCTTACATTGAACACCTTTCACATTTGAGGTTGTTACACCCATTTTTTATTGGATTTATTGTAGCTATATTTGAGTTATATTATGGAAAATCCGGTCACAATGTTCACCTACAAGCTTTCAATGATACATGTCTAGATATTACATATGAAGATAAAGTCTTACCTAAATTATTTTCATGAACCCTAAGGACTATGCCCTTTAATACTTCTAATATTTAGCTCCTATTTCTATCCATTATTTTGATTGGCTAACCACCACTTTCTTACAACACTTATGTGTCAATATGGGTTTAGAAACAACTAACTAATTTAACTAAATGTTCTTGAGACATAATGAGGTTATTAATGACTATGGAGTTAGCTTCTTATATTTATGTGGTAGAATCTATGTGTGCATGTAAAATATCTTGAACTTGAACTATTTGAATCTAATGGTTGGAATTTTGGGGCTTCTCCACTTCCTCCAACCCTTCAAAATGTCAAAAGAATAATACATTTCAAAAAAAAAATGACAAGAAATTTTTTTAAATTAGTTTCAAATGTCTACTACATCTAGTTTTGTATCATGAAAACACTAAGGGCCTATTAAATTTATAAATCTTAGCAAACCATTGGATGAATTTATTCAAACCTTCCTAATAATTTAGTTATCCTTGATTCCATAAAAAAAATTGGATTCCTCTAGAGGATTATCAAAGAGTTATAACAAATAATTCTTCTACAATTTCCATAAAGTTAATGGACACCATACATATACTTGTATGGTATTTGAGCATAAAATAATAGATTGAATTGATAATAATGTGGCTCATGTTGATCGTGTGAATGATGGGGGAAATTATTTGGTTTTTCCACTAAAATAAATTGGAAATTGTATGCTAATATTTTTCCATTGCATACACAATCTAACAATATTGAACAATAATAGGTATTCAAGCATCATAATAATTCTATTATGTATACACATATGAATAAATATCTTATGGATACAAAGCATGTTTTTTCCTCTTCACATACTTCTACAAATACATTTATGGATATTACTTGTAAAATTTCACCTAGATATGTACCTTTAAAAAGCCATGTGTTATGAGGAGATCCACTACTACCCACACTTCTAAACCTTCCATAAACTAGTGAAGTAGTTTGATCAATTTAAGAAGAAAGTGGATACTATGCCTATAGCTCTGACTCTATTACATATAATCCTTTACATTACACACCTTTCACATTTGAGGTTGTTACACCCATTTTTTATTGGCTTTATTGTAGCTATATTTGAGTTATATTATGGAAAAGCTGGTCACAATGTTCACCTACAAGCTTTCAATGATACATGTCTAGATATTACATATGAAGATAAAGTCTTACCTAAATTATTTTCATGAACCCTAAGGACTATGCCCTTTAATACTTCTAATCCTTAGCTCCTATTTCTATCCATTATTTTGATGAGCTAACCACCACTTTCTTACAACACTTATGTGTCAATATGGGTTTAGAAACAACTAAATAATTTAACTAAATGTTCTTGAGACATAATGAGGTTATTAATGACTATGGAGTTAGCTTCTTATATTTATGTGGTAGAATTTGTGTCTGCATGTAAAATATCTTGAACTTGAACTATTTGAATCTAATGGTTGGAATTTTGGGGCCTCTCCACTTCCCCCAACCCTTCAAAATGTCAAAAGAATAATACATTTCAAAAAGAAAATGACAAGAAAAATTTTAAAATTAGTTTCCAATGTCTACTACATCTAGTTTTGTATCATTCAAACATTAAGGGCCTATGAAATTTACAAAGCTTAGAAAACCATTGGATGAATTTATTCAAACCTTCCTAATAATTTGGTTAGCCTTGATTCCATAAAAAAATTAGATTCCTCTAGAGGATTATCAAAGAGTTATAACAAATAATTCTTCTACAATTTCCATAAAGTTAATGGACACCATACATATATGTGTATGGTATTTGAGCACAAAATCATAGATTTCATTGATAATAATGTGGTTCATGTTGATGGTGTGAATGATGGGGGAAATTATTTGGTTTCTCCACTAAAATAAATTGGAAATTTTATGCTAATATTTTTCCATTGCATACAAAATCTAACAATATTGAACACTAATAGGTATTCAATCATCATAATAATTCTATTATGTATACACATATGAATAAATATCTTATGGATACAAAGCATGTTTGTTCCTCTTCACATACTTCTACAAATACATTTATGGATATTACTTGTAAAATTTCACCTACATATGTACCTTCAAAAAGTCATGTGTTAGGAGGAGATCCAAAACCACAATTATTATTGTCCACTTTATGGTCATGGTTTTCTTCATGGTCTACAATGTGAAGGTATTCACAATGATCTAGGTAATTAGTATAACATATGCATAAAATAATTTGATATAATTGAAAATTTAGCATTAAACAATTATACACATTATGCGATTCTCTAAACATAACCAATGCCATTATTTTGTACACTTTGGAATTATCCTTCCGGTTGAGTTGGGGATTAAGGAGGTGGATGATTTTCTCCACATTATTGGTCTAAAGATTTTATATTTTACTTGGGAGACCTTAGTTACAATAATTAAATGTGATATCGTCTTGGATACATCAATGTCTAAAATATGTTTGTGAAGAAAAAATTGTGAAAGTGATGAGAGATACATATGTACCTATTTTCAAGTCAATACTTCAAACTTGAAAATTATGTTGCCACTCTCAATTATATTTTTTATGGCTACAAATGTTTAAGGAACATCAAGTATCTAAGCTCCTTATGAAACCAAAGGTAGAATTAGTTAATTATAACAAATGCATATGCAACAAAAGAAACAAGAAAAAATTAAAAGAGGAAATAAAGAAAAAATGAAGCCCTCTTCATTGCTTCCTAATACTCCTTTAGCATAAAAACCAGCTTTTAACTCATGTCCTCTACCAGTAAAGAAAGAATATCATAATTCCATTCCTTCATATGTACCAAAGCAAGGACGATTTCCTCCTTATGCACCAAAGAAGAATAAGAAATCAACTTTCAACAATCCCATTGCCACCTCTTTTAAAGGTGCTACTTACATATGGATTCTAAAGAAAAATTAGAATATATTCAAAAAGAACAAGTGAATCTAAATACACAAGTACAATAATAATATTAAAAAGGCTCTTTCTCCTATTCTACATATATCAAGCAGATGTAATGACATCATATCATGTTGAAATTCAAATACATTAAAGGTGGTTGCCAACTACATAAATAAGATGAGAATACTATATTAGATTATAATTCATCTAGGGTGATCCCACAATACTGGTTTACATTTTTTGGCCAAATTGGACATTGAAATATATATTTTTAACTAAATCTTCACTTTCAGGCACCTATAGCGGCTAAACCGTGAAGAATATAATGCAAACTAGTGATTTGTGACATTTTGTCTGTAGAATCTAAATATATTTTTTTCAAAAATTTTGGAATCAAATTGCACTTATTTTTCTATCTCATTTGAAAACTATCTGTTTTTAGTAAACACCACTTTTAAGGAGTGATACTCACTGTATACAACATAACCTTTTTTCAATGAAGGATAAAATTCTATTTTTTTCAAATTTAGATTTTTAACTATGATATCTAGTGCTTCCAATTTGTTTCATAGTGTTTTGTTGAATATTTTTTCCTTAATCAAGTTTCGAAGTCAAACCAATTACAATTCAGACATAGGCGAACCGTATACAACGTAACTTTTTTTGTATATATCAAAATTCATTTTTTTTTGTTGAATCAAGGACTTCAATATCTAGAGCACTCATATTTTTCAAAAAAAAAATTGATAACCTACTATTTTTCCACATGTGTAGAATAGAGAGCTTGATTTTTTGGTGAAAAACCCATGTTTAATAAAACTAAAAAAACAAATATTTAATAAAACCAAAACATATTAAAATTATATTCATTGGATAGCTCGTTCCGAGGAATACCATCATACAATTGGGCCTGTGAAGTCTCCTCCATTTTCATCCTCAACCCGAGTTTCGAAGGGAAAAATTCTGGAGTTTTTTGGTGCCAGAGGGTGAGAAGGTGGGAAAAGGGGGGTTCACTTGAACCAAGGTTCACTCGAACCCTAGTTCGAGCAAACCCCCTTTCCAAAAAGGTTTTATTTTTGTTTTCTCCTGAGAATGGTCAGACCTTGCATTTAATGGGTTTGCTCGAACCAAGGTTCTAGTGAACCCCCAAAAACTAATTTTTTTTGGATGGGGTCATTTTTTGCAACTTTTCCTTCCTCACTGGAATTGTAAACCACTTTTGTGGGTTTACCCTCTAATATTATTGCTTGAGATTTGAATATTTTGTACTCTACATAAATGTTTATATACTTTATATTATTTTTATTGTGTCCCCCATTTGGGAGGCATATCTTTTGGCATTTTTCACTATCCTGCTCTATTGATAAAAAAACTTCAATACTTTTCTATAGGATTGCAATTATAATGATTATATTTAGCATTCTTATCAAATGTTACTAACATAATATTTATCATTATAATTACAATATTTCTAAGATATTTGATATGATTCAAATGATTATGATTACATTTTAGAGTCAAGTCCCTTCACACTTGAAAATTATGTTGGACACTCTTAAGGACATTTGTCATGACTATAGATGTAAGGAACATAAACTACTTATTTCTTGTGAACCAAAAGGTAAAATTTATTAATTATACCAAATGAATCTATGAAAAATAAACAATACAAAATTAATAAAAATGTAAAATAAGGAGTAGATGAAGCCCGCTTCATCGCATCCTAATGCTCCTAAGCACAAAAACCAACTTATAACCCTTGTTTTCTACTAATAAAGCAAGAGAAAGATAATTTCATTCCTCTATATATTAAAACAAGGAATATTTCATTTTTATGCTTTGAAGAAGAATAAGAAAGAAACTTGAACAACAATCCTAATGCCACCTTATTTGAAGACACTACTTCAACATGGGTTCTAAAGAAAAATCAAAATATACAAAGACTAATTAATCCTTCCACATTCCTAAACTCGTCTAATTCAAACAATCTCATTGAATCCCACTTATCACTAAAATCCCATGATAAAATCCTATCTAGCCATTTATTCTATAAAATCCCAACTCTCCACCTTAAACATGTGATTTCTCACACATGTGTGAGAGGACACTTTTTATGTCTCTCTTCCCCATGTGATGTCTCGCACATTTGAGAGAAGTCACATGTCTCCATCCCTTATCCCCATGTGTGATCTCTCACATATAAAAGAGGAGTCAAATGTTCCATTCTACTTCATTATGTGTTCTCACATGGATATTATGCATTCTCACACATGTGCAAGAGTACACATCAAAATACTTCTTCCCTATCACATGTGTGAGGAAACTTGTCATAATCTCTCTTTTCCATGGTATTTTTCACATATATATGAGAGGATTCAATCTCACCCCTTAGATCTAGTCAAACCAATCCTAGCCATTCAAATCTCTTTTATCCTCTTCCTCTCTAAGTGTACCAATAACATGATTCCACTTGGAGGAATTTTGTTCACCCTGACTCTCAAACATACCTAGCATTTGATCATGAAATACAATCCTAACCCTTGATCCTCCGTCCTCAACACCTATAAATCAAAACATCCTCAATCCATTTGAATAAAATCTCCATTCCAAAGTCATGTTATCAAATTTAAGAGCAACTAGATATACCATCAACTTATCTAAGAGAACATCAATAGGATTCTTGTGAGATCATTGAATACTTATTGAGGTTTTGGGTGCTTCATCCTCTTATGTAAAGGAAATATGCAAAGGTTCTTGTTTGTTACATTGGAATCTTGTTTCTCATATATACTCAAAGCAAAACAAAAGACATGTATATCACCTTTAAGATTTGAGATAAAATATTTATGAGAGCACAACCTACTATGGAATATTAAAATCGTAGATATATATCCCCTATTGAGACACACTTGTTGTACCATCACACCTATGTAGACTATATGATGTCTTCTATGCATCTAGGTTGTACAAGTATCCTCCTAAACTAAATCATGTGATTAACTAGTTTTTGTTGCAAATGTATGTAGATATCAAACTTTAGGTAGAACCAACCCAAATATTGGATTGACACATAGTTCTACTTTGAAACAATAACATTACTCAAGTTAGGATGCTATGATACTACTATAGGACTAGTTTGGAAACATGTGAAGAAACCTAAGAAATTCAATTGATATACCCATTATTTTTTTTTAAATTCCAATTTTATGGAGGAACTCCCTAAGATGGAGACATATGTAATGCCCTAATGCTTCCCATTTTTTTTCTAAGCTAGCATTAGGATATAAATCTTAGAGCTAGGTTGTGAATTATGATCCTAAACATGATATAAACTAAATTAATTTTATTTTTAATGCCAATGGATTAGTATGATAAAATATTATGCTAACTATATCACCTTTTATACCAAAATCTTATAACATAGGTAGTTTAGAGTAGGCATGATTTTGATTAGGGCTTTTATTCTAAAATTACTTAGTATAAATTTGAATGATTATTTTTAGACTAACCCATATGCAGGATCAACCACATTCATGATAATAGTACTAAAAACTTGACTAGAAAGAATCATAATTTAATTTAAGATCCCAAACCAATGAATTTAGATTAAATTTTTAGTTAATTTTTATATTATCTAAAAATTTGAAATTTGGTTAGAGTTGTGTCATCCCTTGGAGGGTTTAACAACTTTTTAATTAGTCCATTAGATTTTATAATTATAGTTGTATATTGGTGAAGGGAGTCCTTATCACTAGTGTATTAAGATTCTAATGTAATGCCATTATGTTCATGTGTGTGTAGTGTGTAGTGTCACATATTCCAAGAATTGACTTAGATCCTTGAATTTATTTCCTAATTTAGGACTAAGATAAGATATCAATAATTAATGTATAAATTAAAATTTTAGGGAACCTACCAAAGTCTCGTTGTTAAAGGATAAAGCCTATCATGTTTATGTTTGAATATCTTCTTTTCAAGCTTATTTTTGAAAATAAATTAGACCCTTTGAATATTTATCCCCTTAAAAAAAATGGTTGAGACTCTAATACTACTCAAGTATCAATTAATATTCTTTTGTTTTCTTGTTTAGCCTCATGTTGGAAGATATTATGCCCTTATAATGATATTTTATATTTTATAAGTTAGTTTTGGTGTTTTATATGATTGTATAGAGTAAAATTGGAAAACAAAATGGTGGTTGTTGACCTTGTTTTGATCTAATGGCTTGCATGTGTGTAGTCATTATCAAAGCACATTAGTAGCCCTAAAGTGAATCAATACTCTAATATTCACTTGATCCTATAGTTCACACAGATCCTAAGAAATCCCGTGAAATGTCTTAGGGCCCTCATGCACCATTGGATGACCCCCACTTTTACTTTATCAAGTATGTAGATGTTAGAAACGATTAATCAAATTACCACTGTAGACATCCAAATTTGGACATTTGATTTATCCAAATTTACCACTTTTCATCTAAACATCCTCATCCAATCCGAGTTAATTAAGTAATATTACTATTATTTAATTAATATCTTTAATTTTGCCAAATCCCTAAGGTATTGAATTAATAATTAAATACCTTACCCTCCTTAATCCTCTTTTCATCAAATAAATTAAATAAATATTACATTTATTTAATTCCTCACGTCATTTTCATCTAATCCTAATCCATCTCTTAATCTCTTCATTAAGGATGTGCACATGCCTAATCCTTGATTAGGATGTGTCACATCCTCCAACTTTTGCAAGTTGGCCTTTAATCCTAATTAGCCCCTAATTATCCTCTAATTACTGATTAATTAATCTTAATCAGTACTTTGGTCAACTCTTCCCATCCCCCAAGGAATTTTTAATTCCTTTTTATTCACCCTAGGCTCCTCTCTTCCCCATGTGAATTTTTAATTCACTTTTATTATTCCTAGAATCCCCTTTTCCCATGCACCTTCTAGAATATTTGACTTGTCACATCAAGTCACATGTGACAAACTCCCACCTTTTGGGAGCATTGTCTTATCCACCAGATTCTTCCAATCATTGTGAATTTTTAATTCACTTTTATTCACCCAAGATTTTTCCCATCTCCCAATGTACTTGCAAGGTACTTGTACTTCCTCCACCTCATGTACCCTCTTGACACCTCATCTCCATCTCATCCCCCTTGGCCACTTCACCCTCCACATGTCAAGATGTGAGGGCTTGTGGGTTCTCAACCCACCATAGCCCTTCATCTTGGCCTTGTTGGATCAATCTTGACCCTTGAATTCTCTAGAGAATTCAAGATCCTCTATAAATACCCCCTCCTCAAGGGCATTTTAAGGGGGACTTTTGATTTTGCAACTACATGCTGCCCATTTACTTCCTCCAACACTTAGTCAATTTGCAACTACATGCTGCCATTTTGTGCACTCATCCTATTTGCAATCACATCCATTTGCATTTTACATCCAAGCACATAGTAGTGATCTTCAATAGAGCCATCAAGGAGCACACAACCAATCCAAGCAAGGGCCAATCAAAGGAGTATCAGCAACAAAGGGAAGGTAAACTATTTTTCTTACATTATCTACTCTTCTCATTGTTTTATCACTCTCTTTTGGCTAATCTTGAGGTGTTCTTGATATTTTGTTTTTCATAGTTTTTAGTTGTTTTGCTCATTTAGATAAGTAGAAATATCAGGGTACACAACCACATTGCATACTCTTACAACCCATAAGGATTATTTATATTTTTTCCTCCAAGTGATGCATCAATAATTTGTTGAAAACATGATCTAATTTTGAGTACATACTCATATTAGGCTCCATAGAGAATGTCAAAATAGCAGTATTTTATTGGTTGATAGTATTACTTATCATCTATAATGGGTCCTCTACCTTATGCCTTATTAAGTTAGCATGCCTAAGGGATGATGACATTGAAAAGAAACATTACAACCTCTTGTAATCTATAGGTATTTTCAAAGCTTTCAACATCTTATCGATGCACCATTGGCTAGTTCATAATCGTGATTTTTTTGGTGGGACCCTTTCCATATAATATTTTAGGAAAAGTACTACTAGTTATTGTTACAAAGTAAAATTGATTATTAGTCCTTGATCATTGAATTTTATATGGCCTATATAAATTTAGTATCATTAGTCAAAATCCTTTCATGGTGGAACTTATGAGACTGGTTTCTTGAAGGAAAAGTGATATCCTAAAATTTTTGACTAAAAAGATCTTGTATTGAGATAGATAGTTTGAGGACTATCACATGCTTAAGGAGAAAGTTCTCTTTGTGTCAAATCATGATTACATCAACTATTCGCCTCACCTCCCATAAATTTCCCTTGGATTTACAATTAAATTAATTTTCCCCTCACTTGATTATGAACACTCAATCATAACCATCTACCATGTAGATGTTTAATAACTAATATGAGTTTCAAACAAACACTAAAACCACCCATGTGTTCTTCAACTCTATACTATTCTCACTAAATAGGACTATAATGTTAGTTGTGAGAAGCTTATAATGACTTACTAAAATAATTGACCATGCCATCAATCCTTACATTCATATCTATAGATAAATTGATTTGGATTAAGTAAATAAACAAAAGAAATCAGTCTATTTTTCTAGTAGCTTGGAAGGGATATGCCACATGTCATAAATCTAGAAGATGGATTTTAGGAGTCTTCCCTTTATTAGGTATTCATCAAACTTCCATGTGTATAGCCTGTTCCTCATCACCACTCTAGTCTACATCCATATCTCTTTGTTGAGTGTTATCCATTGCCTCCAAAATATTATAGAGGTCACATAAAACTTTCTTGGGATATTTTATTTTAGGTGCTTAGTTCCTTCCTCATTTATTGACAATAACTCCTCTATTTTTTATTATCTCCTTCCTCAATACTCATCTTAAAAAAAATGCACACCACACCATCTACACAATGAAAAAAACATTGGAGGACATCTACAATACCTTCTAACCATCCTCAAATTTTATGGAGGATAGAAATATCTTGCTTGTAAGCTTTAGTCAATGTTGTGTGATGCTTTCACCTCTCCACAAGCCAAACTTTGGGCTATGGAAGTCACATTTGATACAATTGTAATGTGGGGTCCTAAGTGAAGGTATGCCTAGTCATATAACAAAGAGCTTCAAAATGTAGAACACACTCACAACAAGGAAGAAAACATGAGGAAATAGTACAAGAACAATGTTTTTCAATCATTTGAACAATAAATATTACAACTTTATAGATAAAATACATAATTATTCAAACTTGACTATATATTTATACTTAGCTCCCATTATAAGGCCAACAAGAAGACCTTGACCAAATTTACACAAAACTAATATTTATTAAATTTTATAATTAGATTTTAGTGGCTAACACCAACCAATTTTCATTAATGTAGTCAGCTCCAACATTCAATTTTTAAACTTTGTGTAATGAATTAAAGACATAAAATCTATTACAAATCTAGAAAATGTAGTCATTAATGATGACTAGATCATCCAATAATATACAAAAATTAACTATTGGTCTTGTTTGACTATCATCTATCACTCATGTATGACTACCATGTGGACATTGCATTGACTATCAACATTTGTGCTCAATCTTCTTGCTATTATACACATCCAATGTTGGTTTATCAATTATGGAGCACTCATAGGAACAATGCATGCCATTGCATGATCTTCATTCTTCCACATGCTAAAGTTCTATCACAAAATTTGATGACTTGTAGGATTTCACTTTCCAACCATATGCCCTTACATCAATAGAAAAATGAATATCACTATATCAAGTGCTAATCTTGCTAATGTAATCCAATTGGTGTTTTGTATTATAGTGTACCTTGAAGTGTTAGCTTGATAATGAATGACACTTGATAGAAGAAATTTGACTTTTCATTGATTTATGATGTGTTGAATGATGCATATGCAAATTAGGAGAATAATATTTTCAATGCTTTGTCAAGCAATATTTTATAATGATACTCTCCATAGTGTGTAGATGTCTCAAGATGTCATTTTAAATACACAACCTAGATATATGAAATTAAAGTTTTGGCACTTCTATAAGTTAGCAATGATTAGATCCAGGGATTGCCAGATTTGAAATGTAAAATTTTGGATTTTAAAATAAAATGACAAAGTGCAAGCCTACAAATTTATTGATACAATTCATCTTTCAAAGCTCTAATTTTGACATAGGCAATGAGGATGTCGGGAGAGATTACAAAATGTGGCTTTACACCTGCAAATTACATTTGACAGAAATTTTCCAAATACTTTTGAAGGAACGCATATTGTACATATCTTGCAATCATAGCATTCCGCGATACCACATTTCTTTGAGGCATCCAGTCAAATAGTTCACGTGCCTTGTCTATGCTTCCACACTTTGCATACATATTTAGCAGAGCATTTCCAACTATAATATGAGTCTAATCCCCCCTTCCATTATGTTTGATAGATGTCCATACCCTATTTCGAAGCTCCCATTGTCTCAATGCAGCAACCATTTTCATAAATAGAAGCCAATGAATCACCCTTCTGTAGATAAAATACTCACATCTCAGAATGTCGGTGGCAACATTATCAAACATAAATTCCAATGAAGCCTTGTTTCGAGTGGCAAGTTTATTTTGTCATGACCGCAGAGCAAAACATGTTGGTATGCAAAAAAAAGACGAAGTTAAATGAAGAGGGAGATAAAACTATGGGCAGCCACCGTACTTTCATACGAGAGTAGTTGAATTCAAATAGTTAACGACGAGTGTTATTTCAATAGAAACAGATGGTGAAAAGGAAAAGGGCCTACACCAGCCACCTAAACGGTCAAAGCTTAGTGTGAGATGGTTAAGCCCAGCCTTTCCTTCATACTCAACAACACATTTGTCCAGTAGGTCCTTTGCATCCAAAGCAATGTCTACAACTGCGAGCAGCCAGTTTTTCATAGACTTATCATGTGTTGTAATACCCCTCATGTTGTTGATACTCTTTGATACTCTTATGTGTTGGTTTGGTACTTGGTTTGTGATGGTGATTAGTTCACCGACTTGGTTGTGTGTAGATTCATAGTTGGTTGGGTTGCTACACTTGACATCACTTATGATGTTTGATGATACATTATGTGGTGGTTATATTATTTGGTTATGTTATGGTTATCTTTAATATTATATGTGGTGATGTTGTGATTTTATGTTGCTATGATTTATGATGTGTTTGCTAGTGAGTCATGGTGAAAGGACATAGTACCATCACTCACTTGCGAGTGCCTTGCTACCCCACAATTACCTTTCACGGTGTGTCTACAATGGAGATTTTACATGCTACTTGACATTTATTTGTATGCAAGAATTGCAGGAACAAAGTCTCGATTCCACCTACTTTGGCAGGATAGGGCGAGCATTAAATTAACCCAACAGGTATGATGTTGAAAAGGGAGTTGATAAGGAAGTGTCCCCATCCCAAGTCCGTCACCTCGTTGTGAGTTTTTTCAGTGTCGTGGTCTTGACCTTGTCTTTGTCTCTGTATTGTTCTTGTTTATTTATTTTATTTGTCAATAATTGTTATTTAATTATCCTTATTTTATATGAGATTAATTAATGTTATCTTGTAGATATGATTAATTGTATGTAGTTGTAATTTAGTTAAATGTTGGAATTAAAATATTGTAAACTAAAAGATATTTAATTAATTAAAAAGGATAGGGTAATTAATTTAAATAAATAATGTTTGTGATAATTGTAATTATTATTTTTTAAATATTAATATTATAAAATCTAAGGATAATATCATGTGAGGATAAATGTGAAATTAAGGAATTTTTAATTAAAAATTTGTGAGATAAGTGTGAGCTTTTAAAGCAAGAAAAGAGCCAATGCATGCGTTGGATTTTTGAGAAAAAAGAAGAGCTTTATTTATTTTTCTTTATTTTTATTGTGAGATATAGAAGTTTCTATACACACACATAGGGGGTGGTTTTTTGGTTTTGGCTAGAAAAGGAAAAGATAGGTTTTTGTGCTTCTCTGTTAAAATTGTTCTTGGAAGCAAAATTATATTATCAATCCAGAAGTTAGTTGAAAGAAGGAATTGGAGAAAGAATTGCAGAGTGATTCTATTTTTGAAAAAGGAAGAAGGCTATTGTGTTGGATTAGTCATCAAACGAAGGATTCCAGATTTTTTTGATTATTAATTCTTTTGATTTATTAATTCATTGTTCTGTAAGGAAAACGAAAATCTTGTCTATCATATTCAAAAATCAATGTCTATGTTTTTTAAAAAGGATTTTGTTGTTGAAAAATTGTTTGTGTTAAACCTTTAGATCTTTTGTAGAAAACTATTATGAAACTTTCTAATTTCCTTTAATAAATCTAGTTATGAGAATTTTGATTTGAAAAGAAAATCAATTTATTATGGAATTAAAATTGTGTGCCTAGATTATTCTGTGTTTGGAGAATAAACTAGATCGTTGATTCATTTTATTTATTTGATTTATATTGAAGGAAAAAATATATATATATATATATATATATGTATGTATGTATGTATGTATGTATGTATGTATGTATGCATATACATGTACATATGTGATATGTTGTTTAAAAAATAAAATATATAAAAATATTTAAGAATTTTGATTTCCATGTTTTGGTGAAGAGGAAAAAAAATAATAAAAATAAATAAAAATAATATATATATATATAAATAATAATTTTATTTGGGGGGGGGGAAGTGGTCGGTGGCCGTCGTACCACCCCCGACCCCCATGGTGGTAGTATGCAGCCAAGGCCGCGCACGACAGCCGAGGCTACTAGACACAGCCATGTGGGCCTGTGACCTCCCCACACTGTGGTACGTAGTACCATAGGCTATGGGTTGGCCTTTGTAAAAAAGTTTAATTTTTTTTAATTCAATTTTTATGTTATATTTAATATATATATATATATATTAATATTACTATTAATATTAATGTTAATATATATATGTATATATAAATATATTTATATATATATATATATATACTTATTGTTGTATATCACATAGATGCAAATGGGCAATTTTTAGTATATGATTTAAATGCATGATTGATTTTAATAAATGTTTAATTAAATATAATATATATATATGTATATATATATATATGTATATATATATTAAGATGGTTATATATGTGGAAATTATGAATAAACTAGATAATGTCAAATTTGCAATGTTAATGTGTAATTGGGTAAATTAGAATTAAACTATGTGATTTAAGTTAAGTTGAATATTCTCAAGTAAATTAATTTATTTATTTCTTGGTGAGATTATGGTGTATTGAAATGTGTTATATAGTGTTGTTTTACGTATTGTGTACTCTCGAGTTTATTCGTTGAATCAATTGTGGTTTTCACTTAATTGGGATTTTGTATTGTGGGGAAAATCCTTGAGTTAGTTTATCCTTTTGTAGGAGCTTAAGTTACCTTTTAGAGACTTCCATAGGTGGGGAAATTGATGTTTTATATTTGATCTTTTATTTTGATATTTGTCCCTATTTTTGGATATTGTTGTGACTTGAGTCTACAGCTGGGTTGTACCATTTTATGAGTATTGTTTCATATGATTTTGGCAAGATGGTTTTGCCTCGCGGATGTTCCATTTGTGGTTCTGTGTTCTTGTTGGTACAACTCCTTGGTGTTGGATTTTTATGTTTTGGGTTTCTAGGGAGAGTGGCTCTACATGGGGGCCTACACATAAAGGGGCTGTCAGGGTAACCCACGTTAGAGTAGAGTAACAAGTGATAATCTAATTAATTAATGGGTGGGTGGTTAAACATTAATAAGATAATTGTGGATGCCTCGTCCATCTGTTAGGGATTTCATAGACTAAAGGTGGGATGAGAAGACTGTGGTCAGCAAGGTCATTGCCTCGTCTTCATGAGAGGTTAATGGTTCTGCATGAGTCATCCTGTGGAGCGGAGCCTTGAGATAGGTAGTCAGGATAACCATAGATGAAGGTGGCACCTTGTGATAGGTTGTCTAGATAATCCATGTAAGGCCATGTGATGACACTCTCCTCTAGCATTCCCTTTGAGTTGTTTTATTGAAATCCTCTAGAAGTGGTATATTATTATGTTTGGTGAATTATTGTTGTTATGAATTGTGAGTGATCTTTTGATATTATATTTCCTTTGTGTTCTCTTGCTATCCATGTTTGTAGTTTAGTCTTGTGTTACTGTTTGGATGTGCTTGGTCGGGGATCCTTCCTTATTTACTCCTACCATGGGGGTGGTCGGGTGGAACGTGCTACGCACCCCATTGGGTCGCCTTTGATGTAGTTGTACCTCTCAGTGCAGAGTTTTGCAGATGTAGTTTGATCCAGGGTTCATATGTTACTAGATGTATATTTATACTCCAGATGTATTCTATGTATTGATGTATCACTCCCACGTGCGTGGGGAAGACTCATGATGTAATTTTGTATATGTATCCATTGGATTGTGCTAGAAGACTAATGTAATGCTTGAACACACTATGTAATTTGTCCTTGTACTATAATTGTATATATTGTTAATGTTATGTTGTATATGTGGAAATATGTACTTTATATTTCCATGTTTAATTAATTGTAAATGCTATATGGTTTATTCTTGTCACATTTTTTATCATTTATTAATGTTTAAAATTGAAGTTAAGTGAATGAATGTGTTAGTTACATAATGTCACCTCGTGTACCCCAAAGAACTTATGTGTTTAATTTGTAATCTTTTATATCTAATGTATACAATAATTTATATAGTTTAATTGTTTTTAAAAAAAATTGTACCATAAATGTTAGAAGTATTAGTTTTCTTTGGTGTTGCGTGGTGGGAAATTACATGTGCACCGTGAAGATCTGCTTCTCTGAGATAGATCCTCATGTTTGTAAGCTTCTTAATCAGCCATTCAAACTCCTTTCTGAAGTTAAGAACAAGAGAAACCTCCTTATTTATCTGTTCTATCATCATCCTGCCGAGTTTTTCAACCACAAGACCAACCAGAGAAGATTCCATAATTGATCTTTTTGAAAATTGAAAAACTGAAGCACTCTAAAATACTACTATGGACTACACAGATATTACTCGAAGCACTCAAACACTACTATGAATTCTTAAAATTTGATGTCCTAGCAACTCCTAAAATGAAGATTAGTGCTTAGTTATCGACCAATGTGAACCAAGAAAAAAAACCAAACTATAATGAATGTGATTACAATAGGGAAAGAAGTAAATTTATAAGAATGCAGATAAAACTTGTTACAAAGGATTCCCACTCTTCCTGAGGCCAAAGTTATTCTAATCACTTTTACTCTATTTATTTGTTTCTTTAATAATTTTGGTTTCATCGTTTGGACTTGGAATTATTCCCCTAGCTTTGATTTGGTCCAAGCACATTTTCTTTTATCAACTAAGAGAGGGAGGGGTCGAAGCTGCAGGAATGAATGAAGAAGAGTATTTTAATTATTCTTTAATTTGTTTCTTCCTCATACGAACTTTCACTTATTCTTCCCGTTAAATGTACTTAAAAGTAATTCTATGGATTTTTTCACATTTAATAGTTTGTCCTTTTACCATCTTGTTTGGATTCTTTTCACTTTATATTTTATTCAAAGAACGTTTGAAGGATTTCTTTTTTAACTATTTTTATTTAATAATGTAGCGTCAATATAGTATATTTGAAAGTCTAAATAATAGTAAATAATTAAAAAAATTAATAGAAATTATTATTATGTTTATATTTTTTTATAAAGTTTTAAATTTTAATTAATAACAGTTTTTAGAAAATCATTATATAATCAAAATTTATTTCATCAAATATAACATTTGTAATTTATATTATAATATGCATCATTTAAAATTTAAATATTAATAATTAATATCAAATTATTGTACAACAATACTAGTGATATATATTTAATAAATAATATAATTAGTATATAATTATAGCATCAAGAAAATTCACCTCAAGGAAAATTCACCACCAACAATTCACCGCCACTAATTGCTGGTGGTGAATTTTCCTTGAGGCGAATTTGTCATGATGGTGAATTTTCCGCAATGAATTGTTAGTCATGAATTTTCCTAGAACCATAATTATATAATGAATAAATAGATATTTTGTTAAATATAAATCAATAATTAAAATAGTTTCAATTATAAAAATGAGATATTTTTGTGACACATCAAGATTATTTTTTATTTGAGTTTTAAAATGTTAAAATTATCAAAAAGACAAGTTAGATTGTAATTTATACTATGCTCCATGGGGACACATCCCCTAGCCTTTTACCCTGTTTCTCGGGGACGCGGGAATGGCTAGGAAATGTCCCCTACCTATCCCCTTTTGCAATAAAAAAAAATGTTTCCGTAATGATTCAAAAACATGTTGGAGACTTAAGGGATGGCTAGCAGCCACTGGGACGATTAGTAATTGTATCGGGGACTGCTAGTCATCCCCTATGGCCCAACAACATCTTACTTTATTTTTTTTGTAAAAGAAGACATTTTTATATTAAAAAATAGGGGATTGACAGGCCCACAAGGACCCTCCACCCCTTTAAACAAAACCCAAACCTACTTGACTTATCAAAACAACAAAAAAGAAAAAAGTATTCTCATTTTGACATTTGCAAACTTGAGGTTCAGAGCATCAAGTGAAAGAGGAGAGAACAATAGTTGAAAGGGGAGACTAGGCATCAAATCTACTTCATTAGAGGAAAGTTCTTCATTTTACATTTATTTTTACTTTTAATTTGTTTTCCATTTTTTCAAGTTTTTCTAATTCTTTACCACATAGTAAGGGCATTGTGAGTTTATTTTTACTTCATTTGAACTTGCAACTCTCTCTTTTTCAATTTAACCAAAACCAAGGACCAATGTTAGTGATTACTAGTATTGATAGTGTGAGGGAGGTTGAGGTTCAAATGCATGAAAGAAGTAGACCGAGAAGTAGAACTCATAAGTATGGCGTACCCATTGGGGGTTCTTTTCATGCAATGAGAGTGTAGCAAGGCCAACAACTTCAAACCCATTTTAATGTCCTTCAAGGTCCCTAAACCTATGCAAAAAGGCCCATTTAAATTGGAGCCATATATTTTCTATGTTTTCTTTTGCTTTTCATTTTTATAGTTAAAACTTGGAGCCTTTGGTCATTTTTTTTATAATTCTTATATACATTTACATTCACAATGAAAGCATTTAAATTTCTTTAATTTATTTCTCAATTCTCATGTGAAATCTCAATTCAAGTCTAATGTTACATATTAATATTCTACAATGTCTATGATGAATGTTTTGTCAATGTTATGATATGAATATTTGAAA
>VDFB02105785.1:535240889-535294953 GCA_007258455.2 Sequoia sempervirens | reverse complement strand
GTGCTAAAATACTTCATGGATTCCTCGTAATAGTCATTGTATTCATTGAAAGAACTCACGGTTCAGCTAAAGCGTCCACGTCTAACTTGTTTACATGAAATTTCCTAGAAAATTGGTAGAAATGGGGTTGTGCCCCATTGTAGAGAACCATTTTGCATTTATTGTTAAATGTGTAAAATTTAGTATAAACACAAACCTTAATGAAAAAAAATTATATTTGAAGATTCAAAGCAAAGAAGCTACTCTAATTTGCAATTTAACAAATCTTCCAAGAACATTTCATTGTCATCTATTCTTAATGATTCTTTTAACCCTTTGGTCCTTAGATTTCTATGTGCATAAATGCTATTAGAATAACACTTAAGAAATGAGATTAGTATTCAACATGCAAGCCAACTAAGCTCCTACATGCAACTATACGATGAAAAGGATAATAGATTCCATGATGAATAGATGATGGTGTTTATGATGAATGATCAAGCAAGGGTGGATACTATGGTAGTGATCTATATGATGCTATATATGATTCTACATATGCTCAAATGAAAACTATGAAATACTAAGATGATACTCCATATGCTCAAATGCTAATTATGAAAATGCAAATCTAAAATGCAACTATGATACAAAGGAAGACATAAAATGCAACTATGAAGCAAAGTGCTAGTCTAAGATTTAACTAATATGCAAAACATGATATAAAAATTAACTATAAGACTCCAAAGTGCTCCCAATTTCAAATGATAAACATGCATGATAAATTTACTTCAAATGTGGATGCCAAATACAATGCCAAAGGCTTGTATTTATAGCCTTTTCCAAGCATATTGTGAGGTGGCAATAATCAACGATCTAGATTCAAACAAGAAGAATGGATGGTGAAGATGGAGAGAATCAAGATGTTGTCCCCTTGACCAAAGACAACATGCAAAAGAATCTCTTGACCAATGGGAAACATACCATTTGGATGGAAGACTCAAGTGTGGGAAGAGAAGACCATGTGCTCTAAAATTGGTGGAAGTGTGTGAGGAATAAGCCATGTGCTTTTAAAGATTGGTTGAAGATAATTCTAATTAAAAATCAGAGTTGTTTAATTTCATGTGAATTTGGTGAGGTGGCACAAAAATTTGTAGACATGTGTTCAAATTCCTAATCAAGATTAGTGAAGATTAATTAAATAAAACAAGCTTTTAGAATTTTTTTATTTAATTAATTTAGAAGAATATGTTTTAGATTTGGAGAATTTAGAAAATGAAAAATATAAATAAATAGAGAGTTTATTTATACTTAATTGAGATATTAATTAAATAGCTAGTATTTAATTAATTAAAGGCGATGGCCGATTTTAGGTGTATACACCCAATACCCAAAACACTTACATTACGAAGTACTCTTTGATCAAAGATTTTTCTTTGCTTTTCACTTTTAGTGATCTTTCAACTTGCTAAATTCTACCATAAGAGTTACATATATACATTTTTTTTACTTGGGTCCCCAAGTCTTTTTAGTCTTGGGGCATGTTGTGAGACCACACAACACTATGTCTAACCTTCCTTCTTGAATAGTGTGAATGTTAAAGCAATGATGTTAGAGTTAGTAAATAGTATGGTATTCCTCTTTCATTGCTTCATTCTTGACTATCAATTCTTTGTGTGTCTTGAATATTAAGTAATTATTCAAATTATTTTTGGGTTGTTACTTTAGGTTTCATATTATTCAAGTTTATCTTGTATGTTTTGTTAGATAAGATCCTTATATGCATTTAATGTTCTATAATTAGCTCATAGATGCATTTAATTTAATATAACATATTCAATCATAATGTTGCATCTAAAAAAAATTAAATTGATTTTATCATATAGAACATGTTAGATCATGGTGTTATTCATTAAATAGTCTTACAAAGATTATTTGATAAATCACATTTCCATCTAACTTTAACACATAAACATAAGTAACCAAACATCAATGATCATATATATAAGAAAGTTTCCAATACATATTCTCAAATGTACAATGCTACTATAGCTTGTGACTCCAAGATCCCTCAGGACCTAGTGATCATCTCTACTAAGAGACAATAGAACACGATCGTGATCTACCCATGGATCCCAGTGCATCTTGTAGTCCCTCTACTTGTCCAATAGCCCTAGTATCCCATATGATAGCCTCCATACACTATCGATCTATGCGGTCTCTCTCCATCTGTAGCTTGACAACCTCACCACATAGTCTCTCAACCTCCACCGAATCTTGATGTGATTGAAGCTCATCGTAGTCAACTTGTAGTGCTAATAGCTCATAGATGGCTCGATCAGTATGTCTAGTATCACTCTTGTATGACATAAGGAATGAATAGATATGGATGTTTCTCCACAATTGGTGGGGGCATGCAATCTATGTCAATCACCTCATCTATGAGAAAAAGAGGAACTATCTCTATGGCATCCCATTGTCAGATATAATGTAGCTCTCTCACGGATCCTATGAGATGGAAATAATAAAGATAATCAATATGTATCATGACATATATACATAAATCAAAAGAAATAACATGATCATAATCATAAAAGAATAATAATAATCATAAATAATGAATCCTTACCTAGATCTCCAACCAGTTGTGTATAAACAAACTCATCCTATGTAGGGTGTAACATACCAACCCTTAATGAAGTAAAAAAACATAATTTTTCACCTTATGAGTAAATAAACTATGTAACAATCCATTGTAATAATTTTTTTCTTTTCTTTATTGAGAATATGAAAACAAAGACGCATAGCGTAACAGAATAAGGATTCCTTTTCTTTTCAATAATTCATAAGTTACATTGATAAAAGAATGCATACATTTATATACATAGTTCAATGAGCTTTAGAACAAAACTTGTAAGACGGTCCAAGATCCTTCCTTTCAAATCTTGGTTCTTCTATCACTTGTTGTGTAGGAGAAGCATCACTCATGCGCTTTTCTTCCAACCATAGACTCTTAATGTAGTCCCCTGCACATCTATCATTCAATAGATGGCCCTTCCCTTCGATGAAGAGATTGATAGAGTAACCAATAATGACAACCAATTGAGCATAGTGTTGTGTCCTACATAACGAGAGCTTTGCAATCCCACGATCTTGAACTAGTATGTAATACTGGATCATGGTGAACTGACAGTGGAGAAAAAGGTCATCACACTACTTTGGACAAAGTCTTTAATTTAGTATGATGTACTGAGGGTCATCTATCACATATACTACTCATACATGTTAACAAAAGGGTCATCTATCAAGGCTGATTTGACTTAAGGCCATCTTAAACTATGCATAGGTATTTCCTTCAATGGATAATCCATCATCCCAAAGATAACCTATCACCATTTAATCTACTTGGAATAACCTACTAAACAAGTTCACAAACTCCCTCCCATACTAGAAAAACCATCCTAAGAGTAAACACAAGTTAGTCTAGCTAAATCAATAACTTAGCTAAGTGTATCCCATTTTCCACTTATGTTCAATCATAACTAGTATCTAATAAGTTCTATGATTAACAACCATCTCCTATTATGGAGTATTTAAAAGAACAACATGAAAACAACATAAAAACTTTAATTCTCTTTTCAAAGATATTCTAATTTCACCAAATGAAAATACTGGAAAATAAACTTCAAACAACCATGGAGAACACTTCATTCATAAATAAAACAACAAAGAAGAATATCCTCCTGCCTATTATCACTTATCCAAATATTGGTCAACAATGTAGCCTTTTCCTAATAACAAGAAGGTTGATGACAACTTCTATAGAACGTCTCAATGATCTCTAACTCTCAAGTTGATAGTTCACTTCACTCAAGCAACAACTCTCTTTCAAATAAAATAGAGCACTTTCTCTCTCACACACACATAAAATAGAGTGGAAATAATGCAGTATAGAAACTTTCAAGATGAATGGAAAATATGATGCATCCCTTCGAATGAAATGGCTCTTCTACTTATAGAGCAGCTTTGTAACTTCTTAGCCTATAGATTAGGCATGATAATGGACAAAAAATTCCATGCAAATAAACACATGAAAATAAAAAAAAATGTGGTGATCAAACATGCTTATAATCAACAATAACTTCAACATATCAACTTACAAAATTGTTAGCAAATAAAGACTCATTCAAATATGCATATGCTCAATTTGAATTAACTTAAGATAAAGACATCTATAACAATGGGTTTTCTAGAGGCGGTGCCAAATTCATCCATACTCTTCACTAGTTGGCATGGTTTCTTTGCCATCATAAATATTCAAATTCCATTTTGCAACAACAAGTAGTCATTGACTAGGCTTGGTAATTAGTTGGCTTAAGATATTAAATACATTGGAAAAAGTCATTGAAAATTTTATTAAACATGGAATAAATTTTTACTAAGTCAAAGTTAATCTCCATTAAAGGTGATGACCACGTCTATGCTTGTATTGATGTAAGACAACAAATCAAAATGTATTACATATGTTTCATAATACATGACATAGTGAGTGAGACTTAGTTTCACAAAATAGTCAGAAGCAACTTTCATTCAACTTCCAAATTCATAGTCATTATTGATTATAATTAATGTCCAATATCATAGTCATTATCAACTATTATTAACCTTTATAAATCAGTTTATATTAAAGTAAATGTTAGTCAATAAATAATATATATATATATATGTGTGTGTGTGTTTAAATATAATATATCATATACATATATATACATATACATATATACTATTTATATATATATACATGTATATGTATATATATACATATAATGTTAATATATTTTTACATTTATATATATCATAAACTATCAACGTAAATATTTATACAATATTTAGACAAGTATACATTTGATATATAATAGTATAAATGAATTTAGTCAAGATAGTATTTGCATATAATCACAATATATAGAATGTATGCATATATACATATGTATAAAAGTATATGCCTCTATGTGTACACTATATGTAGGTATATCTATATCGATGCATCCATATAAGCGTGTCCATTTTCCAACGTACACATGTATCGATACACATATACATATGGATATGTGTATATTCCATACATATATATATGTTCACATTCAATTCACATATAACCATTCATAATTACCATCATATTGATAAGTATTTATGTGTAGTTCATCTATACATGTGCATATACATGTTAAATCCCATTGAGATGTATGTACATATATATACACTTACTCCACATACATCACACTTATCAATATAATCATAATAGAACAAGAAAATATCCAAAGCTCAATCAAATAAACATCACCCAATAATGCATGAAGTAGTAAACAAGACTCTATCAATGTAGACATATCGACTAAGGATGACTTATCAAATTCCCACAAACTAAATTAACTCAATCATTCTAATGTGGTGTGTGTATGCTCAAATAGTTTACATTACCGGTTACCCAACCAAGCTCTTCTTTCGAGTGATACTTCCCATCCACTTGGAGGAATGGAACATATACCTACATCCACTAACACATGCATGCGATAGTTAGTTGTTAACAACATATGGAGTATACGTAAAACATCTCCAAAGTTGGAATAATAATTCAATAACCATACATTCACATAAATGCAATACTTTCCCATGAGATAACATCAAATGAAATAACATCATATGATAACATGGTACAAGAACATTTTATTCATCTTTAGAATTCACTTTACATTCATGTTTACCCTATGTAGGAATAGTAAATAGTAATTACACAATTGGGGTGTAACATACTTCCCACCTTGTGAATCATCATCCCTGATGACTTTAGGTAGCATTATAAAACATAACAAAAAACAACATATTGTTTCAAACATCCTTATAAGCATTAAGAACATGAGGAAACTTCTATTGAATTTCCACATAGTCCTCCCAAATATATAAGTCTTCTACATAACTAGTCCCACTAGACTTTCCATTGCAAGAATTCTCTATTATGCAAGTGTAGCTTATGTGTTTCAAGCACATTGATGAGCTAGAAAGTTACTACTCTAGGGTCCCGTACCTGTAAATCAGTCCAATCAATCACATGATTATCACTGGGTATATACTTTTTAAGGTAGTACACATGGAAGACATTATGCATTTTGGCAAGAGCTGGTGGCAATGTGATCCAATAAGCTACTAGATTCACTTCCTCAAGAATCTAAAAAGGTCCAATATAATGTGAGGCTAACTTAGAAGACTTTCCAAATTTAATGGAGCTCTTGTGAGATTTCACTCTCAACAACACTTTTTCACCTATGGAAAAATTATGGGGCACTCTCTTAGCATCAACATAGCTTTTCTATGAATTGTTAGCTTCAACTAACCTTTTCTTAACAATATTGACTTACTCATCCATTTTAGCCAACATCTCTAGCCCAAGACTCACTCAATCCTCAAGTTTATGTCAACTTATAGGAGTTTGACACTTTTAGCCATACAAAGCTTCGAAAGGAGCTATCTTTATCGTAGAATGATAAAAATTATTGCAAGAAAATTCCACTAAGGGAAAGTAGTCTTCCCACTTGCACTACTGATCCATGCAATACATCCTAAGTAGGTCTTCCAATACTTGATTCACCCTTTCATTTTTCCCATATTTTTCTGGATGATAAGATGAGCTAATGTTCAAATTAGTTCCTAATGCAGAAAAAAAAGTTTTCCAAAACCTAGAAATGATTCATGCATCTCTATCCAAGATAATCTTCTCAAGAATCACATGCAACCTAAACACTTCTTGCAAAAATTTCCTTACTATAACATATGTTCCATCGATTATATTCCTTGTATTAAAATGTGTGATTTTCATAAGCTTATGTACTACTACAAGAATTACATGGCGCTTATTGATAAAGGAAATCCTTGTAAAAAGTTCATACTTATGACTTGCCACTTCCTCTCTGGTATATCATGTGGTTATAACAAGCATATAGGATGACGATGCTCTCTTTTCACCCTTTGACACTCAAGACACTTATCCACAAAAATAGTAGCATCTACTTTCATACCTTTCTAGAAGTATAATGCCTTTATATTTTCCATCATTTTCACCACTCTCAGATTTATAGAGTATAGTGCTTAATGTACTTCCTTCCATACCAGATTTCTTAATTCCTTTACGTTGGGTACATATATTCTACCTTTATATCTAAGTAATCAATTAAGTTCAAAATGAAAACCTTCTTACCTAGAATCTTGTTGATTGCTAGTGAGTGTTGTTGATGCATTTTTTTGCACCTTCTCAACAAAGGTAATACATAGGTGCATCACCTCTCTTGAAAGACAATCTTCTACAAGTAAAATTCTAAAAACTATCCCAAGGTTTCAAATGTCAAGTCATGACAATGCTTGGAATATCTTAACTGGTTAATATGTTTTGTTGGTAATCACTAGGTTGTTTTACAGATGAGTTACAAAATATGGGAAGTTGGGTTTACTTCAAAGTGCTAGAAGTGAATGAACAATGGCTTCCCACTCAAAACAAGAAGCTAAAACTCACCAAGTTCATCTAATTTAGCTTCATGGTGATGCTTGAGATCCTACTCTAACAAAGAACTATGAGAAATAGCAAAAGGGAAAGCATTAAAAAAGTTGTTCTAAATCTAACCTATGAATGAAAAGTAACAATGGAGGCTGCTACAATAGAAAAACTTCCTAAACAGAGTTTTTCTTGACCAAGGGAACCTATAACTACACAAAACTAGTGCAATCTTCTACAGATTCCAAATTTTCAAATTATACATTCACTTCATGAACATACAATAGAAGTTAGTTACAACAATTTACAATATTTTAGACTAGCTTTACAAAGTGATTCATCATCAACAAATCACAAAAAGCATGAGTTGGAAATTCATCAAATACTATAGCAGTAAACACCATTATCATAGCTATTCAAGAATCTACAAACTAAAACTATCATGGAAGTAGAACCATGATGCAAGATGAGAAAAATCAAAGAAAACATCGATAAAATCATGCAATGCTATCTTTTATTGTTGTAAATTCCCTTTACACCAACTCTCCAACCATATACAAATGAGGAGAAAGTCCCTATTTATAGTTTTCCAAAGCCCAAATGAATGGCTAGGATTGTTTTGCATTGCATGGTTTAGATTCATTACAAGTTAGGGTTTCACCTACCCTCCATTATATAGCAATTTAAAATACAACTTTTGTCTTTTCCCTATTTCATCCTTTAGTGGCCAGTCACTATAGAAATTTTTTCTTCTAATAGGTTTCCCTTTTGTTGTAGCTGAAAATTTTCAAAAGTTGCCTTCTTGTTGGTACATTTGTAGTATCCTTTAACCAATTAATTGCATCCTTTTTGTACATTGGTTTTTTTGAGAAGTAGATATGCTGCTCCTAATCTGAATTGATAGCTCCTGACAATCATCATCATTTGGTGGAAAATAAAACAACTCCTTCTTGTTCCTATGAAGGTCACTCTTTACAGTTTTTTCACTAACTTCCTTTACATGATAGGCCTCCTAATGTTAGCTTTGTTGATGTGTGCTATGAGGAAAGGTGAGCATAAAATGAATGATGAGAGGAGAAATGTGCTTTTCCTTGTTTAGCTTTCCCAATGGGCCACCCTGATGGACCCACGGTAGGTTCAATGAATACTGAATACATGAAGTGCAATAAGTGCTTTCATATGCAAATCAAGGAAAATGTTAGTGAAATCTTGAAAAATCATTATTAGATCCACCCATGCATCATTAAAAGATCATAATATTCATATTTGGAGCTCATTTGGGACTATACACATAAATGTAGGTTGAGGGGTGTGGATGCCATAGAGCGAAAGGACGACAAATGATGGATGACAAACAACCTTCCGCAAGGACAGATTCATAGATGATAGATGGAAAATGGTGGATGGCGGTCAACAAGGAAGTTCCCATGCATGGAAATGGAGGGACAAAATCCCATAAGGAAGTTCTCACAGATGGTGAAAAAGGGATGGCGGCTCGCAATGAATTTCCCACATATGACAATAGAGTGATGACAACCCACAAGGAAGTTCCTGCAGATGGTGACGAAGGGACGAAAACCCACAAGGAAGTTCCCATGAATGGAAACGTAGGGACAATGGCCCACAAGGATGTTCCCTTAGATGGCAATAGAGGGATGGCGGCCCATAAGGAAGTTCCCATAGATGGCGTCGAAGGGACAATGGTTAGCAAGGAAGTTCCCTCATACAAAAATAGAGGGATGGTTACTCGTAAGGAAGTTCCCATGAACAGTGATGAAGGGATGAGAACACACAAGGAAGTTCCCGCAAACGGTGATGGAGGGACAACAACCTACAAGGAAGTTCGCATGGATGGTGACAGAGGGACAGTGGCTTGCAAGGAAGTTCCTACAGACAATGATGAAGGGACAGTGGTCTACAAGGAAGTTCCTACGAATAGTGATGGAGGGATGGCAGCCCATAAGGAAGTTCCCGTGGATGGTGAAATAGGTACAGTGGCTCACAAGGAAGTTCCTGCAGACAAAACAACAGAGGGACGGTGACTCACATAAAAATTCCTGCAATTTCACAAGACTTAGTAAATTTGATATTTTTCAATTTTAGCACATGGGGAAAGGGGTAGAAAGAGTGCCAAGACATATTTCCTTAAGATTTGACTCATTTCGAAAATGTGAAAATTTGGAATGCGGGAGCCGGAGGGTCTACCGCCCTTTTGAAAATGACAATGAGCACACAGACACTTGCACACAACAACCTACAATAAAATTTTTGCAATGTGTAAATACATGGAAAATTTGATCCAAACCCCTTTCTAGGCATGTGAAGACACTCACCTTATGGGCCCTAGATGATGAAAGCTTGAAGTTTGTACCCTTTGTTGGAAATGCAAAGATTTGGAAGGGGGAAGCTAAAGGGCCCGCTGCCCTTTTAAAAATAGTAATGAGAACACGACGACCTGCACTGCATGGTGGTCCGTAATAAAATTCCTACATATGGAAATGGATGGATGATGACCCACAATGAATTTATTGTAGATAGAAATGAAGGGATGGTAGCCCGCAAAGGAATTCCCACAAACGATGATAGAGGGATGGTGGCCCGCAAGGAAATTCCTACAAACGGTGGTGGAGGGACAACGACCCACAAGGAAATTTCTAAAACTTCCCAAAACTCAACGAAACCTTGTCAATTCACTTAGGCATCATAGAAACATCCCAAATCCATAGGCAACAGGTCCCCAAAGTCAAAAAATGAAGGAAAAGGCGAAACAAGTGAGCAGGGACCATGTCAGCAGGAGTAAGGAAAAAAGCAGAAAAAAAAGAGGGGGACTTTGTTTCTCTTCTCAAATTCAAACATCACAAGTAAAATGAAGGGTCAAAAGTATCGTTTATAGGCCAATTTCCATTAATGGTGTGTATTGATTTCTTGGTATGGTAGACCTAGGTTAGGTGAGATGCAGAAACCTACACTCATTTGGATGCTTGGTCAAGGCCCGGATGGAGAAACCAAGTGCAGAGCTCGCCATGTGGGTGGAAGTCAAGGGTCGGCCACTACTTGGTGGTGAAATGGAAGTGAAAAATTGCACGAGGTGACCCGCAACCATGGGTCCGTGAGGCTTGAGTGATGTTGGGGAAAAAGACGAATGAAAACCCATAGGGGAATTTTCGTGAAAGAAAAAGACAGTGAAAATTAGGTAGGTGAATCTGGTCAAGGGGAATTTGATCATTCTAAGGCATGTGACCCACTTGGAATCTAGGAAAGGGGTATGAAAATCGAGGCAAGAGAAAAAATGAACCAACAAGAGTAGGAATGAATTTTTGGAAGTGAAAAAGAGGGGGATCCTTTCCTAAGGCAGGGTGTGTGATAAAAACATGTACAAAAAATGGCAACTCATTGGGGAAATGCTCTAGAGCATTTTGATGATAAATTGGAATCATGAACCCAAAATATTTGGCTTCGATCTTCATGCTAGGGAAAATGAACTGAACATTCAACCAAAGGATCAAAACCACTAATCAACCCAACCTTCAGTATACTGAAAATCCAAGTGTGTGCAATTACGTTAATTCACATCCTTCAGTTGCTATAGGAACCCAACCTTTGTCAAGTTAAGCTACATTGTTTATTCTAACTCCAAAAGCATATGGGATATTGCCTTGCTGCCAGTCAGGCTTCCATAGCCCTGTGTCGTAGGAAAATGTACCCTTTTCTTGACATGGGATTAATTCATGATTAATTAGACCTAATGAGGCCTTGATTCAGGTGTTGTGAGGAATTTTACGTGTCCACACTAGATCTTGGACCCTTGCAAATCAAATAACATGCTTTTAATGACATCTTGTAAAGGTGTTGTAGAGTCTTGGAAAGGAATTTCATGATTTTCTATACTTAATTAACCTATTTATCCCTAATTCAACATTATAAAATGTGTTTTGTAACATTATTACATCAATCTAAAAGGTTCTTAACATAAACTTAGTGATAAACTAGTGTTGTAGTGTGATTTACACATTCACATTGGTTTTTCATGCTTTTCTAGGCTATGTGGACCTAAGTTTAGTGTTGTAAAGTGTATTTAATCACACTTTCACATTGATTTATGTGTCCCAAGCTCTATTAAACATTTTCATTATCATTAATAGGTCTCAATTAACCCATATTGTGCATCCCAAGGTTCAAATTGATCAAAAACTTGGCGAGATGGCATTTTAGACCTTATTTCCTAATTCCTTGGCTTCTTAGGTGTTGGAATGGCCCCTATGGGACCCATTCACCATGCATGGTGAATCAGTCCCATCCAAGTGGGAACCATTCACCATGTGTGGAAAATGAGTCCTATCTAGCCCCATTTTGACCTTTAAGCAAGACATAAAGTGAAATTTGAATTAATTTTGCTTCATGTTGGCCTGTGATGAGGTATTATCGGGTACTAAGGAATAATTGTCTATAAATAAGTGTTTTATCCTCATTTTACAACTAACAACTCAATCCACATACACTCATCATTCATCCATTAATCTTTCACTCCAAATCAAGCAAGTTAAGGTTTCTTCATTAGAAGTCTTTAAGTTAGCTTTCCAAGGCATTCAAGGGTTGAATCTTCATGTTATGTTGTAGAATATCAAGATAAAATCATCATGACAAGGTAATAATCTTCATTATTTCATGTTTCATCACTTTGGTTTAATTACCTAAACGGGGTTTGACCAAGGCAAACCCCAATGCCCTACCATTCAACATATCTCTCTTTTGTCTTTTTTTTTGCAAATTTAGAACTCTTGGAGGCTTAGGAATCATTAAAGATTTCATTTCAAAGCTATTCAAGCAATCTCTTCATCAGTGAAGTCAAAACATTAACCAAAAAGTAACTTTCAGACCCAAATCCAACATTTTTAAGAAGCAGAGATTTGTAGGAGACAAAAGCACAGATCTAACTCCATAGAATCAACTCCTAATTTTTCAGATTCTTGTAGGTAGAATAATACACTACCCATGGTGAATGAGTTCCCTCTATAGGCCTGGAAAGTGGTTTTCTCAAATTTCAGCTCCTAGTAGTCAAAAATAGGTTTATGAAAATTTTAACTAGAAGCAGGACTAATTCACCATCCATGGCAACTGAGTCCTAGTGGCCACTAAAAAAGGTTTTTGAGACATTCCAAAATATTCTAGTGACATCATTTTGCCTCCAGGTGCACTCTGTTCAGTCTCATTAGCTTTTGTTTCCATTTGCTTAAGTTTGTAGTTCATATTTGCAATCAACACTATGTTTTCCAGCATCTTACATTGGATTAGTTTACATTATTTTGTCTACATTTCCATTAAGTTTCCTACATTTAAACACATCTTCACACACATTCCACACTCCAAATTTTCTTTTCATTATTCCATCCTTTAGTCTTGAGCATTAACGTTGTGCATTTTGGCCCATTTTATCTCTCCTTCTAAGTGAAAAACCCTAAGAGGAGCTAAGAAGGATTTTAGTACCAAAATCCTTTATTTTCAGCCCTGACAAGGTTGTCGCTATGATTCTCCCAAACATTGCTCTACTACTATATGGGCATCCATAGCCCTAGTAGAGTTGTCTGCATCCTCCTGAAAAGTTGTTTTTCTTCTTGTTGTTAGTAGATTTGCACCCTACTGAATGCAATATTTAACAATCTACTGAAACATGGAAACCTTCTTCAGATGTGGGTGATTTGAATGAAGAAGGAATCTCTAGAGTGAGATGGTTCTCCAAATGATGAATCCTATTCTAAACAACTTCTGAGGAAAGGGATAAAAAGATGAACTAAAAACAAATCTGAATCTAACTGAAGATTGATTTAAAACTTCTGACCGAAATTAGATCTTGCCACTCACAACAGTTCCTTTACTAAAATAGTTCCTACAATCTCACCAATACATGATTTCATCAATAATTCATATGAAGATTCAGAGCATTGAATACAACATACAACCTGAAAACATGAAACCCTGTGTAAAAAACTCATAAAAGCAGGACATTAAGGCTTCAAATTTGAAAACACAAAGCATCAAACTGTTGTTACTAGTCTTGAGACAAGAAAGTGGAAAGAAGAACTCTATTGTATTATTGAAACTAAAAGAGTGTCAATCTATCAAAACTAAGTACAAAGGTTCACAAACTCCAAAGTAGCATAAGAGCAGGAAATGAAATCTTAACTGAGAGAGGGAGCTAAAAGACTAAGTCTTTTGAAAGGAATAACTCTCAAGAAACCCTAATCCGAGCTAAAAAAAAAGCTCAAGGAAAAAGGCCTCAAATTGTCTCAAAAAATGCATGAAAGAAGAAAAAATCACAATGATTTTATGATCACACTGTCAAGCCTCTAAAAATAGGCTGAATTCGCTTTAAAAGCTCAAAAAACTGCTAGAAAATATGCCTCAATCTCACAGGCTGAAATCTCTAAGAAAGCATGGTCGCTGTGACATTCAAGTTATTTGGCCGACTGGTAGTTTAAACTTGTGTATTGCTCATGTCACTAAGACAATACTTCTATCTTGCTGAATGGACCTATCACTATGACATGGAGACTCATGGAGATCTCTTACCTATTGGGAGATGTCTGGCCAACAGTTGGTGTCTATCGGATGTCGGGGAGACTCATGGCGACTGATGTTTTTGGGGAGACCTGGGCGAAAGGTTTATGTTTCGGTATGAGGTCTCACTGATATGAATGTCTTGCTGATTGTATGGTCTTCGGGTTTGCTATGAATCTTGGTGAAAGATAGTTTGGGATAACAAAAGGATTCGGCAGGAAGTCTTGGCGATCGAGAGAAGTCTCACCGATAAGTAGGTTCGGGGTGACTTGAACTCTCGAGAAGAAGTCTTAGTGACTATAGGAAGTCTTTCTGATATCGACATGACCTTCGGTCTGTTTGGACGATAAAGAAATCGCTATGACTTGTTCCTATCGGCATGAAGTCTTGGCGACAGGTGTTGGTCTCGCCGACGAGGATGCAACTAAAGTGATCAATGTAGCTCTTAGCGCTCGGTGAAAGGTCTTGGCGAAGTCAAATGTCTTGCTGACTTGACAAGACATGAGCGCTCGGTATGTGGTCTCGAAAAAAGACATAAGTCTTTCCGATTGGTGAATGCAACGCTCGGTGTGCCTTAAGGCTTCGGTATGAAGTCTTGGCGAAAGCGATAAGTCTAGCTAACAGGATAGACTCGGAGTAACTTGGAACCTACGGGGTGATGTCTTGGTGAAGAGCAATAGTCTTTCCAATGGAATCCTGACTTCGGTGTAACATGAAGCTTGGTGTGAGGTCTCGGAAAAAGATGATAGTCTTGCCGATGAGAACATTCATGTCTATGTGACTTGAAGACCTCAGAGAAACCTCTTGGTGATAGTTGAATGTCTTAGTGATAGCATTGGCGGATGAGTTCAATTGGAGGTCAGTGAGAGGTCTTTCCAATCATGCAGATGAGGAGACTCTTGCTGATAGATGGATGCCAATAGAAATACAATGGGTTTCAGTATGACTTGTGAGATCGGGGAACCTCTTGCCGATGTAGGCAACTCTTGGCGACAATGTGTAAATAGGTCTTGTGGCATTGGGGAGACACTTCTTGTGTCTCATCAACATGCGACACAAGTTGATTGTTGTTAACCGAGTGAAGAATGTCCAATGTCGTGCGATGTGGACCAACCCAAGAAGGCAGAATGTGAACTGTTGCAACCGTTTCTCTGTGGAAGGAAAAATCTACACCAGAGTGGAAACATCTTCATGACGATGATGATACTGGGTTGGAGATTTCTTTCTAACTGCTGAGAACGAATGCATATGTATGCATTGGACGTTCTGTGAAGATAGAGAAGGAAGCTGATAAGCCAGAGAGAGAGTGAAGAAGAAAGGACCGAGTGGTTGGCCGAAAGCTTGAGGCCATGAGGATGGAATCTCTTCTGATCATGGATCATGATAGATCTCTCTCGTGTTGATCTGCACTATATACTGTGAGGGTATTGTAATAGTGCGAAGGTTGTATAATCTGATGGGTTGATCTGTTGTTACTAGTTGTATCAAGATGAACAAGATGAATCTTTGAAGAGGCTATGAGCCTGAATTTGTATTGTAACCGTTCTGTTGCTGAATAATACAATGGCTTGATCTTTGGAGTGTGGGGTTTTTTATCTGAGAGGATTTTCCCCATGTAAATCTTTGTGTTCTGATTTCTATCTTATCTTTCATCTGTGTTGATTCTGTTTCAAGAATCTATCATTGCTTGCTATTAAATTTTACATGTGTTTCTCTCAGATAGATCAATGGAGGAAATGAACTGTGTCTGTTCCGCATTTGGACATAGTTGTACATGTCTTTGAGGTACTAATCGAATTGAAAGTTACCAAAGGCACTACTGTATGGAGTTTTCATTAGATGCACTCCATAGATTTCCTTACAAGTGGTATCAGAGCCTTTTTCTGGTTGTTGGTTCTGGATATTTCTCCTGTGAATATTTCTTAGCTTGTCAAGCTAAAAGAAATATTGAGGAATGGATTGATGTATTGATCCTTTGATGAGTGGAAGCCTTATGGTATTCTGAGACAACACATAGCTTGAAGGATGGTCAAGTTGGAAAAGGGAGTTGATCATGTTGTGATCTGTCTCCTGACTGGTAGAGGTTTAACCTTGGAGTATTAGGTGGGTTTCTATGCTTCATGGTTGTGTAGCAGTAAAGCTTTCATATTGGTGTCTATGTGATAGGCTCTTGGATGATATGAAGAATCCTAGATTGTTTCTTAGTCATGGAAGAGAGTGCTTATGCTAGGTGGTGGTTCCTGGTGTTGGAAGGCATTGTTTCCTGTTAACCTCAAATGCTTGAAGGCTATGGAGTTAATCATTAGATGATTTGCAAGCTTTTGAAATATCCTTTCTTTCTTTCTCAGATGCATGTACATGGTGGTGGTTTAAAGTTGGCCTGAAAGGGGCCTGGATTCTCTTGAACTGCTATTTTCTTTCTAAGGATGATTTGTACTTGCATGGCTATGTGGTTTTGCAAGTTTTACACTGTTAAGCAAAACTTGTGATCATGTGGAGTTGTTGTTAAGCTATTGTCTAGACACTGGCCTTTTGGGGTGTTGCTAGATGAGATAGTTACAGGTCTGCATGCATGCTTGGTGCATGGTTTTGAGGAGGTATGACTCTTTCTCTGCATGGGAGTGTTGGTAAGTGTTTTATCACTCAACATTCTTGTGGTAATGCTTGTGGGTTCCTTGATTATGGTGCTCATTGTGGACATGATTGGAAAATCATATTTGGCGTGATCTAGTGTTTGAGTTATGTTGTCTACGTGGATATTCTCTCTGAAATCTCAATGTTGTAGTTTCCAATGTGATGATGGGTTTGCATGTTCGATGATTGTGATCTACAAGTTATGCGGTTGATGGATTAGCTACCCATTGGTTGCATTGAGATAATTTGGATGTGGACTGCCTTTATCCATGAGGACTAATTCATTGTTGGTGTAGACTTGTTAGTTGGCCTTGTCGTTGGTCACATGTGCATTGGTGTGATTTTTTGAGATAAGAGGATGGATACTATAGAGTACCTAAATAGTCGGTTATGGAACTTGAAGCAGTTGGTCATGATGCTTGGAGAGCTTGGATGTCACATTTTAGTGGGAGCTCTAGCAGTGACTATGGATTCATCACATGGTGCTGAATGGTCTTCTTTGGTGTTGTAGATGTTTCTAGGGAGAGCTTTTAGATCCTATTTTTGTAGAAGGGTTCTTTCACATTTTCATGGACATCATTTGAAGAGGTACAACATCTTGGATCCATGGAGGATGCTTGGATTTTTTTGGCTAAGGTGTTGGTGGTGCTTGATAGGTGATGTTGGTTTTGAGTCTGTTTGCTTTATGTCATGAATACTCTAGTGCACTGGAGTTTTGGCATTGTGCATTGTACTTGAGACTATGGTGAAGTTACCTAAAGCATGGTATTTCCTAAGGGGATATGTAGATCATAGTGTCATGATAAGTTCTTGATTCAGATGATTGGAGCTTTGACAGTGGTTTGGTAATTCTTTATGTATTGGGTACTTTGATTACTTGCTTGATACTTCATGATAGTACGGTAATGAAGTTGAGGTTTAGCATGAGATGATCGGTTGCTAGTACTCATCAATACATGAAGAATAAGGTGAGGCTATTTTTCTCTTATGGGAGAAGTGTTGCTGCTTGTTACTCTTGTTGAAGTTTTTTAGCAGAAAGTCCGAGAAGCCTACACCTTGGTTGAATGTGAGTTCAATAAGAGACCTATGAGGAGATTTCTCTTGGATTAGTCATGATGACTTGCATATCTTGAAAGGAGTATTCTTGTTCCCACTCATGGTCTACTCGACAGTTTATCTGAAAGGTATTTGGCTCATTATATCTTTCATACCTTGAATTACTGTTTAATTGTTTTGGAGGATTCATAGTGGAAGTTGTATAGTTTCTTTTATCTCCTTGTTACTAATAAGAATTGGTAGGAGATGATATATGGGCTGATTTCCTGAAATGGGAAATGTTTTAGATTGATCTTCTTTGAGAAGCTTACATCCATATTGATTACATGATATTAGAAGTTGTTTTGGTGATTAATCGAATGGATGTTGTTAAGGCTTTCTTTTGGGATGTGAAGAAGATCATTCTTGACATAGTTGGCTGTTAGAAGTGTATATATGAGGATGTTCTATAGGGATATGGTGTGCATCGTTTCTTTCTTTAGTCTTGGTTCTCTTCCTAGATGCTTGTTTTCATGTTACAATTGTTTGTTGCGTGTGGAGATCTTGGGAGAACTGTGAAGACTTGTGGTGAGAGAAATGTTTCTTGTAACAGCTTGTTGCAGGTTGGGCATGTCATTGTGGATATTTCCTTGGTACTACATGGTTACATATTCTATGTGCAGTTATTGGTAAACTTGTGATGTCTTTTGATTACTCGAACAGTGGGAGTTCCTGTTGTGTTTGGTCTTCTTCAATTGGTTGGCACTTGGAGCTTGCATTCACTGTTGATGGGTTGGTTTTGGAGCAGCATGAGTTTACTAATGCTTGTAACTTTGAGGTATGTGAGATTGGATGGTATAGCATAAGCTGTGGGTGCTATTTTCAATCACTTGGGTTTATCAGTTGGATGGAAGTAGTCATTCTGATTGTTGTTCTAACTGATGTTTAGTTTCTTTTTTCTAGATAAGACTTCATGGTTGTGTTCTGATTGAAGCTTTGAAGTTGATATTGCTTATGTATAGCGTTTGAGCATAGTGAAGTGGTGGCAGTATCTTGTTGGTGATATCATTGGGATCTTTTGCTTATGTTCATTGGAATGGTGCTTATATGCCTTGGCTTTGTATCTTTCTTCCACACATGGAAGATGACAGGATTATTTTCTAAATGGTGAACATCTTGGATGTTGGAGCAGAATTCTTGATGGAGCATGAGAGCATGTTTAATGTCTATGTGGTTTCTAGAAAGGCTATGATCGGTTGTTTTGTTGGATAGTGAGTTGCAGTTGGTTTCCTGGTCTTTGTTACAGATTGTCTAATGGACTGTTATTTGTGGAATCATGTTGATTGGGTGTCTTGAGTATTGCAGGGTTTGAATTGGTGGAGCTAGTGTGTTCTTAGTTCCTAGTTGCTTTGGAGGTGCCTGTGTGATCTTCGTCAAGTGGGAGAGTGTTGGAAAATATGCCTCAATATCATCGGCTAAAATCTCTAAGAAAGCATGCTCGCTATGACATTCAAGTTGTCTGGCCAACTGGTAGTTTAAACTTTTGTATTGCTCATGTCGTTGAGACAATACTTATGTCTTGTCGAATGGACCTATCACTATGACATGGAGACTCATGGAGATCTCTTACTGACTGGGAGATGTCTGGTTGACAGTTGGTGTCTATCGGATGACAAGGAGACTCATGGCGACTGATGTTTTCAGGGAGACCTAGCCAAAAGGTTTATGTTTCAGTATGAGGTCTTACCCATATGAATTTCTTGCTGATTGTATGGTCTTCAGGTTCGCTATGACTCTCGGTGAAAGACAGTTTGAGATAACAAAAGGATTTAGCAGGAAGTCTTGGCAACTGGGAGAAGTCTCACCGATAAGTAGGTTCGGGGAGACTTGAACTCTTGGGAAGAAGTCTCGGTGATGGTAGGAAGTCTTGCCGATATCGACATGACCTTCGGTCTTTCTGGCCAATAAAGAAATCGGTATGAATTGTTCCTGTCGGCATGAAGTCTTGGTGACAGGTGTTGGTCTCACTGATAGGGATGCAACTAAAGTGATCAGTGTAGCTCTCGACGCTCGATGAAAGGTCTTGGTGAAGTCAAATTTATTGTCGACTTGACAAGACATGAGCGCTCGGTATGTAGTCTTAGTGAAAGACATAAGTCTTATCGACTTGTGAATCCAACGCTCGGTGTGACTTAAGGCTTCGGTATGAAGTCTTGGCAAAAGCGATAAGTCTGGCTGACATGATAGACTCGGAGTAACTTGGAACCTATGGGGTGATGTTTTGGAAAAGAGCAATAGTCTTGCCAATGGAATCTTGACTTCAGTGTAACATGAAGCTCAGTGTGAGGTCTCAACAAAAGACGATAGTCTTGCTGATGAGAACATTCACGTCTATGTGACTTGAAGACCTCAGAGAAACCTCTTGGCGATAGTTGAATGTCTTAGCGATAGCATTGGCAGATGAGTTCAACTAGAGGTCGATGAGAGGTTTCACCAATCATACAAATGATGGGACTCTTGTCGACAAATGGATGCCGATAGAAATACAATGGGTTTCGATATGACTTGTGAGCTCAGGGAACCTCTTGCCGATGTAGGCGACTCTTGGTGACAATGTGTAAATGGGTCTTGTGGCATCGGGGAGACACTTGTTGTGTCTCACCAACATGTGACACAAGTTGATCGTTGTTGACGAAGTGAAGACTGTCCGACATGGTGCGATGTGGAACAACCCAAGAAGGAATAACGTGAACCATTGCAACCATTTCTCTGTGGAAGGAAAAATCTACACCAAAGTGGAAACATCTTCGTGACGATGATGATGCTGGGTTGGAGATTTCTTTCTGACTATTGAGAATGAATGCATATGTATGCATTGGACATTCTGTGAAGATAGATAAGGAAGTTGATAAGCTAGAGAGAGAGCAAAAAAGAAAGGACCAAGTGGCTGGCCGAAATGTCAAGGCCATGAGGATGGAATCTCTTCTTATCGTGGATCATGATAGATCTCTCTCGTGTTGATTTGCACTGTATATTGTGAGGGTATTGTAACAGTGCAAAGGTTGTATAGTCTGATGGGTTGATCTGTTGTTACAAGTTGTATCCAAATGAACAAGATGAATCTCTGAAGAGGCTATGAGCCTGAATTTGTATTGCAACTGTTCTGTTGCTGAATATACAATGGCTCAATCTTTGGAGTGTGGGGTTTTTTATCTGAAAGGATTTTCCCCATGTAAATATTTGTGTTCTGATTTCTGTCTTATCTTTCATCTGTGTTGATTCTGTTTCAAGAATCTGTCGTTGCTTGTTGTTGAATTTTACATGTGTTTCTCTCAGATAGATCAATGAAGGAAATGAATTGTGTCTATTCCACATTTGGACATAGTTGTACATGTCTTTGAGGTACTAATCGAATTGAAAGTTATTGAAGGCACCACTGTATAGAGTTTTCACTAGATGCGCTCCATAGATTTCCTTACAAAAACACTTTATCTCTCCAAGATAGGTCTCAAATCTAACCAAGAGGAAAACTCAACAAAAATCTGCTAAAAATAGCAAGAAATCACAAAACAATTTATAGGATATTGTTTATGATTCTGCTTTACAAGATTGCAGGTTTGCACAATTTGTCTATTTTTGCAATTAAAGATTAAAAATCTTTGCAAAAAGAAAAGCTTCTTATCTCTCCATTACAATGATTTGATTTTCTCACAAAATCATAAAATATATTACATAATTATCTTCTTCTCATCAAAATTCTCATTGATTTCTCTAAAATCAACAAAAAAGAAACAAAGAACCTTAAATGGACATTTGACCCAAAGCAAAAAAATTATAAGTCATAAGGCATCCACCATTACATCCTTAATTGATTCCTCTAAATCAATTACATAAGGCTCAAGTATACATATTTCACAAAGGCAAAGCATGAAAGTCATAAAGACTTTACATGTCAACCTAGCATAATAATTTCAGCCCCCACATATATTAAACTTCATACTTGATAAATCATAATGCAGAGTTATAAGTCTCGGCCTCCATTCAAAATTCTCCACGTGCTTTGACCAAAGACTCTAGATGATCATAAGGTCAAATTAGGGTTTCAACAAAACCAAGTCAAACCCTAATGATCACTTCATTTCACACTCTCCAGCTTGAAGGAAAAAAGCTTAGCCAGTTAACATGCCGCCACCATGATTGAGTTGAACTCAAGCTCGTGTTGCTTTGAAACTACGGTTTTTCCTTCTGATAGTTGAAATCTCATCTAGGTAAGCTTGTTTTGTCTATTATTGAAGATTCTTCAATTCATTCTGGAATATCAAAAGACCCTAAGGCCGCGGCCTATCATTCTTCTTTCTGACCTTATTCACATTCCTGTGTTTTTGGCTTGCTTGATCCTTCTATGAACTCAAGTTCCATTGAAGGCTCTATGAGAGAACTCATGGGTTATGCTTCTGCTTCCTAACACAAGGTAATTTTCCTATCATAGCTTCATGGCTCCTCATTCTTGTTCATTATGGCCTTAAGGTCGCAGCTTTACACAACTTATGATTCCTTCTCTTTACATTTTATGTGCTCATTTATGTTATTTATGTGCTCCATTCCCATTATGAGAGCTTTTCTATCACTTAAGAGCTCAGACTCTTGGCTACAACTAGAATGCTCACTTTCAGCCTTGAATCGATAATCTTCCACTCAAGCTCATATCTCCTCTTTGTTCTGTAGAAACCTAAGGAATCTCTGTTTTATTTTATGAGCTTTTGGCCATGTTCAGGTGACACCAAATGTGTATTATGGAAAGCATTGTTTAAGTTCTAGGCTCGACCCATCATAGGAAATTCCTCTTTATGTCTATTTGAAAGCATTTCTGCATATGGGTATCATGAAAAATAGAATAAAACTGTGTTTTCCTCATTTTTGAGACTCAACTCACTATAGGGAATTAGTATTTTAGTGTCTTCTTGCTGTCGCATACAAAATTTCATGTGGGCATCGATATTATTGCTTTTCCTACACTTTGAATGCAAACCCCAAAATGGGTATCATAGATGGTTGAAACTAATGAAAAACTATATATTTATTAGAAACCCCAATCATGGGTACTTGAGATTAAAACTGCAACTCCATTTGTTTGGTTTTATTCATATGAGCTCATCCCAAAATAAATGATGGTTCTATTTCAAACTCCTAAAACATGGGTATTTGTATGTTTATGAAGAAAACTGTATTTCCCTTCTTCTGATGCTCGACCCACCTCAGGAAACTTGTGTTTTTTATTTTCTTGCATTCTCTTTACATGGGTTATCACTATAATAGAACCCTCTATATTTTGAAGCTCAAACCCTAAAAAATGGGTATCAAATATTCACTTTGCATTTAATTTATAACTCGTCCCATAATAGCTGGTGATACTCTTTGATATTCTGTGACTGTATTTCAAACTCCACCATAGGCTTCCTTAATATAAAGAAAAATACACTTAGAAGATTGTCTCAAAGTGTCTTTTATTTCTAACTTACTGCTCAAAAGAACCACATCCAATTGGGTAAATTGAAAATGATGAAAGTTTGATTCACATGGTATTTCACTTCTTGGCCTTCCTTATGGACATGTTGTATAAATTCTGATCTTGAACTAGATCTTGTTCTGGGTATATAATACTTTGAACACATATTGTTTGTATTGCATTTAAAAAACTAGATATTCTTTTGTTTCCTTTTTACACTTTTAAATGTCATTGACCCTGACCTCTTCCTTACAAAAAAAATGCCTTTTAGATTTAAATCTATAGATCACTTACTCAAAGTATAATTTGTTCATTCTGAAAAATTGAAAATTACTTTTATGAGTTAAAATGCTTGTTGAAACTGTGCACACTGCATTGCTCCCTTGGATTCCTTAACTCTATCACACAACTTTTTCTTTCTACTCTTGTACTTTATGTAGAGGCTTTAAATTGAAACATTGTAACACCATACACATTTGTATTCAAAAGATTTCTCTTGTAACTCACTAAAGACAATTTTGAATGCATATCATACTTTTGATTGTTGTCTTCAGCTAAACACTGATACATGATTCTACTTGAAAGATTTCCACAGTCGGAATGAGTTGTTTCCTCCTGCCACTCCTTTCAATGAGATCTCACATGTTTCCTTACATAGATAACTCCTCAAAAACTGTTATCATTTAATCTTGTGATTCTTGATTCTATATCAAATTATCAATCAATTGGAACTGGTGAATCATTTAACACTCGGATACACTTTTTGTCTTTTGTACTCCTGAGCAACGTGGTACTCTTCATGCATTTTTATGTTTCACTTATCAGACTACCTTCAAAAGCTGCTTTCTTTCATGATGAAAATCATAACAAAACTCTCCGTTAAGGCATAAAGTATGCCTGTTCACTATCCTTGAACAACAATATCTGATGTAAATGTACTCAGCTAAATTCATTTAGTGAACTAAACTCACTATTCAACTGTAGCCTTCAGAAAGTATAACCTAATCATTTTGAATGCATAGTTCATTTAATTACTTGATGGATAAATATGCTTTTACTCCTTCAATTGTATTTCATTTCACTTGATGAACATGATGATGTACTTGTAAATCAGCCCATTTAATGAATAGGGCAGCATGTCAAGCTCTACCCTTGTGGGAGCCCGTTTTCCTCCATATGCTTGGTCCTCAAGTAATGTTCAGCTTCGTGATTTTACCTATACCTACACAAGGAAGCAAACAATGTTAGCATAAAAAATAGAATATGATGATCATGATATTGTTGTCTCTCCTTCAGCTCATTTCTTTTATACTTGATTGATTGTTTCAATGCATGATTAATAGTAGGTTGTAGTATTGTGGGTGCCTCATATAAGTTACATCATAATCAAAGCCACTGACACCCCTCTTTTCTCTTACAGGTTGACAGAGCTCGCGAAGACAAAAGTGCACCATCATCTTCAAACATTGGCCAAAACATGCAATGATGATTATGTTATTTACTTATGTGATTTCTTTTCCACATCTTTAATAGTATAGTGTGCTATTAGTTATGCATTGTGACAGTTACTTCCACGGCTTGTGTGGATATTTGATTTCCATTCTTTCTTTTCATTTGAAATGAAAATGAATTTAAATGCAAATGTTGTAATATCATTCTGATTGTTGAAATCAAATGAAGCCTTGTAAAATATGAGTTTTTTCATGAAATAAAAGAAAGCATCTGAAATGCTATTTTGCTTATTTGTTTAATTCTGTATTTCCATCATTTCTAGAACATCTAAATCACATTCTAAAAACTCTATTTCTTCTTTAAAAAATATAACTGTTACTCAATGAATAATGATAATAATGCGAAACAACATTTGAATTTAAACTGCAATTCCACCTTATGATAAAATAACTTTCAGCTAGCTCTAACAATTGAGCTGAGGCAAAAAATTGGTAACATTTTGGTGATTTCCACTATATGCTTGCCTACTAAGCATAGATCAGTGGCCTTTAAAAAATTCATTGGGCATGGAGTCAATTTTTCCCCCTTCTTGAAAACTCAAAACTTGAACAACACTCCAAACAACAACAGTAAAACAAAATAGAAAAGAAAGCAAACTAACAAGCCCTAATGGCCAATAGAACAATGCGTAACAGTGCTTAGAGAAAGAAAAACTACTGAAATTATATGTGCAAAACACACTTATTTGCAAACTATGAGATAAATTATCTCAAAGGAAGTTCTTGAGGTGGATCCCATTTATTGGGATAGACAACACCTCGCCAATCATCTTTGAAAGTTGGAATGTGTTGTGTTCCTTGCATTCCGTGATCACATAAGGCCCGTCCCACATTGCATCGAACTTGGAATGTCGTCCAGGTCTACTCCTAAATTCATTCCACTTGAAAACTAGATCTCCAACAATGAAATCATGTGGTCTTGCCCTCTTGTCAAAAGAATTCTCCATTTGAGCTTGATGTATTTCCAACTGTCTTAGAGCTTCCTTTCTAGTTTCTTCGAGCTTGACCAGCTGTGCAAACCTCACCTCAAGAGGTTGTTCATTTAGCAACTCCAATTCTTTAACATAACTCAAGGTCAGTAACTCAATTGAGATTGACAACTTAGCTTCTTTACCATAAGTTAAAACAAAAGGTGAACAAACAGTGGCTCTTTTAGGAGTTATCCTATCAGCCCAAAGGGCTAGCTTCAACTTTTCATGCGATGTCCTTTGATTATCTGAATTAGATTCTTATTTGTGGATTTCGCCTAACCATTACTTTGTAGATAATAATTTGAAGACATGTTCAAATAAATGTTATTTCTAACAAACCAATCTGAAATCTTCAATCCTATGAAAGCTAAACCATTATCTGAAATGAGTGAATCTGGAACACCAAATCTCGATATGAGATCTTGATAGAAATTAAGTACTAAAATCTTGTTTTCTTCAATTAAAGCAATGAATTCAGTCCATTTTATAAAATAATCTATGGTAGTAAGAATCCACTTATGACCTGCACTTGAAGTCGGATGGATAGGACCAATAAAATCCAAACCCCACTTAGCGAAGGGTTGTTCTACCTGAATAGGATTCAGGGGCAACGATGCAAGCCTCTGTTTGCCAGAAAATAAAGCACATTTCTCACATTTTCTGACCCAAGCAATAGCATCTTTAAACAAATCTGGCCAGTAATAACCAGCTCACATAACTTTTAGAGCTGTTGTTCTTGCAACAAAGTGACCTCTTGAAGGGTCATCATGAAATTCTGCTAGCAGCTTGTCAACTTGATCCTGAAGGCTGAATGCAACATAATAAGACACCTTTGAAATCCCTCCTATAAAGAATGCCATCAATGATTGCATAAGGGATGGCTTGTAATTTTTAGTACCTTCTTTTTTCTCTATCTAAGCCTTTGGGGCACTCACCAGTTTGCAGATAATGTATCATCTACTACAACCATGTGGCAGGAGGTGTTGGGACAACATCGAGAACATCATTATTTAACACTATTTATATATTTGTAGCCTCATTTGAGCTATTGTCCTCATTTCCAGCAATCTATTCACATAAACCCTTGCCTCTAATGAGCATGGTTACTTTTATATCAACATCAAACTCCATTACTTTGGTGATCCAACCAACACACTTATCATTAATATCCTTGTTAAGTAGAAAATCCTTAACAGTCGAATGAGCTACTAATAAATGAATATTGTTGTTGGATAGCATGTGTCTAAACTTCTTCAAACTTCTTACAACAACAAAGACATGTTTCTCAACAAAAGAGTATTTTACCTCATAATCATGCGAGACTTGACTAAAAAATGCAACAGGCTGCTCTAAGCCTTCGTCATTTTGTTGGCATAACATAGTTGAAACTGTATCCAATCCTCCAAAAGCATACAGAATAAAATATTTATCAAAGTTTGGATTAATGAGAGTAGGAGCGGCTGCGAGTGCTTCCTTGATCTGCTCGAAGCTCCTCTTGCCTTCCTTGGTCCAACTAAATGGCATATTCTTCTTTAGCATAGAAGTGAGAGGTTGCAGCAAGGCTGCGATATTTGGTATGAACCTCCTCATGAAATTTATCCTTCTAAGAAAGCTTTGCAAGCCTTTCTTGTGGGTTGGTAATGGCAATTCAAGAATTACGGAAATTCTTTCAGGATCAATTGAAATACCTTGCTTTGAGACAATGTGCCCAAGTAGTTTTCCTTCGTGTACTGAAAAATATACACTTCTTTGGATTGAGAGACACTCTGAACTCTTTGCACCTTTTAAAAATCTATTCTAAATGATCCAAGTGTTCATTATCATTTCTGAAAAAAATAATACTATCATCTAATTATACCAGAATGAACTTGTTCATGAGGCTGTGAAAAGCCATATCCATAGCATGTTGAAAAGTTGCTCCAATGTTAGATAAGACGAAAGGCATCTTTTTATAGGCTACCGTGCCCCACTTGGTTGTAAACATTGTTTTGAACTGGTCTTCTTACTTAACCAGAATTTGGTTGTAACCCGAGTAACCATCTAACAAAGAAAATATGTCAGAACTAGAAACCACTTGTAAAATTTTCTCCATGGAAGGAAGTGGGTAATGGTCTTTCAATGATGCTCTATTCAGATCTCAAAAATCAACACATAATCTGATTTCCTCACTCTTCTTCCTGACTGAAACTAAATTTGACACCCAAGAGGTGTGCTTGATAGGAAAAATAATACCGCTTTCAACTAGTTTATTCATCTTAGCCTTCATAAGGTGCTCTAACTTGGGATTAAGCGGTCTCTTCTTCTGCCTCATTGGTTTTGCATCGGGTTCAAACTCGATGGTATGTTGGGCTAGTTCAGGGTTAAAACCTCTCAAATCCTTGTATTCCCAAGTAAAAACATCACTATATTTCTGACATAACAGAATAAAGGCTTGTTGTTCATCTGGATTACATACCTTTCCTAGCTTGAGAAGCTTTCCTTTGAAAATCTCGATGGCTACATAATTTTCTTCTCTAACTATCAAGTTGTACTTGTCCTTCCATACTTGATCATCTGAGTTAAACATAGATTCTAAAGTCACCAATCCTTTTGGCAGCTTATTTTTTTTTAACTGCACGATCTGATCCTCATACTGATGCTACCATTTTTGCTGATTTCTATATGTGAACTCAGCTTCAGTAATCAGAAAATTCACAATTTTCTCATCACTGTCAAAAACCTGCCAACTCAAGTTATTGTCAAGAACAGAAGGTCTAACTACTATTTTCACATATTGACGTGCTTCTACCTTATGAATTTCTTTGGGAATGTCAAACTGGGCTGCTATGGCAGCAAGCCTGTTAGCATGCTTATTTTGATTTCGAGGAATTGCCATGATATTAAAAGCATGAAAATCCTCGATTAAATCCCATACAAAATGCTTGTATTTTTTAAGCAAATCATTCTTAGCAGCATTTAAATTTTTGACCTGATTAACAATCAATTTTGAGTCACCAAAAACCTACAAGCATTTAATACCTCGTTTGCAGGCCCACTCAAGGCCATGCAGCAATGCTTCATACTCAACTATATTATTCAAACAGTTGAAAGCAAATCTGCAAGCTGGAAAATACTTATCTCCTTTGCGTGATATCAACATAGCTCCACCCCCGACACCAACATTGCTCCTCAAACCATCAAAATAAAGCTTCCAAAGCTCATTATCTTTTTCTGTAGATGGTTCATCCTCTTTACAAAGATTAGGCATGTCACAATCAGACTCTCAAATCATATAGACTTCTAATCCTACCTCATCTGTGTTCTGAAATGGATCAAGCTCATGATATTCGGCTGCCCATTCATCTAGACTGATATTGTCTACATGGGTGCCACAGTCTGAGGTCATGGTTTGTTCCTCCATTGCAGAGGTGGCATAGAGGTTAGCATTTATAGGATTTGGCAAGTATGGTTTGATATGGTCTTTGGTGAGAGGCTCAGACTTTATGGTCACTTTCGTACCATACCTCATTCTAAAAAATAGATGAGACCAATAAGAAGACAAAAACCCACCCAATTTAGCTATAAAATCCTTTGATAGACAAATGGCAAAGTGCGGCGACAAGTCTATGGCATGAATATCTTGATGAATAGCAAAATTTGGGGATGCATGCAAAGTAAAAGCTAAATTTTTTATAATACCAACAGTATTAACATCAGACCCATCTAATTGCACTATGACTTTCTAAGGATTAGGCTCATAAGCAAAACCTAATTTATCAGCTAAACTCTTAGGCATGACTGAACTACTGGCACTAGAATCAACCATACAGTTATAAAATTTTTTATCACCTATGATCAAACTTAAATAAAATAGAGGGGGATTTACCTCTTTTTCTTTCTGCTCATTTTTATCCTCTAGATCATTAGCTAGCACAACATTCGCAACTCCTTGACTAGCGTTGTTAGAAATGGACAAATCAACCAAAGTATTCTGCAGTAAACTTTTCTGCCCTGGAAGCTGCAGAGCATCTAATATCGACATGGTAACATTTGTTTTCTTGAGATGCTCAGTAATATTGAATGATGCGGCATTTACCTTCTGTTGGTTTTTTGTGACAACAACTTCATTTTGCCTCTGCAAAGGCTGAGAATGCATTTTTAGTCGTTCCTTGCTGGGTATCTCCTACCCTCTTTAGAGAATATGCAGTTTAGGCTACGTGGTAGTGTTAACTTCTGATAAAACAAGTTGTTTACTCTCTGAAGGTTGCTGCTGTGAAATTCTAGCTTGTTGTCCTAGATCCATAGCTCATTTTTTAGATATGGTATTAACTAAAATAGGAGAATTTCGCTGACTTTAGCCGTTCATGCCACATAATTTGGAGCTCTACCAGTTTGGCAAGGTGACTTCTAAATTATGTTATTGTTCTTGATTCTGATCTGGAACATTTTCTAGAACAACATAGCTATTCTGAACCATTAAAGCTTGATTCCTCATTCCATTGGCACATGCCGATTGGCTATGGGGTTGATTGCATGGATAACACTAATCGCAATCTTGAGCAACATTATTTTGTGGCACAAGTTCCTTTGATGAACTGGCTGCATTTGGATTGTATGGCTGGAATGGTCTACAGTTAAAATTTATCCATTGGGCTTGATAGTCATTTTGAAAAGTGAGTCTACTTTGTTGGTTTTGTTGATAAGGGGCTTGATAAGGCTTGTGTTCCTGACCAATGTGCTTTTTAATAGTCATGAGATCATTTCCAAAGGTCTTCAATATGCTTTTAAGCTCTTGCATCTCTGGATTTGGGGCTGTAACAGTGACTTCTTGGGTTGTACTATGGTATCCTATCATTGGAACAGGCGGGACAACAACCAAAGGAGGTATAGAAACAGGGATAGGTGGTTGTATTTCTAGAAACAAGGGCATAGGAGGCCTAAGAGCTATGTCTCTAGCTTGAATGAGGCAATTTTCAACATTAATGGAAATATTATAAGTGTTACGAAGCATTAGACCACCCATAGACTGAGTCATGACAATAATCTTACTGTTCAAAGCTTTTAGATAAAATAAAAATGCATGTGTCGGTAAGGGCTTTACCGTTGTAGGGATTCTGTCCCAGGTCCTCTGAAATCTGTAATTGAAATCCACCAAGTGTTTATGTGGCACCCTTTGAATGGTGCTCAACTACTCTAATAAGGACAAATTGTCAGATTTATTAGCAAAATGTTCATACAAGCCATTACCTAACACATCCCATGTTGCGATTGAATTCTCCATGAGGCCTCTGAACGACTATAATGCCTTGCCTTTCAACGACACAACTAATAGCCTTAGAGCGACGTTCTCCTGCATGATATTATGCACCGAGCATAACATGGCCATGTCACAGATGTGCTCAACAGGTGTAGTGAAGTTTTCATTGGTGAAGTATGGTAGTCCCCTAAGGGTTGCAACTAGAATATCATCATGCTGAAGTATGTTTAACGAGGTACCGCCATTGATGGGTGTGAATGGATGTTGCCTTCGCAGTGTTTCCTGGTGGTATAATTTGCGAGATCGGAACTGGTGCACCAGGTGATAGAACTAGGGAATCGAGAACGGGAGATGTTGACTTCAATCTTGTAGGATTTTCAAAAATTCTCCTCACCATTCTGCCTCTTCTTCATGGTGAGGACGAATCTCGATACTCGAATGGTGTTGAACTTGACCTTGTTTGAATGTTTCTCATGTACGGGCTACACTAGCATGCAAAAAATAGAACCAGACTTGCCAAGTATATTGTAATAGCCTCCAGAAGTTTGGAAAAATCTATTGCATACACCAAACAACAAATTGAAATATTAGAAATTCTCTGAAAGTAGCTTTCAAGGTCCCACCGGGCGTGCAAAAAACTATTGTCAATAGATTTGCACCCTGCTGAATGCAATATTCAACAATCTACTAAAACACAGAAACCTTCTTCAGATGTAGGTGATCTGAACGAAGAAGGAATCTCCAAAGTGAGCTGGTTCTTTGAATGATGAATCCTATTCTAAACAAATTCTGAGGAAAAGGATAAAAATATGAACTGAAAACAAATCTGAATCTAACTGATGATTGATTTAAAACTTTCGATAAAAATTAGATCTTGCCACTCACAACAGTTCCTTTACTACAATAGTTCCTACAATCTCACCAATACATGATTTCATCAATAATTCATATGAAGATTTAGAGCATTGAATACAACATACAACCTGAAAAAATGAAACCTTGTGCAGAAAACTCATAAAAGCGGGACATTAAGCCTTCAAATTTGAAAACACAAAGCATCAAACTATTGTTACCAGTCTTGAGACAAGAAAGTGGAAAGAAGAACTCTGATGTATTATTGAAACTAAAAGAATGTCAATCTATCAGAATTGAGTACAAAGGTTCACAAACTCCAAAGTAGCAAAAGAGCAGGAACTGAAATCTGAACTGAGAGAGAGAGCTAAAAGACTAAGTCTTTTGAAAGGAATAACTCTCAAGAAAACCTAATCCGAGCTTAGAGAAAAGCTCAACGAAAAAGGCCTCAAACTGTCTCAAAAATTGCATAAAAGCAGAAAAAAGCACAATGCTTTTATGATCACACTGTCAAGCCTCTAAAAATAGGTTGAATTCGCTTTAAAATCTCAAAAAACACCTTATCTCTTCAAGATAGGTCTCAAATCCGACCAAGAGGAAAACTCCACAAAAATCTGCTAAAAATAGCAAGAAATCATAAAACAATTTATAGGATATTGTTTACAATTTTGCTTTACAAGATTATAGATTTGCACAATTTATCTATTTCTACAATTAAAGATTAAAAATCTTTGCAAAATGAAACGCTTCTTATCTCTCCATTACAATGATTTTATTTTCTCACAAAATCACAAAATATATTACATAATTATCTTCTTCTCATCAAAATTCTCATTGATTTCTTTAAAATCAACTAAAAAGAAACAAAGAACCCTAAATGAACATTTGACCCAAAGCAAAAAAATTGTAAGTCATAAGGCATCCACCATTACATCCTTAATTGATTTCCTCTAAATCAATTACATAAGGCTCAAGTATACATATTTCACAAGGGAAAAGCATGAAAGTCATAAAGACTTTACATGTCAACCTAGCATAAGAATTTCGGCCCCCACATATATTAAACTTCATACTTGATAAATCATAATGCAAAGTTATAAGTCTCGGCCTCCATTCAAAATTCTCCACGTGCTTTGACCGAAGACTCTAGATGATCATAAGGTCGAATTAGGGTTTCAACAAAACCAAGTCAAACCCTAATGATCACTTCATTTCACACTCTCCAACTTGAAGGAAAAGAGCTGAGCTAGTTAACATGCCGCACCCATGATTGAGTTAAACTCGAGCTTGTGTTGCTTTGAGACTATGGTTTTTCCTTCTAACAGTTGAAATATCATCTGGGTAAGCTTGTTTTGTCTGTTTATGAAGCTTCTTCACTTCATTCTGGAATATCAAAAGACCCTAAGGCCATGGCCTGCCATGCTTCTTTCTGACCTTATTCACATTCCTATGTTTTTGGATTGCTTGATCCTTCTCCTATGAACTCGAGTTCCATTGAAGGCTCTATGAGAGAGCTCACAGGTTATGCTTCTGCTTCCTAGAACAAGGTAAGTTTCCTATCATAGCTTCATGGCTCCTCATTCTTGTTCATTATGGCCTTAAGGCCGCGGCTTTACACAACTTCTAATGCCTTCGCTTTGCATTTTATGTGCTCATATATGTTATTTCTGTTCTCCATTCCCATTATGAGAGCTTGGCTATCACTTAAGAGCTCTACTCTTGGCATATATATACTATCTGGAACTCTTGGCCACAGCTAGAATGCTCACTTTTAGCCTTGAACCGGTAATCTTCCACTCAAGCTCGTATCTCCTCTTTGTTCTATAGAAACCTAGGGAATCTTTGTTTTATTTTATGAACTTCTGGCCATGTTCAGGCCACACCAAATGTGTATGATGGAAAGCATTGTTTAAGTTTTGTGCTCAAACCATCAAAGGAAATTCCTCTTTATGTCTATTTGAAAGCATTTCTGCATATGGGTATCATGGAAAATAGAATAAAACTGCGTTTTCCTCATTTTTGAGACTCAACTCACTACAAGGAATTCATATTTTAGTGTATTCTTGCTATCTCATAGAAAATTTCATGTGGGTATCGATATTATTGCTTTCCCTACACTTTGAATACAAACCCCAAAATGGGTATCATAGATGGTTGAAAATAATGAAAACCTGTATGTTTATTAGAAACCCCAATCGTGGGTACTTGAGATTCAAACTACAACTCCATTTGTTTGGTTTTATTCATATGAGCTCAACCCAAAATAAATGATGGTTCTATTTCGGACTCCTGAAACATGGGTATTTGTATGTTTATGAAGAAAACTGTATTTCCCTTCTTCTGATGCTCGACTCACCTTAGGAAACTTGTGTTTTCTATTTTCTTGCATTCTCTTTACATGGGTTATCACTGTAATTGAACCCTCTATATTTTGAAGCTCGAACCCTGAAAATGGGTATCAAATATTCACTTTGCATTTAATTTATAACTTGACCCATAATAGCTAGTGATACTCTTTGATATTTTGTGACTATATTTCAAACTCCACCATAGGCTTCCTTAATATAAAGAAAATTGTTCCTAGAAGATTGTCTCAAAATGTCTTTTATTTCTAACTTACTGCTCAGAAGAACCACATACAATTGGGTAAATTAAAAATGCTGAAAGTCTGATTCACATGGTATTTTACTTCTCGGCCTTCCTTATGGACATGTTGTATAAATTCTAATCTTGAACCAGATCTTGTACTGGGTATGTAATACTCTGAACACATACTGTTTGTATTGCATTTAAAAAACTAGATATTCTTTTGTTTCCCTTTTTACACTTTTAAATGTCATTGACCCTGAACTCTTCCTTACAAACAAAAACTCCTTTTAGATTTAAATCTATAGATCACTTACTCAAAGTATAATTTGTTCATTCTGAAAAATTGAAAATTACTTTTATGAGTTAAAATGCTTGTTGAAACTATGCACACTGCATTGCTCCCTTGGATTCCTTAACTCTATCACACAAATTTTTCTTTCTACTCTTGGACTTTATGTAGAGGCTTTAAATTGGAACATTGTAACACCATACACATCTGCATTCAAAAGATTTCTCTTGTAACTCACTAAAGACAATTTTGAATGCATATCATACTTTTGATTGTTGTCTTCAGCTAAACACTAATACATGATTCTACTTGAAATATTTCCACATCCGGAATGAGTTGTTTGCTCCTGCACACTGCTTTCAATGAGAGCTCACATGTTTCCTTACATAGATAACTACTCATAAACTGTTATCATTTAATCTCGTGATTCTTGATTCTGTATCAAATTATCAATCAACTAGAACTGGTGATTCATTTAATACTTGAATACACTTTTTGTCTTTTGTACTCCTGAGCAACATGGTACTCTTCATGCATTTTTATGTTTCACTTATTATACTACCTTCAAAATCTGCTTTCTTTCATGATGAAAATCATAACAAAACTCTTCATTAGGGCATAATATATGCCTGTTCACTATCCTTGAACAACAATATTTTATGTAAATGTACTCAGTTGAATTCATTTAGTGAACTAAACTCACAGTTCACCTGTAGCCTTCAGAAAGTATAACCTGATCATAATGAATGCATAGTTGGTTTAGTTACTCGATGGATAACTATGCTTTTACTCCTTTAGTTGTATTTCATTTCACTTGATGAACATGATGATGTACTTGTAAATCAACCCATTTAATGAATAGGGCAGCATGTTGAGCTCTACCCTTGTGGGATCCTATTTTCCTCCACATGCTTGTTCTTTGAATAATGTTCAATGTCGTGATTTTACCTATACCTGCACAAGGAAGCAAACAATGTTAGCATTAAAAATAGAATATGATGATCATGATATTGTTGTCTCTCCTTCATCTCATTTCTTCCATACTTGATTGATTATTTCAATGCATAATTAATAGTAAGCTGTAGTATTATGGGTGCCTCATATAGGTTACATCATAATTGGAGCCACTGACACCCCTCTTTTCTCTTACAGGTCGATGGAGCCTACGAATACAAAAGTGCACCATCATCGTCAACCATCAGCCAAAATAGGCAATGATGATTATGTTGTTTACTTATGTTATTTCTTTTCCACATCTTTAGTAGTATAGTGTGCTATTAGTTATACACTGTGACAGTTACATCCACAGATTGTGTGGATATTTGATTTCCATTCTTTCTTTTCATTTGAAAAGATAATTCATTTAAATACAAATGTTGTAATATCATTCTAATTGTTGAAATCAAATGAAGCCTTGTAAAATATGAGTTTTTTCATGAAATAAAAGAAAGCATATGAAATGCTATTTTGCTCATTTGTTTAATTCTATATTTCTGTCATTTCTGGAACATCTGAATGGCATTATGAAAACTCTATTTCTTCTTTAAAAAATATAACCATTACTCAATGAATAATGATAATAATGCGAAACAACATTTGAACTTAAACTGCAATTCCACCTTATGATAAAATAACTTTCAGCCAGCTCTACCAATTGAGCTGAGGCAAAAAATTATTAACACTTCTTTCTTTTGATTGTCTCTTTTCAATTCATTTCATTTCAACTCGTAAGCAATAAATCTCGTGCTCAGGGCTTAGAATCACAATGGTGTTGAAGCGAAATTTTAGATTTTTCACTTAACTGGACTTTGCAAGAGGACCTACAGTGACCTCTAGATTCTTAAATTTTGTAAGAGATGTAAGATTTTAGAATACATCAGGAGCAGACCAACCAACAACTTATTCTCTTCAAACCAAACATCTAGGTCACTTGACACTAATAGAATACCTTCACCATCCACTCTAAAAACTTGATTAAATTTTATCGAAGAAATATATAGAACAACCTCCATGCAATAAATAAGGTTATCATGCACATGAATGTGCCCAACTAAAAGCAGAGGGACCCAAAGAAAAATGGAAAGAAAATAGAAAACAACAACCTAAACTAACCAGAGCAGGAAATCAAAATCAAACAATAAACAAATTACTCTAAAGAAACCTATTCTACGACAAACCAACTACTCTAGCAAAAGTAGGAAAGTGGGACCCTATACATGAAACCAAAATATGTACATGAAACCTACACTACTCAAAAAAAACTATGTACAAAGATATTTACAAAGCACTATGTTTAGGCAAGGCAAACTGATGTTAACACTTGTTGGGTTTCACAATGCATGCATAATCAGATGGGTGATTGTTACAATTCTAAGCCAAAAGATTTATTATCCTTATGTTTAGAAAAATAAAGATCAACATTACACTAGTCAAATTCAGTCACATATTCAGGAAAAAACAATAATTGAGGTGATTTGTTAAACCTATGGTTAATCCATAAACATGTTCGTCTCCCCTCATTCCCATAATAAAAATGATAAATGCAGTTATGAGCATTCACAAGAAAAAGAAAAGAACTTGGATTTCATTATGTGAAGGTGGTAGCATTTGACAGTCAGGAGCGAGCACTGCATTGTCGGTCATTTTTTTGACTACCTTGGGTGGGGTCACTGAGTGGTGCAAAATTCCTGGTCTTGTGCTTGTATAGGGTTGGGAGGATGGGACAATGAACACCTCTTGCAAGCCTTATGTGGGATATGCAACCCTTGCCAACTATTCCTTGAGGAGAAACATTTCATCATGTTGATATTCCGTCGTCCATGGCTCCACTTGATTGACCAAACAGTAGTCAAGGAAGAAGGACCCTCAGTTGCATCTTGTAATTGACCAAACATGTCATACTTTTTGGGAGTCATCAAAACAACCTCACCTTTGTCTTCTTCTTCTTCTTGTAGTTCATGTATCTCACCATGACATTCAATTGTCTCCTCTTGTTCACTATCATTGTAGATGGAGAAGTATTTCCTTTCCCATTTTGGAAACTCTAATGTATCACCATCGAGAGGTTCAAGTGATATATCTTCATCACCACCCTCTTCTGAAATATACTCGTTGGTGTTGCTACACCTTTGTGGCATGATTCCAAGTGGGAAGAAAACAACAAGAGACACTAGTCCATCAAGAGGGTCAATGAATGATGAGTGATCCACCTCTGAAAGTCCTACATAAAGTTTATCATCCATCACGTACAAGTGTTCTTCAAGAGGGAAAGGTTCTTGGTGTCTGATTATGTTGTCCTTCCTCTATTTCTATCCCAACATCCTCATGAGGGCTTCCTTCAACTAAATTATCACTTGGTTCCAACTCTTGCTCCTCTGGTTCATCTCTTAAAGAAATTGCAAGAGGCAGTGTATTTGGCTTCCCCACTTATTCCTTGACTTGTCCAATGGCCTCTAGACACATTTCACATGTGAAACCCGATTGTGATGAATCATGGAGTCCACACCAATTTGGTAATAACTACATCTCCAAATCCACTTGATGTCTGAGTTCTGACTGGTCCCTTGCTAGTCTTGAGACAAGTTCGTTGTAACTTTCCACTACTGGGTCCTCATCATCACTTGTGAAGGAATTTTGATAGTAAAAAATCATGATTTTTGATTGTTCCCACTCCTCCAAATCTTCATTTTCATGTGCTTGATCACTATCATTTACGTAGGAGAGGTCCTCCAATCTTATTCCACTTATGTTTTCATCATCATTTTCTACTGCCCCCAAAAAATTGGCCTTTTCCTCTTTCTGATCTGTAGCATGTACATTGGTTGTCCTGACATATATGTTGCTACAAACTTTTTCAATTCATCTTTAATCGCCAATGGATCCTCTTCTAGAGTGGGGGACTATTCTTTATTGATGGAGGAAAAGATTTTGATTCCTTTCTAGCTGGGTTTTCATCAAGGCTATTTGCTGCCCCAAGGAACTCAACTCCTTCCTCTTGGTTTTCAGTCTCTATGTTTGTTGTCCTAGCATTAACTTGTGTCAAATTTCTTGGTTCATCTTGAATGTGCTGACCTCCAAATTTTGATAGCTCTCCCACCTCATGAGACGAGTCCACTTTATTGAGAGATGGCTACTCTGACTTGTTCAAACTGTCCTTGACTTGAGTGATAATGGTTGCACATGATGAACAAGTAAATTCTGAATGGGGGGCATTATGGAATCTGCACCAGCTAGACATCAGCACCTCTTCCAATCTTAGTCCATCCTTGCTACCCAAGTGTTCTTGAATCAACTCTTTAAAATCCTTGGTTTCCATGCTAATCATTTCCTCTTCTGGGTCAACAAGAGAAAAGGGCTGATAAATTTCCCAAAAGGGAATATCTCCTTGCAAGAATCTTGTAATTCTCTCCAAGAATATTAGACATCCCAATTTGTCGTGTCTACAAGTGCAATGGATTCTACACTTGTCTACTAATGCAAATTGCTATAATGGTCTCCTCAATCCCCTATGTAAATTTGCATGTAGCTGAGTGATGTTGATTTCCAAAAGTTGTTCCATCTCTACTCAACTCTTGTTTTCCTTCAAAAAATTTTGATTTTAACTTTCTAGCATGTAATGAGATCTCTTTATCTCATATTTTTACCTGAAAGTGCTCTTTTCCACTTCCAATTTTCAGCTTTGTAGCCTCAACATGCCATGTGCTCCTTCTAGCACCAGTTTTGTTGATGGGTGTTTTTGCACCTTCTTAACATAGGTAATGCATAGGTGCATTACCTCTGTTGAAAGACAATCTCCTACAAGTAAATTGCAGAAAACTATCCAAGGTTTCAAATGTCAATTCATGATAATGCTTGGAATATCTCAATTGGTTAATGTGTTTTGTTGGTAATCACTAGGCTGTCTTACAAATGAGTTACAAAGCATGGGAAGTTGGGTCTGCAAGTGGATTTTCAAAGTGCTAGAAGTGAATGAACAGTGGCTTCCCACTCAAAACAACAAGTTGAAACTGACCAAGTTCATCTGATTTAGCTTCATGGTGATACTTTAGATCCTACTCTAACAAAGAACTAAAAGAAATAGCATAAGGGAAAGGGTTAAGAAAGTTGTTCTAAATCTAAGCTATGAATGAATAGTAACTGTAGACACGTAAAATATACCGATTGACATTGTACACTTGATCCCGACTACTAACATCATTTCTTCCAGAATCATACCTCGGTCTAACCAGTTAGTCAAATCTCCTTATCTAATTAAATTCAACAATTTCTTTCTCTTAATTAAATAAATCATTTTATCTAATTAAGTCACCTCTTTTGTTAATTAAATCAATCCTTCTGATCTAATTATCCCTATTTAATTAAATAATTAATTTTATTTGATTAAATCTCTAAAGTCTATCCATTAAATTCAATAAATTAAAACCTTATTTGATTTAAGCTAACACCATATCTTTTAATTCAATAAATCAAAATCCTTATTTAATTAATCATTTATCATATTCCTCTAAATAAATCCATAAATTTGAGTCAAATAGGTCACATCATCGGGTTGGGGCCCTAGCTCGGTTGGCTAAATCTTTCCTGTTGCAGGAGGTTGGTCATGAGGTCTAGTCTCCCCCACCCCCGTGGTACCAGAGGGTGTGTTGTGCCAACACCACCAGTCATGTTAAAAAGTTTACCAGGCGCACTGCAGTTTATATGGGGTTGTGCTACTCGATTCCTGCAGTCTAAAATAAAAAATAGGTCACATCATCTAACATATCTCATTAAATTAATTAACCCTTGATTAATTTAATCTCAGCTCATGTCCCATTGTCTAGATTTTGAAAGTTACACATGAAAATAGATTTAATTCATTTATTAAATCTCTATTTTCCTCACAAGGCATCTTTTGGAATATTCTCTCAAATTTGAATTCAAAAATTCCAAGTCAACATGTACATCCAACAAGGCAATAACTTCATCTTACATGTCCTTTTCCTTGAGCCAAGTGGCATTTATTGCAATTTCCCTTCCCTCTTGCAAGTCATTTCAACAAATTTGAAATTCAAAAATATGCATTTATTGGCACATTCCCGAAATGATGCACATCCTCCATCCATTCATAAATTGACAAGTGGCATCATGCCATTGGATGAATGTTAGTCCCACATTGCTCAAATTTGGACATTCATCCATCTTGTCATTCTATAAATAAAGATCTCATATCCTCATTTTATCATCCACAAATTATGCAAAGTTATTATGCTAAAATATTTAGCCATATTCATCCATCAATCTTGAGTTCTTAGCTAGGTTTTTGCAGATTTTGGCTTGGAGCTCTCATTATTCACCATCAAAGTGGATCAATCTCCATCAATATATCAATTTTTCATCTTAGGAATTGGGAAATGGCCAATTTTCACATCAAATTGGCACCAATTCCCCCATGGGAACATGAGTTTGCACATTTAAATTAGGATTGAATCAATATTTCTTTGTTTCATTGTTTTCTTTGTTTTTTTCTCTCCTATTTCGAAGTTGTAAATGGATTTCATGTGGAATCCTTGTTTTAGCTTAAAATCTCTTGTTTAACTTGTTTATTCATGGTTTTTTGCAGGTACTAGGATTGGGGTTCGTACAGTAACAATGGAGGCTGCTATAGTAGAAAAACTTCTTAAACTAAGTTTTGTTTGACCAAGGGAACCTACAACTACACAAAACTAGTGCAATCTTCTAAGGACTACAGATTTTCAGATTGCACATTCACTTCATGAACATACAATAGAAGCTAGTTGCAACAATGTCCAATAGCTCATACTAGCTTTACAAAGTGATTCATCATAAAAAAATCATAAAAAGCACGAGCTAGAAATTCATAAAATACTACAACAGTAAACAACATTATCACAACCATTCAAGAATCTACAAACTAAAAGTATCATGGAAGTAGAACCATGCATGCAAGATGAGAAAACTCAAAGAAATCATCCATAAAATCATGCAATACTATTTTTTATTGCTGCAAATTCCCTTTACACCAGCTCTCCAACCATTTAAAAATGAGGAGCAAGCCCCTGTTTATAGTTTTCCAAAGCCCAAATGAATGGATAGGATTGATTTGCATTATGTGGCTCAGATTCATTACAAGTTAGGGTTTCACCTACACCCCATTATATAGCAATTTAAAATACAACTTTTGTCTTTTCCCTATTTCTTCCTTTAGTGGCAAGTCATTGTAGCAATTTTATCTTCCAGCTAGTTGCCCTTTTGCTATAGCTGAAAGTGTTCAAAATTTGTCTTTTTGTTGTTGTATCTATAGTATCCTTCAATCAATTAAGTGCATCCTTTTTTCCAGTTGGTGTTTCTGACAAGTAGATATGTTGCTCCTGATTTGGATGGACAACTCTTGACAATCATCATCATTTGGTGGAAAATAAAACAACTCCTTGTTCTTTTAAAGGTCACCCTCTGTAGTTTTGTGACTGAATTCCTTATCTAAGCCTCCTTCTAATGATAGCTCTATTGATGGGTGCTACGAGGAAAGGTGAGCTCAAAATGAATGGTGAGAGGAGCACTGTGCTTTTCCTTGTTCAACTTTCTCAATGGGCCTCCCCGATAGACCCACGGTAGGTTCCATGAGTCCTGCATACATGAAGTGTAGTAAGTGATTTCATACATAAATCAAGGAAAATGTTAGTCAATTCCTGAAAAATTCTTGTTAGATCCACCCATGCATCATTAAAAGATCATAATATTCATATTTGGAGCAAATTTGGGACCATAAACATACATGCTAGTTCAGGGGTGCGGGTGCCATAGGGTGGAAGGACAACAGATAGTGAATGATGGATGACCTTCTGCAAGGGTAGAACTATGGATGACATATGATGAACGATAGATGGAAACCCACAAGGAAGTTCTCGTGGATGGCAATTGAGGGAGGATGACCCACAAGGAAGTTCCTATAGATGACGACGGAGGGATGATGACCCACAGGGAAGTTCTTGTATGAACCTTAAATCTGCATTAGCTCAAAAAAAAATCCCTTAGCATTGTTATTAAACCAAAGCAAACAAAATATTCCCTATAAGATTCATCTGATCACAAGAATAATGCAAAAGAAGAAAAACATAGAAAAATATCATTCTAATAATCAAACTAGCATCTTATAGTGGATTGGTGCTTATATGGAATGAAGCCCTTTCCCAATCCTTTCTGAAGCTCCATGATGAAAATGCTATGAAGAATGATATGAAAATCTAAGATGATGTGGATTCAAATGCCAATGGTGCATTTGTGCTTGAGATTGTGGAGTTGTGGAGTGAAATGGACAAGATCAGTTCTCAATTGAAGAGAGTGACCTTGCATGAGGATTGTGGATGGATTTGATAAATAATCAACCCTCTATTTAAAGATTTTCAAATTGGAAGAATGCCAATAAGAGAGTAATGTGGGATAAAAAACAAGCCAATGAAAAGAGGCCACTTGTCAACTTGTGAGTGGTTGAGGATTGTGCAAGATTTGGGGATTGTTCCAAAGAGAGGGAGATTTCAAATTTGAATTTGAGAGTAAATGCTGAGTTTGACTTGTGCAAGGGACATGTAAGAGCCATGTAAGAGCTCATAAATGCTTTTTTGGATGTACATGTCCACTTTCATTTGAATTCAAACTTGAGAGAATATTCCTCAAAGATGCCATGTTGATGGAAAATACTAATTTTATAAATGAATTAAAATGATTTATTGGTGCAAGTGGGAAAAGCTAGAGGATGTGATGGGTGATTAGATTAGGTAGATCAGGATTAGATTAGCTTAGGTGATGATTAGATGCTTTGACCCATTTGACTTGATTTCTTTGATTTATTTAAATCAAAAAGGTGATTTCAAAATTAATTAAATAAATGTTTGATTTATTTAATCAAGGAGGGTGATGTTAGGATCAAGTTGATTTATTTAATTTGAATTGATGACTTTAGAATATTGACCAAATAAAAATGATTTATTTGATGAATGGAATATGATTATGCATGATGTCAATTTTGCGTGTCTACATTTTGCCCCTCTTTGAAGCAAAGTACTTGTTGTGTTGGTTCAAAGAATAAACTTTCCACGATCAAAATTCAAAAAATTTATGATTTTTTTGGATGCCCCAGCGGAAAGAAGTACACTAGTACATTGTCCCCTCAAGAGATTGAGCAAAAATATTCTATTTGAGGGTCGATCTCACAATAAAGAGGTTCAAAATGGATGGTTATGGATGATGATGCAAATGAGATGATTTTAAGATGATTAGAATAAAAAATCTATATTATCCTAAACAACTTAAATGATGATATGATGTGAGATGGATGAGATTGATGACGTGATATGCTATGATTATGCAATGGATGATTTATGAGATGCTTAGACTAATAGATCTATATTATGATGATGATGCAAATGCAATGCATGTGAAATGATTGTTGTTTCCTATTATGGTATGAATGATATGTGGCATGTTAACGATTTGTCGATGTAGGATGGATGCATGATGGAAGCATTGGTGATTATGATTAACTATTCATGACGTGATGTTAGTACGGAAAAGAAGACATCAGGTGATGATAAGAGGATCCAATAGGCCAACTTTATGAGAGATGATAACGAGAAATGATGATGATAGATGGATGGTGAAAATGATTCACTTATCAAGGATTGGGACTTTAAAAGGGCTACTTACCTTATGTTTGATAACACACATAGGTGTGATGCATCGAGGTATAAAGAACTAGGATGGAATTGCACCTAGTGAGATGGACTTTGACTTGACAAACAGATAGGATTATTCTTGCTCACACTTGACATATGAAAACCTTGCTAGGAAGTACCTAACAAAGCAAGTATTTGCCAAGTTATTTTACAAGAACGTCCAAGCACAACAAACAAAAGGATAATGATCGTTGCCCCATTCCTATCTCTCTAAATCCTTCATTCAGATATCATCGAGAGGTCCTTGGAATGAGTGCAATACGATAAATCAAAATAAAAGATCAAGTATGCAAACAATTCAATGTTCTTCATACCTCTAGGCAAAGGGATTTGTTTTGATAGGATAAGAATCCAAGGTGATATCCAAAATGATGCCCATTGTCGGGACGATATATCCTAGGACATGAATTTTATAGGATGATGATGGGTTGATAATTTGATTGATAGGATTTTGATATAAAGTTGATTGCCATGTTTGAAAATGATCAAGAGTTTGATTTCGCATTTAACAGTTTGTTGCTTCAATTTTGATTTTGTGATTGAAGCTTGATTTTGCTGATTGTTGTGGTTGTTTCTATTTGTTTTGCCAAAGGATGAAGGTGACGATTAGTTTATTATGGATGATTGATTATTGCGGGTGCAAGCAAGATGAGATGGATGGATTTTTTCAAATATTTGGATGTTTTTGACATTTTTGGAATGTTTTGAGGCTATTTTTGGTATTTTGAAGATTTTTCAAACGTTTTGATTTTTGAATTTTCCAATGTTTTGGGGTTTTCTGAGATTTTATGAATGTTTTTAGATTTTGTGTGTTTTGGATGTTTTTGGATTTTTTGCATGATTTTGACGATTTGGATATGGACATGTGTGGTGATATCAGTGCTTTGTTTAGGATTTTGTTCAAAACCAAGCTAAGGTTGATTGATTGGATCGATGGATTGATGATGATGATAACATTGTTGAAGATACACAACAATGCAAGGATTTGATTGATCAGGATTGATGATGATGACATTGTTGAGGATGCACAACAACGTAATGATTGATTGATTAGGATTGATGATGATAACATAGTTGAAGATGTACAATAATGCAAGGATAGTGTTAAGAAATACAATGATATCCCAAGATTATGGATTGATTAGATTCGATTGATTAGGATTGATGAAGCTTGATTTGGAAGAAAATTTGTTTCAAATGATTAGATGTGATGTTGATGTGCAAACTAGATGTGATTGATAGTGATTATTTGGATTGATTTTCAATGAAATATGAAGCTTGATAAGGGATGTTTGTTCGTCAAAATATGCCATGGGCTAGTGATTTGGATTTTGGATCACAAATGCTTTGACCAATTTGGTTTCACATTTTCCAATGTTCGGATCACCATATAAGGTGAAGGATATAGATCAATATTTATTTTCAAAGCAAGATGTAAATATCTACCCCCAATGTCTAGCAATGTACGGACTTCCATGGGTGGATGCTCGGATAGGTGTATGGAAGGGTGAACATGAATTATCTTGCAATAAGATAAGGTGTTTGGATCAAGAAAGCTCATTGAATAATGCTTCATGGCTTGTATAATGATTCATAGGATAAGCTCAATGAAAATGACCCATGTCAAGATGTTTACCATAAGCAAGCATAAAGTGTGCACCCAAATTTCATCAAGATCAACATAACTAAGATGATGGATGCAGATATATATGTGAATGGATTGGATAAATGGTTCATGGATGAATGGATTTATTATGGATAAGATGGATGAAATTTTGGATTTATTATGGATGGGATGAGATGCTTCCACTTGCAATAGTGCATGCAGATGCTTGATTCTACTCATGACACCTGTTTTCCAAGTTTTCACCATGGTCTTGCCCAAAGCGCCTCCATAGTGGTTTTAACTAGAGGATGATTTTTCTCTTTATTATTTTCAATCATTTTTCTAATTTTTTTGGATTTTCATATTTTTGGATTTCTTTGATTTGTTCTGTTAGCTTTCAAAAATGCAGGTAAGGATACCTCAAGAGGCTGCCAATCTCTTGATATGTTTTAGGGTAACAGAACAAGGTTTGAATGGATCAAACCTTCTACTCTTCAGGAGTTGCAGGACCTAGGCGGGTGTACCTAAAATGGATGAAGTAGAATTAACTTTTGATCTTCTCTCTTGCAGTGATTTATCCATGATGGCAGATGGAAGTGGAAAAAATGGATCAAATTTGGTATAAATTGTATACTAAAATTGAAGACTAAATCCTAATATGCTCAGTTAACAGATGTAAAAAATATGAATAAGACTGAATGATGAAAATGGTGAGACTAGTGCCTTATAGGGTATGCAGAGTCAAAAGAAATCTGAGACAAGTACTCTGTTCTAGCAAGAATTCAAGCTGTTTAGCATACGATTGGTTTATAGCTTATATAAACATGCAAGGTTATGATTATCGAGTTCTTCTTAGTGATCCAATTGATATTTTCTAATTACTGTGATCAACTTAGAGGGTTTAATCTTTATTGGAAAGAACCAATCAATTGATCATATAGCGATAGAAAATGTGCACTGAAAAAATAGAGGTAAACTCGTTACACCAATTTAAACAATCAGAGAACATCGCATTGGAGACAACTTCAATAATACTTTCAATGAACACAATAAACAACTGAAACCAAAAATAACTGCACCATATCAAAAGATTTTCATTGATATCTCCATGATTTTATACATGCAACATAGTCTCATTTTGGCGAAACATTCTTTTGAACTGTATCTATTATATCCTATTATATTCTACTACTTCTATTGTCTATTTTGAAATTTGAAATGGATATTTATACATCGCATACATGAAAGGACGCGTCTTTTTGGTAACCATATGTTTATATAACAAAATAGTTTAACGTATAATTAGGCTCTGTTTAGCCATAAGTGAGTTTTAGCGAGATGATCCAAATAATCTCGGTGCTCGTATGTGTCGGCATCTCCAACTGCGTTCTGGATTGTGATTTCCATCTTAATCATCTCCTCATTCCGCTCGCTCACTTTCTCCAGTGTTGTATCTTCTGTAGAGGCTATCCTCAAGACTTCATTCAATATTGATTCACATTCATTCTTCCATTTGGTGGCCTCCTTCAATTCCCCTTTGTCATCAGAGAATGTAATCACTATCCTCTTGGAAACATCCATCAACCCCTGCTCATCCCCCTATAATTCAACATAGAAGTTTTGATGACGATTGATAATATGATTTGCAGCTTCAAGTGTTGCACTGTTAGAAACATCACTTTGAGCTAGTTCATGAAACTTCTCCATGATTCTTCCATCCATCCTTGTGTGATCCTTTAATGCAACAAGGGTATGAGAGTACTTTCCCCACAATTTATTTAACCAAGATGTCAAATTACCCTGCCTCTTTTTGACAATTGCTGCAATTGCATCATGCTTTCCCTGAGAATAAGCACTTGATCTTACCCAATGGTCTTTTGCCTAAGAACTTTCTCCTTGAGTGAGCATTTTGGTTGGCCCCATTGAAATACCAACCAAGTCCTTCAGTCTCTCATTCTCTCTTAACATTCTTTCATTATTTTCCTTATACATTTCTCTTTCTTTGATCAACATTTGGATCAGTGCTTTATTTAATTTTGCAATATTTACCCCAATTTCTGTAGTAGCTATAGGATCAGCCTCTCCAACTTTTAGGGTCATGACATGGCCAAATTCCTTCTCTATGTCAATTACCACTGATTTCTTGTGGGGTGGGTATAAGGCCCAAATCATCAATGATCCTTCATCAGTATTGTACTTGGATCCAGCATACACCTTTGTTACACTTTCTTTGTCAAGCTTATGTGTAGCATTGCTATCTCTTAAGAAACTATCAAAAACCAATGCAGTATTCAAATCAAGTCTAGGAAAGATCATGACACCAGCACTTTATAACATTTTCCTTCCTTTTTCAGGGGTCATATTTGTCATTTCATCATCCACACACTTTCTCAATTGGCTCAACAATTGTTCCTCATTTCCTGAAGTGACATCATCAACTTTTTCTCTTATTTCCTTCCCCTTCTACTTGTACAAGAATGACTTGAACTTTGGGGAATTTATAAACTCATCATCTGAGACAAATGATCTATATTCCATGTGCCTTGCATCTACATCACCACTTTCAATACTCTATTCTCTATTCGGGCAAACATAATGTTGTGTTCTCAACCTAGACACCTTTTATGTTCTGCCCTGTGGCACATTATCCATTGGTGTTTCCTCATCTCAAGAAGACAGTATCTCTACCTCCAGTAACCCTTGGTTATATCTCTCAACTACTATCTCAGCTTCATCTTCATCCAAATTCCTTATCATATCATCAAAAGGATAGGGTACATGCTGATACCCTCCAAAGTTTATCTTCATCTTAGCAGAATTTATGTATCCCTCTGGATCAAAATCCTTTCTGGGTGGTCCTCTCTTCATATTATAATGTAACAATCTATCAAGAATTGAATTGTATCCTTCCTTGGCCAACACAGTGAAGTCACCAAAAGACAGTGTACTAGGCATAAAATCCTGCTTCCCAAAAGAGCTAAAATGCATTACACTACAATAATCCATCTGCCTGACAATCTCTAACTATGCAACTTTGTTTGGAACTGTCTTTGGAAAAATGAAAGGGGCATCTTCGAACCCATAGACTCTGATAATTGTAGCTCCCTCCAAACAATACCAATCTCCCTAGTTATGATCAATTGGCCCATTGAAGTCTTTTGGCTAAAGGAATCTCTTAATCTCATCTGTCAATGAATAATTACAAGGATACTGATACAATTTATACAAAGTTTTTACAAAATATTCCTCAAAATGAATGAAACTAGAATTAGCAAACCTGTTGTCCCAGATAGCAGTCCACAATTGAACAGGCAATGCTTCACCCTCCTTACCAATTTGAGAAATTATTATCTCTAGAGGCCACACTCGCAACTCCTGTCCAAAATATAGTACCAAGTGCATCAACAATGAATAGTGCCTGAGATGAACAATAGAAGCTCCACCTTTGATAGCCATCAATCCTGAATCAAGCCCCTTAAAAATGTATGAGGCATAGTCAAATGGCCTGGAGTTGTGATACTGGATATCTGCTGTGATGATCATTGGAAAAATTAACATGAATTATGGGGCATCCATTCCCAACACCTGACACACTAAAAAATAGGTGTACTTCATATAGGGCTCAAACAAGTCCACATGATAAGGAGGCCCCTCACTATCCTACAGAGGATCTGGCTTGCTGCCATGTTTGACCTTGTGAATTGGCAACCTCCAGCCCTTATAAATCATATCCATTCTCGAGAATTCCTTCTCCAATTCTTTAGGAATGATCTCCTCATTACATAATCCTTCTAACTTGAAAACCTCACCTATTGCTTCTTTAGACAAATATATCTATGGCTTTCCAAATGGGTCACAAATAGCTTTGTATTTTGGTTCATAATAATCAGTAAGAAATTTCACTAATTCTGCATTTACAAAAACATTAGGGCACACCAGTTTCCTACATTTAGCTTCCATGGATTACAAACTGGTTCAAAATGGTTTCTCCTATGATAGTGAAAATTGAATAGTTCATACCCCCTTATGGCAGTCCAGACATCACCTATGAACTTGCATTTATCATCTAGTTTATCAACTTATGCCCTTAGTTGTGCAGACCTTCTGGCTTTAGGCCCTAAACCAGGTAGCTGATCAATAAGGTCTTGGTTTAGTCTTCGTTCAATGCCCTCATGTTCCTTATCAACCTTTTGTTTCTTTCCTTTTGACTGACTACTCTCACCAAGTTTTCTACCCTTAGCCTTCCCAGAACCAAAAGACTCCATTCTTCAAGATCACATAAATTAGAATTGGAAGGCCTAAAATGCAATAACTTATAGTATTCTGCTCGAGCTCCTTAGGCTGAAAAATGTCCTGGTTCTCTATTTCGCGCTGATAATTCTTCTGCAATCAATTCAATACTGATGCATTGATTAAACATTCACTGTTATATGCTATCGATCCATTAATGAAGCACAAACAAAACTCATTTGAAACTGGTACTGTCACATCAGATGTCTTATCATTGAGAGATTTTCAAATTTGGGGTGAAGTACCTTTGAAACGTTTATTAAACCATTTTGCCAAGACATTCTGCAGTCATACCGACACTTGGAATGGCTATAACTTATGTTGTTCATGTCGCTGTGAAAATTCCAAGTCGGGGAGATGTCCCATAGATTTCATTGCATCTTACCAATATGCATTCTTCAATGTATTCTCCAGTCACCGAGACATAATCACCCCTTTCACCGATGAAATCCTATTTCAGTTTGACCTCAGAGTTTCTGACTGACGAAATAAGTCTTATTGATGAAGCCATTCCATTAGCAAGACAATGAACCTTCAGAAAGACTTATACCGATGCCAAATGTCTCACTGAACCCATTCCTCCAGATTATTCGCTAAGACCTACCCCAATATACTTTGTCGGTGAAACACCCTAATTTCATTGAAACTCATGCTGAAGACCCCATCTCCTACTGATGCGTCTCTTTATTGGCATAAATTTTGAATTGGAAAGACTCCATAGCTTCTCCCCGATAGCCTTTTGATGAAACCCCTTTACACCTTATCGACAAGACTAGTTGCCTTCGGCAAGACACTACTCTAATATATTTTAGTCTTACTGATATGCATATCCTCATCGCCGGTCAGTAAGATAATTCAAACTCGCCAAGACCTTATCCCGAATACCTTTAGCTTGTCCGATATACTTCCACATGTGTCGATCGGTGAGACATAATGCATTCGCTATGACTTCATGCCGATATCAATCAGTTTGGCCGAAATGACCCTTCTATGTATTATTCGGTAAGACACGCTGAGTTCATCATGACATTATATTGATGTCTCAACCCTACGCTGATGGAACTTTTCATATGCCTTTCGACAAGACATTAATATTTTGCTATGACCTCCACCCGAATATGATCCTTATGCCGATATGAATCTTTTCTCTCGCTGAAACAAAAACTATGTCTTGTCGATAACCTGCAACAAGTATTAGTGAAAAATACATAGGTCGGGGAGAGATTCACTCTATCTTGTCGATATGGATAATATAAATGAAACATCAAAGACTAGATGGATTCAAATGGATAATATGACAGAATATAAGCAAGGAAACATGAGGAAGGGATTTTATGCTTATGGTGAGGACTCATTTTGGAAAATCATGAATGCAATTGACTATAAATTTTTTGAAATTTCTCAGTTCTAACATGCTCGAATGATTTTAATCTCATGCTGAATCACAAGGTGTTGTTGATGTAGATTCTCCTATCATAATGTGCCATTGATATCCTACTTGAAGGAGCTTCTTTGCTAAGATACGTGCACTTGAATGCAACTTTTGAGATTCTTGATCTGCTTTGTCGATATCGGAGTTGACTTTGTCTTGGTGCGTACATCGTAATAGAGTTCCCTCTAAATCCTTATGATGAAGGGTCGTTGCCAATACATGGTCAATGTGAGAATTGGATATCATGTTTGGAGGCATGTATGGAGTTTGTTTAGGGATAAGAGATGGATTGGTTGACAGTTTGGAACCTTTGAGTCTCTAAAATTGGGAAGATGAGCAATGATGGGTAGATATGAAAGTGTTTATAGAATTAGGACCAACTGCTTGATATACTTTATCTGTTACTTGAAAAGCCTTATTTTTATTTTGTGGACATCTTTGATGGATACTTTTCCCTCTTTTATTTTTCCCCATAGTTTCTTTGACTAATGGAGTTTGATAGGGATGATATTTCTTTGTATTTTTTGGTATCCATGTGTATTTGATTTGTCCATTATGCTTTCCAAATTCTTTTTCTTTGATAACATTTTTCATACTTTGATTCATTTCTTTCTTTTGATGTTGGTCCCAATTCACGGATGGGGTGATGGGTGGATGCAGATTCATGACATGGCTAGTTGTAGTATTGACATCAGTTTCATCATAAGGATTCTTTGTGCTCCCTATGTTGATGCTTGCACTAGATAAAGTTGCCCCCAGTATAGTGGTAGTGGCACCTTCCTTCCTTGATTTTGCTTGATTTGATGTCTTGTTCAATAAACATGCTCTGACAAATGACCACTATAGATGATGTTATTTCGATTGGATGCTCTGCTAACTACGGAATATCCTATTTTGTCTAACCTGCTTCCTTGAGTGGATAATGTTGGATATCTTCATACATGATGTCTTCAGTCTAGATTTTGGATATATCTAACCCTGATGTTGACAACTCTATTTGGTTGTAGGAATCAATAACCTACTTTTTTTGTGTAATAATATCAAGAGTAAAGGAATCCTATTTTGAATGAAGATCATCTATGTGTCCATCCATAGAAAGCATCTCATGGGTAGATGGAGGAGTATCTGCTACATGGATATGATCATCTTGCATAGATAGGAGAGTGTCCATTAGATTATTGTAGTATCTTGAAGATACAAATTCTTGATCTTGAATGATTTCGGAGTTGCTTTCGACATGCTTTTTATCAAGTTCTTGACATGGGTCAGTTTCAATAGATGGATTGCTTACAAAGGGTTCTTGGATGTCGTCATTAAACATAGTAAGTGGTTCAATATCCTCAAGTGTCGAGTTTAGGGTTCCTTCAGTATCTGTAACCATGAGGTCGAAGGATGTCAATGTCTTGGAAAGGGCCATTGCTAGACTTTGGTGAAGGATTTTGATCATGCTTTGGAATAAATTCTTGAGATATGTCCTCTAACTCATAAGGCAATGTAGAGACATTTTCAATATGATTATTGGTTGATGGATCATGCATTATGTCGATAGGATCAAGTAATCCTAAAAATCCTTGAAATAGATCACTAAAAAGTGGCTCTTGATGTATGGTGAGTTGATCATCAAATGGGGTAAAAATATCTTCAATATGCTCCTTAATTGAGAGATCTTGAACATTGTTTTCAACAATTGTGGTAGAGAAATTGTGAATCTATTCAACCATAGTGTCAAGTGATGTTGACATTTCTTGAATTTGATTATTGTAGAGTATTGTTGGTGAATTTTTATCATAATAAAAAAGTGACTCTTGATGTATGTTGATTTCATCTTCAGATGAGGTAGAAACATCTTCCATGTGTTCATTGATGGATAGGTCTTGATCATGTGATTATTGACTTGGATCAATACATGGAGTCGTTAACATTTTGTTTGGAATTTGAACAAAATTTTCTTGTTGGGCTTGGTATTGGGCTTTATCTTTCTTTTTCACTTGAGCCTAGGCTTGTGCTTGTTGGGCTTGTACTGTGGATTGGGCAACTTGAGCATCTTGTGCAGCCTGTCAGTTTTGGTATGCCTTCTGATAAGCAGCCTACTGAGTGGCTTGAAATGTAATGCTATATTGGTTTGATGTGTTTGGTTTGGGTGGGGGTGGTGGCAAATTCAAAATTGTGTTGGATGTAGTGACAAGTGGTTGAGATATGCTTGGAGAGATCATGGTAGTGGGGGGTTGAGATACGATGGGTGTGATAGGGTTGGTTGGAGTGATTGAGGTGATAGGAATGGCCAGAATGACTAAGGTGATAGATCCTTGGG
>VDFB02105785.1:535145259-535240789 GCA_007258455.2 Sequoia sempervirens | reverse complement strand
AGTAGGGTTTCAATAGAAACCTCCTTTTAACAATATATTCAATATTTAACTTAAAATAACATGACTCTTGTTGTTTTTCAACTCTCTTCTCACAGTCTAACCCCAAACTGAGCTTAAGCATTTTTCATATAAAGCAATCATTAATTTGGTAAATTTTGATATAGCCATACCTAATTTCTTGCAACTAAAACTAACTTAAATATTAGCTATCAAATCCACAACTAAAAAAGAGATTGATTGTTGTCCCCCAAGCTTTGTATGCCATGCATTCTCATAACCCAAGCTTTTGGACTTTTGAAACAATACAACAAATAGTGTAACTTCACAATCCATCAAAACTACCACCACTAACTGCCAAAGAAAAACTTTGTGAAATTTCTTCTCACCCATGTCGAAGTATCAAGCCCTAAGGTCGCTATTGCTGAGTATACACTGTTCTTCATATTTTCTCTAAGTCCTAACTTGACCATCGATTTTTACAATTATGATCAACTTTTAGAGAAAATCAAAAGATATTCATTATGTCGACATTTATCATAATAATGTTGTTTATTTTGTCAACCAAAATAAAAAATAATCAACACCTTGTGTCAGCTTTAAGCTTTAATAATTATTGTTGTCGATTATGTATTCAAATTTCAATAAATACCTCCCAAAGCCACTTCATTATTGATTTTTCCAATGTAATAACACTTCAAAACCTACCTTGAAAATAATGAATTTTTCACCAAGAAATGTGTAATTTGACTTGTATAATAAGCACCTCCCTTTTCACATAGTATACTTTGAGTCTTCAATTGCAGTAAATTTCAAGTCAAATCACATGATATAATGTTGTCTCATAATCCCTAAAGTAATGAAACTTTAGTACCAAAACCAACATAGATGTTAGTTACCGAGTGCCAAAACACTAATGCACAAATGTATTAATGTGCACCAATAAACCAATAAATACATATAGTATATCTGACTCAAAAACTTATGCAAGGCCAACAAGCTATCTTAGATTTGAATGTATGCCATCTCATTATATCAACACCAAACAAATAGCACTAAACCTTGAATGAATTCCAATACTATAAATGCCAAAACAACCCTTGACATCAATGCCAAAACAATTTCAAAGGGGTCAACAAACTCCACCTTTGGAATTGTTGTAAAACCTATCATAGAATGCACTACCAATGCATCATCATATGAGCACCAAATAAACTCAGCAATAAACCAATATACAGTGTGAAGCAAGAAACTAATTTTTTAATGTCAATGGAAATCCGTATAATGATCACTGTATATCTGCTAAATGTAAACTTCAACTTTTCTCCCCCTTTTGACAACAATGCCAAAGGTCAAAGGGGTGGGTAAGCATCAAAATACCGCCAAGTACTTGTCCAAAAACACCAATCTGCTTGCACATGGACACAAAATAGAATCATATTTGAAGAAATAGAAGCTGAAAAGAGAAAAACACAATTATATAAAAGTCTACCATTGTATCAAAACTAAAACAGGATGCTACCACACTAAAAATATAACCCAGGGGTATAAAATATATACTAAAAACTCTCACTACAAAATATCTCCATACAAAGGCAACAACAGTCATCATGTCTACAATGTTGTCAGCATACTAAATGGACTGTCATAGATAGGCAATATACAAACCACTATCACTATGTTCCTGTAATAATATTAGATTGGAACTGTTATCAAACACTTGTGTTTCTCAAAACAATCATTGTCTTATGCAATATTGTCACTTTATCATCTACATACTGACTGTCAGGACACTAGTATTGCTACTATACCCCTATGAGCACCTTATATCTACAACAAAAAAATTTCAAGGAAAAATAGGATTGTGAAAGAAAAAATCAATACTTTGTAGCATACCATTGACACAATAAGATCATATAAGGTTGCAAAAAGAATACATGGGCATACCAATACCATTGGAAAACTATGACTAATATCAATAAATTGCCTGCTTATTTCTTATATCAAGAAAACCTCCATTGAAAGAAGAGAACCTATCTTCATGATTACATCAACTCCATGAAGTAAACCAAAGCGACCATGAACTGATTCCCTGACATAAAACACCTTTTTACCAGTTTGATTGTATTTAACTCTCATCACAAATACAATCAAGGATTGTTCAACATCATTGTTGCATATAGTATCATATTGAAGTAAGAAAGGGAATCACTTCTTCCAACCACTTGCATCAACAGCAAGGCCCTTAAAAGATTACTTCACTGTAGTTACCAAAGTCAAAATAGGTTAAGGTTACCATTGTCAGCAACAACCAGATAGATGATCACTTGTTTAATGTAAGCACTATTAAATCCATAGATGATCACTTGTCCCAATGTCCTCAAAAAGGTAGAACTATGGCATAAGAAAATACTGTACCACTGTCAAAAACATTTTCACATACTATTGTCATGCATTAAATGATATCAACTGCTATCACAAAGAGCACCGTGACTGAAATCAAATTATTGTCTTGATGTTACTCTGATCAATATTTCCTTGTTGTCTACCCTATAAAACTTGTAGTAAGAGTGTAACTCCACAAACATCAAGAACATCTTCAATAACATCATGAAAATAGGAAGATACATTAACCAACCGCATATATCACTGCAACTCTTTTTAAAGAATTGACACTATTCTAATGTATTGTGACCACCATAAAACCACTATCATTATCCCAATAAAAGTATTTTGTATAGACTACTGTGTCAAACAAGATCCATCCAGGACTCTACCAAGCACACTGCTCCAATGCATGGAGTTAGTATGGAACTTCAATGAATACTTTAACTCATTGTTTCATCAACAATATTGAATACAGGCCAATACCACATTTTGTACCTTGAAGGCATGTTTGATATCATACCGACTATTCAACTATCATGATACATATAATTCATAATTGTACTATGGTAACAATCAAAGGATTTAAACCACTAGCATAGTGCATTCAACATGCTTTCATGAGCATTGTATAAACAAACTATAAATCCTACAATGTATACAATCACTTTCTCTACCTTTTGCTTGTAAACATAATAAATCATCCATTTCAAAAACCTCCAAAGACTTCTATAGTCTTTGTCTTCTTCATGGGGCTAAAATGAGAAAACAATAAGTCACTATACAATGTGTAAACCAAGCATAAATATCATTGCATATTTGATATGATGTAAACATATACAACTATTGCTCCTATATTTCTCAAGGCCATCATCAATAAAGGCTTTCATTAAATCAACTCTATAAATCATAAACCATGAACAAAATTTTGACACTTTTCCATCAATAATATGAAGCATCACACAAACCATCTCTCACTATCACAATACATTTTCATCGACATAGCATTATATTGAGCATTGTTCTTTGTGAATAACAATTTCAGCACAAGTGTCATGTGACTAAGAACTCCTACAACCTATTCCACTCATGACCAAGGCATCAATACATTTTATAGACATATTATTGTTCTAATCCTTTTACCATTCTTCAAGAAAGATACCAAAAATCCAACATATATATCAAATGTGAAACAAATAAATTTGAACCAAGGATATTATAACAATGTCATATGCTAAGTTCACTATGATAAGAGTGTATGTTGATACATGAACAAGGACATCTATAGTATTGTTACTATGAAAGAAAAATCACTATAGAAAACATAATCACCGCAAGTACAAAGAAGGTATCACTACAAGTTATGTCAAGAATTCACTATCATAAAAGAAAAGAAAGAATTTTCACCAATTGTCTCAGAAATTCACTATCATCAGAGAAAATATGTCCCTATCACCATAATCCAAGGAGCTTTGATCTAGCAAATCAAAATCCACCCAAAGGAATTCTTCCAAGGAAATTGTCAAGAAATGTCTGCATTATCCCGATAAGAGATCATCATGCAAAGAGTAATGATGATGTTGTAAGATCATGTAGGAGACCAAAAGGAAGTTCATAACTCAGGTACAATACTAATTCATCTAGTTAAGATGAAAACCAGGCACTGAATGCTCTAGAGACCTTAAACCTATATGGTCCCTTTCTTTTTCTTGCTCAATGCATCTACATTTTTGTTTCTAGATGATGCTTTCAACTTACTCCTACACTATTGTGCCTTATGCCCAAGGTTATGAAACTTAAAGCATGTGACATTATAACCAATTAGAGGAGTAAAGGAATCATATCTTCTTGACATCCCAAAACTTCTATGATCATATCTTCCATACCTCCAATAATTTCTTGCTAGGTGACCAACTTTATCACAGTTATAACAAACATTATTACAACCCTAATTTGATAATCTATAAGAACTCTTATCCTTATTCCATCCAAAGTCACTTCTTGAGTGAGTTCTACAATCTCTAGCTCTATGACCAAAAACATGACATGAATCACAATAACCATGAAACTGAGAATAGTTGTACCTTATTGAATGGTATTGCTTGATAGGTGGAGATCTTGAGGATCTACTTGTCCTTTTACCTTCATTAATACATTTATCTTTTTTGTTATCTTTAGAAGTAGCAGCATGAAAACTCAAGTCTATCTTCTTTTTAAGTGTCTTTCTAGCTTTAGAACATTGTCCTTCTTCATAACCTAGCCCTATGGTGTCTTTGTGATGCTTTTGTTTGCTCAATATGTTATTCAAACAATCACTACTCTTTTCAAACTAAAAATTCTTGTGCAATTTAGAGGATGCTTTTTCTAGCTCCTTTATCAAAGAGACTATTTCTAACTCTAGTTCTAGGCATTCACTAGTCTTGACTTCAAGATCAGATTTTGTAAAATCAACAACCCTTTTAGTTTCTTCAACTTAAGTTTTTAGACAAATAATAAGTTTATCAAATTCATCAACTTGAATCTTTAAGTTAATAACCTAATTTCTTGCTTCTTCAAACTCTAAAGAAACTTTTGCAAAATCTGAACATGCCTTGTCTTTGGAATATTTTTCTTGTTGAATTTGGTCTTTTAATTTCTAATTTTCTCTACTAAGTTACTTGATTGTATCTAGAGCATACGATATTTCACCTTCTAAATCAACTTCACACTATTGTTCATCATGTTCATCCAGAAAGAGATCTCTTTCTTCACCATCAATCTCAACAATAAAATCATCTTGTTCATCTACACTTGTAATGAAGTCTTCCCTTTTAGCAAAACCCTCGACTACAAGATCATTCTTTTTATCACACTTTGTATCAATATTCAAGAATGACTCATGGAACAACTCATTAGACGACTTGATTGGATTTTGTTGTACAACCTTTTGCTTGGCATCTTTATTTTCTCTATTTCTTTTACACTTTCCCATGGTACTCCACTATCAGGACCTACCCAAGCCTATTAGACTTCTATAGGGAACCTATGCTCTGATACCAATTGTTGGAGTATGATACTACTGAGAGGGGGGTGAATCAGTGGTATGAAAAATTAAAAAACACCCTTGAATTAATCTCTTAAGACTTTTCCATTATAAAATGCAAGATCAAAATAGCTCAACTATCCAATGCAACATCATGTGTGTAAAGCTTTCAAATTAGATTAATCACAAAGATATACAAATATCTTCAATTTGACTTGATCAATTTGCACCAATTTATGCTCATGTTATTTCAATGATTCAAAAATTCATTTATTGAATGCAACATCATATCGATTAAAAGTTAAATACTTGAGCAAACAAAAAAATAGTCAGAAAAAGCAATCACACCATAACATAGTTGTTTTTCATGAGTGGAAAATCTTCTAGGGATAAGAAACCACTCATAAAATTGCCTCACTTGCTTAATCAAAAATGCCTCACTGGTTGTAAAATACCTCACTGGAAACATAAGCCTCACTGGCTACAAAATACCTCACTAGCAACACAAGCCTCACTAGCTACTTTGCTCAAATAAGATAAAAAGCAATATACAGAGGATCACTCTTTTTCTCTGAAGATCATGTTGGCTTACAGCTTTAATGCATTCTATGTCATCCAAACTTCATTTTATTCAAAGTCTAGAACACATACAATACATTAACTCTATTTCATTGTCTCTTTCATTCATATTTTAAGTACAAAACACTTCTTAAGAACACATTTACAAATGCATCTTATCAAACTTGTACAATAGGGTTTCAACAGAAACCTCTCTTTTAACAAGATATTTAATATGTAGTCCTTAAAACAACATGACTCTTGTTGTTTTTCAACTCTCTTCTCACATTCTAACCCCAAACTGAGCTTAAGCATTTTTCATATAAAGCAATCATTAATCTGGTAAATTTTGATACAGCCATACCTAATTTCTTGCAACCAAATCCAACTTACAAATCTTGACTATCAAATCCGCAACTGAAAAATGAGATTGATTGTTGTCCCCAAAGATTTGTATGTCATCCATTCCTCATAACCCAAGCTTTTAGACTTTTGAAACAATACAACAAATAGTGTAACTACACAATCCATTGAAACTACCACCACAAACTGTCAAAGAAAAACTTTGTGAAATTGCTTCTCACCCATGTTGAAGTATCAAGCCCTAAGGTCGCTATTGCTGAGTATACACCATTCTCCATATTTTCTTAAATCCCTAACTCGGCCATCGAGCTTTACAATATGATCAACTTTTAGGGAAAATCAAAAGATATTCATTATGTCGACATTTATCATAATGTTGTTTATTTTGTCAACCAAAATAAAACATAATCAACACCTTGTGTCAACTTTAAGCTTTAATAATTATTGTTGTTGATGATGTATTCAAATGTCAACAAATACCTCCTAAAGCCACTTCATTATTATTTTTTCCAATGTAATAACACTTCAGAAACTTCCTTGTAAATAATGAATTTGTCACAAAGAAATGTGTAATTTGACTTGTATAATAAGCACCTCCCTTTTCACATAGTATACTTTGAGTCTTCAGATGTAGTAAATGTCAAGGAAAATCACATGACATAATGCCATCTCATAATCCCTTAAAGAATGAAACTTTAGTACCAAAACCAACATAGATGTTAGTTACCGAGTTCCAAAACACTAATGCACAAATGTATCAATGTGCACCAATAAAGCAATAAATACATATAGTATATCTGACTCAAAAGCTTATGCAAGACCAACAAGCTATCTCATATCTAAATGTATGTCATCTCATTATATCAACACCAAACAAATAGCACTAAACCTTCAATGAATGCCAATATTGTAAATGTCAAAACAACCCTTGACATCAATGCCAAAACAATGTCAAAGGGGTCAACAAGATGAATTTTGTTCTCATAAAAGATGAAGTATGTTGGGTACTAGGTACTAGGTAACAATGCATTGGTATTGAAACTTTAAAGTTGATTGTTTAGTTTTTCTCAAAAGCCTAAAATGTCTAGTAACCTATCTAAAGAGATAATTACACAAGAATGCATTAAAAGTGTGTTATTTATAACTTGTTTTAAAGGATGATTTATTAATTATGGTTTTATTTTGATGAGATTTTTATTAATGTTTTAAAAAGGGATTGATATATGGAATTTTATGTGCAAGATAAATAGATGGTTGGACTATGTTTCGATATGGATAGTCCGAAAAATTTGGATTGCAAGCAGATCCAATGGTGTTACCAGGTTTCGTGGCATACTCTCAAAGCTCATGCAATCTCAAAGTTCATCACAAAGAAGCACCAAATACTGAGAGACCGAGAATCTTCGTATTACACATGTGGCAAAGGAGTGTGCCTAGCTTTGGGGTGATTTACTTCCAGGTTTTTAATGTTCGAGCCTGAAGCTGAGTGTAGGAACAAAAGTGCTGGTGGATTTAGATAACTAGTTCCACTTGATCATTCTGAATATCTAGCAGAGGAAGTTCCTACTTTTTTTTGATAGATCAACTCAATCTAGGTTGATTTCTTGATCAAATTTTAAAGACATAAGTCTAAAAGTTTCGAAGTGCTAAAGAAGGTTGACATATGTTGATTATTTAGAAGTTCTCTTTCCAGTTGTCATGTGCCATGTGCCTCACTATGATTCCTCCCTTGGATTCCCTCTCATGTGTTGGTTTAATTTCCCAAGTGTCTTGTTCTTGTAAAAGGCTAGGAGATGTTTCATTTGAAGTTAAGTTTAGAATTTGTCGATGTTGAAGAACCAAAACTTATTCAAGTTTTGTTCCTTTTCCTATTTTATGTTCCATTCCAAATTAAAAACTTGTATGTTTCATTAGAAGTTAATCAAAATCAAAGCCAATTTCAAAGCTATTTCCTAGTATGAAATCTTACGTAATTGATTGTTTGTTCCTATCGAAAAAGACTATGTGTTGTGTTGTTTAAGGGTGCATACTGACACTATCTGGTGGAAAATAATCCCCCTTTCCTTTAAAATATTGCATCATTTTGTGTCTATCTATGAAGTAATCCCGTGACGTATGGGATGGTTTGCTCTAGCTTTGTTATTTCTTGAGCCATGTGTGGATAATACTTGGGAGAAGTTTTACTTTTCATTAATTTTTTTATGCTTTCCTTTAAAATAGATGTTTTATATTTCAAAAAATGTTCCAAGAAAGGTGATGAATGCATGGAGTTTTATTACAAATCTTTTGATTCCATGAAATTATTGAATGCTTAATGCTAAATATACTTGAATGAACTCAAGTTATTTGAATTTCATGAAATATTGTTGCAAATTTATTCATTTCATGAAAATATTAAATGACTGTACTGAGATTATATTCATATCTTATTATTAATGATAATCCAACCATAATCCCAAATTTAACTCTAACCCTAACCCTATCTCAAATGTTAATCCCAAACATAAACTCCAACCCAAACTCTAGCCCTATTGTTAACTTTAACTGTAATCCTAACACTATACATAATGTTAACCCTAATCCTAACCCTAACACTATTGTTAACCCTAAACCTAATCCTATCCCTAACCTTAACCCAAACACTAACCCTAATAATTTTTCCTTCCATGTCACATTTCGAATTCTACTAGCATATTTATATTAATTTTTAAATAATATATATATATATATAAATTTTGAGATATATCCTTCTCAAGGTGTCTATTTTTATGTTGAGAGGCATTCTACAGTCACAACAAGGGGTAGAAAGAACCTATGTCAAGTTTTTGGAGCTGCATTTAAAATGATGTGTAGATGGCAATACTAGAAGACAAGGAGGCATGGAGGTAACTGCAAATGGTGGTTGATCTGTAAATGGATCTATGACTTTAATTGCATTTAGTGAATGCTCATGAATGTGAAAAAAATTCAATGCCTTAACTTAATTTAATGTTCTTAAAAAGACATTAAAGAGTTAGAGAAATAGAAATAATAAACCAGGAGGGACAATTATAAGAAAGAAAGAAGAGGAGAGGAGAAGACATAGTCTTGCTAACAGAGTTCATCCAAATATGACTACATCTCTGGGTCTCTCTCAATTGAGTGACCAATCCATTAACAATGCCCTGGATGCTTCAGTACAAATTTTGAGAAGAAGAGCTTTCAACTTGTAACAGAAAGTTGTAACAAAAAAATATGAACTCTATCGCCTCCCAAAAGGCTCACAAAGGCCTACAAAGGCTTACAGACAGAGCAGAATTACAACATAAAAATTTGCAACAAAAAAGTCTACACAACTCTCTCGTAATCTTCCTAGAATAATTCTGCATCATATGGCTTACTCCTCTTCAAGAGAATCCTTCGCATAGTCTCCAATTCCTCTCCCTCACAAAGGCTCACATAAGGAATTTTTATAGTTTTTCCTCACCCATTTTCAAACAAAAGAGTATTAACTCCAAGATCTAAAATAATAGGATCTCAAGACAAAAGAGGAAAAACAAGATCCATAATTGTAGGATCTCAAACTAATTCAAAGGAATAAAATGGCAAAAGTCTCAAATCCACCCAAGAGACTCTCAACCATTCCCATGAAACTCTCAACCTCCAATTGAGAATTAGAAAATTAGTTGTGAGGTAGATTCTCACATGAAACCAATTTCTAAAATTAAAAATTAATGAATAATACATGAGTCAATTTTCCACTGACCAGTACTAATCATTTTACATTCAAAAATGAATAAATGCATTAGTTTATTCAAATCTCATTTTAAGCATAATAAAATGCATGAGCATCTCACTTAAAGCATTAATCAAATAAATGAAAAATGCATGAGACTTATCTCACAACATTAAAAAAATGTGTGAGATTATAAAACCCATCAAAGCATAAATTCACCAACTTTCACACTTTGTCACCAAACTTCAAGTTCATCATGGTGAGCAAAGTAAAGTTATTTTCAGTGTGGAGATCCTCCTAGATCAAACCTCCCCACAAAAGAACCTTTTGGTCCTCCAAAAGTACCAACTGTGATCTTCAATCCAACACCAACTGCATGGAAAATGTTTTTGAAAGGCACATTCCCCCCTCTCCTTTGCCTTTGTACTTCGGAATTGAAATGTCGAATCCAACATACAAACCTGTAGCTGATAGTACCTGGATTACAATTCTTTAAAATTTAAAGCATAATACCTGCCAAGAGTTTATAAAAACACTCATTGGTCAAATTTACAATAAATCACCTAAAATAGGCCTAGACAACTATGCTTCACTCAATAATGATTACAATGATAAAAAATGATGCCAACAAGGCTTAGGCAACACAAGTTCCTCTCACTCTCATCAACTCCTTAAGAGTGGCTAAAAATCCCTTTACAATGTTTACATCATCAAATTTTAAAACACAATGTCAAACAGGGGCACTAGTGGCTAGACTCTATGGTCTCTATAACTCCACTACAAAATAATGTGCAACAATTAAAATTTGTTCAAAAATTCCCTTGTTTGGCCAACGTTGATCATATGGGAAGATTTCAAAATGCTCCCTTTTGAAGTGAACAACTTGTTCTAACACTTTAATTACAAAAGTGTTTGTTTGCATTAACCAATGCACCCTTCCCTTGTTAAAAACACTAATAATTTTAGAGTATTAAAATCATGCACACTATTAACAAGGTTTTAATTCCCCATATCTACGCAAAATTGGCAACAACAATATATTCTTGAAATGGCGATCTTTGAGAATCACGTGTGATTTCTGCTGTGACTTGGTGCATTTCTTTTTTAAGGGAGCGGCTTGCGGATTGTTCCTAAGTCCATTGCGGGACATCCAATTCCAAGAATGGACAGCCGAATAAGATGCTCGTGAAGAGAAAATCAACATACTTGTCACTCCTTTCATGCATCTTGGCATCGAATCTGAATTGGTCCTCGAGCCCTTTCACTACATGTGCGCCTGAAATATTCTGAATTACACTACAATCCATTCGGAACGCGACTTCAACTCTGCTCCATGACCTTATTGATGCGTTTATGTTGCAAAGCATTTTGCTCAATGCTAGAGGGTCTAGATGTCTCACAGAACAGCTTAACTGGAGAGATCCCTGTAGAGCTAGGAATCGATCTCGACGAGTATGCTGCCGGCAAGTCCATTGGTAGGCAGGAATAAGACCCTCAACTTCGTCAAGTTCCCGACGGAAGCTCCAACTATGGATTTGTTAGACCCCATGCAGCCAAGCTTCTGGCCAGAGGTCACATTGGCCAGGCAGGTTTCCGATAGCGGTCAGGGAGGCAATAAGATAGCCTGCTAATATTAAGAGTCGTAACCTGCCCCGGGCGAGAGTTACAATTAACTCCCATCCATGAGCACAGATCTGCATCATTCTCGTTCCAGTCCAGAAAGGGGCTAGACGGCCCAGACGCGCTAAAGGACTTCTTCAGCTCCAAAAAACTTGTGCCATTCGTCATTAACGTCGAGTAGAGGCGGAGATTAAAACATATCACCAATATGACAAAGAAGAATCTGCATCCAAATCTAGTTTCTCTCTCATTATGCGTAATATCATAAGGATTATCTAATACCCATGAAGAAGAAAAATCTTCCCGTGCATGAATATTTAAGCCCAGGGGTCCAGAGTCATCTGTGTTTGCCATGATAAAATCGATCACCTCTTCTGGAAACAAAGATTCAATTTTGTTGCCCCTACGTCCTTAATTAACCTCACGATCTTCGATGAGGTGGTGCCTCTAACAATAGATTCATCCACGACCACCACTTGCTTTCCCTCCAACATGCCTCTGACTGACGCTAACTTCAGCTTTACGCTGAAATCACAGATCTTTTGGGACGGTTCAATGAAAGTCTTGCCAACATAGTGTGACCGAATGAGCCCCTGCTGGAACGACTGCTTGGCCTGGGCGGCATACCCTAGGGTGGAAACCATGCCCAAATCCGATGCAGCGATCATGACATCGCAGTCTGCGGGGCTTCCTCTACAAGAATCTGGCCGAATTTGTAATGGGACTCGTATACAAAATGCCTGAAGACGACGAAGCTGGGGAGGGAGAACAATGGCGCTATTGTTGGGCCGACCCATGAATAGGGGTCAAAACCCATGGGGGTCATGCACGGCCACTAGCTTGTCCTTCATGAGAAACACAAATGAGTAAGCCCCCTCCAACCGCTCGCATGCATCCACCAGCCTGGTAATGAAGGGCCTCGTAGTGGAGTTGGCAATGAGGCGTAGCACCACTTCTATATCCGAAGAAGTGTTGAAAATGGAACCCTGGTCCTCCAGCGTCGCTCGGAGTAGATTGTAGTTCACAAGGTTCCCATTGTGCGCCACCACCACGGAGCTGAAGCGGTAGCCCACCGTAAATGGCTGCACATTTCGGGCCTCTGATGCCCCCGTGGTGGCGTACCTCACAGGACCGATGGCTGACTTCCCCAGTAGCCCGCTTAACTTTGTTTCATTGAAAACATCGGAAACCAGTCCAATTCCAATTTCCCCTTTTAGAGTACCCTCATCTGCTGGAAATTTCTACCAACAGTTCAACACTATTGCGCATAGTAGAACGATAAGTCAAGATGAATGTTTCTAGATATCTTCATCGAGCTACACACTGGGAAGATGCCTCACACATATGGAGCGAATTCTCCCCATGAAATCAGTGTGTGATCTTTTCCAATAGAATGGAATGCCACTAAGGTTCTATTTGTCCACATGGAATCACAAACATGGTTGAGCACAGATTGCAAATTTTGATTTCTCCATCCTTCGCAACCTGTTTCTTCAAATACTCTTTGCTTGAGTTAGGCCCTAATAACCATTCACACTAAGCCTAATAGTCAACTTGGCTCTATACCAACCTGATATATAAATGGATCTATGACTTTAATCGCATTTAATGAATGCTCATGAATGTGAACAAAATTCAATGCCTTAAACTTAATTTAAAGTTCTTGAAAAGACATTAAAGAGTTAGAGCAATAGAAATAATAAATCAGTTAAAGTTCTTGAAAATACATTAAAGAGTTAGAGCAATAGAAATAATAAACCAAGAGGGAGAATAATAAGACAGAAAGAAGAGGAGAGGAGAAGACACAGTCTTGATAACGGAGTTTGTCTAAATAGGACGATGTCCCTGGGCCTATCTCAATTGAGTGACCAATCCATTAACAATGTCTTGGATACTTCAATACAAATTTTGAGAAGAAGAGCTTTCAACCTACAATAGAAAGTTGTAACAAAAAAATCTAAACTCTATTGCCTCCCAAAAGGCTCACAAAAGCCTACAAAGGCTTATAGACAAAGCAGAATTACAACATAAAAATCTACAACAGAAAAGTCTACACAACTCTCTCATAATCTTCCCAAAATAATTATGCATCATATGGCTTACTCTTCAAGAAAATCCTCCTCATAGTCTCCAATTCCTCTCCCTCACAAAGGCTCACATAAGGAATTTTTATAGTTTTTCCTCACCCATTTTCAAACAAAAGAGCATTAACTCCAAGATCCAAAATAATAAGATCTCAAGACAAAAGAGGAAAAACAAGATCCATAATTGTAGGACCTCAAACCAACTCAAAGGAATAAAATGGCAAAAGTCTCAAATCCACCCAAAAGACTCTCAACCAATCCCATGAAACTCTCAGCCTCTAATTGAGAATTAGAAAATTGGTTGTGAGGTAATTCTCACATGAAACCAATTTCTAAAATTACAAATTAATGAATAATACGTGAGTCAATTTTCCACTCACTAGTATTAATCATTTTACATTCAAAAATGAATAAATGCATGAGTTTATTCAAAGCTCATTTTAAGCATAATAAAATGCATGAGCATGTCACTTAAAGAATTAATCAAATAAATGAAAAATGCATGAAACTTATCTCACTTACATCATTAAAAAAATGTGTGAGATTATAAAACCCATCAAAGCATAAATTCACCAACTTTCACTCTTTGTCACCAAACTTCAAGTGCATCATGGTGAGCAAAGTAAAGTTCTTTTAAGTGTGGAGATCCTCCTGGATCAGTGGTCAAGCATTTGAACTTCATTGGAGGTAGTGAGAAGGCTTGAGTAATTGACATGATCGAAGGTAATGACAAACAATTCCATTACCTTGCATTAAAATTATTTCAAAGAATCTTTGCTGGCAACAAAGCACCTCTTATGTAATGAAGTTATATATTGCTATGATTTCTGTCAAAGAGAGATCATTGTCCTTTTGATCTCTTAGGTCATATTTAGCCATACCAACCAAAACTTTCTCTTTTTCGAAGTTGGTTCTCTCCATGTACCAGCCACACAAGCTTTTTAATCATGGGTGGAAAATCATCTAAATGAAGTACTTTTGTCCACAACTTAATTGTTCAAGTAAATTCTAAATCCATACCCACATTAAAATTTATTTCCTTTTTCCAATTTTAAGCACTTACTGTATGGTCCCATAGGGGGGCTTGGGCTTCTATTTTCATGGAGCAGGAGGTCCCATGGGAAAAAAAAATTGTGCTATGGGATTAATTGGAATCTTTTCCAGAAAAATAGGAGCCCCTACCTTTTAGAAATGAATCTTTCAGCTGGTGAAATTGGGGTGGGGCTAGAAATTGCCCCTACAGCTTAGGAGTTTTTTATGCCACTTGTCTCTCATCTAAAATTTTAAATTCTAATTAGAAAATAAAAATGAGAGAATTTTGATTTATTTATTATTTTTTATCAAAGCACTACAGATCATTCCTTAAATTTTGGAGCTTAAAATTTTAAGCAGAATTGTAAGATTAAATCCATGGGACCAAAAACTTTAAAATATTCCTAAAAAAGCTAAGCAGCATACACTGAGATTTTTAAGGAAGCCCCCCTCCATGAGACCGTACCCTTAATATCTTTGTAGTTTGCATCTTGGACTAAGCGTGTATATTGATTCCAATATTAGAAATATAAAATTGCAGGACATAAGAGGTTGTGAGCAGGACTATTCTCTCCAAATCATTTGCTTAAAGTGTGATTATATTATTTTATTATATTTAAAAAGAAAAAAGCAGTTGTGAGCAGCCACTACAAGATAAAAACAACTTTATCTTTATATAAAATTATTTAATTAAAAAAAAAATCACAGACACAATCATATTATGTGGTTTAAATGAATAACATACTCAAATAATTATATCTTTTGTCATTTAAAAAATAAAGTATAACTATATAATGCAATTAAGTATAAATAGAAAATAAAGTATGAAATAGAAAATTTTAAAAATTAAGTATAAAGAATATATTTTAAATTACTATTTCATATAAAAGTAAGTTTCTAAATTAATATACTTAAAAAGTAAAATATCTAAAATCTTTTTAAAAGAGATATCCATTAGACATAAAAAGAAGTTTCTAAAATTTAAAAACTTAAGTATGAAAGAACTTTTCTCAAACACAAATTTCTAGAATTTAGAAATTTGACTATGAAAGAAATTTTCTTTATTTTAGAAACTTCTTTTTGAGAAAAGTTCTTTCATACTTAAGTTTTTAAATTTTATAAATTCCTTTTTAAAAATTCTAAATTAATATTTTTAAAGCTAAAAAGTAGAAACCTAAATAAAAAGGAAATATCATAAATTTATTGTTACATGTAAAAAAAACATTCAATATTTTTTAAAAGAAAATGAAAGCATTGCAAAAAGAAAAAAAATATCCATATTCTATTTTAAAAAATAATGTATATCTCTAGAGAAATATTTTAAATTTAAGACTTTATTAAAGAAATTATTTTTTTTAAAATAGCAACTTAGATACACAATCTAATATAAAAGCTTTCCATAATAAGTGCACATATAAAATAAATTCAAAATTATAAAATTAAATACAAAGAAAATATAATAAATTTATTATTATACATAAAAATAAGTTTTAAAATTAATATATTAAAACTACCATACTTTTAATTAACAAATTAATGCACACTAAATTTTATCATAAAATTGGGGTTATGGTTTAATTAGAATTCTAAGATAAAGCTTGGAGTTAGGGTTAGGGTGATTGGAGATAGATGAGGGTTAGAATTAGGGGTTAATGTTCAATAAAAGATAGGATTAGGGTTACGGATCAATTAGGATTAAGATTAAATTAGGGATAGGGTTAGGGTTAGGGATCAATTAGGATTTGTAGACACATAAAAATGACCTAAGCCTTCGAGTTGCATTTTCTATGAAGACCATGCTTCTTCCTCACATAATCAAAGTATTAGTCATTCCTCTATGATTATTTAAATAAATCAATTACATTTATTTATTTAAATAGTATATTTATTTATTTATTTTTGTCTTATTCACATTTATGAATTAAATCATTATTTAATTCATAAGTCAACTTTCCTCCATAAATTGAATAATTTCTATTATTATTGGATTTTCCAACTACCTCATTTATGTGCCAAATATTTTCCTTATCTCATTTATTCCCCACCATTGATTTAATTGCTTTCAATTAAATCTCAACCCTTCATTTCAAAACTTGCCCTAAAATTGACCTAATTTTTCCCTAACCCTAATGCTCCTCATCACATTGAATCCTAGCCTTCGATCTTAGGTTTTTATAAACTTTTAATCCTGGCCATCCATTCTCAATCTGGTATTCTTTAAAAGGCTCTCTCTCAAGTCATTTTACACATAGAGTTATTTTCAGCGTGCTTCAGAACTTGAATACTTGAGCACTCTCAATACTTCAATATCTTGCTTGTCTTAGGCATAGGTTATAGTTGCACTTCAATCTGAGGGAAATCATATAACTTGGAGCAAGATGGAGAAGTCAAATGGAGGCTTGAAGACCAGGTGACTTTGTTTCATGTTTATTTGCTTCTAGTGTTCTTTGTGCTCTATTGTTATTAGGGGTTTAATTTATTATGCTACATGCAACTAACCTAAAAATTTCTTCCTAGTTACAGGATTAAGATTATTAGGGATAGGGTTAGGGTTAGGGATTAATTAGGATTAGGGTTCAAAAGGGTTCAATTAGGGTTAAGGATATGTTAGGGTTAGAGTTCTTTATTAGAGTTTAATTATGGTTAGGGTTAGGTTAGGCTTCAATTAGGGTTATAGTTAACATTAGGGTTGTGTGATATAGCTTGGGGTAAAGGTTATGGTTAGAGTTAGGACTAAACTAGGGTTAGGAACAAATAGGGTTTGGGTTAGAGTTGGGGTTCAATCAGGGCTAGATTTTAATTAAGCTTAGGATTCAATTAGGGATAGGGTTATGATAGGGTTAGGGTTCTTGATTAGAGTTTAATTATGGTTGGGGTTAAGTTAAATTTCAATTAGGGTTAGGGTTAACATTATGGATATATGATATAGCTTGTGGTAAAGGTTGTAGTTAGGATTGGGGTTAGGGTTAGGACTCGACTAAGGTTAGGAACAAATAGAGTTTGGGTAAGGTTGGGGTTCAATTAGGGTTAGAGTTTAATCAAGGTTAGGGTTCAATTATGATTAGGGTTAAGGTGAGGGTTAGGATAAATAATTAGGGTTAAGTTTAGAGTTCAACTATAGTTATTTTAATTGGGGTTATAGTTAGTGTTAGGCTTCAATTATGGTTAGGGTTAGGGTTCAATTAGGGTTAAGATTATGTTAGGGTTCAATTAGGGTTAAGGTTATGTTAGGGTTAGGGTTCTTGATTAGATTTTAATCATTGTTAGGGTTAGGTTAGGATTCAATTAGGGTTAGGATTAACATTAGGGTTACATGCTATAGGTTGGGGTAAAGGTTACGATTAGGGTTGGGGAACTAGGGTTAGGACTCTACTAGAGTCAGAAACAAATAGGGTTTAGGTTAGGCTTAGGGTTCAATCAATGCTAAAGTTTAATTAGGGTTAGGGTTCAATTAGGGTTAGGGTTATGGTTTAATTAGGGTTAAGGTTCAATTAGGGTAAGTGTTTAGTTAGTGTGGTTAGAGTTCAACTATAACTATTTTAATTAAGATTATAGTTAGTGTTAGGGTTCAATTATGATTAGGGCTAGTGTTCAATCAAGGTTAGAGTTAGGTTTAAGGTTAGGTTATGATAAGGGTTCAATTAAGGTTAGTTTAATTAGGGTTAAATTAAGATTATAGTTAGGTTTTACTTATGTTAGGGTTTTTATTAGGGTTCAATTAAGGTTATGGTTAGTGTTAGTGTTAGGTTTAGGGTTGAAATAGAATTATGATTCAAATAGGATTCAAGGTTATGATTAAGGTTTGAGTAGGCTTATGATTAAAATTAGTGTTTAATTAGGGTTAGGGTTAGAGTTAGAGTTTTAAATTAGGGTTCAAGTACCTGGTTATGGTTAGGGTTATAATTCATTTAGGATTAGATTTTTAAATTAGGGTTCAAGTACCTAGTTAGGATTAAGTTTAAGGTTGTGTTATGGCCAGGGTTCTTGATTAGGTTTTAATTATGGTTATGGTTAGGTGAGGGTTCAATTAGGGTTAAGGTTAACATTAGGGTTATATGATGCATCTTAGGGTAAAGGTTATGGTTAGAGTTAGGACTCAAGTAAGGTTAGGAACAAATGGGGTTTGGGTTAGAGTTGGGGTTCAATCAGGGCTAGAGTTTAATTAAGCTTAGGATTCAATTAGGGATAGTGTTATGATAGGGTTAGGGTTCTTGATTAGAGTTTAATTATGGTTATGGTTAAGTTTCAATTAGGTTTAGGGTTAACATTAGGGTTATACATTATAGCTTTGGGTAAAGGCTATGGTTAGGATTACGGTTAGGGTTAGGACTCAACTAGGGTTAGGAACAAATAGAGTTTGGGTTAGGGTTAGGGTTCAATTAGGCCAAGAGTTTAATTAGGGATAGGGTTCAATTACGATTAGGGTTAAGGTGATGGTTATGATTTAATTAGGGTTAAAGTTTGATTAGGGTTAGTGTTCACTTAGGGTTATGGTTAGGTGGTGCAGGAGCACCTATGCTAAACCCCAATTTGGTTTGCTCAATTTTGGCTTGTACCTGATCTTGGCCAAATCAGGGTGTTAATGTGTTTGAGTGTTTGATTTGGACCTTAGAAGGTCTTGGTTGTTTGGGGATAGTTAGTCACTAGGACTAAAATCTTCATTAGGTTATCATTATTGTTAAGTTTTGCTTTATTAAGATTTGGACAGTTTGTGTTAGAAGATAATGCATTTAATGTGTTCAAAACACATGGCCATTGTTAAAGAAAGATGCCAAAGGACAGTTAAGGATTTGATAGTTCAAAGTAAGGAGGTTGAGGTCCTAAAATTTAGGATCATAACATGGAGATAAGATGCAAAATGTTGTTGTGGAAGTTGCATGACCGCAGTTGTGGAGTTGCATGTAATTTAGTGGGATTGGAATCCCTAGAAAGCAGGAGTAAGTGCTCGATCAGCTTCCTTTGAATGTGGAAAAGGCATCCAAATAGGTGTGAAGACTCGTAGTTAGCAGTTGAATGCATTGTAATCAAATTTTGTTGTGTGGAATAGAAGATAGTTTTGGCAGATTTTTTGTATTTTCTATGTTACCCGTGAGTTCTTGAAAAACAGTGATACAAAAGGCATTGGAAATACAAATTTCTCACTGTATTTGTGTTTATGAGATAGATTAGAGTGACTTCCATCCTGTATTCAGTGTTCTTAGAGTAGATTTGTTGTTTCTAATTCCTAGTTTAAAGTGTAGAGTGTTAATTTTCTTTATTTTGTGCAGTCAAACTTGGAATGGCTCCCCCATAAACACTGACCACAGGGTTTTCCTGAAATTGGTGGAATATGGGAGTGGAGCCAGTCCTTTGTATATATGTAGGAGTAGGAGTTCTAGAAATCCAAGCAGATATTTGTAACCTCAAACCCTAGGCGAGCTAGGAATGCATGGTTAGGTGTTTGAGAGTGAAAAGAGAAGAACTTAGGCAGGGGCAGAAGGTACAGTATGGAACTTGTATGGCTTCATGAAGGTTTTGGTCACATTTTGACATGTTGAAAAGGATTGAGGCTTGAACAATCCAATAGTGTGAGGAATCAGCAAGAAATTCCTAAAACCCTAGTAATTAGGTCTTTTAGCCCTAATAGTCCTTGAATGTAGGAATCAACTGTACGGTATAGTCAGAGGTCTAAAATTTGATGAAAGATTTAAAGCTTTGAAAAGGATATTAGGAAGTGCAATTTATTTGCTAGGTCATTTGGAGAGTGTGAGCAGGAAAAGCCAAAAATTGACTGGTAAGGGCTAGTAGGGTTTAGGCCTCACCAAGGCAATTTCATGAAAACGGGTAGTTTGAAGGTTGAACACCAAGAAAGATGGATCCATTTGGATGTGGAAAGTGTGCTTACAGTACCTATAGCTCCCCTGCAAGAAGTTCAAGCAAAATGGTGAAGTTGGCATCTAGACTCTTCTAGGTGTTGAGAGAGAAGTTGCAAGTTCAAGAGGTGTTTGTCCTCCAAGGTTAAAGCACAAGGATTGAAACTCTTGGAATAGAGTTGAAGCAAGGTTTAGTTAAGGATCTAAGCCAAAATAGAGCCTAGCAAGTGGCAGGTTCATGGTGGAAGGCAGAGTAAAGTCTTCTTGTGGGTAAGTGCAAGCAAACCTTGGAGTTACTATACACCATATTGGTATCAGAGCTTTGTTAGATTCAAGGCTTGTGATTAATGTTTCAGCCCACTGAGTCAGTAGGAGAGAACACACCAGAGGAAAGAACCATGGTGAAAAATGCAGAGCTAGCTAAAAAGGTAGAAGAACAAGAGGAAGACAACCGGTTGCTCAGAGAAAGGATATCTCAAATGGAGAAACTCTTGGATGAAGTCCAGGAGACAGTTGATAATGTGATGGACAAGATAAAGCAGAAGGAAGAGCAGGAAGCCAAGGAAAAAGAGGAGGATTTGGAGGAGGAAGCTCCAAAGCCTGACCCTGTTCTTGCTAAAGAACCATTCTTGAAGGCATTGCAAGCCTTAAGTGGTAAAGCATTGGAGGGTGTGCCACTTTTCAGTGGACAAATGGACCCTGATTCAGTTGTAGACTGGATTGAGATTATTGAAAATCACTTTGAATGTGATGGCATAATAGAGGCCCAAAAGGTAAAGGTGGCCAAATCAAGGTTGAGAGGAGCAGCTCTCACATGGTGGAAGTTTGTACAATCTGAAAGAGAGAAAGAAGGCAAAGGTCCCATAGTTTCATGGAGAGGAATGGTAACTAAGATAAGGCAGACCTATCTTCCTGATGATTATGAAGTTCAGTTGCATAGGAGAAGACACAATCTGAGGCAAAAAGACATGGATGTTCAAACATACACAGAGGAGTTTCAAAAATTGTGCCTTAGATCAAAAGTGGTTGAAGATGAGAGTGTCAAGCTAGCAAGGTACTTAAATGGGATCAAGTGGTCTATCCAAGAAGACATGAGTTTGGTAAACTTCAAAACAGTCTGCCAATGCTATCAAATGGCTTTGAAGATAGAGGAGAAAGGAAAAAAGAAACAAGAACAAAATCCCAAAAGTAGAGGTAAAGGGAAAGACAACAGAGGACAAAGAGGGTTATGGTGGAAGAAGTTCAGAACCAAGAGCCCAAGGAGAAGTTAGATTTTCTGAACAGCAAGAAGGAAGCTCTAGTAGAGGTGGTAGAGGAAGAGGTTTCAGCTCCAGAGGAAGAAGTGGTGGACAAGGAAGAGGCAGCTATTTCACTAATATGAAATGTTACCACTGCAACCAATTGGGACACCCGACCTATAGATGTCCTGAGAAAGGTAGCACTTCTCATGGAGGAGATAAGAGAACCAATTTGATTCAAGATGAGACAGCTGTAGCAAATAAACAACCTGAAGTACCATTGAACTCAGAGGAAGGTGAGAATCTCATGATGAGGAGGACTTTAATCAAAGAACCGGTTAAAGAAGAGCCAAGCTAAAGGAGCTCCTTGTTTAGGATAAAATGCAAGATGATGGGGAAAGTGTGTAAGGTCATCATAGACTCAGGTTCAACTGACAATATTGTGTCAGAGGAGGCAGTCAGCAAGCTGAAGTTGACAAGGATACCCCACAACAATCCTTACAAGGTCACATGGCTCAATAAGGGTCAGCATGTCTTGGTGAATGAACAAGCATGGGTGGAGTTCTCAATTGGCAAGTACAAGGACAAAGTTTTGTGTGATGTGTTACCTATGGATGCATGCCACTTGCTCCTAGGCGGACCATGGCAATTTGACCACCAAGCTGTGCATGATGGAGCAAAGAACTCATATACCTTCAAGAAAGACAATGTAACCTTCAAGATTCAGTCTTTGCTAGAAGACACAGAGGTGCAGACAGCAGGTTCTAAACTGCTCATAGCTGGTGAAAAAGAGTTCTTAAAAGCTTTGGAAGAAGGAGAAGGAGTTGGCTATGCAGTGATGATCAAGCCAAGAGAGGTGAGCAAAGAGAAAGCAGCTGAAAAGCAAGAGTTACCCAAGGAGATACAGAATTGTTGCAGACCTATGAAGGTATTGTAAGTAGTGGTCAACCAGCAACATTACCTCCTAAAAGAGCCATAAGTCATAGGATAGACTTGATACCAGGAGCTACCCTTCCAAACAAAGCAGCTTATAAGATGACACCTCAACAAAATGAGGAAATAGCCATGCAGATTCAAGAACTTCTTGACCAAGGTCTCATTAGGAAAAGCATTAGTCCATGTGCAGTACCCACTATCTTAGCACCTAAAAAGGGAGGAGAATGGAGGCTTTGTACTGATTCCAGGGCAATAAACAAGATAACCATCAGGTATAGGTTTCCCATCCCTAGGATTGAAGATCTCATGGATTGTCTAGGTGAAGCTAGGTACTATACCAAGATAGATTTAAAGAGTGGTTATCACCAAATTAGGATACATGAGGGAGATGAGTGGAAAACAACCTTCAAAACCAATGAGGGTCTCTATGAGTGGCTAGTTATGCCATTTGGCTTGTCTAATGCCCCCTCCACATTCATGAGACTCATGAATGAAATCCTCAAAGACTACATTGGCAAGTTTGTAGTAGTGTATCTTGATGATATACTAATCTATAGCAAAACAAGAGAAGAGCACCTCCAACATATTGAGTTGATTTTCAAGAAGCTGCAAGAGGAGAAGCTGATGATCAATCTGGAGAAGTGTGAATTCATCAAAACAGAGCTAGTGTACCTTGGATTTGTGCTATCACATGGCAACTTGAAGATGGGCAGCAGCAAGGTAGAAGCCATCCTCAATTGGCCTACTCCAAAGATAGCCACAGAAGTAAGAAGCTTCCATGGTCTTTCTCAATACTATAGGAAATTTATAAGGCAATTTAGTGCTATTTGTGCTCCTATGTTGGATACCATTAAAGGAGGAATGAAAACCAAGTTTTTATGGAATGAGCAAGCTAACAAGAGTTTTGAGTTGGTAAAGGAAAAGATAGCCACCCAACCTGTTTTGGTGTTACCAAGCTTTGAGAAGCTATTCACCATTGAGTGTGATGCAAGCAATGTAGCTATTGGAGCTGTTCTTAGTCAAGAGGGCAGACCGGTGGCTTTTCATTCTGAGAAGCTAAGTGAAGCTAAGAAGAAGTATTCTTCTTATGACCTTGAAATGTATGCATTGGTCCAGGCTTTAAGGAAATGGAGGCACTATTTGCTTCCCAAGGAATTCATTGTGTATTCAGACAACCAAGCACTCAGTTTCCTGAATTCACAAGAGAAGTTGAGTCACAGGCACATGAAATGGGTGGAGTACTTGCAAGCTTACACCTTCAATATCAAGCACAAGAAAGGAGCTCTCAACAAAGTGGCTGATGCATTGAGCAGAAGAGTTCTCACAATTCAGGAAATTCTGTTGAAGAGCATGGGAATAGATCACTTCAAGGATATATATGTTGATGATGAAGACTTTGCAGACATTTATAAGGTATGTGTTGAATACAAGAATCATTTCCATAGCAAATATGCTGAATATACCTTGCAAAGTGATCTTTTGTTTAAAGGAAATCAGCTTTGTGTTCCTAGAGGTTCTATTAGGGAGAACTTGATACAAGAAAAGCATAATGGTCCATTGAGTGGTCATTTTGGGATCACCAAAACTCAAGAACTTGTCCAAAGGTTTTATTATTGGCCAAGGATGAACCTAGATGTCAAGAAGTATGTGGAGAGTTGTGTGGTATGTCAAAAGGCCAAGGGCACTTCTTCAAATGCAGGCCTATACCAGCCACTGCCTATCCCTTCTAGGCCATGGGAATGCTTGAGCATGGACTTTGTAGTTGGTTTACCCAAGACAAAGCAAGGTATGGATAGTATTTATGTTGTTGTAGACAGATTCAGTAAAATGGCTCACTTTGTACCCTACAAAACAACCAATGATTCCAGTCAAATAGCCTCTCTTTTCTTCAAGGAGGTAGTAAGGATTCATGGCTTACCAATCAGCATTGTATCAGATAGAGATACTAAGTTTATGAGTCATTTTTGGAAGACTCTTTGGCAAAGAATGGGCACCAATTTGTCCTTCGGATCTGCATACCATCCCCAAACTGATGGTCAGACCGAAGTTGTGAATAGGACACTTGGGAATCTCTTAAGATGCTTGACCAAGGAGTATGGTCAACAATGGGATCAGATTATTGGGCAAGCTGAATATGCCTATAATGATACTGTCAATAGATCAACAGGGAAGAGTCCCTTTGAAATTTTGTATGTTCTACATCCTAGAGGTATTTATGAGCTGAGAGAGCTTAAGGATGGAGTCAAGGGAAGTGGATATGCTGATGAATTTGCTTGTGCAATGCAGGAGATTCATGAGACAATCAGAAAAACCTTGGCAAAAAATACCATGAAACATAAAACTAAGGTGGATGAACATAGGAAAGAAGTTCACTTTAAGGTTGGTGACTTAGTAATGGTGCATTTGAATAAGTCTAGACTGCAGAAAGGAGTTCCTAATAAGCTGCAAATGAAGAGGATAGGTCCCTGTCCTATCTTGGAGAAGTATGGAAGCAATGCTTTCAAGGTGCAATTGCCAGATGATAGTGGACTGTCCCCTATTTTTAATGTTGTAGATCTAGTGCATTACAAAGGACCACCACAAGACTTGGATCAGATCTTCCATGAAGTCAGTCAAGATGTAGAAGAACTTAAATTGCCTATTGTCACAGTCAAACAAGCTGATAAGATCTTGGATACTAGGGTCTACAAAAGAACAAGAACCAAAGAGTACAAGGAACATCTGATACAAAGACAAGGACAACCTGAAGTTGATCCAGTATGGATCAAGGAGGCAGAGTTTAAGAAGTTGAGCATTGATCCTAACTTGCTTAATCCAAGGGTGGATTGAAATTTTCTGTTTTGGGGAGGATGGTGCAGGAGCACCTACACTAAACCCCAATTTGGTTTACTCAATTTTGGCTTGTACCTGATCTTGGCCAAATCAAGGTGTTAATGTGTTTGAGTGTTTGATTTGGACCTTAGAAGGTCTTGGTTTTGTGGGGACAGTTAGTCACTAGGACTAAAATCTTCATTAGGTTATCATTATTGTTAAGTTTTGCTTTATTAAGATTTGGACAGTTTGTGTTAGAAGATAATGCATTTAATGTGTTCAAAACACATGGCCATTGTTAAAGAAAGATTCCAAAGGACAGTTAAGGAGTTGATAGTTCAAAGTAAGGAGGTTGAGGTCCTAAAATTTAGGATCATAACATGGAGATAAGATGCAAAATGTTGTTGTGGAAGTTGCATGACCACAGTTGTGGAGTTGCATGTAATTTAATGGGATTGAATCCCTAGAAAGTAGGAGTAAGCGCTCGATCAGCTTCCTTTGAATGTGGAAAAGGAATCCAAATAGGTGTGAAGACTCGTAGTTAGCAGTTGAATGCATTGTAATCAAATTTTGTTGTGTGGAATAGAAGATAGTTTTGGCAGATTTTATGTATTTTATGTGTTACCTGTGAGTTCTTGAAAAACAGTGATACAAAAGGCATTGGAAATACAAATTTCTCACTGTATTTGTGTTTATGAGATAGATTAGAGTGACTTCCATCCTGTATTCAGTGTTCTTAGAGTATATTTGTTGTTTCTAATTCCTAGTTTAAAGTGTAGAGTGTTAATTTTCTTTGTTTTGTGCAGTCAAACTTGGAATGGCTCCCCTATAAACACAGACCACAGGGTTTTCCTGAAATTGGTGGAATATGGGAGTGGAGCCAGTCCTTTGTATATATGTAGGAGTAGGAGTTCTAGAAATCCAAGCAGATATTTGTAACCTCAAACCCTAGACGAGCTAGGAATGCATGGTTAGGTGTTTGAGAGTGAAAAGAGAAGAACTTAGGCAGGGGCAGAAGGTACAGTACAGAACCTGTACAGTTTCATGAAGGTTTTGGTCACATTTTGACATGTTGAAAAGGATTGAGGCTTGAACAATCCAATAGTGTGAGGAATCAGCAAGAAATTCCTAAAACCCTAGTAATTAGGTCTTTTAGCCCTAATAGTCCTTGAATGTAGGAATCAACTGTACGGTATAGTCAGAGGTCTGAAATTTGATGAAAGATTTAAAGCTCTGAAAAGGATATCAGGAAGTGCAATTTATTTGCTAGGTCATTTGGAGAGTGTGAGCAGGAAAAGCCAAAAACTGACTGGTAAGGGCTAGTAGGGTTTAGGCCTCACCAAGGCAATTTCATGAAAACAGGTAGTTTGAAGGTTGAACACCAAGCAAGATGGATCCATTTGGATGTGGAAAGTGTGCTTACAGTACCTATAGCTCCCCTACAAGAAGTTCAAGCAAAATGGTGAAGTTGGCATCTAGACTCTTCTAGGTGTTGAGAGAGAAGTTGCAAGTTCAAGAGGTGTTTGTCCTCCAAGGTTAAAGCACAAGGATTGAAACTCTTGGAATAGAGTTGAAGCAAGGTTTAGTTAAGGATCTAAGCCAAAATAGAACCTAGCAAGTGGCAGGTTCATGGTGGAAGGCAGAGTAAAGTCTTCTTGTGGGTAAGTGCAAGCAAACCTTGGAGTTACTATACACCATTAGGGTTCAACTATAGTTACTTTATTTAGGGTTATAGTTAGTTTTAGGGTTCAATTATGGGTAGGGTTAGGTTTCAATTAGGGTTAAGGTTATGTTAGGGTTTAATTAGGGTTAAGGTTATGTTAGGGTTCAATTAGGGTTAGGCTTAACATTAGGGTTATACATTATAGGTTGGGATAAAGGTTATGATTAGGGTTGGGGTTACAATTAGGACCTAACTAGGGCTAGGAACAAATATGGTTTAGGTTAGGTTTAGGGTTCAATCAAGGCTAGATTTTAATTAGGGTTAGGATTCAATCGGGGCTAGAGTTTAATTAGGGTTAGTTTTAAGGTTAGAGTTAGGTTTAATTAGGGTTAAGGTTTGATTAAGGTAAGTGTTCACTTAGGGTTATGGTTAGGGTTCAACTATAGCTATTTTAACTAGGGTGATAGTTAGTGTTAGGGTTCAATTATGGTTAGGGTTAGGGTTCAATCAAGGTTAAAGTTATGGTTACATTAGGGCTAGCTTTTAGGTTAGGTTAAGATTAAGGTTTAATAAAGGTTACAATCAATTAGTTTTTGGTTTCAATAATGGTTAGACTTTAATTAGGGTTACAATTATGTTTCAATTAGAGTTAGGGTTACGATTCTAGGATAAAGCTTAGAGTTAAGGTTAGGGTTCTAGGATAAATCTTGGGCTTAGTGTTATCGCTAAGATTGGGGTTAGGGTTACAATTATGGTTTAGGTTCAATTAGAGTTAGGGTCATGGTTGTGGTTAGGATTCAATTAGGGTTAGGATAAGAATTCTAGGATAAAGCTTGGAGTTAGTGTTAGGATTATGAATAAGGCCTATTAAGATTATTGTTCTAGGATAAATTTTTGTGTTAGTGTTAGAGTTATCGTTAAGGTTAAGTTAGGGGTAGCGTCTAATTGGGGTTAGGTCTAGTGTTCAATTAGCATTGGGGTTATGGTTCTATGATAAAGTTTGATATCAATTTCAATTAAGGTTATGGTTAAGGTTAGGTTAGGGTTAGGGTTTAGACTCTAAGATAAATCTTGGGGTCAATGTTAGGGTTAGGGTTGGCATTAGGGCTAGGGTTCAATTACATGGTAAATGTTAGAATTCAATTAGGGATATGGCTATAGGATAAAGCTTGGGTTCAAGATTAGGATAAGATATATGAAAAGGGTTAGAGTTCAATTAGGGTTCAAATAGGGTCAAGGTAAGGGTTAAATTAAGGTTAGGATTATAGTTAGCTTAGGGTTGGGGTTCAGTTAGGGTTAGGGTTTAATTAGGTTTAGGGGTCAATTAGGGTTATGCTTAAGATTCTAAGACAATTTTTAGTCAAGGTTAGGGTTAGGGTTCAATTAGGATTAGGGTTAGGATTCAAATAGGGTTTGGGTTAGGATTTAATTAGGGATTGAGTTTAACTAGGGTTAGGGTTTCCACATAAAACTACATAGGAACCTCAAGAAGGACATCTAAATTATAAACCAAATTATATCTGTAATGATGGAACCCTTGAGAAGGATATCCAAATTATAAACCTAATTATATCTCTAATGATGGAACCCTAAGCATAACCATGATCATTATTATATCTCTTACCTTAACAGTAATCCTAATCCTAATTTTATATCTTACTAAAGAATAATTCTAATTCTACTAGGAACCTTAATATAATTGTAATCCTAACTCAAATCCTAATAACAATTCTATATGTTTAACCCTAATCTCAATAATAAAATTAATCCCAACCTTAACCCTAATTTTATCTATGACCTTAACCTTGATCTTAACCCTATCAATGATCTTAATTATTTCTTTAATCCTAACCCTAACCCTAATCGTGATGATAGCGACATCCCCAAATTCCAATTCTATGTTAATTGTAACCCTAATAGACAACCCTAAACCTAACCATGATTTATAACCCTAATACAAATTCTATCTCTAATTGTAAGCATAATCCTAAGCTGCATACCCTTGATCCTAATTTTATCTCTAATTGTAACCCTAACCCTAACCCTATCCCTAATTTTAACCTCAATCCTAATCCTTACCCTCACCCTATTTCTAAACCTAATCCTTTTTATATATGCTAACCCTAAACCTAACCCTACCCCTCATCTATAACACTAAACCTAACCATAACGGTCATCCCAATACTAATGCAAACCCTAACCCTAACCCTAACCCCAATACTCATTTACCCCAAACTTAACCCTACTATTATTAACACTAGAATCCAACCATAACCCCAAATTTAACTCTAATCCTAACCCTATCTCAAATGTTAATCCCAAACGCAAACTTCAACATTAAAAACCTAACCCTGTTGTTAACTTTAGCTATAATCCTAACCCTATACATAATGTTAACCCCAATCCTAACCCTAACCCTATTGTTAAACCTAAACCTATTTGTAGCCTTGACCCTAACCCTAACCCTAACCCTAATAATTTTGTCTCCCATGTCGTGTTGTGAATGCTACTAGCATATATATATTATTTACTAATAATATATATAAAAACATTGAGACATATCCTTCTCGAGGTGTCTATTGCACTTTTAAGTGAGAAAATGTATTGAAAATGTATTTAAAAATAGACGCCTTGAGAAGAATATCTCTCAGTGTTCTTATTTATATTATTAATAAATAATATATATGTTATTTTATCCATTAGTCACATAAAAGTTCAATAGACACCTCGATAAGGACTCTCAACATATATATATATATATGCTAGTTTATTTAGTTAAATGACAAAAAAAGTGAACATGGAAGATAGCAAGCAAAAAATATTTTGGGGAAATTTCTTACACATGAACTAGAAAATAAGATTGATACAATAATAGATTGTCTCAAGTTCTTCAAATGAACCAAAATAATACATGAATAATTTTAGAAATCAAAGAAAAAAGTTCATGTGAGGAAATTATAAAGCCCAATACAAAATGATATTCACACCATGTATTTAGATTATAAAAATAATAGATATGTTAGCTCAAGTCTTCAAATGAACCAAAATAATATGAATAATTTTAGAAATCAAAGGAAAAAAGTTCATGTGAGAAAATCATAAAGCCCAATACAAAATGATATTCACACCATGCATTTAGATTATAAAAATATTCCCACTAAAATCCAAAAAGGCATGTCTCTCACAAATTTCATGAGAATAAAGGGTGTAAATAGGGCTAATTCAATTTTCTCCAACCCTAGAAAATAAGCTTGATACAATTATAGTCATTGATACAATAATAGATATGTTGGCACAAGTTCTTCAAATGAACCAAAATAATACATGAATAATTTTAGAAATCAAAGAAAAAAGTTCATGTGGAGAAATCATAAAGCCCAATACAAAATGATAATCACACCATGTATTTAGATTATAAAAATAATAGATATGTTAGCTCAAGTTCTTCAAATGAACCAAAATAAAATGAATAATTTTAAAAATCAAAGGAAAAAAGTTCATGTGAGGAAATCACAAAGCCAATACAAAATGATATTCACACCATGTATTTAGATTATAAAAATATTCCCACTAAAATCCAAAAGGGCGTGTCTCTCACAAATTTCATGAGAGTAAAGGGTGAAAATAGGGCTAATTCAATTTTCTCCAACCCTAGAAAATAATCTTGATACAATTATAGCCATTGATACAATAATAGATATGTTGGCTCAAGTTCTTCAAATGAACCAAAATAATATGAATAATTTTAGAAATCAAAGAAAAAAGGCTCATGTGAGGAAATCATAAAGCCCAATACAAAATGATATTCACACCATGTATTTAGATTATAAAAATAATAGATATGTTAGCTCAAGTTCTTCAAATGAACCAAAATAATATGAATAATTTTAGAAATCAAAGAAAAAAAGTTCATGTGAGGAAATCATAAAGCCCAATACAAAATTATATTCACACCATGTATTTAGATTATAAAAATATTCCCACTAAAATCCAAAAGGGCATCTCTCTCACAAATTTCATGAGAATAAAGGGTGTAAATAGGGTTAATTCATTTTTTTCAACCCTCCTCTAATATATATGCAAAATCCCTACTCATTTGTACGAGAACATGTGATAGAAAGAAAAATGCCTTAGGTTGCATGAGCAAGGCGTTTCTAGAACCTATACTTTTGTAAAATAATCCTAGCTGCCAAGGGTTTGGATATGCATAAATTGAGATTAATCCTAGGATTATAATCCTAGTTCCTCATCATCTAGTTCCTTAGATAGTTTTTCACTACAATATACTACCTTTCTTTTTACTTTTTATATATGTTTGATATCACCTCATGGATGATTTCATTAGAGGACATGAGGTGATTTCATTAGGGGACATTTCTTAGATTTTTTATTTTTTATTTTTTATTTTGTTACTAATGAATTTTCCTTACTTCCCAAAGTAGGTATTCATGTTCAAGTCAATGTTAAAGTTTGATTTGTGGTTTGTTTGTGTGTGTGAAATGTGCAAAGTTAGTATCAACACAAACCTTAATGAAATGATTTACATTAAATATGAACAAAGCAAACAAGTCATTCTAATTTGCAACAAACTAAATCTTTCAAGAACTTCTCATTGTCCTCTATTCTTAATGATTCTTTTAACCTTTTGGCCCTCAGATTTCTATGTACACAAGGGCTATTTAGAATGACACTTACAAAACAAGATTAGTATTCAACATGCAAGCCAACTATATGCCTACATGAAACTATATGCAAACAATGATGATGAAAGCTATGATGAGTGGAGGATGATGTTTATGATAAATGAACAAGTGGAGGTGGATGTTATGGTATTGAACTAGAATGATCTATATAAGATTCTACATATGCTCAAATGCAAACTAAGAATGACTAAGATGATACTCTATATGCTCAATGCAGACTTAAAATGAACTAATCTAAAATGCAACTATGATGCAATGAAGGACATAAAATGCAACTATGATGCAAGATTTAAAGCTAAGATGTAAATGCAAAGAAAAACATGATGTAAAGACTAGCTATAAGACTCCAAAATGCTCCAAGCTCCAATGATAAAACCTACATGATAACTTTACTTCAAATGTGGATGCAAAATAAAATGCCCAAGGGTTGTATTTATAGCCTTTTCCAAGCATATAGTGAGGTGGTAATAATCAATGGTCCAGATTCAAACAAGAATAATGGATGGTGAAGATGAAGAGAATCAAGATGTTGTCCCCTTGACCAAAGACAACATGCCATTTGGATGGGAGAATATCTTGACCAATGGGAAACATACCATTTGGATGGAAGATTCAAGTGTGAGAAGAGAAGACCATATGCTTCCAAAATTGGTGGAAGTGTGGGAGGAATAAGTCATGTGCTCCAAAATTGGTGGAAGTGTGGGAGGAATAAGTCGTGTGCTCCAAAATTGGTGGAAGTGTGGGAGGAAATGAGCCATGTGCTCTTTGAAATGAGTTGAAGATAATTCTAATTAAAAATTAGAGTTATTTATTTTCATGTGACCTTGGTGAGGTGGCACAAAAATTTGTAGAAATGTGCTCTAATTCCTAATTGGATAAATTTAGTGAAGATTAATTAAATAAAAAAAGTTTAGGGAACCTTGTTTATTTAATTAATTTAGAATAATATTTTTTTAGATTTGGAGAATTAGAGAAGGGTGAAAAATATAAATAAATTGATAATTTATTTATACGTAGTTGGAATATTAATTAAATAGATAGTATTTAATTAATTAAAGGTGATGACCATTTTTAGGTGTATACATTTTTCCCCTTTTTGAAGTAATGTGTTTACACGTTGCTTCAAAGAAAAAATTGATAGGTACACCAATGCTCAGAAAAATTTTCGATGCCCCAGACATTGATTTTCAGGTACTACCGGATATATGCCCCCTCGAGAGATAAATCAGTGAATTTTTGAATTTGAGGATTTTTTGATGATTTGATGATGACTTCAACATTTTATGATCCATAAATGATTTATCTCCTGAAAAAGAAGATTGAGCCTACTAGATTGATTAATTGATTAATTGATGCCTTATGTTGCCTCCTTGTGTTTGATGTTTGATGATCATGTTCAGCTGATTGATTTGATGATTTTGATGTGATAGTTGATGATTGACCTCATGTAGGTGAGGATAAATGATAGGATATTATGATTATCCTAGTGATAGGCGAGGATCAATGATAGATTGATTATTGACCTCATGATAGGCGAGGATCAATGATATATTGATTATTGACCTCATGATAGGCGAGGATCAATGATATGTTGATGATTGACCTTATGATAGGAAAGGATCAATGATAGATTGATGATGAACCTCATAATAGGCAAGGATGATTTGATTGATGAACCTCATGATAGGTGAGGTTGTATTGATTGATTAATGAACCTCATGATAGGTGAGGTTGATTTGATTGATGAACCTCATGAAAGGCGAGGTTGGATTGATTGATGAACCTCATGATAGGCGAGGTTGGATTGATTGATGAACCTCATGATAGGCGAGGTTGAATTGATTGATGAACCATCATGATAGGGGAGGTTGAATGGATTGATGAACCTCATGATAGGCGAGGTTGAGTTGACTAATAAGATTGTTGATTTGTGATATGTTATGATCATAGGAGGATTTCTATATCTAGTGCAGGCAAATTCGGATTTGATTGGGTGATGTGGTTTGACTTCTTTGATTGATTGATATGCCCCATTATAGGATTGGTTAATGTACCGAGACTTGATGATGTACTGATACTTGATGTATACACTTATTCAGTCAAAGATTTTGTGATTTCTACCACTTTGTTGATGTATCTCTCCATGTTTGGATATCATTGTACACTTGACATTATGATTTTGAGGTTATATGATATGCAGCAATGATTAAATGATCTATGTGTCTATATGATGTTGATATGTGATGATGATCATGATAATTATGATGGATGCATTTAATTTCTATGCTTATGATGATATGTAATGTTCTACATGATGATGATATGATATGTTATGGATGCAAATGATGATGCAACTGATGTGTTATGATTCTATGATTCTTTATGAATGATGCCTATATGATGTATGTGATGGATTTTATTATGAAAATTATATGTGATGCATTTTATGTTTTTGTTCTTTTCTAATGTAAATAAATGATGTAATTAATGAATGAATGTGTATATGAAATGATCACATGATGATGCATATTTATGTTGATGTTTAGGTGATGTTTATATGTGATGTATGCAATGATGATTTTTTATGCTTTATGGATGATGGATTTAATTATGCAAATGATGTAAGATGTTCCATGTGATGATTATGTTGAATATGTATGGATGTGATGCAAATGATGTGTGATATTTTGTAAGGATGAATGATGATTATGTGATGCAAATGATTGTGTTCTAGGGTCTTAAGCTTAAATGAGTGAATCTATCCACCTTCCAAGAGTTGTAGGAAGGTTGTCGATCGTCAGTTGATTCTTTGTTAAATTAAGCTTCACAAAACCTGACATATTTCCCAATTCTTTTGGAAATCTGAAGAGAGTCGCTCATTTAAGCTTAGTGAACCACTTCCCTAATGCCACCAAATGAAATGATTTTGATTATGTAAATGAGATGTGATGGATGTTGTTTTTTGTTTTCTGATGCAAATATTATGATGTGATGCATGAATGGATGAATGATGTTGTAATGTTTTCCAATGCAATTGATATGCAACTAAATGGAAATGTTTTCTAATTATATGAAAATGATGTGTTTTTGGCAATGTCAAGTGTAATCAATCCCTTAATGCAAGAGATGGCGTCATTGTTGTAGCTTTGGAAATTCCATAAATATAGATGCAAACTAACATGGATGCAATCTACTCTAAACATGCAGATCTCATACACAAAAGTTGTCATTTGTAACAGTTGATTTGTCATGCTTTTTATCATCATTGGGCCTTTAAAATGTTGAAAGTGAGTACAAGCATCAATGGTATATGTAGACCATGATGACCTGAGTACCACTTCCATGATGTTTGATAGTGTAAGTTAACACAAGCATCTAAGTATAATTAAACTGAGATGACCTGAGCATTGCTTGTGTAAACAAGCAAGAGTTAATCCTTTTCCTATGCAAATTTGGAATGTCATCAGTGATACTTTGTAGTGCACATCTCATGATAATTTGCATAGTAATAATGATCAACTCACAAATAGCAAACAAAGAAAAATCATACTCCTTCCTAGCTCCTCTAGTTCGGTACATCATCGAGGGGCTCTAGAGATATGATAACAAAAATCCAAGTACTACAATTGAAAATTTGTGTAAATTAATTATTTAAAGTTGATCCCACAATAGTGGTTTACAATTTTTGGCCAAACTGGACACTGAAATATTTTTTTTTAACTAAATCTTCACTTTTGGGGACCTATAGCAGCTAAACCGTGAGGAATTTGAAGATGATGCAAACTAGAGTTTCATGAAATTTTGTCTATAGATTCTAAATATATTTTTTTCAAAATTTTTTGAATTAGATTGCACTTCTTTTTCCATCTCCCTTGAAAACTAGTTTTTTTTCAAAAAACAACATTTTCAAAAAGTGACGCTCACCGTATAACTCATAACTTTTTTTCCATGAAGGATAAAATTATAATTCTTTCAAATTTATATTTTTAACTCCAATATCTACTACTTCCACTTGGTTAGATAGTTTTTTATTGAATATTTTTTCTCTAATCAAGTTTCGATTCAAACCAATTACAATTTAGACATGGCGTGACTGTATAACGCATAACTTCTTTTGTATGTATCAAAATTCAATTTTTTTTTTTGTTGGATCAAGGAATCCAATATTTAGTGCTCTCATATTTTTCAAAAAAAAAATTGATAATCTTCTATTTTTCCACATGTGCAGAACAGAGAACTTGATTTTGGGTGAAAACCTACATTCACAAGAAATAAAAAATAAATATAATAATCAAATTAAATTTATTTAAAATTATACTTTTTGGGAAGCTTATAATAAAGACTACATACTTACAAAAAAATAAATTTTAAATGAATTCATTTGATCCCTCAAAAATAAATCAAAGTGGTTTTTTATTAGCATTTTGATAGGTGTAAAGGAGACTCTTTATAGGTATGGTTTTAAAACTAGAGGGGTTCTATCCAAGGGGGCTTGGTCTAAGGTGGTTTGATTAAACCCTATTCAATTGGAATCCTTTAAATGAAAATTTTCAAGGCTTAAATCATTATATTTTCTAAAAATATGTGATTTCAACAAAAATTAGGATCTCCCAGAAAGTGTAAACCACTATTGTGGTAGCACGAGTTTAACATGATAACCCATGATTCAGAAGAGCATCATCCTTTTGATTTGATTTTATGTTTGATTTTTTGATGTTTTTGGGATTTTTCAGTTTTCCAATTTTTAGGTGTTTTTTGAGATTTTGACCAAGAACCTAACCTAAAGACCTATCCTAGGGATCTGGAGGACTGATCAAAGATTAGCCTTTCCTACGTTATATACGCAGAGACCATGTAGTTCGACAAGATGACTTTGTTTTTGAGTTTTTGACTGACTTTTGACCTGTTTTTGGATTTTGATATGATATGGATGTTTGATGCATTTCTGATGGTGATTGATCAATGTTCAATGTTGGGTTGAATTTTAATCATTGTTTTTGTTGTTGTTTGTCTGTTGATTCAATCTCAAATTTTGTTTGCCCCCAGTGAGTACAGGATTTTGCACCCAGTCTAGGGTGAGTCACGACTGCGATGCCAGAATATGTAGATGGTGCTTTCAAAGGATAGGTAGACGAATGGAAAAAGTGAATGGTGAAAGAAAATGGTCAACATGCTCAAATAGATGGAAAAGCTAACCTATCACAAATAGCACCTGTTGCCAAGTTTTCACTCCTTGTTTTTATTGCATTTTTTCAAATTTTGTGGTTTTTTTTATCTTTTTGATTTTTCACTTTTTTTGTATTTTTCTCTTTTTCTAATTTTTTGGATTTTTGATATTTTTTTGTTTTTTTGTTGTTACCAAGATGCTTTTTTTCCAAGTTTTTATCAAGGCAACCATTTTTTTAGGATGTATTTTCTGATGTTTTTGGTATTTTTCAAGACCTTTTCCCCAATGCACTAGATGATTCAAGTGTAGGACTTCTTGACATGTAGGCTATTGAGGCGTTCATCAAACAAATCCCCTTCAAGTGTAGTCAATTGATATGCTCCTAATCCAAAATTTGACACAATGAAAAAGGGACCGAGCCAGTTTGGTTCAAATTTCCCCTTCTTTTCTTGATCTTGTTGATTGTGAGGGTTCTCTTTCAAGACTAAATCACGAACCTGAAATGTTCTAGGCTTGACTCTATGGTTGTAGCTTCTGGATATCCTTTGCTAATATTCCTTTAGGTGATCCACTGCATGCTAATGATTCTCATCCAAGAGTTCCAATTCTTGTAACCTAGACACCCTGTGATCCTCATCTAAAATGATCCCTTTTAATGATACATGGAGTGATGTCAGTTCAACGTCAATGGGTAGAATTGCTTCTGAGTCATAGACTAGAGAATAGGGTGTAGCTCTCGTTGGGGTACAGATACTAATTTTGTAAGCCCATAGAGCAGGGTTCAGTTGCACATGCCAGTCACATCCAGCATCATTGATGGTTTTCTTTAATATTTTTAGGATAGTCTTGTTTGAGGCCTCTGCTTGGCCATTGCCTTAAGGATAATAGGGTGTAGAAAACCAATGTTGGATATAAAATTTTGCACAAAGTTCTTCAATGTCTTGATTTTTGAAAGGTCGTCCATTATTAGTGATGATGGACTGAGGGATGCCATATCTACAGATGATATAGTTCAGGATGAAGGACAAGGATTTTTTTCCTGTGATAGTAGTTAGAGGAACAACTTCAATCCATTTCCTGAAATACTGAGTAGTTGTAATAATGAACTTGTATCCATTGGACGAAGATGGATAAATCTTGCCTACGAGGTCCAATCTCCACTCACAAAAGGGCCATGTTGATGCAAAAGGGTGAAGTTCCTGTGTTGGTGCATGGATGAGATTGCCATGAATCTGGCACTTTTTGCATTTCTTCACAAACTAAAAAGAATCTTTCTCCATATAGTCAGTCAATAATATCCCAAACGAAGGAGTTTCTTAGCTAGGGTTAAACCACTCAAATGAGTGTCACAAACACCTTCACGTACTTCTCGTAAAGTCATTTCAGACTCTTCACATTCTAGACATTAGAGGAGAGTTCCATCAAGACCTCGTTGATAAAGGACATCCACAATAAGGGTGTGTCTGGCGGTTTGGCAAATGAAGTTTCATTTTTTATTACAAGATAGGTCAGGAGGGAGGGTGTTATCTTTTAGGTACATATAAGTTTTCCAATAAAGGGAGTGTCAACCTTAGCTAGATGGTGGATAACTTGGGACTCAGGGTTGTCATAAGATGGGTTGAATAGTTGTTCCACCATGAACTCGTAATAGGCTCGTTTCTCTGGAATCTGCAAGAGAGAAGCAATGATCGCCATCGCATCAATGGCTTTGTTGTCACTTTGAGGAATTTGTTCAAATCTTATTTCCACAAAGTACTTTTTAAATTCATCAACCTTTATTTTGTAGGGTATTAGCTTGTCATCCGTTGTTTCATATTCATCGTTTACCTAGTTAATGACTAGTTGTGAATCTCCATAGACATGTAACTATGTGATCTGCCACTCAATTGCTACTTTGATTCTAATGATCAAGGCCTCATATTTAGTTGTGTTGTTGGTGCAAGGGAACATCAGTCTGTAAGACTTGGGAATGGTGTGTCCTTGTGGTGAGATAAACAAGATTTTGGCTCCTAATCCATGTTGTGTATAAGAACCATCAAAGGACAAGACCCATTGTTGTGTGGATATTGTCAAGACATCAGCATCTGGAAACTCAATGTTCATGGGATGATTGTCTTGTAATGGTGCTTCAGCTAACTGGTCTACAATTGCTTGTCCTTTGATTTCCTTCCTATCAACATATTGGATGTCAAATTCACCCACTTGGCTAGTCTTCCAGTTAGATTAGCTTTGCTTAGAAGGTATTTCAGTGAATCTATCTTGGCTATCAACTTGATGGTATGAGTTAGCATATAATGTCACAATTGTTGGGTAGCAAACACCACTACCAGAAAAGCTTTTTCAATGAAGGTGTAATTGATCTCATAGACATTTAAGGTTCTACTAATATAATAGATCATAGCCCTTTCTTTCCCTGTTGAATCCTCTTGTGCTAACAAGGCTCCCAATGATATTTCAGTTATTGTTGTGTACAATAAAAGTGGCTTTCCTTCTACTAGTGGTATCAAGATAGGTGGACTCATCAGATATTGTTTCAATTGATTGAAGGCTCCTTCGCATTTTTCATCCCATCGAAAAGATACATTCTTGTGAAGCAAGTGGTTAAAGGGGTGAGTTTTGTTAGCCAGTTGTGCGATAAACCTCCTGATGGATTGGAATCTTCCTTGTAAAGATCTAAGTTGGCTAATGTTTTTAGGAGGAGGAATCTACATGATGGCTTCAACCTTTGCAGGGTCTACCTGAATGCCTTTAGCTGACATAATGTACCCCAAAAGTTTAGCTAATGTTGCACCGAATACACATTTCTTGAGATTTAGTCTCACATTGAATTTCTCCAGTTTGGTGAATATCTTATCTAAGATCTCCAGGTGTCCTTCTCTAGTGTAGGAATTTTCCAATAGATCATCTACATAATCTTCCATAAAAGTGTACATCATGTCATGAAAAATGGTGGTCATTGCTCTCTAATATGTGGCTCCAACATTTTTCAACCCAAATGGCATGACATTCCAACAGAAAGTGCCCCAAGAACATGTGAAGGTAGTTTTATCTTGATCTTCAGGAGCAATTTTGATTTGATTATACCCTAAAAATATATCGATGAGCAAGAGAATTTCATGTCCAATAGTCAAGTCCACAATGATGTTAATATTAGGTAGGGGAAATTCATCTTTTGGGAAAGCTTTATTGAGATCTCTGAAATCTATGCAGGTTTTGATGCTTTTTTCTGGTTTGGAAATAGGTACGATGTTAGAGACCCACTCTACATAGTCAATAGGTCTAATAAATCTCACATCCAATAACTTCTTCAGTTCTATTTTTACCAAGATGGCAATATGTGGATGATTTTTCCTTAACTTTTGCTTGACTGGTTTTATTCCTGTTGGTAGCAACACGTGGTGCATGATGAGTTCTAGATCAATCCCTAGCATGTCGGCATAAGACCAAGCAAATTTTATTTTCCTTTCTATGAAGAATTTGATGAAGTTTTGTTTTTCTTGATCTATCAAGGATTTTGTTAGATGGATAGTCTTCATTATTTCTTCGTTGCCAATATTGATAGACTAGGTGGGTTCAACCAATACTTTAGATTGTTCCTGAAAGTGTTTGGGGAGTGTGTCAAATCTTCCATCCTTTAGTGCCTCAGAGAATTTTTCACTGTTTGATATGCTCTTTGTTTTTACTTTTTCTAGATCTAATATTGCCATTGAATGGTTTTCACCATCAGATCTATTATCTATATTATTCATTTTGAAGCTAGAAAATTTGGCACTCTCCTAGTTGGAAGCTTTGTTACAATATTCAATGGTGGAATCTATTTCGGGATTGGTGGAACAAAGGAAGTTGACAATGGCTTTGTCATTTGAAAAGAGAGGGATATCAAATGGCTCAATCTGATCCCAATCTATTAGTTTAGGATGTACCATGGGTAAGGAGTCATTGGTTTGGCTAAAGTCTGATGTAGTAAGAGTCCAGATGGTGATGTCTTCGGATTGTCCAATAGCGAAATTGATGTCTATAAGGTAACTCTCCTCTGAATTATTTTTTTCACTTCAAGTTTGATCATCTTCACTAGAATCATCAATGTGTAGTGATCCTATTTCAAGCGTTCTATGACCTAAACATTGACCCTCCTCACGTATGGGTGTATAATTTTGGACTACATCAATTTCCTTATCATGAATAACTTTTCAGATAATGAATCCCACTCGTACTCATTCGAATTAGTTTCATGAGCATCACTAGCTTATAGTTGTAGGATTCTTTCAACAACTTGTTGTTTGGTTTCTTCTCTAGATTCTTCTCTATACCTCAGTCCTATTTTATCTTTGGCTTGCATGGTGATAGGTTGTATTGATTCTATGATGCCTTCCTTTCTTTTACTGATAGGACCTTTTCCCTCGTATCCCATCTTTTCCATGATTGTTTTTTCTTCTCCATACTGCTCTATCTATACACTTGAAGTGGATGCTTGTGATGATTCTTCATCTTTGTACAAACATTTTAAAACCTCCTTGTCATCTGACTCATCCACTAATGTGCCTTCTCTTACAAAATTTCCATCAAATAGTGTGGTGGGTTTTGATGATTGTTGCTTTGATGTTGATGGTTGTCCATATGACTTTGGAGAAGATGAAAGTTGTGATAAACATAAGGATTGTTGAAATGAGTATTCCCCCATGCCTTTGTCTTTCAATTAGATCTTGGAAACTTGTTTTGATAAGGATTCAAGTTGACTTTCCTAATTTTTTGGAGTAGGATTTGATGTACTTTCTTTACTTGAAGGATTGGCATCACCAATTCCTTATCCTTTGATTGGTCCTTTTTCTCAACCCACTTTGACAAGGAATTTAATTGTTTCCCATCATTTGATAAACCCTAAGTTGGGGCTTCCCTGTTGTGTGGTACAAAATTATCTTGGGTAGTCTTAAGGGTGTTACAATATTGGGGGTTATTTGAGTCAGTTGCAATAGTGATTTCCTACCCATTGAACAGGAACTTCAAACACCGGTGATATGTGGATGGTATTGCTTGCATGTCATGAATCCAAGGTCTTCCCAAGAGTATATTGTAGGTTAAATCTTTGTCTAACACTTGGCATGCTATATCTCTGACAACTAGTCCCACTTGAATATGTAGCACTATCAATCCTTGTGAAGATATCTCCTCATCATCATATGCTTTTATTGTGATTTTCCTCCTAGGATCAATAGCATTTTCTAAATAGCCCAGTGCACAGACAAGTTTCAAAGTACAGATATTTTGGCCAGCTCCTCCATCTATTAGGACACATTTAACATGGTGCTTGTGGATTAGGACATTAATGTGTAGAGTAGAATTGTGGGGATGATTGATAGATACGTCATCATGTTCAAAAAAGGATAAGCAATGCAGTGCACTCAAATGTCCCGCCATAGTCTAGAATTGGAAAAGTTCTAAATTGTTTGGTACCATGGTGGCAACTAGAGCTTGTTCCAAGATTTCCTTGTGAGCAGGTGAAATCTTCAAAAGTTCTAATATGTATATTTGTGTGGGTATCTTCTATAATTGATCCACTATGTTATATTGAGTCATAGGAATAGCAATTGATTTGGACATGGAAGGGCAATCTCCTTTCAATGTTACCTTGGCTTGTCCTCGTGTGATTGCATTGACGAGTGTGTTGTCATGTTTTTCCCTAATTTTGATAACATTGATTTGATGTGAGGTAGTGTAAACATTATGGTGATGATTTTCAATTTCAATGTTGTTTTGTTCATGTTCAATGGTGTCATCATTTGTTGGGTTATCATTAACAATAGTATTTGATTTTTCATGGGTTGGATCATCAACCACCTCAATATGCAGAATGGTGGTGTCATAGACATAGTTTATGTTCTTTCCCTTGTTGTTTGATGATGAAGACTCTCCTTTCTCATAGTTTGGTAGAGGGTTCTTGAACGCCCCATGGTCACTGTTTGTTTGGAGTTCTACAAATATCATCTTGTTGTCAATTAGATCTTGTATCAAGTGTTTCAACTACATGCAGTCGTTGGTTTTATGTCCCTTGTTGCAGTGAAACTCACATAAATGGGCCTCATTCCACCATGGGGGTGTAACTTGTGGTTCCCAATTTCTTGCTTTTGGTAGAGTTATGACCTTAGCTTTGAGAAGTTCTTTTAATGTTGATTATGGTGATTTCCCAAAAGGTGTGAACCTCCTTTGATTTGAGGATGCTCGATACGATGGTGTCCTAGATCCGGCATTACCTTGATTGTTTCTTTGGTTGAAATTTTGGTTGTTGCCTTGATTTTTTCGTTGGTTGTTGCCTTGGTTGTTTCTTTGGTTGTTTCCTTGGTTGTTGGGTGATTGTTATTCTGATTAGTTTTGGTGGTAGCTACAATTAGGTTGAATATAGATTTTTCATTTTGACCTTTGACTGTACCATCATTGTTTCCAACATTCTTGTTTCATTGCAAAAACTTTGGTTTTTCACCACTATTGTAATTGTTGGAGGAGTTTGATGAGTTTTTTTATTGTATATCTTGATGACTCCTATCTTGACTAAGGCATCCTCGATTTTGATCCCATTCTCAATAAATTTTTTGAAGGTTGGGGGACATTGTAATTCCAATCTATAACTCATCTCGTCATTATGGTTGTCAATAAAAATTGCTATCTTTTCCTTTTCTAGTATGGGACAAGAGTATCATGCAAATAACCTTCTCCATTTTTGCAAGAATACAAGGAACGATTCATCCTTCTTTTGTTTCAAGTTACAAAGATCTTTCATAGTAATGTCATGTTGGATGTTGTAAGAATATTGCCCACCTAATCTTCTTGGGAATAATCTCATCAAATATGTTTCCTCATATGCAAATTCAAGACTCATGGTCCCAAACTCTCTCACATGATCTATTGGATCGGTTTAGCCATTGTATTTGTCGTACTTTGGGAACTCACAATGTTTGAGAAAGGGTATCATGTGAATACTTTGATCAAATGGATAAGGACAAATGTCTTGGATCAAGTATCATTTTGAAGTCCCTCTTTGCATATCAAGGATTTGTTGTTGAAGGTTCTTCATTTGGTGAGTGAGAGCAACCACTTGTTTAGGATCATTTTTAGGATTTTTGGGAGGTGCTTTCAATTGATTCACATCGAAGTCTTCTAGTGATTTGGAACCTTTTTTGGCTAATATAATGAGGTATTTTTCCCCATTTCTTTTGAAAATATTTTCTAAACACTTGTGGAAATTGGGGTCTTGTTCAGCATGTTGGATATCTTCTTCAGTTATCTCTTCCCTGTTAGTGTTGTTGAGTCCATGAAAAGGATTCTCTTCAGCCTCTGCCATGGTGTTTTTTGTTTCACTATTTTGAGTTTCGGTGTTTTGAGTCTCAATGATTGGAGTTTCAATGGTTGGAATTTCAATGTTTGGATTTTCAATGGTTGGAGTTTCAATGTTTGGCTCTTCAATGTTTTGATTTTCAAGTCCTTTTTCCTTGATCTTTTGTTTTTGTAAACTTGTTTGAACAATCATATACAAGTGTTATAGTTTAGACTAAACTTTGATCTAGGTTTTAGAAAAGTACCAAGGATTACAACTAAGTCAAATAGAATGACAAATTCTAATGAGACTAAGTTTGATTTGACTATGTAGCTTCGTTTCATGATGAGAGGATGATAAATCCTGATGATGAAACTAGGCCTAATAATCAAAGGTGTGATAAATTTGATGATCTTGGTACTTTGTGATGTTAGATCTTGGTTTAGGTTGGAAAATTCCACTTGTAGAGGTCAATACTAGCAAGTTTGAATTCTAAGGTATCTGAGGAATGATCTTGGACTTTGGGAAAGTTTCAAAATTTTGGTTCAAACTGTGAAACTGGAGGTAAATTTTCTTCCTAAACGAGGCACTCAAATCTTTGGAAAAGTTGTGAATTTCGACAATAATAAAAGATGTATAATTCAGGATTGTTCTTCCAAGCTCTTTTGTAGAAATTGAAGGTCAACCTCTCTCTAAATTTTTAGAGTGTTGTGAGACATTTTTGGTGTTCTTTTGGACTGAGGTTTGGACTTTGGTTTCTGAATTTTAATCTTTCATGAAATCATTTGGTAACACGCATGTTCAAACTCTGTTTTACCTAAGGATTGGTTGAACACTATTGAGGATTCCCAAGATGAGACTGATTGTTAGACAAGAGATGAACCTAGGCCATTGTTTTGTGTTCTGCAAAAGGTGCCAAAATAGAGACAAAAGGCACCATAGATTGTACAAAAGGTGCCACAGAATGAGAAAAAGGCACCAAAACAGAGATAGAAGGTGCCAGAACAGGTTAAGATTTTGTTTTTTTGAAACTTTCTTTGAAAATTTTCTTGGTTTTCCTAATTTTTCAATGGGAGACTTGGTTGTTTCACTAAATGCAATTCTAAATCAAGGTTTTCACTTTTGATATGTGATGTTTTGTTTGTTTTGAAAAATTTTTGATAAAGACAAATCAAGCAATGTGTATTCTTTTGGATTCCACGTGGTTTTACCCCAACCGCACTTATTCTTAGTAGATGACTAGATGCTTGACCCCATTGGCTCCCCTCCATGGCACTCACTTCTTGAGGCAGCCAAGCATCAATACCCATGAATCTCCCGTGGCATATTTTTCATCTCTACTAAAAATTGTGAGAATGTTGATTCCTTCGTAATGACCGTTGTTGCACCAAAGAATAGATAAAGGTTTTGGCCAAACTACAACAAGGGTTTTAGTAAGGACTTTCTATTTGTGGGGGTTGATCCATGCGGTGAGAGACCATTTTTTCCCTTCTTGTCGGAACCAACAGTGATACTGGCCTTTGTTTCAATATCCACACTTATATACTAGCTAAAAATGCACTTGGCTTTAGTGTGTTACTAGTTGGGTCATTCCCTTGGGTGACCACTTTTTCCCACAAGGCAAGCCCTCTAATATAAACAAAAGCAAGCAAGTGTAACCATAGTTTGATCAATCTTAATTCCACATGAATAAAGAGAGAACACATGTGATATACTCAACTCACACTCGCACACGAAAAAGTGAATGGGTCTAGCTTTTTGGTCACCTAGTTAAGGGGAGAGCATATGCCTACCATCCATCAAGCACAAAAGACATGGGGTTCATTAACCCTTTAATTAAGCTATGTTCCTAACTTAACCAAAAGGAAACATGGTGTTCATTAACCTTTTAATTCAGCTATGTTCCTATCTTAACCAAAAGGAAACAAGTAAATCACTTCCAACCCTTGCAATATGTCAGTAGTTTGATAAGAGTGTATTTGACAAGTATTTTTGGGAAACCTGTAAAACAACACAAAGTATTAGCCTTGGGAAACTACAAAAGGTGCCAAAATAGAGACAAAAAGTGCAAAAATAGAGACAAAAGGCACCAAAACAGAGACAAAAGGAGCTAAAACAGAGATAGAGCAGCCCAGAATTATGCAAAAGGTGCCACAAAATGAGAAAAAGGCACCAAAGGAGAGACCAAAGGCACCAAAATAGAGATAGAGCAGCCTAGAATTGTGCAAAAGGTGCCATAGAATGAGAAAAAGGTGCCAAAACAGAGACCAAAGGTGCCAAAATAGGTGCAATAGGTGCCAAAATAGGTGCAAGAGGCACCAAAACAGGTGCAAGAGGCTCCAAGAGGCTCCAAAAGGCTCGCGTTCGAACCTGTGAACATAAATTTTCAATAATGTTAGTAATAAACTAGGCAAGGCCCCATGATGGGTGCCATTTTGTGTGTGTGTGAAATGTGAAAAGTTAGTATCAACACAAACCTTAATGAAATGATTTACATTAAAGATTCAAAGCAAACAAGCCATTCTAATTTACAACAAACTAAATCTTTCAAGAACATCTTATTGTGCTCTATTCTTAATGATTCTATTAACCTTTTGGCCCTCAAATTTCTATGTGCACAAAGGCTATTTAAAATGACACTTAAGAAATGAGATTAGTATTCAACATGCAAGCAAGCTATATGCCTACATGAAACTATATGCAAACAATGATGATGAAAGCTATGATGAGTGGAGGTGGATGTTATGGTATTGAACTAGAATGATCTATATATGATTCTACATATGCTTAAATGTAAACTAAGAATGACTAAGATGATACTCCATATTCTCAAATGCAAACTTAAAATGAACTAACCAAAATGCAACTATGATGCAATGAAGGACATAAAATGCAACTACAGTGCAAGATTTAAAGCTAAGATGGAAATGCAAAGAAAAACATGATGTAAAGACTAGTTATAAGACTCCAAGATGCTCCAAGCTCCAATGATAAAACTTGCATGATAACTTTACTTCAAATGTGGATGAAAAATACAATGCCCAAGGTTTTTATTTATAGCCTTTTCCAAGCATATAGTGATGTGGCAATAATCAACAGTCCATATTCGAACAATAATAATGGATGGTGAAGATGAAGAGAATCAAGATGTTGTCCCCTTGACCAAAGAAAACATGCCATTTGGATGGGAGAATCTCTTGACCAATGGGCAACATGCCATTTGGATGGAAGATTCAAGTGTGAGAAGAGAAGACCATGTGGTTCCAAAATTGGTGGAAGTGTGGGAGGAATAAGTCATGTGCTCCAAAATTGGTGGAAGTGTGGGAGAAATAAGTCGTGTGCTCCAAAATTGGTGGAAGTGTGGGAGGAAATGAGCCATATGCTTTTTGAAATGAGTTGAAGATAATTCTAATTAAAAATTAGAGTTATTTATTTTCATGTGACCTTGGTGAGGTGGTACAAAAAGTTGTAGAAATGTGCTCTAACTCCTAATTGGATTTAGTGAAGATTAATTAAGTAAAACAAGTTTAGGGAACCTTGTATAATTAATTAATTTAGAAGAATATGTTTTATATTTGGAGAATTAGAGAAGGGTGAAAAATATAAATAAATTGAGAATTTATTTATTCGTAGTTGAAATATTAGTCAAATAGCTAGTATTTAATTAATTAAAGGTGATGACCATTTTTAGGTGTATATAGTCTCTAATTGGGAGACCTTCATTGAGTCTCATAATCTCTATGATATATTATCATTTTGGAATATGTGCAGAAGTAGAGGGCCTTGTTTGCAAAAAAAAATAGTGAGTTTGTGATGTATGAGTGGAAGGTGAGTAGAAATGGTGCAAACATTTAATTTTAGGAAAAATCCATCACTTTGTGTCAAGGATTTTTCATGTGTCTTTATTGATTCCTCAGTCACCTCTATGAGGATGAGTTCAATATTTGAGGGTGTGTTGTAGAAAAATGACCCCTTGTCATTTTCATAATCTTTTAGGCCTTTCTTCATGATGCTTGGTCCATTTTTCCTTGATTTATTTATGTAATGTGGCTTGAATATGCACATTTAAGTTCTTAAAATTCAAATAATGGCATCTTGTGAAGGTGTTGTGAAGTGTTGTAAAACATTTCTACACTAAATTCTAGACTCTACTCATTACAATTGACCTAAAAATCACCTTTTTATTCATTATCAAGTCCTATTTCAAAGTGTTGTAAAGTCTTGTAACAAGATTTCATGCTTTTCTAGGCATAATTTCACTATTTACACCTTTCTTATGCTTTATTTGACCCCTTTATTGTTAGAGTAATAAGTTGTTTTACTTAATTAATTTAATCATATTGGTTAATTAATTAAGTCACTTATCACTTTAGTTACTTAAGCTAAACTTAGGCACATTAATAATTAATTAATTATTAATTATTAAGTGTGCACACTAGGGTTTCCCTTTTTAGGGTTTGTTGATCTCCTTTCATAAGGATTGATCTCATTGTAATTATGAATGGGAGAATATCTGTAGCTTTCATATCTTCTTGAAAGTTTTTATCTCTTTTGTAGCTTTTTCTTGTTGAAGTTAATTGCATACATTTGTTTGCAGATCTCTTGTGTGGAAGGTGTTTTGTTTGTTGTTTGATCCTGTGGCTCGTGGTTTTGTGCTTGTTTCAAAATTCCAACATTTATGCCCTTATAAGGCTTAATTAAGTGTATTTTTTAACGTAAACCCAACAAATAACATTAAATATGACTTAATTCCCGACACCCACTTTCAAGCCTAAGGTGGGACCCATTTTCCATGGGTGGCGAATGAGTCCCTCTTGGCTCCAAATTCAAAATATTTCAAATTTTCTTTCGGGTTTTTATTCAAAATTACTTGATGTTGGCCTATGATGAGATATCAATGGGTTACTAAGGAACAAGAATGTATAAATAAGTGTTTTTCTCATCATTTTACATCTCCTATAATCTTCTAACTCATTCAAGCATTCAACTAGCATTTAAGCACTTTGCATCCTATAATCAAGTATCAATCAAGCATTCAAGAGCTGCCATTAACACATTCAGATTTTCTTCAACAAGGGTTTGGTAAGTTGATAGGATTTGCATGTTATTTGTTTATCATTCTCTTTCATTTCATTATTTCATTAAGGCTTTGATTACCAAAGTGGGATTTGACCAAGGCAAATCCCTATAACCTAACCTTTAACCATTTTTCCCCTCTTGCATGTGTGTTTGTAGACTTTTGTATGCATATTTGACAATAATTTAGGTGTTGAAAAGTGGATAAGAAGTCAACAAATTTTTTCAAGCTAACATCTTATTTCAAGCTTGGAGAAGACATTCTTTCCATTTTCTATAGATTTGATTTTGGCAACCCAACAAGCAGACAACCTCAAATTTGGTGCTACAAAGTTGTCCCCTGATTTCTCAGAATTTTGGGAGAGGATTGATTCACCATCAGTGGCGAATGAGTCCCACCTTAAGGCTAGAAATCTAAAGTTTTGTCAGATTCTAGATCTCGACACTTAGAAATCTGTTCCTAACAATTTTCATCAAAAGAAAGATTGATTCGCCATCAATGGTGAATGAGTCCCACTGGTGATTTTCTATGATTCCAAATAGTAGTTAGAAGATTCTAGTTTCTCCAATTTTTTCCCAAGTGCACTCTAATTCAGTCTCTTTCTATTATGTTTTGCACTTATTCATTCATAGTTCATTGTTTGCAAACATCATTTTGTTTTCCAACATTGCATAAATTTTAGGTCTTGCATACATAATCAGTCATATAGATCATCTAATTGCACTTAGTTCATTCCATTTAGTCTAAACATCATACATTGCATAATTTGAATGAACCTAGCTAGCATTTTTGGCCTACCTCTCTCCTTTTAGGTGCAAAACCCTAGAAGAGTTAGAGAGTCTTGTGGTGCCAAAAATTTATGGTTCAGAGGGCACAATCTTAGTTGATGCATATCCAAACCCTTGGCAACTAGGATTATTTTACAAAAGTATAGGTTCTAGAATACCTTGCTCATGCAACCTGAGGCATTCTATTTTCTATCCCATGTTCTTGTAAATGAATATGACCTTTGCATATATATTAGAGGAGGGTTGAAAAAAATTGAATTAACCCTATTTCCCCCCTTTATTCTCATGAAATTTGTGAGAGACATGCCCTTTTGGATTTTAGTGGGAATATTTTTATAATCTAAATACAAGGTGTGAATATCATTTTGTATTGGGCTTTATGATTTCTTTTTTCTTTGATTTCTAAAATTATTTATATTATTTTGGTTCATTTGAAGAACTTGAGCCAGCATATCTTCTTCTTTTTGCATCCCCATAGAGGTGGCTGAGGAATTTTATATTGTTGAGAAATCAATAAAAACACATGAAAAATCCTTGACACAAAGTGATGAATTATTCATAGAATTAAATGTTTGCACCATTTCTACTCACCTTCCACTCATACATCACAAACTCACTATTTATTTATTTTATTTTTTTGCAAACAAGGCCCTCTACTTCTTCACATATTCCAAAATGATAATATATCATAGAGATCATGAGAGTCAATGAAGGTCTCCCAATTAGAGACCACAAATCAAACTTTAACATTGACTTGAACATGACTACCTTATTATCATACAGATCATGAGACTTAGTGAAGGTATCCCAATTAGAGACCACAAACCAAACTTTAGCATTGACTTGAACATGACTACCTACTTTGGGAAGTAAGTTAAACTCATTAGTCACAAAATAAAAAATAAAAATCAAGAAAAGTCCCCTAATGAAATCACCTCATGTCCCCTAGAATGAAATCATCCATGAGGTGATATCGAACATATATAAAATATAAAAAGAAATGAAATCATCCATGAGGTGATATCGAACATATATAAAATGTAAAAAGAAAGGTAGTGTATTCTAGTGAAAACCTCTCTAAGGAACTAGATGATGAGGAACTTGATCTCCACCTAACAATCTAGTCGTAGATAAAACAATTTGGGCATAGAAGAAGAAAAAATATCACCAACATGGTAACTTGTTTAATGCCTTTAAGGAGACAAAATTTTACATCCATATTACAAAAGGAATCTAAATTTTTTTTCATAGTCTTATGTATACATGTATAGTCTCTATAATAATTTTTATAACAAAAAAAATTATTTAATGATTAAAATGTTTAATAAATGAGCTTTAACACTAAAATCTCATAATTGTTTTGAAACAAAATTTTACTTTTCATCTTAAAATAGATGAAGGATTTCACCTTGTAGTTCATGCAATAAAGGACTAGAGGAAGTCAAATTTGAAACAAAATTTTACTTTTCATCTAAAATAGATGAAGGATTTCACCTTGTAGTTCATGCAATAAAGGACTAGAGTAAGTCAAATTTAGAAAAACAATTTTCTAAAAAATTAAATTGTTTCAATCAATCAAAATACAAAATATAATTTAATAAATTTTTACAATAACTATTAATAAATAAATTATTTAATGATATTTATATTAGTATTCAATATTAAAAACTAATTCAGCCTCATCAAATAAAATAACTATTTTCAATATTAAAAAATAACTCGGCCTCATAAATCAACGACTTAAAATGATGATAATAATTCCAAAATTACTGAAAATTGAATTTCTTTTTAAATAATTTATCTGAGACGTAGAAGTAGAACTCAGAATTCAAGCTCAAATATATATAAATTTAAATTCAAATTCCCAGTGAAAACCCATATAAAAAACTCCTTTCAAAATCTTTGTACGTCGGAGTGACGCTGCACAACAGTTAACATATTATTTTCCATTGAGTAAACAAACATACTGAATCATTTAGCTATCTGTTCGAAACCTGACCAGTTGGGGTATTGAAAGAAAACTACTGCTTTACAATGTCTTCGTAATTTACCCCTCAAATCTCAGAATCTTTATATGAAGCTTTCAATACAAATGAATTGAACTAAAAAATTGTCACAGAGAAACAGAAAATTGAAAGAAAGGCGGGAAAAAAAAAATCAGGTGGCTGTTGTTACGTTGAGCAGATGAAGCTCCCGGGAAATGCCATGCAAAACGAAGTAATTGGTGACAAACGCATCTGGCCGTACCACGGTAACGCCATTGATAACCAGACGCCTGGAATCTCCAGTGGACGTGATTTCAAGATTGTGGCCACGGAAAAGAGTCGGGATCTTGTGTTTGGGCGGAAGCCTGCGTAAGTCGGCTATGGTTAACCTCTGCGGCACCACGTGGAACGTCAGCTTGTCACCCACCACCGCCGACGCCGAAGATAAGCTGCTATAGCCGTCTATCGGCGCGAAAACCGTCACTCTGCCTGTGGAATTCCCTGTCGCTTCTGCCAGCCCGGCTTTTAACCGTTCAATCTGCAAATACGATAATTTAACAATAATTTAATGAGCTCTTTCTTCTTGTCACAATATTCACAGTCGTAATTTATGATTGATAAATAAAGTTCGCCTCATTTTCCAAAACAAATTTTAATTTTCTTTATAAAATTCAAATCTCGAGAGTTTTTTTTTTAAATATTTTCACAAATTTCTGAGTTCATTTTGTCGAAAGTTCAAAAACTTTTTTCAAATTCAATTGAAAAATGTCAAATGAACTACCGAAGATAGTTTTCAAACGCTAGGCTCAGTTTCTGAGAAACAATACTTCCTTTGTTTAAAGTTTATAAAATTTGTTTGGATACATGCAAAATCTCTTCAACATATTTTGAAAATACTCGCTTGAATTTTTTAAAAACACTCAGAAATTTTGGCAAAACATTCTCTTAAAAAGGCAGTATTTAAATTCACCTCAGACAATTTTCAAGATTTTTTATCTGAAACACAAATGGAAATTAGAGAAATAATTATAAAATCTTGGAGTTAATTTCTGCAAAACAATATTTTCTTTCACGAATTCGACAGTTTTGTGTACACAAACAGAACGATAAGCGAAACAAATTGACGAAAATAAAGATTCTTTGCTTCAAATATTGAGAGACAATGTATCTTTATTTGTTTTTCACAGAAATGAAGAAAGTTCAGTTTAAGAAACTTCATGGCTAGAAAGATTAAGGAAATTGATTCCTATACTCGCTAGCTAAAAGTTTTTGCAACTGAAAACATTTCCCTAAATTTGATAGATAATGAAGTTGCATAATATTTTACTCAGCTCTTTCAATTTGTCACAAAGTGAAATGAAATTGAAGAAAATTTTCTGAACTTGATAAACTTGACAGTTAGGAAAAACTTGAATAATATTTCAATTTGTCAAAAAATTGTAAAGAAACTAAAGAAATATTCTTAAACGGCACAGTACCAAAAAAGATTGCAAAGATCTTCCTTAGAAAATAATACTTACCTGTAAATTCATGGCTACGGAGAAGGACACGCATCCGTTGACACGCAAGGCGAGCTGCAACCTGCGCCACAGCTGCGAGGAGGTTGCGTTGTGGCGGCGCTGCATTGATGCCGCCTTGGCGTTCGGAAGAGGGAGGAAATCTGACTCAATGCAAGAGGGAAAAGGAAGGGAGTCGAACTGCGTCTGATTGATCGACCGATCGAAGTAATAAAACGGCTGATGCACGCCGTGGATTGTCAGGCCGCCGGCCGCAAAGATGTCCGGGTGGGAGACCACCACGCCGTTTAACGCCACGGTGCTGTTCTTGGTCTGCACAGCGGTGACGACCAAACCCTTGCCGTGAAGACGAGTGGGTAAGCAATCGTCAGAGGTGAGAAGCTGGAGGTCTTTCCAGAGGAGCATTTCGGTCGCCGTGTGGTAACGCAGGAGGTTGAGCATGAGCCAGGAAGGTAGCGTGGTATTCACCACCGCTGGGTCGTTTATGGCGAAAAACGTTGCAGGGCCAGACGGGAGGACCTCGACTGCAAACATTTCGAAAGCCGCGCCCATGATGTGGTAGCCTGCGTTTCTGAGGGCTGCACTAGCATTCATCACCAGCGGGTCAGCGGACGGCGAGTCCCACATTCTTGGAGGTTTGAAGGATACCTGTGGGGGATTCGATTCCATCCTGCCTTTTCCTGTGGACGAGACCGTAGCTATCGCCAACGCCATTGACACGAATATAGAAAGCAGGCTGGGAGCCCGTCCGCACGGCATTCTGATCTGAACCTGCTAATCTCTCCTGCAATAGAGCAAAGATTAATGTGTACAAGAGAACAAGACTGCGTATAAGAAAAATGCGTTGGAAGGGCTGGGTGTATATAAAAAATTGAGGTGGGAAAACGGTTTTACGCCTACTTCATTCTTGCTTAGAGATTCGTAATAGGAAATTGATTCTTGATTCTTGATTCTTGCTGGGTTTTACGCTTTCTTGATTCTTGTTTCTGTTATATTTTTCACGTTGAATTTAGACCGTCTGCCATAACTAAACCGAAATTAGAGAAACAAAAAATTTAGTAGTTGTGTTATATTTTGTAGAAATTTAAATTAGCCCACTATAACATTGGCAACCTGTCTCAGCTGCACCAGTTGAACATTAATTAATGCTTTGGACGTTGTTTGTAGATTATATTAATTAAGCTATGAATTTAAATAAAAAATCTTAAATTATATCAAAATTTAAACATAATCATTCCTATTAAAAGAGATTGGATTTTTTATGAATGAAATATTTTAACTCTATCATTCTTATTAGATAAAAAAAAAAAAAAATTAGAGTTGTGTGGGTACAATACGGTGATGTTTCAAAGGGGTTAATTCTCATGATTGTATTATGTGTTTTAGGGATTGTTAAGATTATAATTATTTTAAATTATTTCATATTTTTATTAATAAAATATTTTTAATATTTTAAAAGTTTATAATTTTTAGTAGATAATAGTTGTAATTTTTTTGTTTTGATGTTATAAAGTTAATTATCAAATTTAAGTTAAAGTTTGTATTTGTAATATAAATTGATTTTTTCTAAGTTTTACATTTAAGTTAAAATCTTACAAATGAAAATATAAATAAATTAAAGTTATATTTGTAATATAAGATGATTTTTTCTAAGTTTACATGTAAGTTCAAATTTTACAAATGAAATACAAAATATCATTTACCTTTAAATTATATATAAAATAGAATTATAGTTCTTAATTTAAAAAACAAGTATTCTACTATTCACATTAATTAATATTTGCACACTCTTTATTATATATGTACAAAATCTATCACATTAAATAAAAAGGGATTGTTTTAAAAGCATATAGAGTTCATATCTAAATCCTCAACAACTAAGTAGAAAAATACCTATCAAAAATAAATTGCTTGATAAATAATGTAAAGAGCAATCAAAATAGTAGAAGATCAAGATTTAGGGGATTAAATGCAACATATACAAATGTCCATTTGGAAATTATACAGAACTAAAAATTAATGTTCTAGCTCTATTGAGACCAATCCCTTTGTGAGAAAATAAACCACTAACACAAAAATAGCTAGGCTAAATAAATAAACTATCAATTGCACAATGGGTATATGGTGAATCTTTTGCTAAGTTCAAAATTGTTTGGGAAGAGTATATTATTTGAAGTAAAAAATAGTAGAATGTGAATTGGGGTTTGTTTAGAATTGTCAAGAAATTGATTAGAAATAACTATAGGAAGATGAAATAGAAGTGAGTAAACATTGAACACATTAAATTTATATATTATAAAAAGAAAGTAAAAAATGTAACATTTTTTATATATAATTGAATATATTTTTCTTTTGTTGTAATCTTGAGTAAATAAATCATCTTGAAAATATAACAATGTAATATTGTAGATATTAATGTCCATTTTTTAAACAAAATCATAATTTTAAAAATATGTCCAACACTATCTCTACTATTCCTCATTTGAGTTGTTTATGTAAGAGTTACTTTATAGTTATTTTTTATTCAAAAGTTATTTTATTTTATTTCCATTGTTTACTTTGTGAAGAGGTAAGGGCTATTTTGTTTAGAAGAGTAGTTTTATTTTATTTTATTTACTTAAAAATTATTTTATAATTATTAATTTTAATTGAGAGTTTTTTAATACTTTTCATTTTTAAATATGTCATATGTTTTAATTTTTATGTACATGTTAACAACATGAAACTATTTGATGTCTCTATTGAGCACCTTCAAATTAAAAGCAATGATTGATTTAGCTAAAGGAACAAACTTCATAATTGTATCTTAAGCAAACTAACAAAAAGTTGGAATGATGGAATTCTATAGCCTGAGAGAACACCATCACAAAATAAAATTACAAAAAATGATTTTGATGTCTACCTCAATGGGTGTATGATGTAAGCCAAAACTAGTCCAACCAATTTCATTTAGTTTACAATTATTTTAGTTGTGTATATTTTAAAATTTTAACGCTTCTTCTCATACCTCCATGACAAGGGATTAAATAATCAATCAATTTGGGATGTACCATTTCGAATTTTTGAGATTCAATTACTATTTGGTTAAAATAGTTAAATTAGATTAAATAAAAATTTTGGCATACAATTGCTACTTAGCGTAATGGTTAAATTAAATGGAGTTTTTATATAGAATAATTAAAAAATAGTTGGATAAAATGTGTGTTAGATTAAAAAATAATAGAGATTTGTGGTATTTATTGTCAAAGTTGTAATTAGATAAAGTTATGAACAATTAGATTAAATATACATTATATAACCAATAATTAAAATAATTAATAATATGTGTAAGATAATTATTGATATTGAACTTTTGAGATTTAATTTAATCTAAGAAAAAATTATAATAGATTTAATTAAAAAAAATAGATTTAGTAGTTGGATTATTGACATGGTAAAATAATTATGATTTTGAAATTTTGAGATTCAATTACTATTTGGTTAAAATAGTTAAATTAGATTAAATAAAAGTTTTTACATACAATTGTTACTTAGCTTAATAGTTAAATTAAATGGAGTTTTTATGTAGAATACTTAAAAAATAGTTGGATAAAATGTGTGTTGGATTAAAAAATAGTAGATATTTGTGGTATTTATTATCAAAGTTGTATTTAGATAATGTTATGAATAATTTGATTTAATATACTTTATATACCCAATAATTAAAATAATTACTGATATGTGTAAGATAATTATTTATATTGAACTTTTGAGATTTAATTTATTCTAAGAAAAAAATATTTTATAGATTTAATTTAAAAAAATAGATTTAATAGTTAGATTATTGATGTTGGGAATAGGATTCCATTTAATTGCAATCCTAAACATATTTCATGTATCTCCTAAGTCCTTGGAAAGTGTTCCCCAACACTAGGATTAGAAAGAGATTAAATTCAAATGAAATGAACATGTAAATTGACATTTGTAATATATTCTAAATGATAGGAACATGTGGGGATGCCCAAGAAGAGATCCTACAAAATAGGAGCACATGGGGTGCCCACATGGAAGGTGGAACCCACCTTGAGTTCAGTTAACTATTTGGAGGAAAGATAACACTTCAGTAATGCATGTAAAGATCCTAGAAGTTAAGAATTGATATTTACATGATTAGAGTTCAGTTTAGTTCAGTTTAGTTCAGTTCAGTTATGGTTCAGTTATCTTCAGTTGCATGTAGTTAGTTTTAGTTGAATGCTAGTTGACTTCAGTTGACTTGGAATGCATGACTAATGACTTGAGTTGCATAACCTGGATAATAGGTGATACATTCAGTTAAGTTGGGATGATCAATCATGCATCATGTTTGCATGAATTGATGGAGAGATATGTTTTTGTTAACAAAGATTGACTTGGACCCATCTTGGGTGCCCAAGTTGGCATCTTGGAGTTAACACCTTTTGCATGAGAATATATTTACAAGGCTGAGTTAAGTGGGCCCATTATTGGGTGCCAACTTTGAGGAGAAGCTTGGAAGATATTTTCTTGACCAACAATCAGTTAGGAGTTCAGTTTGGGGCACCTAAATTAAGGAGATATTGGATTTAACTTCTTGTTACACATTGAAAATCTACTTGCAAAGAATAGGCATAGGTTTTTAAGAGAAGCTTTTTGCTTTTTAATTCACAACTCTTTGGAGTTTTCAAGGCTCATTATTGTCTATTAATTGCAAAAACTTGAAGAGAGTTTTATCAAATTTTATTGTGGGTTGTGAAGAAGAATTGTTGAAGGAAAAAAAGCATCTCAAGCAAGGATTGATAAAGAATTATTGTAATCTTGTTCTAAGGGTAAATAATACAAGAACTATTGATTATGGTGGAGTTTTTTCCCGAAAGGGTTTCTCCATGTATATGTCAAGTGTCACTTATATCTTCTTGTCTCATTCTTCTACAATCTTTTATCTCTTTCTACAATTGGTAAAATTGATCTAAACAGATAATCATACACAAAGAATTGTGACAAAGAACACTTAATTAAATCTACAGTCACATAGGTTTACAAGTTTTAAACTACAATTTAACCTTCATTTTCAACATTTGGTATCAGAGCTAACAGTTGGGTAGAGTTTGGAACGCCTTTCTCTTAAAAGTTTGGAGGTTTTTTGGTTGTAGTGGGAGCTTTTACTATTGTGTTATTGCTGATTTTGTAAAAGAAGTGTGTTACAATTAGTTCTAATTCTTGTTTAGATATTGAAAGATTCAATGGATCTAGTTATGAGATGTGGAAACTAAAAATGGAGGATCTCCTCGAAGAGAGAGATCAGTGGTTAGTTGTTTGTAATGAGACAAAGTCACCTACAATGATGTCAGATGAGGATTGGGCTAAGCTTGATAAGAAGGAAAGAGGGACCATAAGATTATGTCTTGTTTATGTTGTTCTCTTGAATTTTTCAAATGAAACTACCACATATAAGTTGTAGAAGAGGATATACCATGATATCTATCAAACCAAAAGTCTTACTAATAAGTTGTATCTAAAAAGATGAAAGATGGTGATTCTATTGCAAATCATTTAAATGATTTTAATTTGATTCTAAGTCAATTAGCATCTATATATGTAAAGCTAGAAGATGAAGATAAATGTGTTTTATTACTTTGTTCTTTACCAATGTCTTGGAAAAATCTAATTGTTGCTATCAGTGGCAATGGTGTAGATCCTAAGATGGACAATATAATTCCTACTCACATATCAAAGGAGATGAGGAGGAAGTCTAAAATGGGAATCCAAGATGCCTTTTTTGTAAGAGGTAGGCCTGAGAAAAAGGAACCTAAGGGAGACAAGGAAGGAAAGGGTAAGTCCAAAGGATGGTCTAAAACCCCTAGTAAGAGTAAGGTAAAGTGTTGGAACTGTGGGAAACCAAGACATGTGAAGAAGGATTGTAAGAACAAGAAAAAGAGTTATGATTCTTCTACAAATGAATCCTTGAATGATAGTAATGATGCATTGATCATTTCATGTAAAAATTTTAGTGATGACTCTTTACTTGATGTTTCAGAGTGATCTTCATGAAGACAATGGTAGTCATGATGCCATGTGTAGCTCATACCACGGTTCAGTGGGAGTTGTTGGCAATGACTTGGATGCATCATTGGTATGGTTATCTTCAAGTGATTAGGGATATGTTTTCCTGGTTTAGAGTGGCTGCTATTATTTCATGGTTTACTCTTGTTGCATTTAGATTTTGGCATGTGGTACTTCTTCTCTTGAGACTATGATGTTTATGTATGTTATGATGCATGTGATCTCCTTGGAGGAGATGGTTAGATCATGGGTGTCATGTTTATGTTTTTAATTCATGATTGGAGCTTTGGCATTGATCGTAGTAGTTCTCTTATGTACTAGGTACATTAATCATTTGCTCAATTACTTCATGATAGTGCTATGTTGCATTTGGAAGTTTAGCATGGATTGGTTGGTTACAGGTCTTCATGGATACTTGGATACATAGCTAGGGCGTGAGTTCTCTTATGGTTAGAGACATGTGTTGAGATGGTTACTCTTGATGAAATTTTAGCAGGAAGTCTGAGGAGCCTACACCTTGGTTGGACGTGAGTTCAACACACTTGGCACTTTCACATGCCTCTAAAGAGGTAGTTTGGTTACAGAGACTTGGGAAAGGTATTGGTTTTAATTACATGCAAATTAAACTTGAATGTGATAGTCAGAGTGCTATTTGTTTAGCCAAAAATCCTATGTATCATGCTTGTACTAAGCATGTTGATGGTTAGTATCACTTTGTGAGAGAAATGGTTGAGAGTGGGAAGGTATTTATTGAGAAAGTTGACACTTTGATCAATGTTGTAGCTTATCTTATGAATCCAATTCCTACAGATAAGTTCTCATGGTGCAAGAAGGCCATTGGCCTTGAGTCTTGTACTTGATTTATAATCATGATTCCTTGTTTAGAATAATTGCAATGTATAATGTCAAGTGGGAGAATGTTGGGAATAGGATGTCATTTAATTGTAATCCTAAACACATTTCATGTATCTCCTAAGTCCTTGGAAAGTGTTCCCCAACACTAGGATTAGAAAGAGATTAAATTTGAATGAAATAAACATGTAAATTGATATTTGTAATTAATTCTAAATGATAGGAACATGTGGGGACACCCAAGAATTTAAGCTCCTACAAAATAGGAGCACATGGGGTGCCCACATGGAAGGTGAAACCCACCTTGAGTTCAGTTAACTATTTGTAGGAAAGATAACACTTCAGTAATGCATGTAAAGATCCTAGAAGTTAGGAATTGATATTTACATGAATAGAGTTCAGTTCAATTCAATTTAGTTCAGTTCAATTCAATTCAGTGTCAGTTCAGTTATGGTTCAATTATCTTCAGTCACATGTAGTTAGTTTCAGTTGAATGCTAGTTGACTCTAGTTGACTTGGAATTCATGCCTAATGACTTGAGTTGCATGACAAATAACAAGTGATACATTCAGTTAAGCAGGGATGATCAATCATGCATCATGTTTGCATGAATTGATAGAGAGATATGTTTTTGTTAACAAAGATTAACTTGGACCCATCTTGGGCACCCAAGTTGGCATCTTGGAGTTAACATCTTTTGCATGAGAAGATATTTACAAGGCTGAGTTAAGTGGGCCCATTCTTGGGCACCAACTTTGAGGAGAAGCTTGGAAGATCTTTTCTTGACCAACAATCAATTAGGAGTTCAGTTTGGGGTGCCTAAATTGAGGAGATATTAGATTTGAATTCTTGTTACACATTGAAAATCTACTTGCAAAGAATAGGCATAGGTTTTTTAGAGAAGATTTGTGCTTTGTAATTGACAACTCTTTGGATTTTTCAAGGCTCATTATTGTCTATTAATTGCAGAAAGTTGAAGAGAGTTTTATCAAAAAAATTTGCAGGTTGTGAAGAAGAATTGTTGAAGGCAAAAGAAGAATCTCAAGCAAGGATTGATAAATAATTATTGTACTCTTGTTCTAAGGGTAAATAATACAAGCACTATTGATGCTGGTGTCCAGTTTTTTCTTGAAAGGGTTTCTCCACGTATATGTTGTGTCACTTCTATCTTCTTGTCTCATTCTTCTACAATCTTTTTTCTCTTTCTACAATTGGTAAAATTGATCTAAATAGATAATCATACACAAAGAATTGTGACAAAGAACACTTAATTAAACCTACAGTCACATAGGTTTACAAGTTTTAAGCTACAATTTCACCTTCATTTTCAACAATTGACATGTTAAAATAATTATGATTTTAAATTTTTGAGATTCAATTACTATTTGGTTAAAATAGTTAAATTAGATTAAATAAATGGTTTCACATACAATTGCTACTTAGCTTAATAGTTAAATTAAATAGATTTTTTCTATAAAATAATTAGAAAATAGTTGGATAAAATGTGTGTTAGATTAAAAAATAGTAGAGATTTGTGGTATTTATTGTTATGAACAATTAGATTTAATATACTTTGTATACTCAATAATTAAAATAATTAATAATATGTGTAAGATAATTATTGATATTAAAATTTTGAGATTCAATTTAATCTAAGAAAAAATATAATTGATTTAATATAAAAAAATAGATTTAAAAGTTGGATTATTGACATGTTAAAATAATTATGATTTTGAATTTTTGAGATTCAATTATTATTTGGTTAAAATAGTTAAATTGGATTAATAAAAATTGACATACAATTGCTACTTAGCTTAATAGTTAAATTAAATGAAGTTTTTATATAGAATAATTAACAATTTCTAATTTTAACTTTGTCATAATTTTTGCATTTGTGGATGTACAAATATTAACTAAGAAGTGGCAAAAAAAATGCCTAAAAAAAAGCCAAAAAATTTACAAAATAACAATATTATGTTCAATGCCTCAAAAAAAGCCAAAAAAAATACAAAATAACAATATTATGTTCAATGCCTCAAAAAAGGCCCAAAAAATGCAAAATAAAAATATTATGTTCAATTCTATAAAATTCGCCTTATCACCTAAATTTGTTTTAGCCAATGATATTCAAGAAAAATAATTTTCAAAATTAAAAAAGTTAAAAAAATTGCATTTAACTTTAGAAATAACTTCAAATATAATGTATAAAAGAAAATAATCAATTTTGATCAATTGGTTGAAGTTCAAAACATTAACAACTATTTATCATCTAACATGCCTATAGTTCCATGGCTTGAACTAAAAATAATAAGAGCTGCAGTGCAACGAAGTTCCTACCAAAAAGTTCTAGAATAGTTATGTTTTAATTTGTTGACATGTTTGATAAGTTTTAGCAACAATGTTGATAAAACAAATAAATAATAGATACATAAAAAGTAAGTTTTCTTGTAATGATAAACATTTGACATTTATAAATGTAGTTTGGGATTACATCAACATGTAATGTATGTATAATAAAAAACAAAAGTATAAATGAAGCAACTAGCTGCCTTTCCGTGACATTGTCATCAACTGTACACCAGTATTAAACAATTTTTTTAGCTCAAGGTTGTAAAAAAGATGATTGAAACAAGGATGGTTGAAAGCATATAAAATAAAACAAAATTGTTCTATAATTGTTTAAAATACCACCTCTAATCCAGTAATATCTCCTACATAATTTGTTTTCCCATCTTGGAAATACTTTGGAGGAGGAAATTCATTTTGACTATCTAGTTTTGAATTCAAAGATTGTTGATATAGTCGCAAAGCAACAATCAAAATGAAAGTTGCACAAGTAAAAAATTTGAGTCAGCTTATCTACTATAAATAAATCCATGCAACCTGAAAAAAAGCTAGTAGTTGTCAAAACCTACCCCCCAATACATAGGATGCAACTGAGGATAAGTTCCACACAAGATCAGCTATAGCAACCAGCACTGCTTTCTTATGGGTACAGGCATTCCATGCCTCCCAACAATGAAGCAACAAGTAATCTCCTAATATCCATAGATTGAGACTAAATCAAAAGATGAAACCTAGTTTAAGGCATAAGAATAAAACATTAAATACATGACATGAAAATACCTTATCCATGCACTTAGGCAGAGCAGCCAGAGTAGAGTTTAGGGACGATGAAGATAACAAAGAACCCTACATGATAAGATATTGCCAATGTCAATCACAAGGAAACAATTTCAATTTAAAGCATAAAAGCACATTTTCTAGATCCAAGTATTGGGTAAATCTATTATAGAAAATACCAAGTTTGATTAATGTACAAATTGTCATCATGTGACCACATTCAACTAGAAGCCAAAGAACAGATGCCAACTGCAAATAAATAACAATCTATCATTATGAACAAAAAACGTATGAAGAATTTCAAATCCATCAATTTTATCAAGGTCAAATGAAATATATCCATGACATTCAACACAAATTTGGTTCACTAAGAGGAAACCTAAATTAGAGCAGAGCAAACTAAAGGTACAATTTGTAATGGCCCATTCTAAATATATTATATTACACTAATAGGATTATGTGAGCAAAGAAGTAGCTTTAGAGGCAACTAATATCAAATTGAAGACTAGGACTCTAAGAGCAGACGATTATGAAAAAATGATATTAATGTTTTTAATGCCTATAACTCCAAGTGAGAAATAAAAAGAACATTTAAAATGGTAGATGGATCCCCTGAAAAAAGTTCTCTAATTTTTGCAAGCAATGCATTGACAAAAGGAAGAATCACTTAAATGACACAAAGAGCATATGCTTCACTTATTTCATAATTTTTTGAACTAGTGTCTTGATCAACTAACTCTCTGTGTGTAAAACAAATCTCAATTTCAAATTCATTATCATATACGTAAGTATTGCATTTACACGATGGAGTAACTGAAATGGAAGAATGTTACATGTGAATAAATGATTTATAGAAGAATATTAATGTTAAATAAAAAAGTGCCAAGTATGATACAATGGTCACAAAACTTTCCAAAATTAAAAAAAAAAGGTCAGATGTCAAGCAATAGTCATCTACATATTTCATTTCAAAGAAGTATCAACAAAATGTAATACCTGATGGGAAAATGATCAGTGAAAAATGAAGAAATAACACAGAAAGAGCCAAATCCAAATATAAAAGAAGATTTTGAAGTTTCCCTCCACATGATCAAATCAATTGGGAACCAAGCACATCAAAATTAGTATGTGGTAAGTAGATCACTTTATAGCCAACAAGGTCGAAAAACACCAAAATTTAAAGCAATTATTAGCAGGCTGGAATGCCCATATATTGAAGCCATTTTGTTCTCTCTTGAGTAGTTTCGACCTCTGGAACTGCAAATGACAGGAAGATCAAAGAATTACTTAAGAAGCCTGCAACATATCCATGAGTAGTACATGCCTAATCAAAAGGATAACTTTCCATAATAAAACTTGTATTCAAGTACACATCAAAGTGTGAATAGTATCAAGATTTGAAAATTATTGTGAATATAACTTAACCTAATTGTGGAAAAAAGGAAGTGCACCAATTTTGGTAGGAACATTTTGAGTTCCTTCAATCATATAGGGCTTTGGTGGATAACAATTCATCCTAATTCAATAATTAGAGTTTTTGTACAAAAATGTAAGCAATGAAATGGAGAGCTTATCAAAAGGACACAACAATTACTTACACAGAAAATTGTGAAAAAAAAATCATATTAGGATCCACTGTGCAGAATAATTTATATCTAGAGTAACAATTAAGATATAATAGTTCATCTTCTGCAATACCTCTTCTTGACTTTCTAGGCTGAGAGGAACTATGAGACAGCTATGGACATTGAATATTGGACTTGTTGAGAAGGTGTCAGAAACTTTCAAGCAAATGCAATTGCCTCATTGAAAGCTGAAATCATTCACCTTAATCAACATCCTCGCATCTTGCTGTGGAAAAATGGGAACTTTAGAAAGGACATGATTTGTTTGACCGAATGCAAAATGGAAAAGCATAGAGCAAAAACAACGGATGTTGGTATTGGTAAGATGAAAATGTATAATGAATCTGCAGGAAACAATGAAGCAACAAAGTCCCAAACAAACCATCATTCACACTATTCTCACTTTGATTAGAATCTTGAAGAAAGTGTATCCACAATCGGCATTCAAAGACCATGTATGGGTAGTCATAGATATTAAAACTCCAAAGTGCATGGATGTTAAAACTCCCAATAGCGAACATGCATAAAATATAGTTCATTGATAGTCTAACTCTTCCAAGCTTACTAACTATGGAGAGAAATTCATTTATCTGTGGAGTTATTGAATGGAATGAATTTCAGAGAATCTCGTAAGGCTAATATTTGCCATCAAGGCACAACCATAAGTTTAAAGTCACTTGAGAAAAAGCAATCAAGAGTTAAAATTTCAATCTCCTCTGAGTTAATGGCTGGAGGATTGCTTACTACTACAATTAGTAGGGCACAACTCTAAAATAATAAATCTTTAAATAATTGATTTTTTTAGGAGTAACATTAATTGGATATTTTATTTTGGTTTTATTTCAATTGCATGTAATATTTAATATTGTGAACTGTGAACCATATTAAATACTATGATATCCCTTAATAATGTATTTCCCCGGTTGTCTGTGTGTTTACCTATCCATACCTGAAATACACTTTCCCAAAGTATGTGAATGGGAAACCCACCCCTTCCCACACCTTAGACATACTCAATGTAGCCCAATACACTAGGCACTTTACCCCAATTGGAGTATGTACCATGTTTGAAACTTCAATATATATTAAAAATAAATAAAGAAGAGTAAAACAAAATATTTAAATGGGATAAGTTTAAGCGTTAAAACATTGTGCCTTCCAGAGTGGAGCCCTAAGTTCAAACATTAAAATACAAATTTCCACTAAAAACTCTCTTACTGATTCACTAAGAAAAACTCCAGGTCTTTTTCCAGTTCATACCCAGTCCGGTCTACAGTGGCCGCAAGTAGGGCATAGACTTGGGCCATGGTTTCATTCAAATACATCAATAGATTAACCCGCGTGAATTTGGGGTCCTAATCCATCGCACACAACGAAGCTTTGTAAACCATAGCCATTTTTGTTTTCCTCTTCTTCAAATTGTCATTTTTATTTTGCAACACATTTCATGTGTAGAGTAACTACAAAACATCAATAGTGTCAAGATTTTTCAATTTTTAAGTGGGGAGAATTACGGTGGTCTACTATGACCAACACAGCCCAAGTGTAGGCAAACATTGGCAATTAGAAAAAAAAATCAAGTAAACAATAGAAAAAATGACAACATTTCCTTACCCAGGGAAATGGAGATTTGATTCCATGGTTAGCAAGCCAACGTATGCAGAGATTTAAGCGCATGCCCTCTGCCAAAGCAATGTACGCGCAATCAAATAAGCCCAAAATCTCACAGAACCAATGTTGAAAAGAAATGGTTTGCATAGGTCAACAGTTTGCATGCCAATGCCACTCTCATAAAATTTAATGAATTTTAATTCCTTCAAATTTGAAGACTGACAAATGCATGTCAATTTTTGCTTGAAGAGTTTTTTATTGAAATAGGTTGTTTGCTTTCACTGTAGATGCCTCTTAGCGTAAAGAATATAATTAACTTATTTTATGACAAGAATAGCAACACATGAGAATCATTTTCATGTTTTTCTAATTTATTCTTGAGTGGAGGATTTTGAGGGAGAATATATTAAATTTATAAAATAAATGGAGAGAATAAAACCAAAAATAGTGGGAGTTACATATTGCATTGAATATTTTATGACATGTTTTTAGTGGAGCATATTTTGGAAAAGAATCTATTAATGATGGATAACAATTTTATTTTATTTTATTCCCCTCTAACTTCTATAAAATAAAGGATGAGAAATGCACGCCAATAGTTTTTGGAGTTTTTGTTTTCTTGAAAAAATTTACTCCAAGAAGAAGTATGGAGGAAAGAAGAAGATGGCAACAAAAAGATATTGAGAAAGGGGGTTTCTCCAATAAGCTTTATTGCAAAATTTCAAAGAAGATTCAAAATCTTAAGTGATTTTTTGCATTGTTTATTCTATATTTTCTTTTGAAAACTTATTTAATTCTTTTACTCTTTCTTTCAAATCATTTTATCATGAAATCCTTGAGAAAAAAATAATAATATATGACTTTTTTATAAAAATAAATAAAATTTATTCTTATTCAAATACATTTTGAAACAAAAATATTAAAATTTATTTTTACAAAAATTTATGAATTAATTTTTATTTATGTATTAAATTTAACATATAATATTATTATACAAAAATTTATTTGCAACATCAAAAATTATTATTTTTTAAAAAATAAAGTAATAAAAAAATATAAATAAGACCACAACCTCTTTACATGGGTCGGCCTGTGTAAAGTAGGTCACAAGCCTACCTTTAAAAAGAAAGTCTTAAGAATTATTTTTATAATTTATTTTTGTTTTATTTTAGATTCATACTTAATAAAATAAATTATATAATATAATATTTAATTAAATTTTTAAATATATATATAAATAATAAATATAATTTTTTTTATAGAATTATGACATTTATTAAATGTTTTGAAATAAAATATGTTTTAATATTGAAATTTAAAATATGATAAAACATATTATTTAAATAGTAAATGAAATTTTAAAATTTGATCTTTTTTTTTTGCTTGGTAAATCACTGCTAAGGGGCAACACCCTGAACGCTTTTGACTAGAGCTATGAACTAGTGAGACCACTGGTCACCCAGTGCTTACCTGCCAGCAGTCTCACCAACCTCCCTATTGGAACCAGTGCCATTCCTCTGATTGAGATATCCTTATCACTCCAAGACCAATCGAGCAAAAGGAGTGAAAGACACACGAGGGTCCGATATAGAACCTGCTAGGCATGAAAGACCCATGTGGGTCCACGAGCAGCACACGCTGATAGGAAACTGGATCCATGAGCAGCACACACCTCCAGCACGATCAATCACCACGTTCACCAAGATCACCTTTATGTCCTCCAAGATCAGCTGCCATTTTATTTACCTCTAAATAGTTGGGACCAAACTAGTATACACCACTAAGGTCTAGGCGAAGATTTGAACCTTGGTTGCACCACAAACAGGGCAACCATCTCATCGTTACACCAACAGGTGATCCCAAAATTTAATCTATTTTATTATAATGAAGTATTATTTCATAAAATGATTAAATTAATAAATATTATAATTATATAAAACAATTATTTAAATTGAAAATTTAGATATTTATTTTTAACCTATTAAATTGAGGCAAACATTTATGTTTAAGAATTATTATTTTAAAATTTAATTGAGGTATGCAATTATTTTTAAGAATTATTATTTTAATTAGTATTTGTTTTGAATTATTTTTTATAATCAATAATTATTATGGGTTAAATTGTAAAACAAATAGTATTTTAGAAGGGAGAATTAATTTTAATTGGTACTAGTCTTAATTGCTACATGTCATTATTTTAAAGAAATGAGAGAGTAATTCTAAACAATTAATAATTTATTTATTTTTAATAATCAAATTAGTATTGATTTAAATGTCTTTTTTAGAATGAGTTATTTATTTCCTAAATAAATAATAATAGCCTCGAAGTATTTCTTAACAAGATTAATTTAATATATTAGATGTTAATTTAATGTAATATATTATAAAAATATTTAATAATATATAATATATTAAATTATTTAAAAGATAATATATTACATAATTTAAAATTAAAATATAAAATTATAATATTATTATTTAATATATTATATATTATATTAGATCATGTTACATATTATATTGTATATATATTACAATATGATGTTAAAATTATATATTATACATTATATATGTTTTTGATAAGGAAAAACAGGTTTTGAAGGGGCCCCGAAACCTTTTACGAAGATGAAAGCCTACAAGATAAACTAAACAATAAAAACCAGCAACCCAAAAAGCCAAAAAGCTAACAAAAGATAAAACATAAAGAACCCGTCAGCAGAACAGTAGCAAAAACATCAACAACCCTGCTGATCTAGCCAAAAGGATGCACCAGCTACAACATTTTTTCCAAGACATTCACCGAGGCCATATTCTCCTTAATGACCTCCTCCTGCATATCCACAACATCTTTGAGCTCTTCCATAGAGACAACCACTCTCTTTTTAGTCTTGCTCCTTGTCCTAAGGCATGGCCCAGCCCTCACATCTTTCTCCAACACTGGAGCAAACTCCTCAACTTTTTCCACCTAGTTTGAGCAATTGATATCCTCAATCACTTTCTCTAACTCACCCAAGTCAAGAGGTTTACCTGTCCAATTAAGGGCTTTCTCATTTAAAATAGAGAGACCCCTAGTTGTGGTCTTCAAAGAGTTATTGTTGATATTAAACACAGTTGTTAAATCATCCAGCATCTTACCAGTACTCTCCTCAAGATGGGCAACACAATCCACTAAACTTTTATTGATCATCATTTCCAAAGAGGAAATCTTCTCCTCATGAGAAACCCCCAGACGATCGGCATCAATAACTAGCTTATATAGCATGGCATTCATAGATTTAACTTTTCCTTTAATAGCCCACTCCTTCTGATTACCATGGAGCATAGCAACACAAATCTCCTACCAATTTTTCACCTACATATTCAACTCCTTAACCTTAGAAAACAACCACTTCACCAGAGACATCAAATTCCTTATCCCATCCTCAGCCATCTTGCGGAACATGTTCATTTGAATCACATCATCCTATTTAATAGGAGGTTGATCATTGGGATCAATGTTACCAAGAGCATCAGAACAATCCATTTTCTGCTCCTCATCCTCTTCAATAGGGGATTCCTTGAACTCCACCACTTCCAACGATTCCATTTTAACAGCCCTTTCAATCAGAGAAAACCCCTGAGAATGCATTATCGACTCCATCTCTTGTTCCATCCCTTGCACCTCCATAAGCCTGGGCCCATTCAACAACTCAATAGAACAAGCATTACCATCACCACTAGGAACCTTCGAACACAAACCCTCATCCTTAGGATCCTTGAGAGCAGTCGCTGAGGAAATTTCCACCTTCTCGGGCAAAGGATCCCCAACAAGGACATTCTCTACATCAACATCCCTCACTCCACCTTCTCCAGGACATAGGGAGGGTTTGTCACTAGAACCAGGAGCCACCTGCATCTTCCTCTTTGTCAAAATTTTTTCTTTCTTGGAACCTTTAGATTTTCCTTTCAAAGTCTTTCTCACAAACTTCACCATGGTATCCCACAACTCCACATCTGTTTCATAGCCCTTGCTCCATATAGTATATATATTATAATATTATAATATTTTATTTAATTAATAATATAATATATATTAAAAATACATTATTTATTTGAATTTGTTACTAGATTATTTTATATGCTTGAGTTTATTATCTTAATTATATTTTATTTAAGAAATGATAAGTAAATAAATAAATAGAATGGAAAATATAACAAGTTATATATATTATAATATTATAATATTTTATTAAATTAATAATAATATATATTAAAAATACATTATTTATTTGAATTTGTTACTAGATTATTTTATATGTTTGAATGTATTATCTTAATTATATTTTATTTAAGATATGATAAGTAAATAAATGAATAGAATGGAAAATATAACATGTAAAGTAATTTTGAAGAGTTATAAAATTCTTAAAAATTAACTATTAAATATTTTTTTATTATAGTTTTTGTGGCAGAAAAACCTTAAAAAGTTGTGATAAAAAGTTTATGCTCCTGAAAATCTGCCCTTATCGCTCAAAACTTTTTGCCAATTACATTTAGAAAATTAATTTTAGATATTTGTTTTGTTAAATATTTTGCATATTTACTTTAGAGTTATAAAAATATTTATCAAATACAAAATAAACATGAGTTCTCATTTATTTAAATCAAAGTTATTAATAACTTGTTAAGGAAGAGGCATGCCTATAGTTCCTTCGCAGGAACTAATAAGTGAAATGGTTAGATTTTATGTAGATTTATTTAAGTAATATTTTCTAATAAAAAAGCATAATTATTATTTATAAAGATAATATTTAAAAATAATAATTTAAATTACTACACATAAAAAGAAGTTTCTAAAATTTAGAAAACTAAGTATGAAGGAACTTTCCTAAATTTACTATTTCGTATAAAAATAAGTTTCTAAATTACTACACTTAAAATTAAAAAATATTGAAACTCTTTAAAAATTCTTTTATGTCATTGTAAAATATATTTTGTAATAATAGAATAAAAATAAAATTATAAAGGAAAGAAAAATAATTATTCTTTTTAAAAATTCTAAAATAATGTATTTAAAATTAGAAAATAAAATAAAAAGGAAATTGTGTGAGTAAAATATGTGAACTAAATAATAAAATCACACAATAAATGAAACATTGCATTAGAGAGAATTCAAATAACAATCTAATCAAATTGAAAAAATAAACTCTCTAAAATTCTCCCATTGTTTCCTATCTTCAAGGATTCATTAGATCATAATGGCTCTCAGATTTGTTTGTGCACTATGACCTTTAGAATGACAACCTGAGGAATGGAATGCTAGAAGATGCAAGAAATATTTTCCTACATGATTTATAAACTATATGATTGATGAGTGATGCTATGATAATGATGTTGAAATAAGGATATGATGCTAAATACTGTGATGCAAATGTTGTATGCAAACTACCATGATAACTAAAATGCAGCTACCAAACAAAGCCATGATTATGCTAATGAATTCTAAATGCTAAATGCTCAAACACTAAATGCTCACAAATACTCTAGTGAAAATTTTGTAGAGTAAGATTGCTCAAATTTGGGATATGAAATGATGTAGAATGAGGTTGCATTTATAGAATTCCCAAGGCATATTTTGATGTGACAACAACCAACAGTCAAGATTTTAGCTAGAAAGATCAAGGGTGAGGATGAAGAAGTTAGAGGGAATAAAGGAAATTGTTCCCTTTAGTAAGACAATCTGCCAAGTATGAGAAAGAATAAATGGAGGAAGAGAGTCAAGTGTCCTAAGGTTGTTTCAAAATTTGTTGAGGAAAAATCCCATTTAAATATTAAGGATATTTAAATTCATGAGACACTTGATGAGGTGGCAAGAGGAAAAAGTTGTAGACACTAAATTTAATTTTTAGAATTTAAATTTAATAAGAGGAAAGATAATTAAATAAGACAAACTATTTAAATTTGTTTATTTAATTAAGATGGAAGAATGTGATTTAAAATAGAAGAATTAGAAGATGAACTATATAAATAAATTTAGAATTCATTTATAAGTAGATGAATTAAAAGGTTTATTAATTAAATAACTTGTATTTAATTAATTGATTATCCATACCGATTTTAGGTGTATACATTTTGTCCCTGGTTGAAGTGATGTGTTTACACATTGCTTCAAAGAAAAATTTGCTACTAGTGCTGACAAAAAAAAAATTGATATGCCCCAGACACTTATTTTCAAGTGATGATGGATATATGCCCCCTCGGGAGATAAATCGATGAATTTTGAATTTTTAGGATTTTTTGAATTTTTGAAATTTTTATGATTTTCTGACATCTTGATGATGATTTTCAAATTTTATGATATCTCAATTATTTATCTCCTGAAAAGTAATACTGAACTTTCCAAGTGATTAGTTGATGCCCTATGTTGCCTCCTTGTGTTTGATGTTTGATAATCATGTCAGCTATTGATTTGATGATGTTTGATATGATAGTTGGTGATTGATCTTATGATAGGTGAGGATCAATGATAGGATAGATGATGATTGACCTCATGATAGGTGAGGAACAATGATAGGATAGATGATGATTGACTTCATGATAGGTGAGGGTCAATGATAGGATAGGTGATGATTGATTGATATGTTGATTTGCGATATGTTATGATCATAGGGGATTTTTGCATCTGGTGCAGGCAGATTCATATTTGATTGGGCGATGTGGTTTGACTTCTCTGATTCAATGATATGCCCCAATATAGGATACACAGGGGACTTTTGATTGCTTTGGTTGAGAGATTGATTGATGTACTAAGACTTGATGGGTAAGTGCACCAAGATGGTTCCCAAAAAAGAGGCTTAAGTGGCTACTTTTTTTCTGAAATCGGGAAATGTTGACCTTGGACGTGAAACTGAGGATAGTTACACTCAAAATTTTGAGATGGAACAAAAACAAGGATCGAAGTGCTCCGAGTCTACTTTCTAAACTACTAATTTATTTTGAAAATGGTTGAGATTAAGGGGTTTAAAAGAGGGATGTACACAAATTGGTGTTGTTTTTGTTAGAAAAACATAACATAGCAACTCTTGTATGACCTGAGCAGGTGAACTTTTTTGTAGTATTTTTAAAATCTCTATGGTTAGAAGTTAGCTAATAGTATCTAGTTGATGCACAATTTTTTTAATTTTTTAATGAATATTTTATTTTTTACTAATTTTTTAAGTGGGCACTTCCTGAAAAGTAGAATTTTGGCCATGCTTCCCCTACAAATTTTGGAAAATAATTGATTTTTTTTCTTTCTTTTTTAAAATTTGTAGAATGGAGTCTAGTCTCTAAAAATGTAATTTATTTGAAATTTTGATGAACAGTTAATTTATAACAAAAAAACACCAAACACTATTTTTTAGCAAAAAATAGACATACAAACAAAAGAAATTATGGATGAAAGGCTTAACATTGTCAAAAAGTGAAAAAAATTACATCGTTGGATAGCTAAGAGAGAACCTAACATTACCCATGTGTTCAATTTTGTCGATATTGAACTAGATGCAATCTTGATGGTGAGTATGGACCCAATTATGTGAAAAATTGTAGAATTTGCAAAAACATGTCTCTAGCCTTGTTGGGAATTCCCTCCAAGCATTTGGTTGGTATCCCAAGGCAAGTAATTTCACTTTTTTCTTTGTTTTTAACACGAGCGCATTTTTTATAACTTTTTTTCAAAAGTGGCCACAATATTTATTCAAAAACGTTATGATATCTTGCCATTTTTTTTATGATGTACCTCTCCATATTTTACGATATCATTGTACACCGACATTTCTTTTGAGATTATATATGAGATGCAATTGATACTTATTGATCTACGTGTTGTCTACATACTCTTTTTATGATGGATGCATTTTAATTTTTGTTCTATATGTTATGTGATGCCTATATGATTATGCCATGGTTATGTATGGATGCAATGATGATGATAATGCATGGTTTATGATGTTTTTATGTGATATGGGATGGATTTTGATTATGCAAATGGGATGCAATGTACATTATTTTTGTATTTTCTAATGCAAATATTATGATGTAATGCATGGATGGATGAATGATGTGATAATGCTTTCTAATGTACGTATGATATGCAAAGGATTATGCAACTACATGAGACTGAAATGTTTTTGTTAATGTCAAATGTACTCAATCCATTAATGATAGAGATAACATCATTTTGAAAATTGTGCCAACCTTGGAAAATCTATAAATGCAGATGCAAAAACTAATATGGATGTAATCTAACTTAACCATGCAAATCTAATATGCAATGTTGTCATTTTGGTAGCAGATTTTGTGTGCTTTGTATCATCATTGAGCCTTTTGAATTGTTGAAAGTGAGTACAAACATCAATGGTATAATTAGACCATGATGACCTAACTACTACTTTCATGATTTTTTATATTGCAAGTTAACACAAGCATCTAGGTATAATTAAACTGAGATGATCTGAGCATTGCTTGCATAAAACAGACAAGAGTTAATCATTTTCCTATGAAAATTCATAATTTCATCAGTGATACTTTGTAGAGCACATCTCACGACAATTCACATAGTAGTAATGATTAACTCACAGATAGTAGACAAAGAAAATATCATTTTGTTGGGAATAAGGTGTTTCAACCTTAGAGTCCTAACATTGAATTATTTAATGTATTATTGTATTTGTTTGTTTTAATTAATTTCCTACAATGTCATGTCATTAAGTGGGACCCATTGGCTAGGTGGCATCCCCATTGGAGGTGACTTTATGAAACATATTCATTACATGTGGAGGTAGGCCTCTCATCTTGGAATCATAGACCTAGGACAAGTGGTGTCATCTTATGACATATTCTATGACACGTCATAAGGTATATTTTGAATGGAGAAAGTGTGGTGCCTTAGTAGGGTATGGAAAAAGTGTGAAAGAATAAGTGTGATAGTCATGTTTGACTTATTCTTTGTTTGTTGAATGTGTTGTAAGTGTGACAAAATTTTATGGCACATGTTATATGACATTTGCAAGGAATTTGGCATAACACACTATAAGCATGAATTAGGCACCCAAGCTTGGAGAGAGAGGTTTTGCATGTTATGACAATTGTAAGAGTTGTAAGAGAATGTTGTACAAATTTCCAAATCATGCCTATGGTGTGAGATATTATAGCCACATGGTTTTGGACACCTAAACTCTTCTAGGAGCCTCTCAAAGCTTGCATCTCCTATAAATAGGATGCCTTGCATTGTAGAATGCATAATTTGATTGTAGGTATTGAAGTGTTGTTGGATTTCCTCCAGAAGAGCAAGATATAGTCTCCATGTTAAGGTTGTGAGCCTTCAAGTGTATTGTAACCTTATTGTTGCAGATTGATACATTAGTCTGATGCTTTGGAGTGTGGGGTTTTTTACCCAAAAGGGTTTTCCCCACATATATCATGTTTTCTTCTCTTTTGTCTATCTCTCTTCTATTCTTTGTGTTTCTCATTCTTGAAATGTTAATTTAAATGTCGTTATGCTACTAAAATTTTCTTAGATCTGAAACTACATCAACTTTCCTAAAAGAGTTAATGGATGGGAAATTAAACTATGTTTGTTTCTGCTTTAAGGCATAGTAGTATGTGCTTGTATCAAGATGATTAAAATTTGATTTATTTTAAGAAGCATAAGATACTGAAGCTGCATATTGGATCTTGGAAGGCTTTCTGAGTTCGTCATTCCCTTTCATTTGGTATCAGAGTCAGTTCTAGACTTGCATGTCACTTGCATGTGCTCGCATGGTGATGCATGTGGTGTTTGGGGTTCTAGGTATTTCTTCTATTGTGATTTCTTAACTTGGGAAGCTTGAGGGAATTTTTTTTGAAGGAATTGGTTGATTATTAATCCTTGGTTGAGTGGAAGTTTTGTAGTTGATCTTATTTTCTGGAAATAAAGGGCATTGTGAAGAATGGAAAAGATAGAGCTTTTATGGAGTTGGTCATGTGGTTACATTTGATATGTTATTGATCTAGAGCTCCTAATTTGATAGTTGAATAACCCTCATGCATGGTGGTTATTTTTCATTATGTGGTTATGTGCATTAGAGTTTTCATATTGGATGTCTGAGATGGACTCTCTAGTCATATGTATGAAGAGACTTGTATTGTTATTACTTCAATTTGGTGTGCCTATATTGGGTGTTTTTTTTTAATTCCCAACATTGGAAGGCATTCCTTTAATAACCTCAAATGCATGTAGGCTATGGATTTGATCATTGGATGATCTAGAAGCTTCTGGAATAGCCTAGTTCTCTCTCAGATGCATGTACATGTTGGTGGTGGAGTTGGCTTGCAAGTGGGCCTAGAATTTCTTGGACCTCTCTTTCGTAATGGATGTTTGTACTTGCATGGCTCAGATTCATGTTCCTTGGATTTGAGGGTTTTATGGATTTTTCGTTTAAAAATTTATGATTATGTATATTCATGATATTCCATTGTTCTAGTTTAACTATTATGGCTGTATACAGACTTGAGGGTCTTCTAGATGTTAAGTGGATATGGATTTACATGTTTGTTACAAAATATGGTGGATTTGCGGGTTTACACGATAAATAAAAACTTATGGTTTTGCAGATTTGTAGATGAACTATTTTTAAAATTATGTTTCCCTTGTGGTATTTCTGGATGTAAGATAGTTACAAGTTTGCACGTATGCTTTGTGCATGTTTTGACGAGGTTTGCAGCTTTCTCATTGAGGAGATGTTGGTATATGTTTTACCATTGGTGATTTGTGGATTGTGAAGTTTGGATACTTTATATTTTATAAGCTTCTAGACAACCTATTTCCTCTGAAGGTTTTACAGTTTCCCTGTGTTCTAAAAACTATGGGTTTGTGTAGATCTAGAGTATTCACTTGTTCAGATGAAATATGTGTGATCTATTATTCTAGATGTTTAAGTGGTCTTAGATTTACATCCGAGATGATTTTTTACAAGTTTTTTACATGTTAACAAAAATTTGTGGTTTGTAGATCTATGGAAAATATTGTGTTCAGACTCTTGGAGTTTTCTACATGAAAACAATTGCAGATTTGTAGGAATGCTTGTTTAGTTCCTTGACTATGGTACTCAGTAGTGGATTTGTTTGGAAAATTGGGTCTATTGGTGATTTGGTGTTTGATTCTTGAAATCTACATGTTATCTTCTTTGATATCTCAATTTTGCATGTTACTAATGTGATGATGAGTTCGTATGCTTCAATGTTTGGGATCTACGAGTTATGCAGTTTGTGGATTAGCTACCCATTGGTTGCAGTGGGATGATTCGGATGTGGATTTTCTATATCCACAAAATTGATTCAGTGTTGATGCAGATTTCATTAGTTGTCCTTTTCAGTGGTCATTTATGCATTGGTATTTTGTTTTGAGATGAGATGATTGATGATATTGAGTGCTTGGATAGTCAACATGTTTATCTTCTTGGCTTGGGGATTTTGGTTCTACTTATTTGGTGTTGTTGATATTGCATTTTATTATGTTAGAACCATAAAGAATCTTCATTAAGGAGATGGTTGTCATGATGCTTGGAGAGCTTGGTATCATTGTTCAGTGGGAGCTTTAGTAGTGACTATGGATTCAGCAATTGGTGATGGATGATCTTCTTTAGTGTTGCAAGATGTTACTAGGAGATCTTAGATCTTGTTGCTACAAAAGAGTTCTTTGGCATTTGCATGAACATTATTTGGAGATTGTTATCTTCATGTGTTTGGAGATGTTTCTTGGTTTATATTTTTTGGTCTTATTTCATGGTTTACTCTTGATACACATTTAGAGTTCGGCATGGTACTTGTTCTCTTAAGACCATGATGTGTGCATTGTTGTGTGTGATCTCCTAGAAGGAGATGGTTAGATCATGTTGTCATGTTTATGTTCTTATTTCACGATTGGAGCTTTGACATTGATCTTGGTGGTTCTTTTTGTATTGGGTATATTAATCATTTTCTCAATTACTTCATGATGGTGTTATGTTGCATATGGAGTTTGGCATGGATTGATTGGTTACAGGTACTCATGGATACTTGGAGACTTAGGTGAGGCTTGCAATTAAAGACATGTTTTGAGATGGTCACTCTTGATGAGATTTCAGTAGGAAGTTTGAGGAGCCTACAGCTTGGTTGGAGGTGAGTTCAATATGGACCTATGAGGAGAATGTTCTTGGATGATTCATGATGACTTAGATATCTTGGAGGAGCATTCTCATTCCCCACTCGTTGTCTACTCGGCAATCTACCTGAGAGGTGTCACCCATTGTTCCTTTCAAGTGTATTATGTTATTCTATTTCCTCTCATGCATATGGATCTTAAGCTAAGGATATATGGTTTTGGAGGATTCATTTAAGGAGTGTTGGCATGTTTGTCTCCTTATGCATTATGAGAAAATTCATTGATGTTGAGTTTCTTACCCATTTTTCACTTACAGCTCAAATTAGGTTGAGCTTGTTGATTTTAAAATGAAAAAATGAGGCATTCATTTTATTATCTTTCTTATATTACATTCAGATGTATAAATAAAAAAAAATCCAGAAAGATTACAACTACAAATCATTGCATCTAACAGAAGAAAGATTTTAATCTTTTCAGAAAAAATTAATCTTTATTGAATGTATAAATGTACATTGTCTCATACAAGCCATGAGACTAACCTTTTCTTATTCAATACAAATCATGAACAATATATACATGAATAAGTAAAGAGAAAAAATGAATGTGCATAGAAGGAAGTAACCAGCCATTTCCTATGAATGGTTGGTCTTGGCTAGTGTTGTATCATCCTATTGTTGTTCCAAGCTTCATCTGTCCCTTCTAGCTTCATCTTTTGCTCCTATTTTTTGCTCCTAAAAATAAGTAATTAATGGTGTTAGATTATACTCTAAGCAATGACTGATTACAAGAATTCTATACACATTCACCCTATGCATGTATACACTAATCATAATGTGCATTAAGTAAGCTACGTATACATTTTAGGTGTCCCAGAAAACCATTGGAGTCATCAAACACACCTAAAACATGCCATGTTTTTCTAACTTGTTTGCTTCATGTACAGATACAGGTGCATTTGTGTTTCTAATCTATTCTATCAAATTTGCAGCATGTGGGTTAAAATGTGGCTCCCACGAGGGTTGAGCCCAACATGCTACATTATTGTACTTTAATTTGAACATGGAAGTAGTTCTTTTCCTTATGATTTACTCAAGCAAGTATACATTATTCATGATAATGATCTTTTAGTCACAATCATAAGTGATATATACTGGCTCTGTAAAGGTAGGAAGGATTTACACAATGTTATAAAAGTTGAACAATGGTGCTACCTAATACAATCACGCGTGGAGTATATTTTTTAAGATAAAGAAATCTGGTTGTTTCAAGAGTCATTCACTTTTCAGTGAAGTTAAGCTAAAGACTTGGAAAGGAGAGTTTCATCATAATACATCATAACAATCCAAGGAATGCAAGGACAGTCCATAAATGGATTTATGGCAACAATATGACAGTCTACAATGCATGATTATTACCAAGGTGTTCAAACCCTTAAGGAGAAAATACAAATTTTATTTCATGATCAACATTGAATAGAAAAATAAAATTCTGATGCAATAGAAATTTTGAGTTTCAGGAAGGACAGCAATAAGCACATTACAATAATCATTATCAGACATCACAATCAATGAGAAGCGGCCATCAAAGATAATCAGACTGTGAACAAAAATATTTTTTGAGAACAATGCAATGAACGTAACATAGAGGTCTCAATGTTAATGACAAGGGCTATGATTAATGGTTGAAGTACTGTCATAATGCCAAATAAATGATAGTAAAGTTAAAAGAATAGAGATTCAAGGCAATGACATCCACAAAGGCATAATTACATCACCAAAAGGCCAAGTACATTGCAGCAAATTCTCATATGACAAACTCAAATCATTTGACTTTGATCTCAAGATTGTGATAAGGGTTATTAATAATAACCATGAAAAGAAGCTTCTAACTGTGATTTATAACTATGGAGATGCATGTTAAATATTTTATGATTGTGATCAAGCACCAATAACAAAGAAAGAAAAAGTTTCAAAACAGTAAAGTGTTATAGATTTATGCTACAGTAAGAAGACTGAAGAATGCCCAAAAAGTGAGCTCACAGCCTGTGTTGTTCATGAAGGAATTAAAAAATACATAAAGCTTTTATATTATGCCTGCACTATGCAATGACATTGAATCATTTAGAAAACCCATTCTTCTTTTACTGGGCAACATTTTTTGGAACAGTTGAAGAGTTAGTTTTTATTTCAACTAATTATCAAAATATTTAGTTTTTATTTCAACTAATTATCAAAATATTTAGTTTTTATTTCAACTAATTATCAAAATATAGATAGCATAGGTATGATGATGCAAGAATATAAGGCTAGAAGGCAGGCATATATTAAACCTTAAAGGATATCCTCTAATAGTGGAAAGAAGGAGCAAGCCTTATGATGTCTTATATTAGCATAAATAAGGTATGTGAACTATTTTAAAATGCCTTGAGAATGAATCTTCAAAAAGTGTATTGATTACAGTATATAAGTAAGTAGAGAGTTATAGAAATATTGTTCTATGAAAACGTAATCTATGAAGGGCTATCAAAGAAACAGTGCCAAGGTTTTAATCCAGTACAAGATGAAATCGCCTATATCATGAAATCTAGTTCAATCATGAAGGTAAAAAGGAGGTCAAAGGCTTTGATAACCTTTTCCAAATGTGTTCATAAATAAACAAGCAACAAAAAAAACCCTCGAGTATTTACAAAAGTCTATGTGTGAGACTATGGAATCCCTCAGAACTCACAAGAGATGGTGGAGTTGTTTCCATAAAAGGAAGGGTTTTTTATCTTTTCTATGAATACATTCAGCCATGGCCATGATAGGAAGAAAATAAAGCATTAAATAGTTTTCTTTCTCTTTTACAAAATTTGAGTAGAATCTTAAGAGCAACAGGAAAATTCATGTGCAAACCCAGAAACATATTCTATAGCTGTGATTATAGAGCCTGCAGTGCTCTATATTATCAAAATCTTTGAAGTGGGTGACCAAAGGAGTGTTGAATCTAAGCTTTTTAGGAAGGATATAAAACAAAAATGCAAGAAATTTTTGGGTGTCTGCAAATGAATTGTCGCAACCAAAATTATTGCTTCTATTCTTTAAATGTATGAAGTTCTCAGAAAAAGGTGCAGGAATAACTCAGAAACTGCAAGAAAATATGGAGAAAAATGAGCTTTGTTTCCTTTCTTTCATAAAATATATATGGAGAAATCAACATTAATCCTATACAATACACAAAAATTTTGATGACAGGCTTGTTATTTCTATACAGTTAAATTTGAAATGGGCTTGTATTCAACTGAAAATTCCAAATGAAGCACAAGTTATTTTCATGCTTGGAGCTTACCTCGGTTTTGTTTTCTTCAAAATCATCTATAATTTTTTATCATGGAAATCTATCAGAAGCTTCTGAGTTGCTCAAAAAACCCTCATCACATGGCGGCAGTTGATTTCTTCAAGAAACTTCAAAACAAAAAGAATGATATTTCTTTTACTTTTTCTCTTGCTTTAGGGTTTGAAAACCTAAAGGGTACAATGGAGAAGGGATATTTTTTCCTTGTGTCTTTTTGAAAAAAATTTGTTTACATTTCCATGTGTGACATTATTTCTATACCTTTTTTATTTTTTTGAATAATCTTTATATCTCATAAGACTTAATCAAATAAGTCTTTAATTAAAACTCTTTTAATTTTGCTTTATGAAAACAAATTGTAAAACTCTATTTTAAGTAATTTATAATCATCACTTGAAATAAAAATTATTTATCAAATGCAAAATAAAGATTCCTTATATGTAGTTTTCAAATAATGAGATAAATCTTTATTTTTGCATTTTATTCAAAAATGTAAATCTTTATTTGAGTAATGATTATAAATCACTTAAAATAAATGATATTTTGAATGCAAAAATAAAGCGTCTTTGATAATGATGGTCAGAGGAGGTTGTTTTGAAACTTTAAAGCTTTGCAAGAATCATGGAAATGGTTGACGAAGTTGGATTCAATTTTTCCAACATGTGGAGGGCATATAGGCATTCTAGTTGATTTTGAGAGCTTTTGGAGGGAAATTTTAATTGTCATCATGTTGGAAAAAGTCAAGCTTGACTTTTCCAATTGTTTGGAACTCTTTTAGATAAGATCTAGATGCTATATTTTTGGCTTTTTGAAGCCATCCGACCCAAGAAGCTTCCAGTTCCTATTTTGGTGCAACTGTTTAACGCTTGTTTACTTAGTCAATTTTGGACTCATTTTGTAATCAATTTTGGATTATGCAATTTTTGGAGACAATGACTCATGCAATCCTTTTTATAGATTTTGTACATACTTTTGTAACTTTGGAGATATGGAATAAAAGTGGATACCTTAGCCATTTCTGGTGATCAAATATTTCATTTTTGTTCTCACAACCTAGTGCATGTTTATGATTGATCAAATTGTATGTGAATTTTATCTAATTTCCTTACCATTTTGTCTCATGTGTTATACCTTTTTTGTGATTAGTGTGTTTATTCAAGTTATTAACTGTGTTTATAAGATACAAACTTCTTTATAATTGTGAATTCTTTCTTCCTTTTATAGGTTGTGGTATTTAACCTCTCAATAAAGTACTTATGCATGAACACATTGTAACAAGTTTGAGCAAATTTATTTTTAACTAGTTTACAGCTGAGTGTAAGGTTCTGAGTTCCATTGTCTCTCATTAGTTTGGTGTGTCACCCAATATTTATGTTTTTCAGTATTTCATTTATAGTAATCTTTCTCCCTTTTCTCCTCAAGAAGTAGTAGTGTAGGTGATATTACCAACTAGGAAGTCGGCCTATCTAGAGGTTCAGTCTCAATTTTGGGTGACCCACAACCCAAGAATGCTCCCATGTTTCTCTAGCTAACTAAGTTTCTCAACTCAGTTTGGGTGCAAGATATAGAGTTAACAAAGTTTAGGAGATGTATTGGGCTTATTTCCTAATATGGGAATGGATATTTAGTTTGATCTTCTTTGGCTTGAGAAGCTTACATCCATGTTGATTACATGATACATATGTTATGTTTTATCTTGGTGATTGAACGGTTGGGTGTTATGGATTTTATTTTTTAGGGTGTTGTGGAGGAGATCATACTTGACACAATTGACATTTAGAGGTGTATGTAGAAGGATTTTCTATAGGTATATGATGTGCAGTGTTTCTCTCTTTGGTCTTGGTTATCCTCTTGGATGTTTGGTTTCACATTACATTGGTTTTGAGGTTTGGATGGAAACTATTGGAAAGGTTAAGCATAAAAATTTGGTACCTTTACTTGGATAATGTGTTTTCACTTATGTTCTTGGGTGATGACATGGAAGTTTCTTTATCTCTTTCCTTTGTTGAGTGTGGAGAACATGGGAGAGCTTTGGAGACTTGTGGTGAGATTTACTCTTACTGGTTACTCATTTACAGGTTTTGCATATCATTGTGGATGTTTCTTGGTACTACATGATGTTGTTTACACTTTATATATGATATTATTGGTAGACTTGGTATGCCTTGATCTTTTTCAGGTTTGACATTACCCATGTAGTGGGAGTTCTTGCATGTGTGTGTTCTTAGTGACAGTTTTGACACATGGAGCCTTTGATTGCAGTCGATGGGTTGGATATGTTGTTGGCATAAGTTCTACTATTATTTTGGATACCTTTGAGGTATGGAAGATTAGATGGATCAAAATTTGTTGTGGGTGCTATTTCTAATCTCGTGGGTTTATCAATTAGATGAGGTAAACCTGGTTTGGTTATTGGTCTAGCTAATGGTTTATCTTGTTCTCTGGAGGATTCTTTGTCTTCAAAATTATGTTTTGAATCTATGGGCCTTGGGGCCCTAAGCCATTGATTTAATTTGACTCTTGGAAGGTCTTCAAAAAGTGGGAGAATTTTGGGAATAAGGTGTTTCAACCTTAGAGTCCTAACATTGAATTATTTAATGTATTATTGCATTTATTTGTTTTAATTAATTGCCTACAATGTCATGTCATTAAGTGGTACCCATTGGCTAGGTGGCATCCCCGTTGGAGGTGATTGTATGACACATATTCATTACATGTGGAGGTAGTCATCCCATCTCGGAATCATGGACCTAGGACAAGTGGTGCCATCTTATGACATATTTTATGATGCGTCTTAAGGTATATTTTGAATGGAGAAAATGTGGTGCCTTAGTGGGGTATGACAAAAGTGTGAAAGAATAAGTGTGATAGTCATGTTTGACTTATTCTTTATTTTTTGAATGTGTTGTAAGTGTGACAAACTTTTATGGAACATGTTATATGACATTTGTAAGGAATTTTTCATAACACACTATAAACATGAACAAGGCGCCCAAGCTTGGAGAGAGGTTTTGCATGTTATGACAATTGTAAGACTTGTAAGAGAATGTTGTACAAATGTCCAAATCATGCCTATGGTGTGAGATATTATAGCCACATGGTTTTGGACACCTAAACTCTTCTAAAATCCTCTCAAAGCTTGTATATCCTATAAATAGGATGCCTTGCATTGTAGAATGCATAGTTTGACTGTAGGTATTGAAGTGTTGTTGGATTTCCTCCAGAAGAGCAAGATGTAGTCTCCATGTTAAGGTTGCAAGTCTGCAAGTGTATTGTAACCTTATTGTTGCAGATTAATACATTGGTTCGATGCTTTGGAGTGTGGGGTATTTTACCCAAAAGGGTTTTCCCCACGTATATCATGTTTTCTTCTCTTTTGTCTATCTCTCTTCTATTCTTTGTGTTTCTCATTCTTGAAATGTTAATTTACATGTCGTTATGCTACTAAAATTTTCTTAGATCTAAAACTACATCAACTTTCCTAGAAGGGTTAATGGATGGGAAATTAAACTATGTATGTTTCCGCTTTAAGGCATAGTAGTATGTGCTTGTATCAAGATGATTAAAATCTAATTTATTTTACGAAGCATAAGATATTGAAGGTGCATACTAGATCTTGGAAGGCTTTTTGAGTTTGTCATTCCCTTTCACATTATCGATCCTAGCTTCTCTAGTCTAAGACATCATTGAGTTGCTCCAGAGAAATGATAACAAAAATCAAGATACAACAGTTGAACATTCATGCCAAAGTGATAAAACCATGATTCAAACATCATCCATTTAAATTTGTTTTGACTTATTTGATTTAGCTGTTTGATATGGATGGTTGATGTGTAAAGTTTGATGATTGATGTTCGATGTTGATTTTTTTATCATGATTGTTGTGTTTGTTACATTTTTTTTTGTTGGTTTAAGCTCGAATTTTATTGCCCCCAGTGAGTTCAAGATTTTTCCCCCAATCTAGGGTGAGACCCAACCGCAACACAAGATATGTACATGCAGTTTTTCGATGATAGGGATAATGATAGCGAAAACGGGCGGTCAACACATGCTCAAATAGATGGAAAATGTAATCTATCACAAATAGTACCCGTTTCCAGGTTTTCACTACTTGTTTTTATTACACCTTTTCATATTTTATGTTTTTTTTTTTCACTTTTTGTATTTTTTTTCATTTTTTTTTTTGTATTTTTATTTTTTACTTTTTTGGTTGTCACCAAGATGCCTTTTTCCGGGTTTTCATCAGGGTGACCATTTTTTAAGGATTTTTTCTCATTTTTTTATATTTTTTCAAGACTTTTACTGTGCACTAGATGAGTTAGGTGTAGAACTTCTTGAGATGCAAACTGTTGATAAGTTCCTTAAATAGGGCCCCTTCAGGTGTAGACAACTTATAGGCTCTAGATCCATAGACTACCTTGACGATGCCCCGATCCTGTGTGAATGGTCGTGTTGGATGAAAGGACCCAATTGAAATGAGGAGTACGAGTGGCAAGTATGAAGGACGGTAGATGTGACAGATAAAAGAGGCTATGGTAGGATCCCTAATGTGCATGCTACGTGGTCCATCAGGCTTCAGACAAAAAGGATTTTGGGTGACCAGTGAGTTATAGTATGTGAAGGGGTCGTCATCAAAGACACATTGAAAGACATCACCAATGGAAGTGTAATGATATGATGGATATGTGAACATGGATGGGTGGAATGGAATATGTGGTATGAGTGACATGGATGGAGACCTTAGATCAACAAGTTCTTTCTTTAATTTTCTTCCTTGATAGATTCCCCCATTGATTTTTGAGGGAGAGGCATGTTTGGAGATCGAATTTTGCTTGCTTTTATTTTTTACTTATATTTTTGATTTGTCTGATAGCTTTTTATTTTGGCTAGGGGACTTGTCTAGATGTTTTTTTATTTTTTATTTGTCCAATAGCTTTTTATTTTGGCTAAGGGACTTTTCTTGATCCTTTTTTTCTTTTGATTTGTCCAATAGCTTTTTATTTTGGCTAAAGAATTTTTCTTGATCTTCTTTCTTTGCAAGATTTCTTTTGATTCTAGATCTCCATTTGCAAAAGGTGTTTTTACCTTTGATTTTTGAATTGCCTCCTTTATATTTTCTTTAGGTGATACTTCTTGATCCATTTCTACAAGGTGGATGGATGTAGGTGAGATGGATGAAATAGGCAAAGTGAGGTGGATGGATGTGGGTGAAATGGGAGTGGCGATGCCATCAATGGAGCCTTTGAGACTATCCTTTTCGATACTGTTAACATCAAAGGAGGCTTGCACATCCTTAGTGACTTGGAAAGATGGCTTAGTAGAGGGAACATTAGGAGATTCATACCCTAGCCCAAGGTAGGTGGGATGGAAGGATGATGGTTGGATATCCTCAACAGGATCATGATCAAAGAGTGGGTTATCATAGATATCTTGGTCAAATAGGGGGTTATCATAGGTATCAAAAGCTTGGGTGGAAGCAAATATGGAAAAGGTAGGTGTATCATCAGGATCCCAAAAGGTTTCAATCTATGCCATAGAAAAATGGCCCCTTGTCATTTTCATGGCCTTTTAGGTCTTGTTTCATGGTGTTGAAACTATGTTTCTTTGATTTTATGTTGTAACATGGCTTGAACATGCTTATTTAGGTACAAAAATTCAAAGAATGATGTCTTGTGAAGGTGTTGTGAAGTGTTGTAGGATTTTTCTACATTCTTCTAGACTCTATTTATTATAATTCACCTAAAAATAACCTTTTTATTCATCATTAAGTCCTATTTTGAAGTGTTGTAAAGTCTTGTAACAAACTTTCACGCTCTCCTGGGCACATCTTCATTATTTATCCCCTTCTTATGACTTATTTGACCCCTTTATTCCCTCACATGTCCTATTTAAGTGTATTTTTGAATATTATCCCGACAAACAGCATTAAATACAACATATTTCCCGACACATGTTTTTAGGTCCCAATTGGGACCCATTCACCATGGGTGGAAAATGAGTTCCCCTTGGCCCCAAATTCAAAATATTTTTAATTTCTTTTTAGGTTTTTATTTAAAATACACTTGATGTTGGCCTGTGATGAGGTATGAATGGTTACTAAGGCACAAGTTGGTATAAATAAGTGATTTTTACCTCATTTTACATCTCCTCATTCAAGCATTCAATCTCACATCACATTCAAAAATTCAAGCATCTTACAATATCTTTTCAAGCACTATTCAAGCACTTTAAAGGAGCCATTGACATTACTTCAGACTTGCATCATCAAGGGTTTGGTAAGTTGATAGCATTTGCATGTTATTAGTTTATCTTTCCTTTGCATTTCATTATTTTATTAAGGGTTTGATTACTAAAAGTGGAGTTTGACCAAGGCAAACCCCTATTTGCTAACCCTCAACCATTTTTCCCCTTTGCATGTGTGTTTACAGACTTAGGTATGCAGATTTAACAAGATTTTTGGTGTTGAAGATTTTTTTTCCAAGTCAACTTAAGTCAATTTCAAGCTTGGAGAAGGATTTATGTTTGTTTTCTGCAGAATTGACTTTGGCAACCCGACAAGCAATGATTTCCAAATCTAGTGTTGCAGATTTGCCTCCTAATTTTTCAAAAAATTGGGAGAGGACTGATTCACCATCAGTGGTGAATGATTCCTACCTTAGGATTGAAAATCTGAATTTTGTCAGATTCCAGATCCCGACAAACAAAAACTTGCTTCTGACAGTTTTTCACCAGTAGGAGGACTGATTCGCCACCCTGGGCGAATGAGTCCCACTATGAAAAATCAATAATTTCAACCAACATCTAGAATACTCTGGATTCATCACAATTCTTCCAAGTTCACTCAGATTCATTCCTTTCCTTTCAATTCTGCATATTTTCTTCATTTACTTCATTGTTTGCATATCACAGTGTGTTTTCAAACATAGTGTAAATCTTAGTTTTGCATTCATTTCCATCCATTTAGATTATTAAATTGTGTTTATTTAACTTAATTTATCTTAGACAACATCATACATATCATAATTTGAATGAACCCTTTGCATTTTTGGGCCTTATCTCTCTCCTTTTAGGTGAAAAACCCTAGAAGAGCTAGAGAAGTCTATAGGAACTCTCAAATCAATGGTTCACAATCCAAGCACGGTCATATTTCTACATTCCTTTTGTAGTTTCCATGGCATCACTGTTGGAATTCTAACCCTTCTCGACGAGAGTAGCAGTGTCTTTTACTAGCAACTTATCTAGACCGTATTCTCCACATCCCAGATCATGGATTTGGACCTTAGGGTTTGATAGTGTTGTAATTGTAGTAGATGCTTTCAAGGATTCAGGATCAACATATGTTTGAGAAGGATATGCTTCACAATTTCTAGGGATGGTGATTTTAGCTTTAGAGCTTAGATTATGGTGATGCATGAAAGGATTGGGATCTCCTTGTATTGTGATTTCAACTCCATTGTGTGGGAATTTGATACATTAATGGTATGTAGAGGATACTGCTTTCATTTCATGTATCAAATGTCTTCCAAGGAGGATGTTATAGGGAAAAGGGAGATCAAGGACCTAGCAAACTAGATCCTTCACCACAGGGAAAACTCTAATTGGTAGAGTAACTGATCCTTCAGATAAGTGTTTATCTTCATCATATGCCTTCATGATAATCTTTTTACTAGAATCTAGGGCAATTTCTGAATATCCCAATGCATGAATAAGCTTTAAATTACATATATTTCTAGACCAGCTCCTCTATCTATTCAAACATGTTTGACCAGAGATTTATGGATTAAAATCTCGATGTGGAGGGGAGCATTATGTGGATGAGTGGGTGATGCATCATCATTTTTGGAAAATGATAGACAATGAGGTGCAATCAAATGTCCCACCATGGCTTGGAATTGACAAGTTTCCAAATTAGTTGGTACTAGTAAATTGTCTTGTTTATCCTTGGTTTTGGTGACATTACTTTGATTATCAACTACCGAAATGTTAAGAATGGTAGTATCATAGACATAGTTCACATTTTTCCCTTTGGTATTTGTTGTAGAGGATTCCTTTTTTTCTTAATTTGGTAAAGTATTTTTATAAGCTCCATGATCAGCATTTTTTTGAGGTTCCTCTATTGATATTGTCTTTCTATCTATCAAGTCTTGTAGCAAATGTTTTAGTTGTATGCAATCATTTATTTTATGGCCCTTGTTACGATAAAAATCACAGTAGTGTGCATCGTTCCACCATGAAGGTTTAACTTGTGGGTCATAATCTCATGCCTTTGGTAATGTTATAAGCTTAGCTGCAAGAAGCTCTTTTAATGTTGATTCAATTATTGTCCCAAAGGTGTGAAACTTCTTTGATTTGATGGTGTTCGATATGGTGGTGTTTTAGATTCAGCATTGTTTTGATTGTTGTTTTGATTGGTGTTTTTATTGATGTTTTGATTGGTGTTTTGATTGGTATTGGAGGTAGCAGATGTCAAGTTAAAGACTAGTTTTGTGTTATTTGTATCAGTTGCAGCATCATTATTACCAGCATTTTTATTTCTTTTCCAAAATTTTGGTTTATCATTTTTATTATAATGATTAGAGGAGTTTGTTGAGTTGTTTCCTTCATTGTAGATTTTTAAGACTCCTCTTTTAACCAAGGTTTATTCAATTTTAATTCCATTTTCAATCATCTTTTCAAAAGTGGGTGGACATTGCAATTCAATTCTATAGCTCATCTCATCATTTAGATTGTCAATGAATATTTCCATCTTTCCTTTTTTAGGTATGGGATGAGCATACCTAGCAAACAATCTTCTCCATCTTTGTAAAAATATGAGAAATGATTCACCATTTTTTTGTTTTGTGTTGCAAAGGTCTTTCATGGTTATCTTGTGTTGGATGTTGTATGAGTATTGGGTGATGAATTTATTGACCATCTCTTCAAAATATTTGATACCTAGTGGTAATTTTGAAAACCACTCCATACATTTCCCACCCAAACTTCGTGGAAATAATCTCATCAAGTAAGTCTCTTCGTGTGAAAATTCCAAGCTCATGGTTCAAAATTCCCTTCCATGATCTATAGGATCATTTTTACCATTGTACTTATTATACTTTGGAATTCACAATGCTTGGGAAAAGGAATCATGTTGACAGCTTGATCAAAAGGATATGGGAAAATGTCTTGCAGCAGATATCTTTTTTGTGGTTCCTCTCTGTATGTCAAGAAGTTGTTGCAAATTTTTCATTTGATTAGTTAAGGAAACCATTGGATTTGTGTTTGGTGGATTATTTTCAGTTCTTTTAGGAGCTCCTTTCATTTGATTAGCATCAAAGTCATTGGGAAGTTTCAAACCTTGATTAGACAACATTAACAAATATTTTTCCCCATCTTTTCTAGAATTTTCTCCATGAATTTGTGGAAATTAGGATCTTTTGGGCATGTTGGATGTGTTCCTCAGTTATTTCATCACTTTCAGGTTGGTGGAATCTATGAAAGGGATTATCCTCACCTTTAGCCATGGTAGTTTGGGTTTCAAGTTCTTTTTCTTTGAGTTTTTTCTTTTGTGATCTTATTAAAACAAGCATACAAGTGTTATAATTTTGAAATAACTTTGATCTTTGTTTGAGAAGTTCCAAGGATATTAACTAAGCCAAATAAGATGAAAAATCCTATTGATAAGACTAAGTTAAATTTGATTATACAGTGTTGTTTCGTGATGAAGGATGACAGATCCTGATAATGAAACTTAGCTTAACAATCAGAGGTGATGGATGATTAGGCACTTTAAGGTGTTATATATTAGTTTGGTTTGAAGAATTTCACTTGTGAAGTCCAGTTTCTCCAAGTTTAAAACACTATTGTGATTGATGAATGGTTCTGCTCTGACAAGGATCCCTAAATGTGCTTTTAATTTTTAGACAGATAGTGAAAATAGCTCTTTGGTTTGATATTAACTAGATGCACTAAAATAGGGTACAAATGCACTAAAATAGGGTACAAATGTGCTAAAATATGGAATAGATGTACTAAAAGATGGTCTAGATGCACTAGACTGTCCCTTAGATGCACCATAAAATGGACTCAATGTGTTGAACAATGGATCAAATGTGCCAGAGAATGCACTAAATGCGCTAAAAGATGAACTCAATGCACTAGAAAATTACTCAGATGCACTAGAAAATGGGTCAAATGTGCTAAAACAAGCTAGTGATGCGCTAGAATTCCCCCTAAAATATGATTCAACTTGGTAGTCTGTTGGATTATTAGGTAAATGCACTAAAAGGATTTGCAAATGCAGTGGAAGATGGAAAAAATGTGCAAGAAAATGCCCTAGATGCGCTAAAAGATACACTAAATACATTTAAAAATGACTCAGATGTCCCAGAATATGAGCTTAATGTGCTAAAACAAGGAATGCATGTGCTAATCTAGAAATGTTCAGGGTTTTTTGATAGTTTGTCTAGTTATTTTGCTTTGAATCGGTGAAATGGATGTTTTCAGGGGATAATCTTCTGAACAATGATTATTGCTTGATTTCCTTGTCTATGAATTATGTGAATTAAGTGTTCTTAAATGGATGATTTCTTGAATAATGACTTCAAACACAACAACAAGTTGTAAAATAGTTGTTTCAACCCTAGAAACTAAACATTAAGTGTATGTTCAAGAATATGGTCTAATTTTTTTTATTTCCACGGGTATATAACAAGAGAAAACAAATCAAACACTTTTCTAATGTCAAGAGTCATTTAAAATATCACAACCCACATCTTAGAACTATGTCAGCTCACACAGTCATGTCACCCCCTAGAGGGTGCCCATGTTTTTTTCTTTCCTAGGTCTTAACCAAAGTTGAATCTTCCACTATTGGCCAATAATCCCTGATAGTTATATGGTATCTTGGTGGAAAATTCTTCCCTCCCCTTGCACTGTGAATATTAAAAATGTTCAAAGACTAATTCGGTTGGCTTCTACACTTAAGGTTCGTAGTAAGGGTTTTCGTTTGATGCAGCAAATGATAAAATCCCTCAAGAGACCTCCCAACCTTTAGAACAAAGGCTTTGGGGATGGTTATCTTGCACACTACTGTTGAATTGTGAGTTTCCTCAAATTCACTTTTGATTATAGTGGGTCAGAAAACTTGGCTTTAGTTGTTCTCACTGAGGTAGTTCCCTTAGGGTGAGTACTTTTTCCCACTATGGAAGGCCTTCTAAAGGTGCTATCAAAACATGAAAGAGTTATTTTTTCATTTTGGTCGCCCAATGAAGGGGAGAGCATAGGCCTATCACTTTACAAGCATAGTAGACATGGTGTTCATTAACCTCTTAATTAAACTAGGTGCCTAATTTAATCAAAAGAAAGTACTAAAATGACTCCAGCCCCTGTAAACACCATTAGTAGTTTGATATAATTGTCTTTGATGGCATTTAAAAGTACCTACAAAATAGAAAGTATTGATCAGTTCCCGGAAGTTTTTTTTTTGCAAAGAAAACCAGATGCGCTAAAACAAAAACCATATGTGCTAAAAGATCACACAGATGCACTAAAATAACTATTGTATGCACTAGAAAAACTACTATATGCACTAAAAGAACAACTAAATGTGCTAAAAGAACCCCTGTATGCGCTAAAAGATGATCTAGATGCATCGAAAGATGAGTTGGATGAGTTGAAACAGGGCCTGGATGCACTGAAATATGTTTTGTATGCGTTGAAAGAAACCATAGGTGAGCTAGATAGAAGTTCACGTCCAAATCTGTATACAAACTTTCCAGAAAAAATCAATAAAAACATGGCTAGGCCCCATGGTGGGTGCCAAATTTATGTGTGAGTAAAATATGTGAACTAAATAATAAAATCACACAATCAATGAAACATTACATTAGAGGGAATTCAAATAACAATCTAATCAAATTGAAACAAATAAACTCTCTAAAATCGTCCCATTGTTTCATATCTTCAGGGATTCGCTAGATCATAATGGCTCTCAAATTTGTTTGTGCACTATGACCTTTAGAATGACAACCTGAGGAATGGAATGTCAAAAAATGTATGAAATATTTTCCTACATGATTGATAAACTATATGATTGATGAGTGATGCTATGATAATGATGTTGAAATAAGGATATGATGGTAAATATTGTGATACAAATGTTGTATGAAAACTACCATGATAACTAAAATGTAGCTACCAAACTAATCCATGATATACTAATGAATTCTAAATGCTAATTGCTAAATACTCAAACACTAAATGCTCACAAATGCTCTAATGAAAATTCTGCAAAGTAAGATTGCTCAAAGTTGGGATATGAAATGTTGTAGAATGAGGTTACATTTATAGAATTCCCAAGGCATATTCCGATGTGGCAAAAACCAATGGCCAAGATTTTAGCTGGAAAGATCGAGGGTGGAGGATGAAGAAGTCAGAGGGAATAAAGTAGATTGTTCCCTTTAGTAAGACAATATGCCAAGTATGAGAAAGAATAAATGGAGGAAGAGAGCCAATTGTCCCAAGGTTGTTTCAAAATTTGTTGAGGAAAAAGCCCATTTATATATTAAGGATATTTAAATTCATGAGACACTTGATGAAGTGGCAAGAGGATCAAATACTATGAGGATATTTTAACCCTTAGATCCTCTTGCCACCTCATAGTATTTGATTAAATTGAGGTGGTTCTAGGATCTAAGTGTTAGGTTCAAGATTAAGATTGGGTTTGGAGTTGGGATTATGGTTATGTTTTTAGGATAAGGGTTAGGGTTAGGGTTAGGGTTGGTGTTAGGGTTAGATTTTAACTCAAGGGTTAGGGTTAAGGTTCTAGGATAAAGTTTGGAATTAGGAGTAGGTTTAGGGTTGGTGTTAGGGTTATAGTCAAGGTTAGGTTTTAATTATGGCTAGGGTTAAATTTAGGTTAGAATTAATTAAATTAGGGTTATGGTTATGATTAAGGTTTGATGATAAAGAATGGGGTTATAATTAGGTTG